>OV884057.1:184006824-185206824 GCA_930367215.1 Pollenia angustigena | reverse complement strand
AATATCCACAAAAAATTTTGAAATCTTTCGTCCAAAATAATCGATTTGATTAACAAAAAACAATCGGCCCTATCCAAACTCCAAAATATTTGTTTGCATAGTATGCAACATTATCTATTATCAAAACAACTTGTAGGTTTAACAGTTAAACAATTTTTTAATTAAAGAAAAATAAATAATAAACAAATTAAGGTAATTTATCAATTGATTCTTCTGCAGAATCCTCAAAATATAAGATAGGGCAGTATGCGTTTTAGGTAACGTTATGCGAAAGTAAATATATGAAGGCACAATTGGATTTATGTATATCTTCTTTAAGCGTGGAAAAATTATACCTCTGGAAAATGGTTAATATAATTTCGAAAGTAGAATCTAAAGAAATTTGAACTAACAAGTTTTTTATAAAATAATTTCTAAGATTCTCAATAAAAAATATTTTATACCATAGAGCAGTGATAACCACTCCATAGACTCGCGAGCCAGTCAAAAATCGTATTTTTCACACAGACACGGTCGGCAATTCACATGTATTTTACAACTTTTTTCGCTTCAAAACATCAGACTATCATCAGTCTTTGCGACCGCACACAAGCACATAATATCTTTGTGTGCGTGCGTTCGGGGCTTGGTTATCACTGCCATAGAGTGTATCAAATTCGCCACGGAATATGCCACTAAAATTCATTGGAATTTTTTTTTTTTATTACGACTTTTCTTATTTTTCACAATATTTGCCTTTGCCCCCTTATCAACACAACACTGCGATTCTGTTATCGCTTTGCCTTCTTATTTAACAATCAGTAGCAATTTAACTAAAATCGTTGTTTTTTTTTTGGTGGCGGTTATGGTGGTAGCTGTAGTTGTATCGTTGTTGGTATGTGCTTTCGTCAACGCCGTGTTCCCCATCACATCACATCATCATCATCATCATCAACATTGAAATCTACAACATTTAATTGAACAATGACAAAACACAACAACAAGAATAAAAATAACATATTTCTTTTTTCTATTTCATTACCAAAACACATAACCAAATAGATATATACATACATATGTATGTATGTATGTATATATGTGTATAAAATAAACAAACAAAATGTAACAACAACAAACTCAAAGGCAGCATAAATAAGAAATTGTGCGAGTACTAAACTACACGGAACAAAGTAAATACAATAACAACAGTAACATCAACAAAATAAGCAAACAAACAAACAAAGAATACGAAAGACTGAATTGAGTGGTGGCTGCTAGTCATCGCTGAATCCAACAAAAACATGGAAAAAGGGAAAATATATCGATTTCTTTTGATTGGTAAAATTAAGTTTTTATGCCTTTAAGAGTTATTCGGTTGTTATCTGGGTTTGTTTGAGTATGAAATCGACATAAGTGTGTATGTAAAACTTTGGCTTAAGAGAATTTTCTGTATTAAAATTATTTCAAATAATTTGTATTTCGTATTAGTATTTTTGCTAGTGTACGCTGTCTAACCAATATTTTAGGCTTTGCAATGGTTTTGGCAAGCGTGTAATTTGTTATTACCAGGAAAAGTTTTTATAAGCACAAAAAATTAAAAAAAAAACAAGCAAAGCATATAGGGTGGGTCGATAAGAAAATGTTGTACCAGTCACCCTCTAGATTGAAAGATATGTCATTGAAATAACTTAAACAGGAAAAACAATTTTTTGCACATAAAACATATAGCAAATTTAACTACTATACCGAAATTTGTTCTAATTTAGATTTTTAATACCAGAAAACACTCTACAGAAGTTTGTGATGATTGGTCCAAAAATTACCCAAAGATCCAATATAAATTAAATTTTCGAAAATATTTGTTCAAAATAACTTTTATTTACCTAGAGCAGTCATAACCACTCCATAGACTCGCGAGCAGTCAATAATTGTATTTTTCACACAGACACGGTCGGCAATTTACATGTATACAACAACTTTGTTCGGGCCACTCCATAGTCTCGCGAGGTCGCCAATTCATATCGAGCCCTAACAGCGAAAATAACGTAAGCGACATGATTTTCAATTTTCGTTTTTTTTAATAAATGACTTTATTGGCAACACTTGCATCATCTCCTAAAATAGCATGTTCACATAATGTACCGTTACGATTTTATAGCAAAAACAATTTTAGTGTAAGCGACAAATTTCATACAAAATTAATATAAAATAAAACAAAAAAGCTCTCTCCTGTAAAATTTGATTTTTGGCGCTTACATTATTTTCGCTGTTAGGGGTCGATATGTATACAACAACTTTGTTTGTTACTTGGTTATCACTGGCTTAGAGATAAAAGAATAAAGCTTTTCGATTGTCGGTCAATAAATTACCATGTGTAGGTCTAAGCAGCGACGAATTTTAATACTTATGTCCTTTTCTATAAAGATAATTTAAAATTTATAGATTCCACATAGGACCCACGTCTTAAATATTCTGTTACTTGTTATACCCACACCACAATAGTGGAGAGGGTATTATGCATTTGTGCTGACGTGTGTAACGCCTTAAAATATTGGTCCTAGACCCACCTTAAAGTATACCGATCGTCTTAGAATCACTTTCTGAGTCGAACTAACGATGTCCATCCGGCTGGCTGGCTGACAGGCTGGCTGGCTAGCTGTCCATGTAACATTGTGCGCAAAGTACAGATCGCAATTTTCAAGAAAATTTGATAAAATTTGGGGCATAGGTTCTTATTAGCACAAGGACTAAGGAAATTTCTTTCTCTCAGAAACTATCAAACCGATTTGAATGAAGTTTATAAACATAGATTAATCCATATTTATATGGATATATTAGCATGTTGTGTTTTTAAATACTGTGGTGTAGGGTATTATATGGTCGGGCTTAACCGACTATACTTTCTTACTTGTTAATTTATGGGTTATTTCACAGATCAATAGAATATATCGAATTGTTGGCATTAATTTTGTATTTACTTTTAAAAAGAATAAAACTATGTGTTTATTAATAAATTACTTGCAAAACTTACTTAAATTCATAAAGGCGACCGTACACGGCATGCTTTTGTCATCTGACATGTTAAATTTCCCACTGCAAAATACATACATACATGTCGCGTGTTACCTTCTTAATTTTGCTTCTGTAAAAGTCAGATGCAAAGTCATCTGACAAAATTTCAATTAGAGCGTGCTCTATTTTCTTCTGACAAACAATCTGACTTCAGAAATCTATGCCGAGAAGAAACCGGCAGCCGAGATATGTATGATCGTAGCACCATTAAAAAGAATTTATGTTAATATGTTTATAAAAAGCGTTTCATATAATATCCTTAATTGGTATCTTTGAATTAAAAGAAAAATATGTTAAGATGGCTAAACTATTTTACGGCGTTAATAAACATTTTCTTGGCGGCATTTTTATTTAGGTTTTTGCAATAACTATGCGAAAAAAACAGAGACAATGTCAGAAGCAAATTACATGTAAGTTTGTGACGGAATATTATGTGACTGGAAAAGTTGACAAGTCAGATGTAAAAAACATGTTGGCTACATGCACCTAAAATACTGGCATTTCCATAGAAAAGTCTACTTATGCCAGCAAGTAATTGAACTTTAATACTCTTGTTGTTAAGATTTGTCCTATCTCTTACTAAATGTAGAACTAGCTGCGCTATATACCACAACACACAAAAATAGATACAGACTTATAAATACTAATAAAATTCGTTTGCTTGTTTCCTATAGAACTTAACCTACTAAACCGATTTTCTGAAATTTTCACTATGATTTCCCGACTACTAACATAAGAATGTCATCAATACCACAACGTACAATCAGCTATTTACATAACGATTGCAGTTAAAGTTTCCAAATTTACAACAAATAGTTTAGTTAGTCCCAATTTACATTATACGATTTTTGTGGTTGCGATTATTGACGTTTCTTTTTTGAAGTCGGTCTGATATTTACATTGTTGGATTTTTGTCGTTACAACTTTTTCGGTGCCACCGAACTTAAATACATTTATTTATTAAATGAGAGAACAAAATGAATCGAAGAGTACACTCGCTTGTGTACCCCTTTTAATTCCTCTCTCTCCTCTTGCCTATAAGGTAAGAATCGCAACGACAAAAATCGTATAATGTAAATGCAGACTTATCAATACAAAACATCTGGCAAAAACTTGGTGAACTGGAAAAGTGGGAATGGAATTTTCCACATAAGGACAATATAATTGCCTAAACGTCTGAAGAAGGATAATAGTAAATTTTTTTTTTTCTCATTATTTATTTATTTATTGAATCTTCATATATTTTATATGAACCAACAATTATTTCCTGCCAGTGCCAGACAAAAATTTTATTCATCATGGGTTCCGTTCACCTATTCAGGTGCTTATCGCTCATCTAGTTGGGTAAGTGCTGCCGTGTCCCTTCTCTTTAAGCGAGTGTGGCCCCCATAATTTAAAATATTTCGAGCTAGAGGATTTGGGTGTTGTTCAAGCCTTTTTAAATATTTTTCTGCATATTTTGTAATCATAGTTTTTATTAATGGCACATTGAGATCCTTATAAATGTTTGAGTTTTTAACATACCAGGGAGCGGCTGTGATTATTCGAGCAAGTTTATTTTGGCGAATTTAAATTTTTTCGATATTAGAGGCCGAGGCAGTGCCCCATAGTTGAATACCGTAGCACCAGATAGGTTTTAAGATAGAATTGTAAAGCAGAAGCTTGCAAGCGAGACTAAGGACAGAATTTCTTCCAATAAGCCAATTAATTTGAATGGCTTTTAGTTTCATTTGAGTTAATTTTGCCACCTTAATCGCCGATCCAGATGTATACCGAGAAATTTTACATGCGAATATTGAGGAATAATTTGATTATTTATTGTAATAGAGGGGCAAGATTCCCGGCGCAAGGTGAATGTTATATGTACCCATTTTTGCTCATTGACCATTATCCTCCATTTTCTTAGCCATATTTCTAGTTGTAATATATAATGCTGTAAGTAACCAGATGCCTCATAACAGTTTTCATGGACGCTTAGAAAAGCTGTATCGGTTGTAAATGTTGAAGTTTGGTTGTAGTTGTTTGTTGGCATGTCCGAAGTATAAATTAAGTATAATAAAGGGCCCAGGATGCTGCTTTGTGGGACTCCAGTAATAGTAAATGATTAAAATTTTATACAAATTAATATGTTATCAATACACGAGATATGTTATAAAAAAGCGACGCGCAGCAGGAAAAGCTAGCAAGATATAAATTTAACTCTAGGAAACAATTTTAACTGCAAGCGAATTTTGCCACAATATGCAAAAGCTAATTTTTTAAGCAAAAAGTTTGAAAAACTTAATCAAATTTTTTGGTTGAATTATTTTTTATAATATTGTGAAAGCCTCGGTTTTACACATTTTGTACATAAACATAGTACTGCGTTACTATCTACCACCACATAAAACATAAGACTGCGTTACTATCCACCACCACTTAAAAGTTCATATATGTCGTTAGCTAAAATGCAAAAATGAGTAACTAACCAAAATATTAAAAAACGGCTTAATAACACATTTATTTTCAAACAAAATATAATTAAATAGTTTTCTTTCAAAATTGTTTAAAGAATTTAATGGACGACTTTCATAGCTAGCAATGCATGTTTTTCTAACATGTTTGTAGTTTTCATTTTACAAAGTTCTTTTCTTCTCTTGTTAAGTATATATCTGTTAGTTACGCCTTTTTGCATTTTAGCTAACGATATATACAATGTATATATTTTAGTAAAGTTATACAATTCAATAAATGAAGTTAAATAACACAAAAATGTTTCAAAACTTACAACATTTTAATTTCCACCCTGGCTCTTATGAACCAAACTTAGACTCATATATTTTTTTTTATTTTGAAATACGAAAAGTTGTCATCATAAATTCTAATTATAAAAAACCAATTCTTGTAAAATTTTATGCCACTCTAGTTCGTCGTTACAGTTTTACTAACATCAGAAAACGGCTTATTGTGAAAGCTTCGTAGCTGTAGTCTTTAATTATAAGCTGATTTCAAAGAAATTTAATTAAATGGTTTTTAATTTATGAAATTTTGTTGTATATTTTACCATGCCAATTTTTAATATTTATGTACTTTAAACTTTATTTCGACATTAGAAAATTATACGTTCTTTAACAGCAGTATACCCAGGTATACAAATACATACATTAATTTTGTATGGCACCATTAGTTTGTTATTTAATTCAGAAAATTAGAGTGAGATAAATGTTAAAAAATGACAAATGGTGAATGGCTTACTCCAGTGTCTGCCGAGATTGTGGACAATAATGAATCTTGCGAAACACCAAATAACTCCGATGTGGAAGATAGTTAATTTGATGATACACCATGTAAAATTGGAGGAAACAATATAATGAAAGATGGAATCTACAAAATACTGAGATCTGCACACTAGTGATGTTACAAATATTAAAACTTAAAATTCGCGAATACGAATATCTGAGGCCATATTCGACCAAGTAGAAAACGAGTATACAATCTGATATTAATCAATTGGAAAAAAATTAAATTTTTATTTATTTATCTTTTTTAAATTTAATTTCATAATACAATTAAAATAAGGAGTAATGGCTGCCTATAGTTTCAACGGGGGGTACTTTAATACCATGGTAGATAAGGCCATGATGGCTTTATATCTCATTCAATAGGGAGATAAAGCCTTTTTGTTTATTTATTTCATTTGAATGAGAGATAAAGCCATCATGGCCTTAGCTCACATTGGCAATATAAGAAAATGGCTTTATCTCTCATTTTAGTTCCGGAGACACTAAAGTTAAGTATTGAAATCTGACTTCGCATACTTAAGTTTTTCTGCGTGACGGCCTGTGGCCGTGCTTAGGGGTTTCTTTCCTCCAGTAGGACGCGGCAGGTTGCTTCGCTGAATAAAGTTTTCCTGCGTGCGTCACAAGAATAAAAAAAAAAGTTTTTCAATGACAACTAAGGTTTTTCCCTTTTACAGAATGTTTACACCATGCATAACAATTTTCTGAAAAAATATGGATTTATCGCTCATTTGCGAAAAAAAATATGGCTAATCTCTCATTTCGCTCTCATTTTAAATATGACCTTACCTCTCAACGATTCGGCAATAAGGTCGTTATGGTTTTATCTCCTATTTAATTGAGCAATAATGCCATTATGGCCTTCCTTATTTACCATGGTTTTAATGTGTCCATGTTCGTCATTTCTGTGATGCATATTTGTCATCCCATTGATAAAATTATTTCATTTTTACCCTGATGATAATTTGGCCAAGTAATGTTAAGGTTGACATAACCATGATGAAAACTGTCATGGGGTCAAAAACGAAGACACTTGTCATAGTACTGGAGTCAAAATACATCAGCGTTATGACGCCTTTTCTATCAGTGTAATATTAAAGCTACAAATAAAGCCAATAATTATACACGGTGAGAGATTGTATATTTCCCTAGAAGTTATTAAGATAACTCCAAGGTTCTTTATTCTGCCGCATACTTGTCAGTGTGTCCAGATCTTAAAAGCTAAGTTTCGCATTGTACAAAACCAAAAAATGCTAAAATTTTTTTCCCATATGTCAATCTATAAAACTGTTCCTCCAAACTTTAAACATAAATCTTTTTTTTAAATGAAAATTTTGCAGTTAAACTAAAATTTTTAGTGCTAACTTTCGCTGCAAAAATACTTTAATACATACTTCCAGATTTTGTTTTTCGCACTGTTTTTGCACTTTTAATGAGTAATTCAGTGTTGTTCGTTTCTTAACTTTAATTTTCACTCTCAACAATTGAATTTTAAGCAAAAGGAAAAGATAATATTTTAGAATGTCTCATGCATTTCGTAAAATACACTGCAGCGAACACACTAAAAATTTGTCTTATAACTGCCATATTCATAAAAAATATTCACTTAAAAATTGTCTGATTTAATGAGCGACGTATTTATATATGAAACCAACAGCAAAGCATTTTGCTACGAACACAAATAGCAAAGGAGAAAAACAGCGCATATAGAATGATTTGGGTCTTATTTTACTGAGAAGCGTGACACATTTGGGGCACCTGTTTAGTAAAGGTTTATGAAACCATCCTCATAACTGTTTTACCGCGCTGCAACACGCGTACGTCGATTTTTCTGCGGTGGTACTGGCTTGACTCAATAAATACTATCAAAGCCCGCTTAATAAGGAAAAAAGTGATGAGAGATTTGTGCGTCAATCTTTACCAGCTACAATTAAGCAAATAGCTAAATGGTGGACAAAAATTTATAAATTTTGGAAAGAGTAAATTAACGAATATCCCTGTGTCACAACAATTATCTATTCCAAAAAGACGCAAGTTTTAGCAACAACAAAACCAAGTGTTTCTACATGCAAAAAAAATTAACCAGTTGTAGTCAGGGCTGCCAGATAAATTTGTGAGGAAATCGTCAACTTCCTGAGAAAAAATAAGAAAGTCGTCCCTAAGTTTCAAAAAATCGTCAAAAAAAATCGGACAACTTAAAATGTATTTTTTTTTAACGATTTTTGTTCAAAAAAACATTGAAACAAAAACAGCATTTTTACTCCTGTAAGAGATACTGGGAGTCTTATGAAGACCGCCTTTGATCGTCGATTTTTATATCGTAGAAGATTCATCACACGGGAAAATATAGCACAGCGAAAGCCGCTTCTTCAATAGTTGTGGGAATCGTTTAAGATTATCTAACCAATCTTTCATGTCAAGGATCGTATGAAACTCGTGTAGATATTATCTTACAACTCGTGAAATGTTCGCCGTAGCGTTTTTATCTCTATTTTTATATATTATTTGTGGGTTTTGTTAAACAAGACAGTTAACATTACAGTTCGTGAAAAAACGATGATGCTCTGCTAAGGTAAGGCATATCAGCGTAAAAGCTAAGCGAATGAAAACATTCCGCCTTCGCTCTTGTTAAGGTACGGCTGTTCCAAGATCAAAAACGAACGCGTCGGAAAACTTAATGTTTTATTTAGACTTTGGAGACTTAAAAATCGTTACTTTTTGGAAAAAATCAGCACATCGGCACTTTGCTAATTTCGAAACAAAAAATCGTCAAAATCTGACAAACCTGGTTGAAGTCCTTTCTACAATGAATTACAAAAAAAGTTTAAGTTTAAAATTTGAAATTATTTTCAATAAAGTATTTTTGCTTTATTATTTTATTGAATTTAAATTTTAGTTTTGCAATTTTCTTAAACACGTTTCTTTTCATACGTTTATCTACCCGGGTATGCAGCTGTTGGCATAAGACGTAGAAATCAAAAAGAAGCCATATCCAAATAACTAGACCACATTCAGAATGACAAACTTATGGGTATGATGCTATTGGCATAAAGGTTAACGCGTTTTTTGAAGAGAACTCTATTAAGGAACGTTTTTGATATTGTTTAACATTGTTTAACGGAAGAGTTTTTTGTTATTATTTTACTTGCAATATAACGAGCTATATTTTGCTATGCCGAATCTTCACCTTTACCATGGTGCGATCAAAACAGAAAGTTGTGTGAATACCTTTTCTTTTTTATAAATAATCATATTTTGTGCTACGCCCAGCTCTCCAATTCCGCCCACATTGTGTCGGATGTTGTATATTGATAGCCAATATACTTGTTGCTAATTTTGAAAACTCCCGACATAGAGGAAAAGGAATAAAAAAAACCTTTTTTTTTACTGTTAGGACCAGCACTCAGGGGATGACCCCTATTAATGCATTGCATTGTGTTGGAACTAGGAAAATAGGTTGTGGGAAGGAGCATAGAGGGTATTTGTGGGTAAAATTTGAGGAAGTCGTGGTTGTTTTCTCATATCTCATCCATTAGTGCGCCGATCAGACTCTATCTCAATTGCAAAATTAATATGAGCAGATGTTACAGAAATATAGCACAACCAAGTACCCATCATAAATGGGGTCTTCGGAAAGCCTATTTCAAGAGCCAGTTAGACGACTTTCATTAAATAAACTTCACTTCTCTTGAGGGCCCAGAATATATATACTTTGAAGGATCTAAGATCAATATTGTCTAAATAAAAAACGGAATGACAAACTTATATAAAACCGTTTTCTACCTGTGGTTAAAGACATATAATATCAACACTCAATACAAATTTATTAAATTAAAGTTTATTTTCCAAGGCTAGAATTCTATAAGACATACGATTGCAAATAACGTTTTCGGTAGTGAAGTTTCTTGCCAAATATTTTAGGAAAAAAACCAGCACAATAAATAATCGTTTCCTTTAATTCCATTATTTATTTTTATTATAATACCACATCTTTTAAAAAACATTGTTTTGCAAAATTAGGGGTAACGCTTATTTGGTCGAATATTTCATAAGTGTGACCGTAGCTTTAGTTATTGCCCGTCGACCCGCCAGAAAGTTTTGGAATACTAATATCTTTGTGAGGTTTTTAACGAAAAATGTTATGTAAATAATGGGGCTTACTTAAGTAGAAACTTTAAGGGTACAAATACGTCAAAACTTGACTGTTGGCTACACAAAATAAGGATTTATTGAAAACGGTACATACTTGCAGACATTATTATAAATATATTTCATAAACAAGAATGTCAATTATGTTACTCACAATAATTTCCAATTAGGAAAACGAATGTCTCAAACTTTAACAAATAAATAAAATGACTTTAATAATTCAAAAAAAAAAAAAAAAAAACTGTTCATAAGTATACTAACAAAACATAACAAAACATCCAGTATATAATTAAGAATGTTATTCGGTTTCAAAACAACACACTGTAAATCCCTTTTGTTAACCAAAGGACACGAAATCAAAAAAATTTTACTTGTTTAGTTTGAGTGACATGCAAAACATTATAGCCACAAATTATTTATTTGTTATACAGGGTGGCCGGAGAGGATGGATTGTTCGATGTTCTTTCTTTAAAATTACTGTTAAGAAGACTTTAAGATCTTACGGAGGGGTAAGCTAAAGGTGACAAACAAAGCGTTTACCAATCGCTTCACTGTGTGGGCCCAACAAACACACAGATAGCTATTTGTATAGTTCGGCAGCATTTGTTTTGATAGTTCCAGCACCCTGTTTTACAGCAAGAGGTATAAAATCAGTGCTCTGGGTTTAAAGCAAGTAGCACCTCTTTTTCAGCCAGCAATCAAACCTCCCCTTAACAGCGAAAAATCAGCCTAAAAAGACGGTTGTGAAAAAATACCCTCCTGGCTCTTTGCATTGAAAGTACAACCACCACGTAACCACCGAAGAAGCCTCACCAACAGTCAGGCTAGAATCAAAGTTTCAAAGGCTCCTGACTTCCATGGTACCAGATATGATCCCTGATCAGCCGCGATCTGAAGACATCTGTAAATTTTTAACTTTACCGAATTTTATTAGATTTTCATAAAAGTATAAAAGTAAATCCCAACGTCTTCTATAATATTTTTATACATATATTTGAAATAATAGAAAATTCTTTATTTTTGCTAAAACATATAGAAGTTAAACGATTTAAAAAAAAATTGGCTCTTTTATTAGCGTTACATCTTCAAAAAAGGGTAACTATGTAAAGCAAATAATAATTGTCACTTCGAACTATAACTATAAATGTTAAAAGTAAGTCTGAGTTCATACGGCTCATGTCTTATTGCAAAGATTCTTCCTTTTTCTTATTTGGACATGAATTGGCGTTCAAATGAATCATGAGTCATGTTGACGAAATGTTTTTTATTTTGTTTTATTTGATATTGAAAACAAAAACCAAATTAAACAACGAATAAGAAAGCAAAACGTAAAGACAGTACATGCATATGTGTACTCGTTTCGTTTCCCCTCGTCATTCTCGCCTATAAAGTAGCAATCTTGTCAATAAGACATGAGCCGTATGAACACTGACTTACTTTTAACATTTATAGTTACTAAATTTAAGATTCAGTTTAATAATAAGTTTATTAAGAAACATTTTATTGAGTTAAGAGAAAGCACAATAAGGAAACTGTAGGTTATTAAAACCCCTGCTTTTTTTTAGACCACCATGTATATATTAACCGTATTAAAAAAACACTATTATAGGGTCCCAAAAATATGTCATATAAACAAATTCAAATACAAAAGTAAAATAAAAGAAAAAAAATTGATTACATTTGGCTTTTTATTAAAAATGCTTCAGGGTATTTTAAAATAAACAAGTAAGAAAGTATAGTCGATTAAGCCCGACCACATGATACCCTGCTGCACAGTATTTAAAACATATTTTCCGAATAATATTTAGTGATCGTCATCTACATGGGATTTTTAAACATTAAAGTGATTTTAGGATGGGAGTTGTTATGGGCCCTATGGTTCATTTTTGCACTACTAGCACAACATTTTATAATGACATACACTCAGAAAAAAAAAAAAACAAAATCAATCCATCCATCCGTACTCAAATCCATCCAAAGCGGTATTTCTAGTACGCTGAGTACGGATTTTCTTGAATCAATTACAGAAAGATTGATCGCGAAATATTTAACTTATCCATTTTCAATCCCGAATTCGTACTTAAAATCATCCGAAAATGAGATTCATTTAAGTTATCAATCTCAAGATGTGCTTGATTCAAGTATTATAAACTTTATTTTATCCCGAACTCATGCTCGCAAAAAAAAACAAAAAAGCATTAGAAAGAGGATATTATTTTGACTGATTTACTTGCCGTCCTAACACTTTAAAGAATGATACAACACAAGCATCATGCCCGATTTGAGTATAAACTAAATTAGAAGCTGGAGTTCAATTTAGCTTTTTAAATATGAAAATAATACATATTTTCTTCTTGTTTTGTTGTTTTTGTTGTTTTTGTTGTTTCTACATACAAACCGTTTTTCAACTTGTGTGGTATTGTCGTAATTTCTACAAGAAACTTTTTAAAACACACGCGAAAGCACGCATAAAAGAATGCAATGCTGAGAGATGAGACTAATTAGTTTAATGAGATTCAAACCCTCACTTTGTAATTTTACTCTCAGAGTGGCACTACCAACGAAAATTTAATCTTTTTTCTACTTGATTTAAGAATTTAGTACATATTTTAAGAAATTCCGGGACTAATTTTTGAAAGTTATCCTATTTAGAATTTCGAGTTTAAGAGTTTTTCGTACTCGAATTTTTGAGTACGACTCGTTCATAAAGTAAGTATAATAAGATGGTTAATGGGCAGCACAAAGACCTTTTTCCTGAAAAAAGCTTGTACACATGCAGAGGAAAAATATGGTTGGGTATGGTTACGGCAACTGCACTATGATTATTGTAACAATATATTGTTGTCGTGCACAAGTAATTGTTATTTTTATTTAATATCAGCAATATTAAAGTTACTGTAAACATATCAATGTTTATCGCAATTTTAACCCTGAATTACTAACTTTAAATCATGTCGCATAGTTACTTACCATGGGTCTTATCGACCCATCAATTGTATTATCCATTGAAATCGTCTCAACTTATAAATTGATAAAACGTATACTTCTTTTGGTAGATTTTAGTCTTTTATTGTTAAATTTTAATATACAATGGTGTGTTAAACAACTTATATATTTAAATTGAAATTAAGTTTGTATTCATTACAAAACAGCTAAAAAAAAGTTATCCAGCAAAATTGCGCATAAAATTATGAGTTTTTATGATATTGACGTCAAATAAAGTGCATTTGAAACTTGAAATATAATAGTAAAATGTTAGAAAGAAAAATTGGTATGGCTAAAATATATCTTTTGTATAACGGTATAACTAATCTTTGTTACATTATTGCTAACTATGGGTCTAGCCGACCCAGGCTGTTTTTTTTAAATAATTTTATATGCATAATATCATAAATATTACTTATGTTTATTGTTTATAAACGTTTAAATATAAACAAATTTAGATTACACATATACCTTGAGTTAAAATATCGTCTTGTTTCTTTTTTTAATTTAAAAAGTTTGCGTGTCTGGGTCGATTCGACCCAGAGGTTAGTAGTGGAGGGTTAAATTTGAGTATTGTTGACTGAAGGATAAATTTTTTCTAACAACTAAACAATAATAGCTTTCAAAACATATTATATTACTCATAACCATTTCATGATTCTGTGACATTTTGACAAAACATCTTAAGTCAAATTAAAAAAGTTTAAAAAATTGTGTTAATCATACGAATTTTCATTCAAAAACCTTTTTGTTTACGTTTTGTATTATAAACGAAATTTTTCTTTAATTTTGGTTTATTTGGTAAAAATTATATTTTTACCGAGTTTTTTTTTTCTTAAAAACTTAAAATGTTTTGTCAAAATGCCACAGGTATTTAAAAGCCATAACATGATCAGTTTCTATACATTTATCATAATATGTTTAAGATGCAATCAAAATATTTTTACTCTATTAATAATTTGTTAGCGCCATTTGTAAAATAATTTTCCATTAGTTGTGTCTAGAGTTTCTACGCGGGAAAGAATTCCCCGGAATTACGGACCACTTTTTTAAATTAATCCCGGGAAATTTTTTCCGGGAATCGGAAATTTCAAATTAAATTTTTTGAAATTTTAATTCTAATTCTAAAAAATATATGTAAAGAAAATACAAAAGTCTGAAAATATCTTAAAAGAGTAATTTGACGTCTATGTAGTCACGAGAACAGGCCAACAAATTTAAAATCTTTGTATGATGCGCTTCTTACTATAAAACCAATGTCTGTAGAAAGCAAGAGAACGTTTTCGGTAGCAGGAAGTCAGTGATGTTAACCGTACGGTAATTACCCTTTTTTACGGTAATTTTGAGCCCCAAAAGGTAGCAAGGTAATTTCATTTAAAAAACGGTAATATCAAGATTTGGGTTTTTGATATTCATATACATACATATTAGGGCTTTATGATCCTAACTTTTAAGATGCGATTTTCATGAATGTAATACAAAAAGTTAAGAATGTTATGTTTCTGCAAATGCTTGCTTGGGTTACAGTGATAAGTGTAAAATATGAAAAATTAAATAACTCATTGTAGGTATATAATTAGCTGTATTTTTAACTTTTTGGTTGTTTCAAAATCAACAATTGTTTAAGCATTTAAAATAGCCGTAATGTGATGCATTTAACAATAGGAATTATAAAAAATGTTCAGTAAAAGCAAAAATATTACATATTCATTTTGTATTAAAGGCATATAAAAAGGACTTTTAAACCAATGGTTTCATCATAAGAAGATGATAAAATAGCACTATAATTTACAGCGGGTAGATATGAATATTGCGTGTCAATATTTTGGTTTAAAATGTATTTCAAAACAAAGCTTTTCATGAAAATTTTTCATCAGACATATTTAAAATTTGAATTAATTAAAAAACCTTTGCATACGGTAATTTCTTCTCAGAAAAGGTAATTTTAAGAGGGCCGTACGGTAATGAAAAAATAAGAGTTAACAACACTGCAGGAAGTAAACATATCAACAAGAAATAGAAATAGAATCTCTGATGAGCGTTTAAATGCTTAAACAACACTAAAAAGTTTTTTCTTAAAAGAAAATTAGTTTTACCAAGTTGCTATTTATAATAACTTTTAAGTATTAATAAGTTTTAATAATTCGTTATCTCCCAAAAAAAAAAAAAAAATAAATATATGTATGTATATGTATTTACATTTTTCTGTAGAATTAATAAAGCTAATTTTTCTGATATACAATATATGTATATTCTTTTAAAAAAGATAATACTTTTGTCTTGAACTCATTTAATGAAATCATTGTTTTGTTCAAAGAATCCCGGGAATAAGAGTTTTTTGTTTCGTTTCCCGGGAATAAAAAAAGTCCGGGAAATTAGAAACCCTAGTTGTGTCGTTTAAACATTTAAGCCTGTATTTATAAAAAAAAAAATTAAATTTAATAAAGGTTTACAAAACAAATTTTGTATAACGATTCTCCTTAATAAACGTTTGTTAAATTTAATAATCGTTTATAAATACGGGGGTTAATGTTTGTCAACAATAAAAAAAAACAAATACAAATAAAAAAACAATTTTAAAAATATTAAAAAATTGTATTAATTAAAATATTTTGTAAAGTGCCACAAAATAAAAAATCGATCCAAAAAAATTTAATTGTTTTTTTTTTAATTGTTGTGACAGCAACACTGTATCATAATATGATTAATTCTAATTTTTTAATGATTAACATGAAAATAATATGACAACTTCTTAACTTATTATGATAAACATGGAAATAATATGACTACATCTTATCTTATTATGATTAACATGACAATAATATAATTACTTCTTAACTTGATTCTTCATATGATTAGGGGAATAATATTATGATGAAGATAAGACGAATGTATTTGGTCATAATATGATTCAATAATAATTGTAATATGGTGACTACAATCATGAATCCTATCATCAGTATTGCAAAAACTTGGTGACCAAAAATGGCTAAATTTACGGAAAAAATGGCTAAAAATGGGCTAAAAAATGTCTTAAAGCTTTTTTAAATAAAAACACATTAAAATTTAACAACAAAACAGAAATAATTAATTTAAAGTGGTTTACGATGAAATTGTAAGTTAAGATCAATTTGTTAAATAAAAATAAACGTAAATTAATATTAAAATAAATAAATTTAAAAAAATTAAATCATCGCAAAATTCGATGACGTAATTGTTCGTTCATCTCATTGGAATCACTCATTAGTTTCAAATAATCATAATTTTTAAATAATTTGAAGGTAAATCGTAATCACGACAACATTTGCCCAACCTTTTGAGTCCAGTAGCCCGTTTCTGTATTTCTCACATCGTAAAACTTTTCGCATGAAACGGATGAATTGCAACAAAAATAGTGTGAAATGAAACAAAAAATGGTTTTTCTCACACAAGTGTTTCTGTATCTTTTTTTTTGCGAGAATTATCTGTCATTTAAATAATTTTCCAGCAATTATTGGAAGGATGCGAGAAAAAGTGTTTCTATAACAATATTTTGCGAAAAGTTTCTTTCAACAACTGTCAAAATAAGCCACATTTGAAATTGGTGGCGAGAAAAACAAAATGTAGATGTTTTAAATTTAAAATATGTTTATATACTATTTTTTTAAAATAAATAAAAAAATAGAAGGAATATAAATGATGAATGCATAATTTATATGATGAAAATAAACAAAAAACAATTGTTATATTTTGTTATATTAAATTTTTTTTAGCCTTTTCTTGTTTTGGTTTTAATCAGTGTTGCCAGATAAATTTGTGTCAAAATCGTCAATTTCCTGAGAAAAAAATAAAAAAGATCGTCTTTTTTGTTTTAAGAATCGTGCAATTTAAAATCAATTTTAAACTAATTTGTTTCGACTTTTATTATAAAATAATCAACCAAAAACATAGTTAAAGTATATATAAAGTATTATATATTTATATTGTTAAGCTGGAGGATTATTTTTAAAAAAATTATTTATTTTCTTTAATCCGATAACAATTTAAAATTGTTATTTTTCCCTGGAGAAGTAACACAAGGGCATGAGCAAATATCATTTTAAACAAAAAATAAAATAAATATTTTTACAAAAGCAAAAAGAACCAAGCTTAATAAAATAAACATACATCCTTTTCTTAAATAGATATATACATATTTACAAAAACCGAGATCAAAATGGAAAATTTTTAAATTAAATCAGCTTTGATAACAGTATTATAAATATTCTGGGTTTTTATGGAATTGATAGTGACAACGTTGTTTTATATTTATATCGTATGTAGTCCGAAATAGTATATTATTGAAATTTAAACTATATCGGTTTACAAATGGCTGAGATATAAATCTTTAATTTACCTATTCCTATAATCTTTTGCTTTTTTACCTGAAATAGACTTAGTAGAATACCTGGTAGTTAAAATTAAAAAAATCGGTTCATAAATAAACGGGTTAAAGACCCAGTAAAATCTTTGCCTAAAAAATAATATGTTAAGTAATCCGAAACACATAAAAAAACTAATGAATTTTACAAGGGTTGTGCCAAAATGAACAAATTCAAGAGTAAGTCATTTTTTTTATCTAAATACATCCAGAAAAAAGTAGTTATCGAAGTTCTTATGGAAGGAAGCTACTAAATAACGAGTAAAAGAAGCTATCCATTTTAAAAAGTTTTTACTGGGAGACAAACAAATTTCTTTCTTGCCGGAATAATGGTTTTGGCACAAAAGTGTACTTATAAGATAAGAATGTCAAATATCAATCATATTTTGTATATGTATATAAGAAGTATTAAATGTTCAAAATAAGCCAAGTCGGTCCATTACTTTCCCTCGAAAGTTTGCTTTTGCCGATACATTTTTTAGGAAAGAGACAAACAATTTCGAGGACAATTTTCACAATAGGGATAAATATAAAAATTTAACCCTTGTTTCTTAAGATATCATTTTTCTAATAAACAAACATATAAAAATATTTACAATTATCTTATTTCAAAGACTAATGGCCGTTTTCTCATTAGGCGATTATGTTTTTACCCAACGAAAAACAGCACATTATAGAAATTTGGTTTTCTCAATGTCTCATTTGTTTCTATTCGGTCGCAAAACTAACCAACACTCATCTGCCAATTATTTATTTACCTTTTATTTGCCGAACAGATAAATTCAATCAGCTGACTCCCAACTTTAACATGTATTTTGAGTGGTGTTGCCAACTGAAAACAATGTTTTTTGTCGGTATATTGGGAAACCCAAAATAGTTAACGGACAGTTTATCGGTCTAATAAATTTATGTTTACATTAAGTAACAGACAGTTTGTCGATACATTGAGAAAATGGCCATAAGTGTAAAACGCAACGCCAACAATTTCATTAAAAGCAAAAACAAAATCAAAAATATTTTATAAATTTGTTGTTGCTTTCTACAGACATTCATATTCACAAAAAAGAAGTGTTTGAAATTTAAAAATTCAAGATGAATTTCTATAGAAAGTAACAACAAAATTATAAAATATTTTTGATTTTGTTTTTGCTTTTGCTTTCGTCACTTTTTTAGCAAAAATCATCAAAACGTCACTTTGTTAATATCGGAACAAAAAATCGACAAGATGACGATAACTCGTCAAATCTGGCAGCCCTGTTTTTATTATATTTATTTCTTTTGTTGACGTTTCGCTTTTATTTGACTGGAAATATTCCAGTATAAACAGAATTTGTTGTGTCTGTTTTCGCATTCAAATACAGAAACACTTTTATCTCATAAATCGAGAAACGATGGAATTTTTTGTTTCACACTTCTTGTAAGAAATTTTACGGTGCGAGAAATACAGAAACGAGCTACAGATCTACAATAAAAAACAAGAATGTATAGTCGGTCGACCCCGACTATATGATACCCTACACCACATTATAACCTTTGTACCAAATTTTATCAAATAATCTCTAAATTGCAATCTGCACTTTGCGCACAAGGTTTACATGGACAGCAATCGGTATATGTAAAGGTGGGCTATATTGGTGGTAAAAATATTTACCTAATTGATAAAATTACTTTAATTAAAATTTATTAAAAATTATTTCGTTACTTATATTTTATTTAATGTAATATATACACACTTTAAAAATGTTCCCCTGAAGAAGTCAACAAAAAATTGACGAAAAGTTGGGGAAAAATGTAATTAATTGTGTTTTTAATTAACAATGGAAAAATTTAGGCCCTATTAGCTTACTTAAATATTTAAAACTACTTTTAACGATGTTTACTTGGCTAAACACCCTCTCTACTTCAGCATTAGACCATGGAAGTGAGATCAACTTTATAGCCAATTCTTAAATTTCTAAAACTATTTTGTTACCGCCTGCATCCCTTTATTGAAATACTTGCAACCAGGAAGAAACAGCGATGTTTGTGTTGATCCATTTTATTAATTTAATTGTGGAATACTGTTCCTTTATTTTGAAAGATGTTTCAGCGTCATAGTTTATAGCGATTTTCGACATTTGTAAAAGTTGTGATTTAAATTAAAGGCGTTTTAATTGTTCAAAATTTTTATTTTACTTTTATAAGTTTTTATATTAAAATAAAAAATTATTCTTTTAAAAGAAAAACGGCAAAAAAATGTATGGCTAAGCAAGTTGAAAAATGGCTAAAAAATGGCTAATGGCTAAACTCATTTTTTAATGGCTAAACAGGGTGAAAAATGGCTAAATTGGCAACACTGCCTATCATAATATGTTGCTCTTACAATATGTGAACCACAACCATCATTCTGTTTTGCGTGTGGACGCTATGTGAAATTATGGACCGATTTCAAGAGGTTTGGTCCTTATGCCAGTTAGAATCCATGTACCAAATTTATCAAATAATTTCTAAAATTGCGACCTGTACCATGCGTACCAGTTTTACGTGCACAGCAGCCAGCTGGACGGAAGCACATTGTTAGATCGACGCAGAAAAGGATTCTGATTCGCTATACTACAAGATGTGTCCAGGAACAAGCTGTTACAAATATCAGCATAAACGCATAATAACCTCTCCACTTTTGTGGTGTGAGTATAAAAATACAAAAAAGAAAACAATTCGATTTCACAAGAAAACGAAAAAGATGGAAACATTTAAAGAACTTATAAAATACAAGCGAATCATATCTTTCCAATGATAAAGGACAATATTAAACACAGTTCGCATTTGTCTATGTTACATTCAATATGTAAATTATCTTAAGGGCTTTTTTCCAACAACTTTCAAAAACGACAGCAGTAGTATACGAATGCGATTTAAGAATATTCATTCTTTTAAAGATTTAAAAAAAATATTTATAAACTCAAAAGGGGATTGTTTTTTTTTTTTTTTTTGTAAATAATACGGAAATTTAATAGATAAAAAAAGTTTTTTAATGTATAAAATTGTTTGTACAAATTCTTAAAGTATTTTAAACTAGAACAATTTAACATCAAAAGAATATCTATCTAGAAATAAAAAAAATATATATACTAAGTCGATTTTTCCGAAAATTTCTCGGAAATTTCCTGATTAACACAGATTATAGACTATATTGTTAATTTTCAATAGGAAGCACCTCTCATAAAAATACAGCAAAAGAAATCACACCAACAAATGGTGCAAAACCCGACCAGAAGATGGCAGAACCAAATTAAGCTTTAAAATACAACATAAAACTCCTTGGCTATAAGGAGATGCAAATAGGCTAAAGCTTAATTGGCGCATATGGGCTACAGAGAACCCAAACGTAACTATTGAGAAGCTAATGCATTCGCAACAAGTCACTGATTGGTTTGGATATTGGGCTGCCGGAACCATTGGGCAATTCTTTTTTGCAAATGAGCAAGGAGTCGTCGTCACCGTCAACGCCGAGCGTTACCGGGCCCATTCTCAACGAAGTTTTTTCCCCAAAATTCAAGAGAAATACATTAATGACGTTTAGTTTCAACCAGGCAGCCAATATTTTACGCACTGTTTTTAAAAATCGAATAATCTGCCGAAATTGTGGTGTCAATTGGCCTGGCCGCCTCGGAGCTGAAATTTGAGCCCATTGGATTATTTTCTGTCGGAAGCCATTAAGGATAAATGTTACGCAAACCATCCAGAAACAACAGAAGCGTTGAAATATGAAATTGAAGTTGCCATTGAAGAGATTTAAGCTTAAACAATCAAAAATGTACTGAAAAATTGGGTTGATCGGATGAGGTACTGCCGAGCCAGTCGTGGAAGTCATATGAATGCTACTCTGTTCCATTATTAAATGAAGAGTACAACCTTTCCAATAAAAGCAGAAATTTAAAAAAAATTATCGGTACATTTTTAAAGCCGTTTTAAATTTAAAATGGTCTTCACTGTACTTTATAAAGCGAACAATCACAGAGTAATCCGGTTAAAGATATTTACCACTTCAAAGTCAGATTGAGACAATTTTATTCCAACTTACAAGAATTTTCCTAATAAATATTTCAATGTTAAACTAACTTTTTTTACTATTCATACATATCTTTTGTTTATACTTTTTTATTTATTTTTTAATTAAAAAATCATACATGCATTTATGTTTATACACCAAAAGCAAAAAAGCCGATTTCATACATGATTGCATCATTATTTAAAAAAAAGGTACAATTTTATATTAAAATCTTACAATATCATAATGTTTTAATATTATTACTTTTTATAGTCATACATACTTAAAAATATTTTCAAGCATTTCTTACCAAAATTGACGAAAAAAGATATAATTTCATCTGGTATCACTTTACGAAAATCCTTTTATCCATTAGATATTCATATTAAATCCCGCTGACTTACGCAACAAAAAAAAAAAAAAAAAATATAATAAAATAAACATGCAAAAATACTGATACAAGTATTTTATATACATCCCAGTTGGCCCCGTCTTTAAGACATCCTCGAAGACGGATGCACGACAATGTTAATTTCTGCACGACATGTGAGGGACAGCGGGAACAAATCGTCAACGACATTTTCGAACAAGTGTCGCGAAAATCGTGCACGACACAGAGAAAGACAATGTCGCCTACTTTATCATTAACGACTACCTGCATGACAATGTCGCCTATTTTGACGTCCACGACAAAAATTATTATACGGTTATCTAATTCAGACAGTTTTTTAGTATAGTTTAAATTTTAATTTCTGTTATATGTTTTATAATCAATTCCCATACGCAACTCCATGTAATCCATTTTCCCGCCCGCGAATAATTTCATCATCATTTTTGGTTTTATTGTTTAGAACTAAATTGTAAATTTTTTGTAGGTATTTAAATCAACAATTAAAAAAAAAAATAATGTGAGAATTTGAAGAAAACCAAGCAAGTGATTGAATAGCATTCAAGAAAACTTTGTCGTCAGTAGCTTTTGTACAAGACAACTTATAAGACAGTGTCGCTCATACTGTCCCATATAGAGTTTAATAGGCGACAACTTATAAGACAAAGTCGCTCATACTGTCCCACATAAAGCTAAATAGAAGACAACTTACAAGACAACGTCGCTCAAACTGTCGTGCACGACGATTTCCTGTAAATTGTCTTCTAGAAAACCTCAACAACGGGGGACAAGTCGTGCATACATCATTGACGACGATGTCGTCAACGGCAATCTGGCCAACTGGGATATAATACATACACATACTAACATCTCTACTTTGGAACACATACACTTCAAATACACAAAGTTATAAACCGTATGAATGAAAGTTGAGCAATTGATATGCTGAACACAGGATAATCGCTATTAAGCTCAAGTAGAAACAAACACAAAACATGAATACTTGCACATAAATACACACAGTTTTACACACTTTAGCAACAAAAAATAAAAGTAACAACAACAACTTTTATAGTTTTAATGCGTGGTATATAAATAAAAATATATGCGAGAATGTGTGTGAATACAACACTCAACAATACAAGCGCTTATAAAGATAATAGAACACAACAACAAAACGGATAAGAAAATATCACTATGGCCTTGGTAACATAAAGCGAGGAATGCAAGCTTAAACTTTTATACATTTATTGAATTTGTCAATAATTTATAAATCTTCTTTTGGACTGGTAGTACTTTCATAACCACAAAGATCCATACTCTGATTAATCTTCTGTACGTTTATATCTTTGACATAATAAATACTTGAATGAAAATATTTAAAAGTTGATTATATCGATGAGATATGTTTTTGACACAAAAGCGAAAACCAAAAGTATATTTTTTAAAACCTAATCCAATTGTTTTTTAATAACAATGAAAACAATGTATTTCAATGTTAATATGGAAAACTCTTATGAAGTAAATTATTTCATTATATCGAGCCCTAACCGTACAAATAACGTAAGCGACATCATTTTCAAATTTAAATTTTTTTTTAATAAATGACCTTATTGGAAACACTAGCATCATCTCCTTAAATGTCATGGTCACTTAAGGTACCGTTACTATTTAATTGTAAGAAAAGTTTATTATTTTTGTCAAGAATAAAAACTGGGAATTAAGCACGAATAGCAAAATCTTTTGAAATTAAAATTTTGTATTCCCAAAAATTGAAATTACTTTTTGATAATAAACAGGCAAGTACACGGCCTAAAAAACACTTAATTGACAACATCTTTTGTAAGTTGTTGTTGTGTTTTTTTTTGTTTTTCTTAACCTACTTACAACTACCATTAATGTTGAGAGAATTTCAACTAATTGTAGTGGGGAATGTGAGATGAGATAAACCCACTGTTGTTTATTGTTGATGTATTTTGTTCAAGCTTTGATATTGTCACAAGTAGAACTGTTGCTATAATTCTTATACGTTTAACAGTTTTATTTGATTTAATATCTTTAGTTTGTCTAAAATCTTTATGGATGAAGTTTCCTGATGATCTGGCCTAAGCAACCAGTGAAATGCGCATAGGAATTGCTTATCCCATCAACAATAAATTTCAAGTGTTTTTATCAAGAATAAAAACTGGGAATTAAGCACGAATAGCAAAATCTTTTGAAATTAAAATCTTGTATTCCCAAAAATTGAAATTACTTTTTGATAATAAACAGGCAAGTGCACGGCCTAAAAAAACACTTAATTGACAACATCTTTTGTAAGTTGTTGTTGTTTTATTTTGTTTTTCTTAACCTACTTACAACTACCATTAATGTTGAGAGAATTTCAACTAATTGTAGTGGGGAATGTGAGATGAGATAAACCCACTGTTGTTTATTGTTGATGTATTTTGTTCAAGCTTTGATATTGTCACAAGTAGAACTGTTGCTATAATTCTTATACGTTTAACAGTTTTATTTGATTTAATATCTTTAGTTTGTCTAAAATCTTTATGGATGAAGTTTCCTGATGATCTGGCCTAAGCAACCAGTGAAATGCGCATAGGAATTGCTTATCCCATCAACAATAAATTTCAAGTGTTTTTATCAAGAATAAAAACTGGGAATTAAGCACGAATAGCAAAATCTTTTGAAATTAAAATTTTGTATTCCCAAAAATTGAAATTACTTTTTGATAGTTAGCGACAAATTTCATACAAAATTTATATAAAATAAAAATAAAAAACTCTCTCCTGTAAAGTTTGATTTTTGGCGCTTACGTTATTTTCGCGTTTAGTGCTCGTTATATAACTCTTACTTTTATACTTCAAAGGAAAACACAGTTGGCAACAATATTGATTAAATACTTTTTAGAAACACTGAATCTAATTTTAATATAAATAACTGAAAACATTCTGAAAAATATTTATTATATTCGATACAATCCTCAAATTAAATAAGGGTTGGTTTTCTTCCAAAGACTTTCAAATTGTTTTCATCTCGTTTTGGAGCAACGTAATGAAATGAGAGATAAAGCCATTTTCTAATATTGCTAATGTGAGCTAAAGCCATGATAGCTTAATCTCCCATTCAAATGAAAAAAAAAATAAAAAAGGCTTTATCTCCCTATTGAATGAGAGTTAAAGCCATCATGGCCAAGCAAGTTCAAAGTCTTTGAACAAAACATGATAACATTTGGCTAAATAGAAAAGAGGTATTCAAGGGAAACAATATAATATCTACAGTGATCTTCGAACAGAGCCACAATCGTAAACGCATTGCTAAAATCAGCACCTCTGAAATCTAGGGACGTCGTATAACTTAATCATCCAAACAGTCGGCAAATCTCAACCTAATCGAACATCTTTGGGAGCAGTTAGATAGACAAATAAAAAAGGTAACATAACCAGCAAAAACTCTCAGATACAAATTTAACAGGAATATTGGTTCTACGGATGTAAGTTTGGAATTGGTGGAATCGATGCCCAAGAGACAAGAAGAATATTTTTGTTTAATTTGGCATACATGAATTGCTCCACAAAATTTTGTAGCTATAGCTCGCAAGCACCCCTCATGTATGTATATCAGAAAAATACTTTAATATCCCCAAATCTCAAACCATTTCCGTATTACACAGAAAAAATAAAAAGTGATTTCAATTAAAAAAGCGATACCTTCCCGCAAGAATGTATTAAGCGACACTTTTTTCGAAAATGACTTTTTGATGTGGAAGTTAAGCGCCACATTTTGGCTTGGGTTTCGCTGCTCTATCATGGATGCAAAGGAAACTAGAGAGAAAATAAAATTGTATCAACCGTCAAGTTTTCTCATTGGAATAAAGTTACTCCCTGAAATTTGTATTATCCGCCAAAGAAATTACGCTAAGTGACATTTTTAAAAATGTAATTGTCGTAAGCAACGAAAGGTCCACACAAAAATTTTGTTAGATGTCGCTTAGTTTAACCGAAATTGTCGCTAAGCACACTCATCCAACTAAAACTTGATTCATTTTTGTCGCTTTTAATTAACACTATATATTTTGATTGTCCTTGAGTTTAAAAACTTTTTCTATTCTTCAAAACTGCCAGTATCAGGCCCAAAACAAAAGGATTTAGAGAGTCTGCTCAAAAGAAAGTTTATTCCTGAGCGATACATACAAGAATACGAGGATATTATAAAAAATACATTTGGTGAGAAAGAAGACGAATTGGAAGAGACAGACAAAGAAAATGATTTGTCTGACAATCAAAATGATGATTAATAATCTAAAATATTTCAGTTTTGATCTCTAAGTGTAATATTTGAATTTTTGTTTTGAAATAAATGTTTTGTTACTTTTTATATAGATTTTGATTTATTGTATTGTTTAACAGAAAAAAAAAATAAATTAAACGACACAATTTATTTCAAACCTTTATTTTTTGTGTCCATGGCAATGTTTTAAGCGCCATTTACCATTGTATCAAGCGCCAATCTCTTGACCACGAAAATGTACTAAGCGACAAAAACTTTTTATCTGACTAAAATTTTGGTTTTGCAATGATTTCAAGATTTGTATTCTGAAAATCGCTTTCCAAATATGTTCCTTTCAATAAAATATACAAATAAATAACAAAATGAGACGTTTTTTTCGTTTCCTACACAATTTTAGAAATGTCGCTTAATACCCCAATAACAAATGGAGCTTCCAAGGAAGCAGGTTTGCAGTGAGAAAAATAAACATTTCGCTTACCATTGCGCATACAGAAGGCATGCATTTTATATGGCGAGTTCCCACTTTGAAGCAGTACATTTTTCACACATAAAGCGCATTATTCAGCGCATATAAAAGTTGTTGGATGTAACTAAGCCTTACACACTGAATGTTTTGATACAGTTATTTTTTAGTATTCTCCCTTACAAACCTGCTTCGTAGTAAGGGAATGCCGTAGCACTTGAAATGTTATTTTTTTTTTTTTTATAAAAGTTGTTTAGTGTTCTTTCACTTACTTTACTGCATTTCTGTATGTCTTATAGCATAGCGCATATTTGTGCGCTTATTATTTTAAATGTACCATTAGTGCTTCGCAAAAAGATAAAATTTTTTATTGGGACATTCTTGCGGGAAGGTATCGATATTTATATTATATATTTATATTATATTGCCTGTATTAATAAAAAAATTTTAAATTTAAAAAAAGGTTTACAAATCAAATTTTGTATGAAAATTCTCCTTAATAAACGTTTGTTAAATTTAATAATCGTTTATAAATACGGGGGTATATGTTTATATAAATATAAGTAAGCGTTTAATTCACATGATTAATTGTTCCCTACACCGAAGTTTAAAGAGTATACCTTCACCTAAAAGACGAAATAACCTATCTGCAGTTTTCAAAAGTTTACAGGAGAGGGAAAAAACGTTTTAAAATTGGAACTATTAACGATATTGAAACGAAAATTACACATTTTTATTAAAATGAAACCAGTAATAAATATCGGTCGAGAAAATTTTGTTTTTCTAATCACAGCTTATGTTATGACACTTAGGTTTTTTAGAATTGTGAAAATCTGAAACCAAATAACCGATCTGCAGTACTAATTAGTATGAATAAATAAAAATTTCTTTATACACATGAATATTATATACATTAAATAATTACAGTAGTAGTTTCTTTTACTGATTTAAGCAAAAAGAAGTACTTAATGTTTGTTTGAATTACACTATGCAACAAAATTAAACTTTTATCGTGATTTTTTATGATTTATTTTTCTCTTTTTTTGTGCGTAGCGGTCCTCTTGGTACGAAAACTTTGTCATTTGTAATATTACATGTTCAAAATTTTGCATACATATGCGTTATGATATAGGGAATAAAAATCCATAAAAAACTCAATTTTGAAATTTTTGCAGATGGGTTATTAGGTCTTTAAGATGACGATATATAAATTTGTCGTTCCGTTTGTAATTTCTACAATATTGATCTAAGGCTCTTTAAAGTATATATATTCTGGGTCATTATGAGGAGCGAAGCTGATTTAATGATGTCCATCTGTCCGTGTGTCCGTTGAAATGGGGTTTCCAAGGGCTCCAGATATGCTGGGGACTTGGTAGTTACATATTTATGTCACATATATTCCGGAATTGTTTGCTATTGATATTCAGCCTGATCAGTTCTCAAATGGTTGAGATATGAGCAAAAAACCACGATTGCCCCTAATTTACCCCAAAAATTTCTTGTTTTTGTTTTCTTAATTTATATTTATGTATAACTGGAGAACGGCAGAAGCCAAAGTTTTCAAATTAGCTACAATTATCTTGGTTATCAAAACACAACATTCGACAAAATGTGGGTGGGATAAGACAAATGGCTATATAAAGACATTAAAATTGACATAAGGAATTGTACAAACGGGCGTGGCACTTTTCATAAAACTACATTACAGGTTTTTATAAGTGTTTATAAGATTCGGCAAAGTCGAATTTTTATTTAAAACTGATTTTATTTTTGATCAAGGGTTTAATTAAAAAAAAGTTGGCGAGAATTTTTTCTGTGTAAGCTAAAACTTTAGTTGCAAAAATGCCATAAAAATAAAACCCTTTCAAACAAATTTTAAGGTTGTGGTTTGATAATGATTCTTGCTGTGCAAAAAACCTTTTGTACTGAAATTAACAGGTTTGTTCTAAAAATCAGGTGAATTGGATTCACGTGTTTTTAGAATCACACGTGTGATTTTGTTGCATTCAGAAAGTCATACTGTTTTTGTGATTCTCAGTGTGCATCCGGCAGTTGAAAATCACACCCAATGAAACAACCGACTTCCACATGTGCTTTAAAAACACGTTATTTGCATTAAAGTGATTTTCAGAACAGGCCTGAAAATGATAAATCCAAATATTTCCAGAAAATTTTGTGGTTCTAGGACCAACCAGGTCTGCATAAAAAATGTATTTGAAAATCAAACACACAAAAAATACGAAATGTGAGTACAAAAGGTTTGTTTACAGCCACAACAAGAAATGCTATGCGTTATTGTTCGTCCCACAACTTAAGTAGTGTTGTCAGGGTTCAACATGTTAAAGAAATACTCTCCAGACAGTAAATTTTTCTTTTAGCACCTTTCAGTACAGTAAAAACATCGTGCTGTCTGCGAGAATTTGTGATGGTGACTTGTGAGTCGTATGTGACGATTCGTTATGCAATATTTTTGTTACGGCTATTTTTGTCACTAAAGTGAAGCCTTTATTTTCGCTTCTGCTTCACGTTTGTTTGTGAGAGCGAAACTAATGTATAGAGTTTGAAAAATTTTTAATGATTTGAATGCGTGTTTAAATTGAATTGTTCAAGCCTCTAATACAATACGAGAGAAAATATGCTTTTGGGTGATAATAATGGTTGAAGTCAAACACACTTTGATCAAAGGTTGGAGTGCTATGGTTATACTGCATTACAAATCGAATAAGACCAAGCAGAATACGTTACTGGTGGTCTTACGGTAGCAGTGCTTTCACAATTTGAATTTTGTCTAGATGTACATACATACATACATACATATCGTCGTTCCGGAGTTATCTTGTCGTATATCACAAAATCGAAAAAAATGAGATAAGACCGTTTCCTGTGGTAAATTTAATAGATCTATCGATCTGCGCAATCCTCACGTCTCTATCTCTTATGGTCAATGAGATATTACGAAGCCATTTTGTTGTATATCCACTTTTACGAAAAATTTAATGCGTTATAATACCGTATGTAGCATAATTGTGGATATACGACAAAAAACGTATGAAAACTTGCAATTAAAAAAATCTTGCGTTATCTTTTTGTATGTGAACAAAGTATATTAGGCATGATACAAAAAATAGACTATCTAATTAATATTACTGTTATTTTAATATTTTTCGTTTTATATGTAAAGATATTTTTCGGACGTAGTACACAACGGCTATTTATATTGATGGAATTATTGCTATTTTGCCTAAATTCATTTTATGGCTAAGCAATTAATGGTTGAATATTCAGGGTGGTCCAACCATAATGCACAATGTAAATTGTAAATAAAACAAAAAGTTTTTAGAGAATTATCTGAACATTTTTTTATTATTATAGAAGGATCTGTGACAACTATGTGTGAGACAAATTATCGGCCAAATGCTCGTCGCGGCGTCGGTTGCATACCTCTGTCCTATGCTCCATATTTTCAATGGCTCTGAGACATTATTGAGGTTCAATGTACTTAATGTGCCAAATTATCTATCTTTAGCTCTTGAATTTCTTCTTTCTTCTTCTTGGCTTATTGACGTATACTTTTTATTTTTAATATTACCAAAGAAAGAAGGCCAACAGTTTCAAATCATATGATCGTGACGGCCAATTAACATGGCCATTCTTTTGGAACTACTTATCGTCCAGGTCAATATCCTCCATTTCTGGCAAAAAGAAATCCATTATCAGCTCGCGATTGCGAACACCATACCTCATTTTCTAAGAAGCAAGGCCCGATGATGCCGCCTGGCCATAAACCGCACCACACATGCATGTACAGTCGTTTTCATATTTCCTACAGAGCTGGTTTGCTAAAATTGGCGCACAATTATCCCGATTGTGGACACATTTGATCGATTATGCTGACCAAAAAAATCAAGATGTACAAAATGTACTTTTTATTTGACCGCCAATTTTCGTAAAAGGCTTCAGCAATCTTAACCCGCTGCTCAATGCTGAATTATGGTTAGACCACCCTTAAGTAATAATAAACTTAAAATTATTCATACATAAGGAAATTCGATAATATAAAATTTATAACTATACGTTAATATATATGTCACTTGCATAAATTTTCGTTTTGAAAATTATTATAACTTAATTTTTAATATTGGTCAAACACTTGAATTTAGGTTTTAAATACTTTATTTTTGTCTTACATCACACAAACTAAAAAATATATCGCAAAAAGTGGCGTATACGACAAAATTGAAAAATTTTTTCGGACGTGACAATGGCTATAACATGAAAATTTTTTTCCATGACTTTGGATATTTTTACATAAATCGATAAAGAACTTCAAACACAATATCTTACAAAAATATTGGAAGACAAAAGTGATTGAAAAGAAATGTTTCTAAAAACAGTAAATAAAGAATTTTGTATTGCAAAGTACAATTTCAAAATAATTCAACAATTTTCCCCTCGTATTAACAATTGATTGATAAATATATTTTATAATTTTTATATTTTGTTATGTTATGGTAAAAACTTCCCAGAATTCAGTTATAACCTAGACCTCAACCGAAATTGTTTTAAGATAAATTGGAAATATTCATATATTTTTTTTTGTTTTTTTTTTTTGCAATATTCTTAGCAAACTTTTACATTCTAATACTTTGTCAATTTATTAACTTTTTCTGAGAAAGCATGCCCATGGTGTCTTAAATGAAACTTAAAGTTTTTAAATAACCAAAAACTTCTTTTTCAGAAAAGTTGTCCCCTAAAAAATATACTTTCTTATAAAAAAAATATAACGCTTAAAAGGAAGTGGGAACAAAAAGTTGTTGACTTTTTTCTGCATTTGTTGTTACAAAGTTAAAAAGCCACGCACAAGAAAGTGCTTTACCTGAGATGTCAACTCATTTGTCTTAGTTGTGTGCGTGCTACATGCATAAATTAATTTGAATGAATATTTTGTATGCCATTTTGTATATGTAGCTTCAAATAAAAGTTGTCATGAAAGAAGTTGTTTAGTTTTTGCACAAAGTAAAGGAAAACAGTAGAAAATACATGTGTACAAATCTTGCAAAACATTAAAGCATGCATAACAATTACTTTTGTTGTGGCATATTTTTGTTAAAAATATATAAAACAAACTTAAGAACTCCTTAACCAAAAAAAAACATAAAACAAACAAACAAACACACTTACATCATAGATGGATATATGTAAACCTTAGTTCTTTATCAACCTTAAACACCTGCAAATACTTTAACTCCTTCGCAGATTGCCATAAACAAATTCAGATAGACAGACATGCACGCTAATATAACTAATATTTAAAGCAAAACGTCTTATTTCTGTTCTTTCTTTCTTTGTTAATTTCTTTTTAAGGAAGGAAATAATAGTGAGAAGGAATTTGAAATCATCCTTTAGTTTGTAACGACAATATTTTAGTGGCTGATTCTAATTCAAATTTCCCTAGTTGGTCAAAAAAGTTGAAAAATAATTAGAGTAATAGCGAAAGATTTATTCGACAACGGTTCATCATGGTAATTATGATGAGCTGCTCGATAATACGCGATCTCTGAAACCGACCCTACGGGTCTACACCCGTAGGTTCCAGGATGGGCAATAGAGTGAGTGGAGGGTTCTTCATCGAGGAATTGGACATTAGGGTGTCCTTTAGGCTGCCAGATGGCAGAAGTGTGCTGCAGGCGGAAATCTCTGCCATAAAGGGGGCGGCAAACTGGCTGACAGTGATATCGGCCATTTCCGGTCACTGGGTGATAGGGACTCATGCTAGGAGGATGGGTCTTGCGTATAATGATTACTGTAGGAGTTGTCATGATGAGGAGGAGGAGGAGACGGTGATTCACTTTCTCTGCCAAAGCCCCGGTCTGGGGGCATTAGGTTTAGGCATTTTGGGAGACCAGAATTGCCATGTCTGGACGATTTGTCCAATGCGGGACTAAAATCGATCTTCTTGTTCTGCAGGGAATCGGGGTGGTTCGAGACTGCAGTGACCTCTGGGGAATAGTGTGGTGGATACTGGCTGACTCTTGTCGCTGGCTAGGGGTATCACAAAGGGACCGCTATAAGGACCCAAGTGAGCCGTCGTCGTGACGGCTACCCATCTAACCTAACCTAACCTAGAGTAATAGCAAAACAAAAACTCAATAGGAATCACATGGTTTCAAAATTGAAGCTACGAACTAAGACTGAAGCTACAAAAAAAAAAAAAAAGTTTTAAGGTTCAACTAATGGTCAAAAAAAAGCTGGAAATAATATTTTATTTGCTAAACCGTTGTTATGAGCTAACTAATGACTGTTAATTTGGGCTTAATGCGCCAACAGAACATGAGTTCTTATGAGACCATCCAAACGAAACAAACCAACAGCAAAACATTCATTTTGACTTACTGCGACAAGACATGTCTTGCAGAAAATACATGTGGTTTGATATAACAAACCCACATACATAGATTATAACGCAACAGAATGAAACGGACCTCGAAAACCAGTTAAGTCAAGTAAAAAAAAAACAATACCTTATACTGTATACAAATTAAAACTTTTTTTATCACCAGCGTTGCGAGAAGTAGGAGAAAATTCCTACATGTTGGTATTTTTGATACTAAAATAGAAGCGTAGGGAAAATCGGCCCGATTTTTTATAATCTCTAATATGTAAGGATTTTTCGTCATAGCGTATTGTTTATGAAATAAATGCAGAATAAATAAATGATAGGCAGTAATGATAATGGTTCTTTCTTATACCACTGGAATATTATTCAAGATTGATTTAATTGAAATTCTTAAAAGTACATACATATGGGCATTTCCGTCAAAAAGGTTCACCGTGACCGAAAATTTGAAAGTTATTAAAGCTGATTATTTTGCGATATTGTTATAGAAAAATATTTAGATTTTACTAATTTTATAAATTTTCCCATAAATTTGTTCACTTAGATGAGCAATCAGACTGCAAATTTGTGCAAACGTAATTTCATGTGAGAATGTTTTATTGTATGTTTTCTTTAATATTATCTTCCTTAAAAAAGGTGATATTTGATAAAAACTATTCCAAAAAACATTTTCTTACATGCTCTGTAATCGAAGGAAGAGTTCAAAAAGCTATATATTATTCGGATTAACAGTGAATTTTAATTTGTTTTAATCATTATTCAGTTTTATTATTATGGAAATAATTTCACGTTGGAAATGTCACTTATCGACCCATATTTTGGCTTAAAAATCAAAAAATACAGAAGATTTTGAAATCAAACTTAAGCATAGATAACAGTGCTTTCTTAGTGCTATAATTTAAGGGGTAAGAGAACGTAAAACTATTTGTTGATTAAAATGTTATTGCCTTTTTGATGCGTACGACTGTCACGTTCAACACTTTGGATTTACCCATATGTTGTTTTTTTTTTTGTACTTATTATTTTGCCAAAGCTTCAATATACATGTTATAACTAATGTCTTTCCTACTATTTTAATGGCGTGTAGGGAAAAATCGGATTTTTTTAGCTTGTGTAGGTATTTTTCGAAAAATCCGCTGGCAACACTGCCTATAACTTACAATTTAATATAAGCACTTATATCTATCTATGTATTTAAATTACACTATGTGACCGTTTTTTAACCAAATGTATTTGAAACCTTATTTTGAATGAAAGATAATAATAAAACAATGAATTATTGCTAGTGAAGATTAGTCAAGAAATGACAGAGTTAACACTTCATTGACAATTTTATGATATTTTGCAATTTTACTCTTTTCAAGTTATTTTTTTATACCAAACAATTAAATTAATTGTAACCTTTTTTTGCATGGGGCATTAGTTTATTGCAATACGAACATTTTGCGCTCAACAAGACCTAGATTAGTGCAAAAATTATGAAGCAACAGAAGATTAAGTGAATTAACTCACATAGTAATTTAACAGTTTTAGGCTTTTTTAAAAAATTTATTGTTACTAAACATTTCGCTATGTGTATTACTTGGTGTGTTTTTTGTGATTTTGTAAAAATTGAAAACTGGGAAATTTCAGATAATCTTTTTTGTCATTTTTTTTTAAATAAGCTAACATCGTAACTGATAAAACGTTTTTCTGTTTGGTTTTAAAAAAATAAGTTATATAGAGCAAAATTGCAAAAATCATTAAAGTTTTTGTTAAATTTGAACTTTGGTAAAATGTAACTAAGTCATTTCTTGACCAATTTCTATGAACGACCTGTGGTTTTATTAGTAATGTGGATTTATAAGTAATTTTTATTATTTTTGAATAAAAATAAAGGAATAAGAACTCCGTCGAATATTTTTAAAGATTATTTTATTGAAGTGACATCAACGTTTTAAAAATCGCCATTAACAGTTATTTTTGAATATCTCGAAAATTGACTTCACATTCGGATTCAGCGGACTTTGTCGAAAATTTGTGATACAGTGTTTTAAGTACTTATAACTCAATAACAATTCCGTGATATATATAATTGACTCTTCTCAATTACAATTTATTATCAAGTTATGATTTTAAATTTTGTTTTTATAAATAGTACTTCATATTTCGTTTGCTTAATTACACGCAAGATGAAGTTTAAATATTGTGTAATTGAAAATTAATGTGTAGTTTATAGAACACGAGCGCCTTACTCGTCCGTTCAACTTACATTTAAAACAAAAACAAATTTCGAAATTTTGTTTTTGTTTTAAATGTAAGTTGAACGGACCAGTAAGGCGCTCGTGTTCTATAAACACCACATACAAGTTTCTTTACTATATCAGAGCATTCGATATACAAATTATATAAGATAAATACAGCAAACAATCTAGAAACATAGTTTTGTATAATTTACAAACTTAATTAATTCGCTAATTGCAGAAAGGGAAATTTGTACTTCAAAACATTCATTTTGAGACAATCAATTAAAACAGTGAAGTTAATACTAATACATGGAAGTTTTATGTTTCAAGCTCGTTGAGGGAAGAACTGACTTTAATTACAAGTTTTTCAAAAATAATAATGCATTATAATTGTGTAAACTGTTTATCAGGTTACACGCACCCTTACATATTGATACACATTTCTAAATAACAATGGAACAAAATTATAGCCACGATAACACTCAACACTCGTGTGTATTTAGCGTCTTAAATATTGAATGCAAAGTTTGTATTAATAAGCGATATTCACCACGGTTGTAGCGATTTTCAACATTAAATTTTCTTGAAATTCCAATAAGCGTTAAAAACAGGGATTTTTATTAATTTAAGTCAGCTGTTGTTAAAAATTTTGGGCAACAAAATTATTAAATATAAGTAAAACAACGGAAAAACAAAAAGTTTTTATATCCATTACAATATAACCAAAATTCACAATATAAAGCTTAGCCTAGACGATATGTTGAATCAGCAAATACATGCTTGCACTCATATGCTTAAATATTATAACAAATGCCTCTATCAGCATATTCAATACGTTAGGTGTCTAGACGACATGTTGAAAATACTAAATATTATCAAATTCATCATATGCTAGCAAATGATATTTCAACAAATAAGTTAGCATACAATTTTTGTGTCTAGACGATATGTTGAATTTCGTATGTTCAAGGCCCATTGAAAAGGTTTGCGCAAGAAGCCTGATGATTATTGTTTATGTTCTTTTTAGTTGTCAAAAGTTGTTAACATTTTGCTTACATGTGCATGTATACGTTTGTTTACGCCCAGCGGGAAAACTCAGAAGACCTTCTTACTTTCGGCCTTTTTAAAGGCCTGCTTAAAAATTTTTTTGATTTAATTACTATTCTTACGTAACTGCTAAAGAATGCCTCATAGAAGGCCTCGGCTCTTTGGTATAAAAAATAAGATACACCTTCCACACTCGCTTCTTTGAGAAGCGAGAAAAGAAGGAGTATAATTTTTTGTTTTGAGTTCAGATCCCTTTACAAAAACAAAGTAACATATGTTGTAAATCATTTTAGTTGAAGTTGAAAAGAGAAAGAGTAACATTTTTTGTTTTGTTTTTTTCGCCAAAGCGAAAGAATTCAGATCCCGTTATAAAAACAAAGTAACAAAGAAGGTACAAATTAAAATACAAAATAAAAACAATAATGTAAATCATTTTAGTTGAGTTTTTTCATTAAGGAAGATAGGCACTTGTGCTTTAAAGTTTTGTTTTTTATTATATACTTTTATTTACAATCTATTTTACAATATTAAGCAAATTTGATTATTTCAATAAAAAAATATCACATGTGTTATTAAACTACAATAAGTTTAATAAAATATTTAAACATACGTTTGTAAAATATGTACATCTATATGAAAAGTTAAGAGTTATTTCATTATCTTTATTGGAGATCTAATATGTACATGAAACCTATTCAGTCTTCTAATTTCATTTGTAAGGAAATATTCCTTAATGTTTTAGACTGATAGCCCTTCAATATGACCTTTAATCAAAGGCATTTGTAAAAGGATGATCTGAAAGGCCTTTTAAGAGCCATTAATTGAAAGGCCTTTTAACATACCTTTCTTAAAAACCATTCAAGATATCCTTTTTTCTAAGGCCTTTTGACAGTCATTCTCTGGAAAGCCTTCTAAGAGCCATTTATTTGAATGCCATTATGAAGCTCTGGCAAAGAAAGGAAAGCGGAAGGCCTTCTCCGCAATGACAACGCGTGTAAAAAAGATATGAGTATGGAATGGAAAGAGAAGGCCTTGTTTATCCAAAAGATGGGGTACAGATGCCTTCTAGATAGCCTGCGTACTCCTTCTTTTTCCCGCTGGGCGTTTATGGTATGCCACACATACACGTTTTTTCCTTTTGCTTTGTATATGTGGTAGTAAATTTTTGACAACTAAAGAGAATCGTTTTTTGTTTTTGTACAAGTAAGCAGACCTGATAGATGGGCCTTGCGTATGTTTTTATGTATGTTGAGTAAAGAGAACATTTGTTTAAAAATTAAAAATTCATTTGTCAATTCTCTTTTTTTATTGTAATATTTAAAATTTGTTATCAATTATAGCCTTTGGGTGTGTGTGAAACGGTAGCAAAGTTCTATGGTTAAATGAAATTTGTTTGTGGTAGAAAATGTTCATATTTGTGCTGCGTGAAATTGTAACATTTTTGACAACGTAAAATTTTGACATAAAGAAAAAACAATTACTAATAGTTTTGTGAAAATGAATAAATTAAACAAACGTTTACCAATAATCATTTCAATTTTGTTGGAAATGAGATCGTCCCAACTATTTGATGAATTCGTTCTGATATATTAACAATTTTTACAAAAAGTTTGGGCAAAAAAGCTTATAATTATTTAAATATTTAAATCTTGTATAATTATTTTTAATTTGTTTTGCCACTGGTCCTGCTTCCATATTATTTTTTATTTTGTTTAAACAAATTTGATGAAAAAAAATAATTTTGTGGTTGTCAAAAATTTCTACACTAATGTCAAAACTTATACTAGCCCCTAGGCAAGGCCCATCTATCAGGTCTGCTTACTTTTACAAAAACAAAAAACTTTTTCTTTTAAGCTGTCAAAAACTTACTACCACATATACAAAGCAAAAGGAAGAAACGTGTATGTAAACAAATTTTGAAAGCTCAAAAGAACGAAAACAATGATCATCAGGCTTCTTGCGCAGACCTTTTCAATTGCCCCTACGGCTAGTGAAATTTTATTCACCTCAATAGTGTCAAAATTTTACTTCCATGAGTACTTTGCTACCGTTTCACACACACCCTTTGTTGCAAAAATGAATAGTTTTAGTGTAATTACACTTAAAAAGTAAAAGTGCTTTATTGGGCTGGGTCAAATTCACAAAAAATTAAAATATTTAATGACTGGATTGATCTTAAAATTATAAGTTAAGTCTCACAGTTAATTCATTTATTTCAGTTCTACCCCTATGGTAAATTATGTACCGACCAGCAGAATGTTTTATGGATTCATTTGATACCCACACCACCATAGTGTCTGTAACACCTACAAATATTGGTCCTCTAACCATCGTTAAGTATACCGATCGACTCAATCGCTATCTGAGTCGATATAAGGATGTCCGTCCGGCCGGCTGACTGGCTGTCCAATTTGTAGTGAGCAAAGTACATGTCGCAATAATTTGTTGAAATTTGGTACATTGGTTCTAATTATTTATTGTAATTAAACGATGAGGAATGGTCCATAAGTTCTCTAAGATCCCATAAAAACTTCTTTCCGAATAAGACTCTTTGCGCTCATAAACCATGTTCTATGTTGGTATTAAGACTAAATCTGGGTCAAAAGGTTTTATTGTAAATCTATTGTTCCCATACAAATACCACTCCCAAAAATATTACCAATACCATAACGTCCTTAAAAATGTTGATCGGTTGAGTAATTTTTTAGTATTAAAAACATAAATATGACCAAGTTTCAATACAAAACACTTGCATATTTTAACCGTTTTAAAGTCCCGCTTTCTACGGGAGCTATAGTGAGTTTTTTTTCTGCTGATTATCACAAAATTGCATCGTGTTATTTCTAGCCACTTTAAGCTAAATTGGACTATATTTTTCCACAATATCAATATTTTTTACTGTTTTGGCGTATTTAAATGATTTGCCAGAGTGGGCTTTATACGGAGCCTATGGTAAATTGTGGGCCGATCTTCTCCAAATTTAGTTGTGTGATTTCTAGTTTTATGAGAATATGACCGACCAAATTTTACTATAATAGCGTTATTCGGTACGTCTTAGGCATATTTAAGTATTTTCGAGAATGGGTTCAACATGGGGCCTATTGTAAATTATGGAGCGATCATCTTAGTGTAATATCTAGTCATAGAAAGTTCTTGCAAAATTAAATAGCAATCGGTTCATTCTGTCGCCAATTTTTGTTAGTTTCTTTAACAGAAATATAAATTTTTAAGGGTGTTGGGGTTCTGGTTTAAAAGAAGAAAATTTACTCAGCTGAACGAAGTCGTTGCTTGATATACCATTAAATGAAGAACCCTTATGTCCAGTAAGGAAAAAATTTATTAACCCTCTAATGCCACATTTTTTCTTTGCCTTAAAAAAAACATACTAAGCTAATTTTAGGGTGAGAAACATGAATCTTACTTCAGTTTTTTCCTTTGATTACTCGTTGACATGTAAGGGGTCAAACTGTAAAGTCTGCCTTGAGGCGGAGCTGGGCATTATCGTAATAATTTAGGATTCGTTTTTGATTAACATCCCGGTATTTTCTTTGTAATTCCCCAGTCCGCCTCCAGACGGGTTCAGAAGAAACATCAATACTCAGCATTTTTTTTTTATTTAAAAATTTTCAATTAAACGTTTAGATACCCACCAGTGATTTTTTCGGCACGATCTAAAGCTTTTAAATATTTTTTTTTCAATTCACAATATTAATGCACTTCCAGGCATTTTCTATGTTAATGCCCAAGCCCGCCTCCAGACGCGCTCAGTAAAAACATCCATATCCAGCAGCGATTATATTTTTGAAAATGAAAACTTAATATACATTTCAATTGAACGTTTAGGTACGCACCAGTAATTTTTTCGGCACGATATAAAGCCTTTAAATAGTATTTTTTTCTATTCACAATATTAATGCACTTCCAGGCATTTTCTTTTTTAATGCCCAAGCCCGCCTCGAGACGGGCTCAGTAAAAACATCCATATTCAGCAGCGATTATATTTTTGAAAGTGAAAACTTAATATACATTTCAATTGAACGTTTATGTACGCACCAGTAATTTTTTCGGCACGATCTAAAGCTTTTAAATATTTTGTTTTTCTATTCACAATATTAATGCACTTCCAGGCATTTTCTATTTTAATGCCCAAGCCCGCCTCGAGACGGGCTCAGTAAGAACATCCATATCCAGCAGCAATTATATTTTTGAAAGTGAAAACTTAATATACATTTCAATTGAACGTTTAGGTACGCACCAGTAATTTTTTCGGCTCGATCTAAAGCTTTGAAATATTATTTTTTCGATTCACAATATTAACTTTCTTCACTAAAAACTACAAATGACCGCTGCCGCTCAAGTTAATAAATAAGCTTTGATTTACATCTAGAATTATTTATTAATGAAAAATTTTCAAAAATAAAAATTTTATGACGGTTTTTTGCTATCCCGCCTAGAGGCCGACTTAAGCATTAGAGGGTTAAGCGAAGCTGATGTTCGTCATACCATATAGTTAATACCTATATTGAAGCAATTACATAAAGTATATAAAATATTACCACATGTGTACTCAAACCTAATATATTAAACAAAAAGATTTATTAGAATATAAATCGTTAACTTTAATAGCTTCAGAATTTTATACGCTACTGTACCATGCATTTTATTATATGAAATCTGGAAGATTTCTCTAGAAAATATTATATGTAAATAAAAATACCTTAATTTCGACAAAATTTTGAGATGAGAGCCATTTTGACAAATTACATAAGTAACTAAAAATATTTTTTGAAATTGGTTCTTATTGGGTTAATAATTCGGCGTGTTTTATATACCACCTGAAAGGTATTTGGAAACACGCTTCAGCGCTAGCCATATTGCTGAGATCAAATTTTTACTTCAAGAGATATTGGTTAAGAATTTTTCAACTTTTATGATCTATATCTCTGAAACTAAGTTCGTTGACCAACATTTTTATTTTCAAAGCACTTCGAAATGCAATTTTTTGTTTGCCGATGAGCTAGAAATTTTGATAAGTTCCGGTGTTATGTACAAAATTAAACAAGTAATTGAAAGAATACCAATTTGTATCTATTTTATATGCTACCAAATTTGCCGTATGCTGAAAAGCTTGCATACGACTTTCAACAAATAACATATTTGTCAACATACGTAGAAAATTTGTTGAAAAGTAAAAATATTGTGTCTATAATTGTGAACAAACGCTTACTGACTTCGTTAACAAATGCCTGTCATATTTTGGTTAGCATACGTTTGTTAAAAAAAATTTGGTGTCTACACGATATGTTGGCGCTGAAAGCTAATTTTTCAACATAAATTTGCTGATTCAACATATCGTGTAGACTAAGCTTAACACAAATTGTACGAAAACAAAAGAAAAAAGACGCGTATTCCAGAATAGCCACGAATAAAAAAAAAATACTTGCTTGCGTCAAAAAGTACTTAACGCAGATGCAAAAAAGGGTATTATCTCACACTCAATTATAACTGGGGGTAAGAAATGAAACAAATTTCCCATTTATTCTTGCAACATATTTAGAAAGAAAAACGACAACTTTTCACTTTTCACATTTTTGCATATATTTTTAGAATATAATAAAAAATCCAGCGCGAATGGTAGCATACATGGAACATTATTGTCAGAAAAGAAAACACCATAAGATCACAATTTTTACACTGGCAATACCCAAATAAGGTGACGAAGTAAATGTCAGCATTTCCCTTTCTGCACTTAGCGATTTAATTATAAAAAATAAAATACTTTATTGGATTTAAGTATATTGGTTACAACTAGGACAGTTTTCACTGATTCGAGAGATTTAAATACCAACGTGTTACGGAATAAATTTACCATTTACCAACATATAAGTATATATAAAACTTATTCTCAGCGGGAAAAGGAACAAGTACGGATGTCTTCTAGAAGGACTCTGTACTCCTTTTTTGGATGCTCGCTCCATTCTATACTAATATTTTTTTTATATGCGTTGTCATTGCTGAGTAGTCCTTCCGCTCTCGCTTCTTTAGCTGGTACATAAGAATGGTAACGGGATCAAAAACAAAATAGTTATTTTGCTTTTGCTTGCGCAAAAAAATAGTTCAAAAAATGTTACTTATTTACTTCTCCCTTCTTATAGAAGCGAATGTGCAATGTGTATTTTATCGTTAATACTAAAGAGCCGAAACCTTCTATAAGGCGTTCTTTAGCAGTAAGATAAAATTAGTAGCTGAATAAAAAAAATTTTTAAGCATGCCTTTTAAGAAGTAAGAAGGTCTTCTCAGTTTTCCCGCTGGGTTGTCGTATTTAATCAGGAACATAGACTTTATCGTAAGGTTTTCTTCGGGAGCAATTCATCGTTAGTGATTATTTGAGGCCACAATATTTTAAGATGTTTCGCAAGCATCTATTGGTAATGGTTTGAGGCTTGCGTTTTTTTTTTTTTTTTGTGGTGACAAGCCACATCTCTGACACACGATAGATTTAACGTGAGCATTATATACTTGTAATTTGGTCATCGGTGAAAGTTCCTTTGATGTCCAGACGATGCATCGCGATGTTAAGCTGATGAAAGACCTTTTGTTCGGATAGACCAGATAATATGCATCCCTGATTGATTCGGGAAAGAGAATTAAAGGATTAACTCGTAGTGCCAAATATGGTTTCACGGTATATCGCATCGAAAGCCTTCTTGAAATGATTGAATGTGAGGTACGCTATAGCAATGTAAATACCATCATGTAGAAAAAGTTTACAAATTCCGAACTTAAGCTTAATTGCAAATTTTTGCGGACATATTTATAACTTTCGAGATTTTTATTATTTAAATCTATGTAATATGTGGCTATATTTAATTCGACTCTGCCCAATAAAACATTTATGTTTTTAATTTTTATTTATATCTTTTGTTTTTGGTAGCCAAGACGAAGTCTATTCAACCTGTTTCAACTTTATGTAGCATGTCACATTCTTAAGCAATTTTTAATTTTTGAAAGCTTCTCATAGTCAGTTATACGTGTATACATATATGTACATACATATGTATGTATGTATGTATGTATGTAGATCCTTGCAATTCAAACTCTTCAACCAACCGTGTACAAATGCAACTAACTACACACCACGTTCTTAAAAAAAGCAATATGTGTGAATGTTTACATAAAAAGACTAAACCTCAGCTTGAAGTTCAAGTATTCTTCATAGCGTCTTTTTTATTTCAACTCCTGCTGCTGTTACTATTTTGCTTTGTCTTGTTTCTACAATTTCCAGCAAATCTTGATGGTAGTATGTTCACTTCCATACAAACACTGAGGTCTTTAAGTTTTCTTGGATGTGTGTAACAACATTTTAAGGGATTTCCGTTTTCAGTTAGTTGTGGTTGTGGCATGTTGTTCTGATATTCTTGTGCTTCATGCTCAAAACGTGCCTTAGGTTGATTTTCTGTAAAGGCATGCAAAACATGTAAATATTAAACCAAAAGTTGTTATACATATATTGCAGTTCAAAAGGAGCTAAATTGCATGTGTACACATGCAAAACACTTGCACACAAACCTCTTCCACTAACGCGTAACAAATTCGTCAAAAGTACGGCTGTTTGTGTGCAAAAAGGTTTTCCTGTCACTGCAATTGTGTGTGGCAGCTAGCAGCCACTGTAGAAAGAGTGTAAAGTTCGCTGACAGTAGTGTTTTGTCTGCTCGCACACTTATACACTCACTTGTAGAAAATGCAACTTAGAAATTTTAAACGAAATTGATGACAGTTTGTTTTTAATGAAAATAAAGTTGATATGGGGGTGACAAAAGAATGGCGAAAAAAAAATACAAAAACAACAATAAAGAAAATCGCTTTATTTAAGATTACATAAAATTAGTGTATATTTGAAGAGCTTCTATACATTAAAGAATTTCTAGTAGATTAATCAAAGTGCTATGTACATTGCTAATACGAAGAAATGATAAAGCTTAAATCAGCAAAAGGAGCATACTTTGAACATATAAAGAGGTAATATTCTTGTATGCAATCTTTGTTCAAATTAAATGCCACTATTTTCAGTTATTAACATAATGCTGTTGCAATATTGAATGGGTTAAGTCGACTATGTTGCGTTAATGGTTAAAATAAAGTTCTTTTCAATGACAAATAAATAAACCCTTACAGAGAAATCAGAGGTACGTGACTTAATAGGCTGGAAAATGAAGACCTGCTACACTCAAAAGAAAAATCAATCCATCCATACCCAAATCAGTCCGAAGCGGTATTAACAATACAGTGAGTACAGACTTTGTTGAGTCAAGTACAGAAAGATTGATTCAAGTACGGATTTTCAATCGCGAAATACTAAACGTTTCCATATTCAATCCCGAATTTGTACTTGAAATAATACGAAAGTAAAATTAGAAGGAGAATTTTATTATGATTGATTAACTTATCCGTTTTACACCTTACAGAATTCCCGATATGGTTTTTACTTTAAAAACTTAAAGTATGTATATAACTGAATATATCAACTAAATGATAAGCAATAGTTCTCAATTTTGAATTTCAAACAGGAAGATAATGTGTTTTCGTCTTTTAAATATTTGTGTGGTCTTGTTGTTTTGTCTGCAACAAACTTGCACAACTAAAAGAGATTAGAACGCTCACTTTGTAATTTTACACTATGAGTGACACTACCAATGAAAGGCCAATGTAAGAAAATATAAACACACTGTTTATTGTTGGTGGTTTGTTAAAGCTTTAATATTTTTATGATTGACCCGGTAGGCTAACTGCTAGTGAGCTTCGCGGGATTAGCTTAGGGAATTAAAAAAAAAAGTTCAAATATTAGTGTTTATAATTCTTAATCGCTTTACTGTTTTATTTGTATAATATTTTATGGTTTTTAAAAATCTTTGGAAGAAGGTTTGCTGATGATCTGGTATAAGCAGCTTTCCTTTCAACAATAGTGTGTCCAAAGTGTGGATTTCATGGTGCTCAAGAATAATTTAAGAGCCTTAAGAGTTAAGTATTTGTGAAATTTTTCAGATTTTTCGAAAGATGTTTAGAGGTTGCTCAAGTCGAATTTTCGCCAGAAATCGGGTCTAGTGCCTTTTTTTTTTTTGTTTTTTTTTCATAACTTTGTCAAAAAACCACGATTTTCTGCACTTTTAAGAAAATAATTTAAAAGAAGCTTTATTTTGGTGTACAAAGACTATAAGTTTTTGCAATACATTTGCTCATTTATGCACCCTACATTAAATGTTTCCTAATTTTTCCAATAATTTTGCAAATTACACTTTATAACTTTTAAAATCTTTATAAAAAGGAAATAAACCAACAATGCACTTTGAAAGATCAATTTATTCTGAATAATTAGCAATAAATATTTTCGAATTTGCTCTTACCATTCCTGAGTTATACCGGTTTTCAGATTTGTATCCAGTTTATAATATAATTACTCATACCCAACAAACAAACTAAAAACAAACGTTTTGTTTTGCTTTGTTTAACAATTATTTATTGGGGTTCTTACGACGAAGTATATTTATAAACAAAGCAAAACAAAACGTTTGATTTTAGTTTGTTTGTTTGTTGGGTATGAGCAATAATATTATTAACTGGGTACAAAGCTGAAAACCGTTTTATTTCATTTTCATAAAGATTTAAAAAGTTATAAAGCGTAAAGGATGCTTATTTTCTTTATCCAGCGTGCCTAATTAATAGCTTCTGAAGCTTTTACTGTTGGCTTAGATCTATCACCCAAAAAGATAAGACTCAGATGAAACAATTCTTTATAGACTACTCTTGGTTGCATGTCTTCAAGCTGGCCTTTAGTAAAATTGTTCAAATTTGCACGTATTGGTAATCAATGTCACAACTTCTGAATCTGATTTTCAGAATTTATTGCAGGGCATAGAACTGTACGTACCAACCCTAATTAATGATTTTTAAGCAAATCAAACTCAAAAGTTTTATTTTTAGTTGTTTGTTGGGTATGAGTGTAACCGGTATAACTTAGGACGAATTCAAAAATATTTGTTTCTAAATTATTTAGAATAAATTGATCTTTCAAACTGCATTGTTAGTTTGTTTCATTTTCATTAAAACTTTAAAAGTATAAAGCGTTTTTTACAAAATTTATAGAAAAATTACAAAAATGTAAATGTAGGGTGCATAAATGACCAAATGCATTGCAAAAACTTAAAGCTTATGCACATAAAAATAAAGCTTGGACATTTTTCTTTAAAATTATTTCCTTAAAAGTGAAGAAAAACCCTTTAAATTTCGTTATTCTACAAAAATTCCAACCAATCATGCCTTTTTGTCGAACTCCAATACCGAACGCGAAAGTTTGAGTTTAAGTCTCAAAAATTTGATATTTATAACAATACATCCATAATAGAATAGTTTTATATTATTTTAGAGAAGATTGTGGTATTTTTCGTTTGTGCTACAATAAAATTATTTAAACTGTCTAGACACTATGGAAGACAATTTATAAATTAAGCCACAAAGCTGACTGTGCGGTTGAAAACAAAAATAACAATGAAACATAAAAAAACAGTATTAGCACATTGTAAAATTTGTAAGGACTACATAATAAATTACTTCAGTTAAGGAGCATATAGACGACATGTTTTTGTCATCTGACATGTCAAATTTCCCACTGCAAAACACATACATGTCGTGTGTTACCTTTTTAACTTTGCTTCTGTAAAAGTCAGACGCAAAGTCATCTGACAAAATTTCAATTAGAGCGTGCTCTATTTTCTTCTGACAAACCATCTGACATCAGAAATCTATGCCGGGAAGAAACTGGCAGCGGCGTCAACTATTGACGGAATCATTAGCCGGCTGAAGTTAATATTTTACAATACCAAGTTATGTATGCTCATCTCACCATTGAATAGAATTTATGTAAATATATACATAAAAACCGTTTAATTATAAAATTCTAAATTGGTATCTTTAAAATAAAAGAAAAAATGTTAAGATGGCTAAATTATTTTACGGCGTAAATAAATATTTTCGTGGCGGCAGCAAGCAACTTTGAAACCGAGAACTACTTTGGTTTCTGCAATAACAATGCGAAAAAAAACAGAGACAATGTCAGAAGCAAATTACATGTACGTTGTGACCGAATGTTATAAACCTTATGTAAAACAACAATTTTGACAGACATGAACAATTACATGTGACTTGAAAATTTGACATGTCAGATGACAAATACATGTCGTGTACGGGCGCCTTTATGCCTTTTAACACTGAAGTTATTTCATTTCATTAGAATATTTGTAATCTTATTACTCATTAAACTCAACTTTTTCAAAAACAACCTAAGTAATTTACAAAATAAAAATGCTTTTGGTAAACAAATGTAAGCTGGACTACCTTCAGCGCAAATACCTCCTTTACATAATGGCCCGTGTTATTTGCGTATGAGTAATGTTATTGTAATTCAAATGTTAATTCATCATACGCATTAAGTAATACAAAAATTTACTTATTTAACCTTTATGTGCTCGGGATTTTAAACTAACTAACGTTGGTGGTCGGAAGTCTGGATTTGTAGCAAATATGTTTTTGTATGGAAAACTATGTCCACATTTCAAACAAAATTAGTAGGAGAATGTTATACTTTAATGCATATTTGTAAAATATAATAAGGTCAAATATGCAAGCAGACTAGGCTTGCCAGATCAAAATCGGCAAAAAGATTGGCATTGAAAAGAAAAAGCTTGATTTTTCTTTAAAATTAATATTTCGGTTAAATTTACAAAAAAAAGTTTATATTAACTAAGTTCGTTTTTTATATAAGTTATAATTTAACGATCCCCGTCTATTCGTCCGTCGGTTTTTCTGTCCGTGTAAACATTGAAATGGGTTTTATGAAGTAGATATGTAATTAGAAAGTCCGGAATAGCTTTTAATTGAAATTCGGCAAGATCGATCCACAAATGTCTGAGATATCCGCAACAAATTACGACTGCCTCTAATTTTTACCCATAAAACATAACTTTTGAAAGACTTTTTATACATTATGAAAACGGTCTAAAAATGATCTAGTTATAGACAAATAACTAGAAATCGCGGTTTTGGTGCAGACCGCCCACACAATATGAGATAGAAGGACCTTATTTTACTCCGATACTTCGTATGATATCTGTAAATTCGAAACTGCTGCTTTCTGAATACAATATTGATGCTTAAAATTAATGGATTATAGTATAAATGAAGAAGAAAATAGAGTCTGATACTCCTGCTATACATTCATCTTTTTTGGGATACAAATTCCCGCAGATCTTTTTAATAAAATACATTATCTCAATTCGAGTTGAACTGCAGCCCAAAAATGCCAAATAGATCAATAATTGTTATTGTTTCTTGATTTTCTAAACAATGTAATGGAACCATTTTTTAAAATCTTGGCAAATGACATTCTTTCTTGATTCTTGACATTCATTGAAAAAGCTTAACAATCAAGCCAAATCAAGCCCGTCTGGCAACCCTAGCACACGAATGCATACACAAACGTGCACAAGAAAACAAAAGTTAATAAAGAAAATATTAAATTACAAGTTCGACATGCCCCATTCAAAAAAATTCGAGTTGAGTTTAGGAACGATGCGTATTTCCTACGTTTGTAGACTACCGGCCAGGAGATGGTCAATTTGAAAAGTAATTTTTTATCGTTTCAGTAGCTAAAACTGCTTATAATTGATTTTTAGGAAGCTACTGACACTTTCGGAACTTGTTGTGGGACTTTATTTTTATTAAATTTTTTTCTGTAAAAATGCTACAAATGTAGACTACCGAGCACATAACGGTTAAGGCAAATATCAGCCGAAACTTCAAATTTCAGTTCCGTTATAACTAACTATAAATATTTTGTTGACAATATGTTTTTTAACAATAATAGTAGAAGTTAATAACAACTAAACTCTGTAAAATTGGCCTTATACTACATTTACATTAGGCCGAAATCTTGTAGATTTGATTTAAAATCTTCTTCGAAATCTAGTGCGTTTACATTATACTTTTTTGACATTAGCGAGATTTTGTTTTTATAACAAAACAAATGAATAAAACTTTTTTCATTACACATACAAACGCAAAAAGAAATATACAAGGTGGCGCAAAAATAACCTTCCGATGTTTTTTGGCTGTAATTTAAAAAAAAAATGAAAAAACTTTGATTCTTCTTGCGGATTATTTTTATTTGGTCTTTTAATTTTTTTTACATCAAGTCGAGAATATGATGTCATGTAAATGGCCGCCGCCACAGTTGATTGTCATTTGAGCCCTTTTTATGGCATTTTCCATCACTTTGGCCAAAACTTCCGGCGATAGGTCCTCACATTCTTGACGGATATTGTCTTTAAGAGCTGCAAGAGTCTGAGTCTTGTTGACATAAACCTGCGACTTCAAAAAGCCCCACAAAAAGAAGTCTAGAGCGGTCAAATCAGGCGATCTTGCTGGCCAGTGCAAATCGCCAAAACGGGAGATTAGGCGCCCGGGAAATGCATCCTTCAGCATATCGGTTGTGGCACGTGCAGTGTGTGCCGTTGCACCATTCACAGTAATCGTTTGGCTCGCAACGTCTTCGAAGAAAAAAGGTCCGATGACTCCTCCAGCGAAAACAGCACACCATACAGTGACTTTAAGCGGGTGTAATGGCTCTTCGTGGGTAACACGCGGATTTTCGGTGACCCAGAAGCGTACATTTTGCTTACTTACGTACCCGCTAAGACGGAAATGGGCCTCATCACTCATGATTATTTTTGATGAAAAATCATCTTCCTGTTGGTGGTGATTAAGGATGGCTGGTCAGCAGCTAACAGCTGATGCACCGTCTGGACTTTGTAAGGAAACATCTTCAAATCTTGTACCAAAATTCGCTGTAAAGACCGTCGACTAATACCCATTTGCGTGGCACGTTGTCTGGTCGTTGTCGACGGCGCTTCCATGACATCCTCGGCTACAGCAGCAATATTCTCTGCAGAACGACTACTCCGTGGTCTGCCACGCCTGGCAGCATCTCCTGTTGTGCCAGTCTCTTCGAGGCGAGCGGCTAAACGTCGCAGTGTTTCACCAGTAGGCGTTGGACGGCTAGGAAATCTGCGACGAAATTCTCGTTGTGCCAAAGTCACCGACCGATTATTGGTCAAATAAATAGTCACCAATATTCCGCGTTCTGGAGCAGTGTAGCGTAACACTGTTTATTAACGTGTATTTCGCATGTGTTTACTACACAAATGTCAAAACAGGACTGACATTAGGGGCCAATCGCAAAATTTATAGCATTTTCTGATAGGAGGATTACTTTTGCGCCACCTTGTACATTTAAAAATTAACATTAGCTTTTTTTAATAATCAATGACATTTATTTTATCAATATTATTCGTCTTATTTATATTTTTACAGTTTTTATTAAGGCTGTAGGAAATATCGCCCAAAGAAAAATCGCCCAAAAAAAAAAATGAAAAATCGCCCAAAAAAATTGCATGTAAAATTGGGCCTGATTTCATATGAAAAATGGCCCAAAATTTTTCGGCTATTTTTCGTTATTGTTGGGTGATTTTTCGTTTTTTAAATTTGGGTGATTTTTCATATGAAAAATAGCCCTTTTTTTTGGGCCATTTTTCATTTTTAAAATTCTACCATAATCTTACATAGCAGAGAAAACCGTGTTTTATTATGGTTGCAAACAACAAAACTATTTTTCAAGAAACTAATTTAACCATAATATGGTTGTCGGCGACAATGATTTGGTTAAATTAAACATAATATGTGTAGAATTTTTTTAAAAATGGTTTTGTAGCTTTTTCTCTGGGTGTATATATTAAATATATATATATGTATATCGAAAATAAGGATTTTCTCTTCTATGGTATAACAAATACTGGCTTCGCTAACTAAAGCTTCTCTGTATAGCCGGCCTTCGGCCGGGCGCAAGGATTATCTCCTCTATGGTATAACAAAGACCGGCTTCGCTAACTAAAGCTCTCTGTATAGCCGGCCTTCGGCCGGGCGCAAAGATTTTCTCCTCTATGGAATAACAAACACCGGCTTCGCTAACTAAAGCTTCTCTGCGTAGTCGGCCTTGTTCGAAAACAAGGCAGTTTTTCGAAGCTTTACTTAGCGAAACCGGTTTTTGTTAGACCATAAAGGAGAAAATCCTTGCGCCCGGCCGAAGGCCGGCTATACAGAGAAGCTGTAGTTAGCGAAGCCGGTCTTTGCTATACCATAGAGGAGAAAATCCATGCGCCCGGCCGAAGGCCGGCGATACAGAGAAGCTTTAGTTAGCGAAGCCAGTATTTGTTATACCATAGAAGATGAAATCCTTATTTTGGATATATATATTTAATATATACACCCGGAGTAAAAGCTATAAAAATATTTTATCCATATTATGTTTAATTTAACCAAATCATTGTCACCGACAACCATATTATGGTTAAATTAGTATCTTTAAGGAAATCACTTGAAATTTCAACGGTATTTTTAAAAAAAATTTACACATTTTTGATTATAAGTTAAGTTGCGGACGTTATGACACTTTGCAAAGTGTCATAACGACCACGGACGTTATGACAATTCTTCGATGGACATTATGACACTTTTAAAAGTGTCATAAAGTCCAAGGACACTACGACACTGGACGTTATGACATGTCACCTAAATTTATATGAATAATAAACACTTTTTTGCAAATTGAGTAATTTTTTTTTGGGAAAAAATTTGTTTTTGCTTTTTGGGTCATTTTTCATTTTCTTTTTGGGCCCTTTTTCGTTTTTTTTTGGCCAAAATTTCATATTTACCTTTTTGGGTCATTTTTCATGTTCGCTTGGGCGATTCTTCATTTGGGCGATTTTTCATTTTTTTTTTTGGGCCATTTTTCTTTGGGCGATATTTCCTACAGCCTTTTATTAAACTTTTTAATTTTTTTTTAACAATTTTTGTTTTGTCTTTTTTTTAATGTAATTTTTTCTTGTGCAGGGAAGTATTTTTTAGTGCTTTATTGAAAAAACCATAGTTGCATCATTAAGTACTACTAGATTTTGAGTCGATTTCGTCGAAATCTAGTCACGAAGTAGATTTCGTTTTGTATGGGAAATCTAGTCAAAAACAACTAGATTTGGCTCGAAATCTCGTAAGTACTAGATTTGGCGTAGGTGCAAGTGTAGTATTAAGTGTTGTGCAAAAGGCAGTAATGATACTACTGAAATTGTTTATTTAATTCAACAAAATATTAAGTTGAAATTCAGGTTTGGCTAACCTTTTTCTATAGAATTCAACTTGTTAATACAGTAAAAACTCTGTATAATCGACAGCTACGGTTGCTTGAAATTCGTCCATTAATAGAAGGCCTAATAAAGAATTCAATATTTTGTTTTAGAGCTTCAGAAGTACTTTTCCAGGTCTTTTTGTTTTATTTTAAAATTTTTGGTAAGCCTAATATTTTGGTTTTCCTAAATGCTCGAGGTCGGCCAGCTTTTCCAATTACAAAAGGCACTTCCTTTTGTCCCATCATGCTATCAAAAAAGGCATACGCGAAAGTCGTGTTTTTCTGCAGTTGTTTTAGATATTTCCAAAAATCTCGAGAACTGTTCCTCTAAATTGTACAAAATGAATTTTTGTGTTTTTTTGTCCGATCAACACACAATAAATATGAGCTGAAAGAGGAAAAATATATTTTTATTCAATGGTCTAAATTTTGTAAAATTCTGCTGAATGATTCTTGAGATTTCTCGAAATAGAAATGGGTGGCATATTTGTGTCTAGCCGCCCCAATTTACCTTACAGAACATCTTATTTGTGAGGTAATAGCAAAAAGTTTAAAATTTGTAAGCCAGTGTAATCAAATAAGAACGGATTGCAAAAGTTTGCTGTCACCAGTGAAAGAATAAATTGGTTTGGAAGTTTGACATATGAGGTCATATAGAAAAATGAAAAATAGAGTAGGAAAAAGAACGTAGCCTAACGGCACCCCTGAATGAATCTTGAACTCGTTTGACGAAACCCCATCTATAACAACTCGTATGGTGCAATCGCTGAGAAAGCTCGATATAAATCGAGAGAATTTATTTCCGATACCAGGCTGCCAGGCTCTGTCAAACGCCATGGATATATCTAAAGTAATTACCTTACTTTCGCCAAAATGTCGAATGGAACGGCCCCATTTTTCCGATAAAGTAATTTTGGAAAGTGGCGAATATTTGCAGGAAGGCTGTAATTTGCAGGGTTATAAGCCACTCCTTTTTAGGAATTAGCGTTACATTTGCAACTTTCCAACAGACGGGAAATTCGCCGGAAGGGAATAAAGTGCTAAAAAGGTTTGCTAAGGAGCGAGCTAGCTTCGAAGAGTACTGCTTTAAGACCATCCTTGTTAACTTGTTTCTGTCGAGATACGCAAGAACCCTTATTACAGCTCAAGCCCGAAAAAGTATTTTTAGCATTGTTTTCGATACTTTTTCGAGTTCGGGTAGTGGTTGATTGCAAGCTTGTAAGTGAAAACTATTTTCAAATAATTCGGCATAACAATTAGCGTTATCAACCGGGTCCATGAATGTTTAGCAATCCTTTAAAAGAGTTGGCATTAAAGAACTAGAACGAAAGGCAGTACGTTTCTCGTAAAGAGTTTTTTCCCATCTTAGTACTTTAGCACACGAGGACCTTATTTTTGTTATAGTTTTCTCCTTAAAGCGAAATTAAATATTTTTTAAAATATGACGTAATATGACGAAAATTATGCATTAATAACAAAATACGCAAAAAAATCCATTTTAGCAAAATTTTACTGGAAATTTTGTGATTCGAAAAGATATTCGGCCTTATTGTGTTAGGCGTTTCTGTTAATGAGTCAGTCATTTTTTTTGTAATAGATTAGACAGCACAGGTTGTATGTTACTTTAATCTTTTAGGTAAAACGACTCAGCTTAACGACAACGCCTAACACAATAAGGCCGATTAACTTAATTGGGGTAGCCAAGTGACGACAACAACGTGCAATTGCATAAAGTCCCTTGCCCTGCTCAAGGTAAAAATTCCCATCTGCCAGTATATAAATGACAAACAAAAAGAGAAACAAAGAATTTAACAGGCTTATCTTAGGCAAGTAAAGATTTTTTGGGACTCTACCTATTCTATGGTATAAACTATTTTTTGTTAAAAGACCTTTATTCAGATATTAATTTTGTTAGAATTTTTTTTTTTTTGTAAGAAATATTGTAAGTTTTAAAGACTTTCGAAAGTGTCCTGTCGACTATGGATAGTGTCAAACCGCACACTTTGGGTATTTAAATACCCATTTCTTAAAGAGCATACCACCTTACAACCGAAACAAAAAAAATGCGCCTAATATAAAGGATTTTTGCTAGGCGGCTTCGAAAAATAAATTTATTTTTATTTTGCCGAACGTAGGGGTCGCCTTTTTAAGTTTTCTTAATATCTTTGTATGTTATATTCATATTTGTCGCATACTGAATATAAATAGAAATGAGCTTCAGTTAATCAAATATGGGCATTTCCTCATAATGGTCAACCAGGATGGAAAAAATAATATGTTGATAATCGTCGTTTTTTATTGTTTATCAGGCACTGCAGGGCCCAACTTTAAGAATTTCAACCATACATATATGAAGGTTTTATAAAATTCTTTAATTTGGCGCATGCCGCGCGTAAGATGACCGTAGATGGGTGAAATATATGACCAACCCCACTTTTTTTTCATCTCTATCATTTATTTCTAACCTGCCCCTAGTGGGATAAATGTATGACCGACCTCATCTATGATTCTGAAATGAAATTCTTAAATTAATTAAATTTTTATGGTCATTTATGGTTTGTTTTGTTTGCAACTTCGTTTTTTATATGTCTGCAACAAATTTGAAGCCTAGCTGTATTTTCCAGGGTTTTATTAATTTTTCATAAACAAAAATTTCGAAATTTTGATAAAAAAGTTATTTTTTTTCCAAAAAAAAAAAAATTATATTTCTAAGACGACTGCTCATATTAAAAAAAGTTTTACTTTTCTTAAAGGAAAATTTAATAATTTTAATAAACTAAACCGTTTTTGAGTTACGCTAATATATGTTGTGCAACCTCCTCCATTTTCGAAATAACGGTATATCTCGAAAACAAGAGCTAAGCTAAAAAACAGTGGGCTCCATTGGATTCAGCGTACCCGAATTATGCTAAAACGTCATGTGCCCGAGTTGTCTAATAAAAAGTGTCAATTTCGAACACAGTGTAATAAACAATTAAAGACGACGATTATCAAAATTAAATTTTTTCATCCTTGTTGACCATTATGAGAAAATGCCCATATTTGATTAACTGTAGCTCATTTCTATTTATATTCAGTATGCGACCCGTTCGTTCGCGACCGGTAATATAGATATTTTATTGTGTAAATACTAAAAAGATACCTTCATTACTACACTTTTAATATAGGTTAATCACTTTTGAATATTCCGTTCCATTTTGCACTTTTTTACATTTCACTACTGTCAAAAAAAGTTTACTTCTATTTTGCGTACGTTCGTGACCAAATGTTTATAACTATCATTATGAAAACTTAAACTCGATGAAATCGATCTTTTGCACTAAACATAGAGCCAAATGCAATGGAGTCGCAAACAAAAAATGCTAGAAAAAGTTTTGTTTTCTATATACGAATATACGTATGTTCGTGACCCTAGGAAATTCCCATTTTTTCTTTTATGTGTGTGAAAAATAAAACTGTTAGGTCTTGATTAGAATTTCATACAGATTTTTGTTTAAGTTACAAATTCAATATTTGTATGCAAAATTTTATTTAATTTACAAAAATTGTCCGGTTTGCAAATAAAATGCTCCCTTTAAAAGATTTGTATAAAAAAACATACACATAATATTCCATATAGTATGTATATGGGCATTTCCGTCAAAAAATCCACCGTGACCGAAAATTTAAAAGATATTAAAAGCTGATTATTTTAAGATATTGGTTTAGAGAAATATTTAGATTTTAATAATTTTATAAATTTACCCATAAATTTGTTCACTTAGATGAACAATCAGACTGCAAAGTTGTGCAAACGTAATTTCTTATATGCCAGAATGTTTTAAGCTGCGTTCACAATCAAAAAAACATTTTCACTTGGTGTTCATAATAGAGCAACAATTTCTTTTTTAACTACACACATTTTGCATCAAGATACCGTTTGCAAATTTTAGCCACAACAATATTATGCATTTATTTTAATTTTTGTAAACATTTTGTTAAAATTTTCATTCAAAACTAAATAAAATTATTGTAAACGTCAGAATCAATTTCATACAAATTGTTGCTCAACTTTAGTTACATTTTTAAAAAAATTTTAGTTAAATTTTTGTTCTAAAAATGAAAGGAAAATATATGAAATACTTTGGGAAGCAAAAAGATAGAAGAAAAAACGAAATTGTTTTTTTGATTGTGAACGTAGCTTTATTGTATGTTTTCTTTAATATTTATCTTTCTTAAAAGAGGTGATATTTTATAAAAATTATTCCAAAATAATTTTCTTACTTGGTCTGTAATCTAAGGAAGAGTTCAAAGAGAAATATGTTATTCGGATAAACGATAAATTTTTATTTACTTTTGATCATTATTCAGTTAAATTATCACGGAAAAAATTTCACGTTCGAAATGTCACGTATCGACCCAGATTTTGGCTTAAAAAAAAGAAAATACAGAAGATTTTGGAATCAAACCAAAAAATTCTGAAAGTAGTTTGCCTAAAAAATTATGCCAGGTTTTGCTGAATTACGCCTTTTTATACATGGCCAAAACACTACGTCTTTTTTCACGTTCGAACCGCTAATTCTTTTGCCATTATATTTGACCTAGAATTTCGCCTTCCATAAACTTTATCATAGATAACAGTGCTTTCTTAGTACTATAATTTAAGGGTTAAGAAAACGTAAAAATATTTTTTGCTTAAAATGTTATTGCATTTTTGATGCGTACGACTGTCACGTTCAACACTTTGGAACTACCCAAATTACTTAAACCTTTTTCAGTATTACTTATTAATCGACCTTTTTCTTGAATTTGTTATTATTTTCTTAGAATTTATCTAAGCATGCTTTCAAGGTCAATTTGACTATCTCACCAAAAAAAGTTTAATTGAAAACCACTTTAACATGGGGTTGTCATTGGTCAATTGACACCATTTGACCAGTCTAACATCTATTCTCAATCAAAGTGTTTAGTGTTAGTTATAACAATGTTAGATTATTTCGATACAATGTAGTATTATTTCAATAAAACGAGTTCCCAGAACTAAATTTAAGAACCAAATTTTAGAAAGTCCCAAAAAAAAGTGTCACACCTTCAGTGAAGACTTTACTGTAATTCATTACTTGTTTCACCTTTTTGTTCTTAATATACCAGTTAGATGATAAGTTCTCCTTTTACTGGAAATGAATTCTATCTTTTTGAACTTGTTCTATTTTCACAAATCCCAGGACCAGTCTGTTGGAACAATTGACACAAATTTCCCCCAGGGTTACTTCAATAGGTACAGTAAGGGAAAATCGAACGAGTAATGTGAAATTATCCGCTCCCAGGATATTAAAGAAAAACCAGTTAGAGTGCTACATTCGGCTATGCCAAATATTTGATATCATCCACTGACAGCAACAAGGATATTTCAGGAGTGGGCATTATATTGGACCTGTGGTAAATTATGAACCGATCTTTACGAAAGTTGACAGTGTGGTTTCTAGTCATATAAAACTGTGACAGAACAAAATTTATTGCAATAGAATTATTTGTTATGGTTTTAGGCGTACTAAAGTGTTCTTCGAGAGTGGGCTTTATAGGGTGCCTATGGTAAATTATAGACCGATCAATTACAAATGTGAGAAACGTGACGTAGCAGTGCACTCAAAGTGCTTTGGAGCATATTATAATTGAATTAAAAATGAAATGTGTATGAATATCTTTTTTAATTTTTTTTTCCTAAAGACGTGAATAAAATAATTTAATTTAAAATTTTTACAAATGCGCTTAATTTGTATATCGTTAAGGCCCAACGTTGCGTTTTCGCAACGGGGGTTATCTGGCTCCCACGTATCCGATTTGCCTAAAATTTGTTTTCTTTCATATTTAGGTATAAACAATAAAATTTTAAAAGTTTCATCATTATAGCTCAATGGGATCATGGCTCGGGCCTTAATGGGTTAAATAGAGATCTGGGGCACAACATTTTTGTTATGGCATGAAAGGTTTAATATCTCAAATAACTGAAATTCAAACAATGACTCACAAATTTTTATTACTTACAGTAATAAAACTTTAGTTCCGCACGGAATCTTTGTATGAGAAGAATTGCATGTTCTAAATATTTTTTTGTTATGTGCAAATATTCTAAAGTTTTACATTAACTCTTGTTTCAACTATGTGAACAATATGATTGCACCATAAAATATTAATTGAATTTTTGTCAACTGTGTATTCCAAAATTAAACAATTATAACTTGTTATTTTATTAATTCATTCCTTTACCGCTTAATTGTTTGTTTTGGTTTATTTATTCCCCAGTTAAAAATATATATTTTATTTAATAAATAATAAAAAACAACATTTCTGGCCAACAACTGGTTATTAATCAATTGTTATTCAATTTATTTTATTAATTTATCAATAAAGAGATAACGAGAAGAGCAAATAGCCATAGAGCAAACGTTTATTTGCTTCTGCCGTTTTTTAAAAGTTTTGTTTTCCTACTTGCAGTTTTTTCCTCGCTTTTTTATGTTTTATATGATTTTAAATGATAAATGCAGTCTAGACGCCAACGTTGCAACCTTTTGCATTTGTTATAACTGAACAAACATATTAAACGCTTATAAATTTTCGATGTTTAACAACCATCTATCTACCTACCTACATAAATATTAATAAATGTATGTACGTACAAGTATGGATATGTATTAGTTGGTTTATATGTGTGTGCAGTTTTGTGTTTTCATTGACTGTTTTGCTTTTTTTGCTGTCAACATTTTGCAGCTGTTGCCGAATTCAATTCAATCCATTTTATTTTTTCATGAGTCTTTTTGTGAGAAGGGCTCTTTTATATTCAAACAATAAAAAACCAAAAAATTAAAAAAGAAAATGAAAACAAAACGAAAAGTTCTATTTGACAATCGTTATATTGAACCTTGTACTTTAATTTATTTGCCATTGACATGTGAAACTTTTTAACACACTTGTGTTTGTGTTGAAGGGATATATTTGCTGCAGTTTCTATTTTAATTTTTTCTTCTTTTTTGTAAGTTACAGGAGCGTAAGGAAAAAATTTTTAAGTATTTCATTTATATGTTTGTTTTATTTAAAAATATTCTGTCAATTCCGGATCTATTATTTATATAAATTCAAAAATGGGTTAAAGATTAAGTACGAAATTTAAAAGTTACAAAAATTAATTATCTACACCCTCCTGTAAAAGTTCAAAATCATGTCTGAAAGATATATACATGACGTTATATTTGTAGGTGATGGGTTATAAAAAGGCTTGTCTTCCCCTTAAAGACTTTCATATATTCCCCTCCCAAACTTTGATTTCAATTACCAAATTTGTGATATTCATTAAACTTGAACTAGTAACCACATTAATATTATAATTAAAATTTGTTGATATTAACAACATTTTCTGCAGTTATGATATTGATACAAGTAATGTTTTAGTTGAAAAAAAATTGTCAACAATTTTTTCTGTATTCTCAGTCGCCTTTAAATTAACTTAATAATTTAGCATTTTTCATTTTTCGAATTTATTCTATGAGCTAAATTTCAGTTATGTATTTTATTCGAAAAATGAAAAATGTTGAATATAATATAAAGTAATCTTCGGAAGGAAATAATTCGCAGTTTCTACTTAATAATAATACTTCTTTTACATCCCATTTTCGAATATCAAAATCACGACCTGATCTTATCACAAAATTATTAATTGAGAAATACATTTTTTTAAATTTTAGTGGGCTATATTCTTGTATTGAGATTCAGGGGTATCTCTAATAAGGCTCCAATATTAGCTAATCTGCGAGCATTGATTGTTCCCATTAACCTTTAAAGAGCATTTCAAATGCAGCGACATCTTAGTGAAAGCGTTCTCGATGGTCATCACTGACTTTCCCTATATTTTCATGAAAAAAAATCAAACACGTTTCACACATTGTTCCGAATTATGTGCCCACTACTGTAAGAAGTGCTATATTTACAAATTGTTTAAAAAAAGGGTGGTCCAACTAAAACGCGCGATTGTATTTGTAAATAAAACAAAAAGTGTGTAGAGAATTATCTTAATCATTTTTATTATTAAAGAAGGATCTATGACAATTATGTGTAAGACTAAATTTCGGCCAAATGATCGCCACGGCTTCGGTGGCATATCTCTATTTGTTGGTCCATACTTTTAATGACTCTGAGACATAATCGAGCTTCAATTTCGTCATTCTTTAGCTTTTAAATTGTTCTCGCCTTATTGACATTCACTTTTTCTTTTAAATATCCCCAAAGAAAAAAGTCTAACGGCCTCAAATGACTCTGAGACATAATTGAGCTTCAATTTCGTCATTCTTTAGCTTTTAAATTGTTCTCGCCTTATTGACATTCACTTTTTCTTTTAAATATCCCCAAAGAAAAAAGTCCAACGGCCTCAAATCACATGATCGTGACGGCCAATAAATTTCGCAACGCCATTGTATGTATCCAGCAAAAGAACCATTGTTGCGTTAGCTGTGTGGCGAGGGGCCCTATCCTGTTGGAACCATATATCGTCCATATATCGTCCAGTTCCATATCCTCAATTTTTGGGCACAAGAAGACGGTTATCTTCTCGCTATAGTGAACATCATTCACGGTTACTGCTTGGCTGAACTTATTTTCGAAGAAGATGCCACCAGCCCAGATCGAACTGGGCGAGCATGCACAGGCATTAACACATTTCCGACAGAACCAGTTTGCGGAAATTTGAGCACAATTCTCCCGACTGTGGACACATTTGGTCGATTATGCTGACCAAAAAAATCACGAAGGGCACGAAATGCATTTTGATTTGAACGCCCTTTTTTGTAAAATGCTTCAACAATTGAACGTTTGAATTTTCAAACAAAGAAACAAAGAAATTTCAAATTAAGTTGAGCAAAAACTTGACGTTAAGGCGTGACTCACAATTAACATTGTACATTATGGTTGGATCACCCCTATCGTTGATTGCGCCGGTATGTTCTAGTTATAAGCATGAAGATATGTTAAAACTACTTAAGAGGTTTTCATTTATTTTTGGCAGCATATTTTAGTAAAGTCTCTTAAGAAATACTTGAAACAGAGTCAAGTTTTACTTGGCGTATATTTATGTCAAGTTTGTTGTTTAATAAAAGGTGATTTATAAGTCGTGACGTTGAAGAACCTTTGCAACTTATAATTTTAGGGCTCTTTAAGCACCATTGTCTTTTAAATTAGTTCGAAAAATCACCAGAGATGACATCTATATAAAAATAAATATGTATAATATTTAGAATACTGTCAAATCGCTAATTACTTTTTTAGCTGAACATTATTTTGTAGTATTTTGAATTGTTTTTTGTTGTTGTTGTTGCAAACATTTGGATTTACATTGCTAATAATTATTTCACATATAACCGGTTTGTTCGATATTCGAAAAATTTACATTTTAAAATATTGGACTTGGGCAAAAATAAAAATATTCGGGCATGTTCTATAAATTGAAATGAAGTGAATTTCAAACCGAACAGGCTCGTGTCAAGAAAGTGCACAAAAATATTTATTTTTATATACTTCATGCTTTGAGTACCAATTATCTTTATAAGAACAACTCTTAAAAATAGGAATAACTGTAGTAATTTTGTAACTAATTGCAATCGAAATCTTGCTCGTTTTCAAATCCACTTCATTCCGATTTCTAGAACATGCCTGATTAGCTTTCCTAAAAGTAAATGTTGCCAAAAGTAGGGAAACCCGCTATATGTAAAAGTTCTCTTTACTAAAAGAGTATCGGATACAATATACAGGAATTTTTAAAATTTTCTTAAATTTGCAATTTTTTACTAGAAAATGCTATGAAATGTTCATTACTGTAATTTTCAAATACAAGGAAGTCTTAATTAAATGTGGTTAATTTATGTTTTGAAATCTTCTTAAAAATATTTGGAAAAGATGTATATAAATATGTATATAGCTCTTTCTCCAACTGGAGCATAGGCTGCCTAGGCGATTCGTTAGCAAATTGGATTTCGGAAAAATGGGTTGCTGGCACTCCTTTCTTAGATTGGTGATAGGGTTGTTATCTTCGTGTCAAACCCACGAGGCAGCCATGGCTCAGCAAATATGCATGTTGTTTACCTACATTCCTGAGACTTTAAGATTATTTTTAGCAATTCGGGCTACATGACGGGGCTCCTTCTCACTTTAGCTTGTTTTCAGAGGAATCTGAAAAGTCATTGCCTGGGAAATATTTGGTCTTGGACCGGAAGTAGTCAACTGCTTACACAGTCAAACAGAGGAATCGTAACTGGACATTCCCAAGTGAATGATAGTCCAAGAAAAAGTCCGAAGATCCAAAACAATTTTTGAAGAATGATTAAGTTTTATTTATTAAAAATGGTATTTTTAATGCAATTTTTTTAATAATATACGATACCTTCCCGCAAGAATGTATTAAGCGACACTTTTTTCGAAAATGACTTTTTGATGTGGAACTATACTAGAAGTTAAGCGCCACATTTTGGCTTGGGTTTCGCTGCCCTTTCATGGATGCAAAGGAAACTAGAGAGAAAATAAAATTGTATCAACCGTCAAGTTTTCTCATTGGAATAAAGTTGCTCCCTGAAATTTGTATTATCCACCAATTAAAAATGTAATTGTCGTAAGCAACAAACTTAGATTATGATTGTCCTTGAGTTTAAAAAATTTTTCTATTCTTCAAAACTGCCAGTACAGGCCCGAAACGAATAGATTTAGAGAGTCTGCTCAAAAGTAAGTTTATTCCTGAACGATACATACAAGAATACGAGGATATTATAAAAAATACATTTGGTGAGAAAGAAGACGAATTGGAAGAGACAGACGAAGAAGATGATATGTCTGACAATCAAAATGATGATTAATAATCTAAAAAATTTCCGTTTTGATCTATAAGTGTAATTTTTGAATTTTTGTTTTGAAATAAATGTTTTGTTACTTTTTATATACATAGATTTTGATTTATTGTATTGTTTAACAGAAAAAATAAAAAATTAATTAAACGACACAATTTATTTCAAACCTTTATTTTTTGTGCCATTTACCATTGTATCAAGCGCCAACGTCTTGACCACGAAAATGTACTAAGCGACAAAAACTTTTTATTTGACTAAAATTTTGATTTTGCAATGATGTCAAGTTTTTTATTCTGAAAATCGCTTTCCAAATATGTTCCTTTCAATAAAATATACAAATAAATAACTAAATGAGACGTTTTTTTTCGTTTCCTACACAATTTTAGAAATGTCGGTTAATACATTCTTGCGGGAAGGTATCGATATGTAGGAATTTTTTATTGACTGCGTAGATAATTTTGAAAAAAATTTCTGGAAACACTGTTTTGATGCCTACCCAATAAAAAATTGAGCTTCCAACGAAGCAGGTTTGTAAGGGAGAAATGTAACAGTTTCGCTTACCATACCGCTTAAGGAAAGCATGAATTTTATATGGCGAATTCCCACTTTGAAGCAATTCATTTTTGAAACAAAATGCGTTTTATTTAACGCATATAAAAACTGGTGAACGTAGCTTTCAGCTTTACACACTGAATGTTTTTTTACAGTTATTTTTTAAGTTCTCCCTTACAAACCTGCTTCGTAGTAAGAGAATGCCCTAGCACTTGAAATATTATTTTTTCTTTTATGAAACTTGTTAAGAGTTCCTTCACTTACTTTACTGCATCTCTATATATCTTATTGCGTAGCGTATAATTGAGCGCTTATATTTTTATACCCTCCACTACAATTAGTTGTGAAGAGGGTATATTAAGTTTTTCATTCCGTGTAAAACTTTTTTATTATTCATCTCAGACCCCATAAAGTATATATATTCTGGGTCCTTGAGTAATTCTAAGTCGATTTAGCCATGTCCGTCTGTCCGTCTGTCTGTCCGTCTGTCCGTCTGTTGAAAACACGCTCACTTTCGAACAACTCAAAAGAAATGAACAATTGGTGCCAAATTGCTTGTAGTTATCCTAAGCAGTTTGAGATTGAAATCCAGCAAAATCGGTTCAGTAGGACTAGAGCTATGAATCAAAATGTGGAACCACCACCTAAAAAAATTGATAATTTTGTTACAAAAAATAACATAAATGCTGGAACAAGGCACGGAATGAGATAAGATTTTGCAAAAATTTGTTTTATTTGACTGGAAGTTACGCTGTTAAATTTCGTGATGATCCCTCCATAATTAACCCTAAGCCCCATATAAACACTACTCCCGGAACACAGTTTAATACTCCTAAAACCTTAAAAAATAACGCTAGCGTAACAGTCACAGTTTTAAAGGATTACAAATGATACTGGGAAATTTCGTGGAGATCGGTACATAATTTACCCTAGGCCCCATAGAAACCCTACTCCCGGAAAACAGTTTAGTACGCCTAAGACCGTAAAAAATTATGCAATCATGACAAATTTTGGTTCGTCACAGTTTTATAGGACTACAAATGATACTGGGAAATTTCGTGAAGATCGGTACATAATTTACCCTAGACCCCATAGAAACCCTACTCCCGCAAAACAGTTTAGTACACCCAAAACCATAATTAATAATGCTAGCATAGCAGAAATTGGTACGCCACAGTTTTAAAGGACTAGAAATGACGCTGTGAAATTTCGTGATGATCTGTCCATAATTTACCCTAGGCCCCATATAAACCCTACTACCGGAAAACAGTTAAGTCGCCTAAAACCATAATTAATAACAAATCGTCACAGTTTAAGATAATAATGACATCATACAGATATTACTCCTTAAACATTCGAACTGTCGGTGGAGGGTATCAAAGATTCGGCACAGCCGAATATAGCACTCTAACTTGTTAAATGTACCATTAGTGCTTCGCAAAATTATAAAGTTTTTCATTGGATAATTTTTTATTTACAGAGACGTGAATTTTTTGAAAAACATTTATTTTAAATGCAAATGCAAAATTCAAAACATATATTTTTATTTTCATTTAAAATGTTTTCTTCAACATGTTTTTTGTAGTTATTTTTTATTTGTTAAATACAAAATTAAATTTCACTGTCATGTTTTTTTATGAATTTTTAAATTTGTATTTCAGAATTCTTTTGCTAAAAGATATTTTGTTTTTTTTTTAAAGAAAAATAAAGAAGTACATATTTTAAATATTTTAAATTTATTTATTTGAAATACGTAATTTCCACATCTTTGGTTACTTAAAAGTATACGTCATATTTAAATTTAGCTTTCTTATTTGTTACTGATAACTCATAAACAGAATCTATTTAACCTTAAAAAGTGCATCAGAAAATAATTTTTATTTTTAAATTATGGTCTCTTAACCCATTGTTACGACACTGATTCTATGTATAAAAGGTAAGCCTGGCAAACATTTACCAGTCTATATTCTATAGTTTTCATCGCATGCATACATACATACATATATAAAAAATACAATCTATTCAATTTCTTTTTAACGAACATATGCTGTGTATAATAGTATAAAAGGAATTTTCTTCCTCAATAAAGTTTTTTTTACTTAAAACCTGCTGTTGCATGTTTACTTGTTTTTGCATTGATGCATATACATGAACACAGTTCGCACACACTACCAAACATATGTAAACAAGCACACGCATACCAACAAGAGCATACAAACTTTAAGCTATTTATACATATAAATTTTCATAAGCCCATATTCATATACTATTTTCTACATCTATGTAAAAATACACGACTATAGATTTCTCTTACCATAGTGAATTTAAAAGGTAATCGTTGTAATAGAGCTAGTAAAATCTATTGCTACTGAACCAGAAATGACTATTATTACAACAATAAAAACAATTTATACAAATATATTTGCTACGAATACCTTTATTAACATGGCATGTATATATCGTCATACGATTTCAAAAAAGCCCTAAGTAACATTGAACAAATTTAAAGGGAGATGCAAAAAACTCTCTACATTAATAAAATAATCTAACTTTTCAAAAGTTCTTAAGAAAAAAAAAAAAACAAAACAGGTTATCTCGTAATTAAACACAACAAAGAGTAACTAACTCTTGATAAACACAAATGCAAGATTTCTTTATTTGTGTTTGCTTATTATTATTAACTGGAAGGGCGTTTGCACTAATGCCGTTTAAACTTTTGTTGCCAAGAACCCTATTTTTAATTGCAGGAGTGTAAAGTTTTTAAGAAACATGTATTTTGATATAGTGCATCATAATCGATTAAAAAGTCGATTTTTTTGTAACTTAGGGCTTTATGGAATTCATATGACGATATGTTCATGTTATCTGCTCAAATCATTCCTTATTTTTTTATTTTTATTTTACTTCTGTTTTTCAATTCCATTACAAGATCAGTCCAAAACAAATAATTTTATAAATCTACACTTGCAGATGTAAAAATTTAATTTGTATCTATTTTCTTACAAATTGCATGTAACAAAAAGTATACATGAGGGAAACGTGGGAAAGCGATAGATTGCCACTTATATATTTTTTTTTTTTTGATAAATAAGATTTTTACACCTACAGCAATATTGAAGATTGTATTATTTTAAGCTGAATTTTTAAAATAATGACAAATTATTAAAGATTATGAATATTACCACACTTCGATAATGTACTTTTTTTCTATGAATCTTTTAAATTTATACAGGTATGTGATGAAAATCGATCGATTTCAAAAAGAAAATTTTTACAGGTGTGATAAATTTCGAGAGATTTTAAAATCCAATTCTGAAATATAGTCTTAAATTTTCGTTCAGAATACACTTCAGTTAACGTATTTAATATAAAATTTAAAAGAATAAGACTGAAAATAAAAGGAAAATTTATTTAAAATCCATTTTAAAAGATACTGAAAGCGATATTTTCGGTTTCAAATCGTTTCGTTTTTAAAATCGATTTCCATCGCGTACCTGTTATAAGTATGAAAAAAATATTTAAATTTATTGTAAAATATTACTATAGAATTCAAAGGCGCTAGGTTCATATGCAGTATTCATATAAAGTGTATTTCCTTTTCCTAATGCCCGTAATTTCCATAAATAGATATCTAGTCGTGCTCGTACCTAAGAGTTATCTTTACCTATCAGGTACCACAATTTTGGTAATTTCAACGTTAATTTTGACTACGTGAATTAACGAATTGATGGTTTTAAATAAATGACACTTTAGCACGAAGTACATGTACGAGAGATAATGCTGACGATGCACACGTTTTGGCTAACTGAATTTCTGGGAACTAGATGAGGGATCACATTTCGTCTGCATGATTGTGCATCGTGGGAATTAACCCATTAAGGCCCGAATCCCATTGAGCTATAATGATGAAACTTTTACAATTTAATTGTTTATACCTAAATATGAAAGAAAACAAATTTTGGGCAAATCGGATACGTGGGAGCCCAGATAACTCCCGTTGCGAAAACGCAACGTTGGGTCTTAAGGATATACAAATTAAGCGCATTTGTAAAAATTTTAAATTAAAATATTTTATTCACGCCTTTAGAAAAAAAAAATTAAAAAAGATATTCATTAACATTTTATTTTTAATTCAATTATGATATGCTCCAAGGCACTTTGGGTGCACTGCTACGTCACTTTTTTCACATTTGTAAATTGATCGGTCCGTAATTTACCATAAGACCCATATAAAACTCACTCTCGAAAAACACTTTGGTATGCCTTAAACCATAAAAAATAATTCTATTGTTATAAATTTTGTTCTGTCACAGCTTTAAATGACTAGAAATCACACTGTCAACGTTCGTAAAATGCGGTTCATAATTTACCACAGATTCAATATAATGCCCACTCCTGAAATATCCTAGCTGTCAGTGGATGGTATCAAATATTGAAATAACCCTGCTGGAAATTTGTATCTATGGTTCCTGGATTTGCGAAAATAGAACAAGTTCAAAAAGATAGAACTCATGACCAGTGAAAGGAGAACTAATCATCTAACTGGTGCATAAAGAACAAGAAGGTAAAAAAGTAATGAATTACGGTACATACTACATTGTATCGAAATAATCTTACATTGTTCTAACTAACACTTAACACGTTCATTGAGAATAGATGTGTGACTGGTCAAATGGTGTCAATTCACCAATGACAAACCCATGTAAAAGTGATAGATCTTATTCATATAAACTGTTAGAACTGGAACCGGTCTCTTCCCCCAAAGACCTATCACGGGACTACTTTGGTGGAAGTTCGCTTCCCTTTAGGAAAATAGCACACTTGACATAGCGAATTTACCTACTGCGTAATAACAACAACTTATAATTTACATGTATACATGTTTTATTTAAATAGCAAGTGATTGTTTAATATATTTTATTTGATAATTTTATGTAATTTGTATATGGTTTAGGCCCAGTGTTGCGTTTTCGCATCACGGATGTATCCAATCATAAAAAAAAGTCTCAAATGTCTACGATGATTGGATTTTTGAGTAGAAATAATAATGTTCGTATTTTAGCAATCTTCTTCAGAAGTTTCAGATAGGTATATTATATATTACTTTATTTTTTTAAACTTTTTCCAAAAGTGCCCAAAAAACAGGAAATATTAAAAATTTAAATTAAAAATTTTTATAAAAATAACTTATGTATGATACAAATCCTAAAACAGGTCGATTAGATATTAAGTTAAATTTTATTTCTCTGTGCTTTATAACAATATCACGTAACAACAAAATACCTGAGGGGAGGGTTAAGTGAACGTTGCGAAAACGCAACGCAGGGCCTTAATGGGTTAAATAAGATGACAAAATGCAGAATGGAAAAATATTTAAGGTTTATAAAGACTGTCCTAGATTTTGTTTGGCTTTGGTCCTGTACAAGACAAGTAAAATAAAAAATATTTATGACGTTCAAATTTTTATGTCTTATTTAATTATAATTCTACTTATAACATCATCTTTATATCATTTTGTTTTAGTATATGGGCAGTTCTCCTTTTTGTAACGTAACGCCAGAAGTAAATTATATTTTTTCTCAAACAATTTTATATGTATAGTTTACTTTTTTATATTTTGGTGTAAAGCACAACTAGCTCTACATTTTGTTACAAAAGGGATAACATTTGAAAAACATGGTTCTAAAATACAAGCTTTTTTGGATTCTGGCGTTACATTAAAAAAAGTAGACTTTTCGCTGAAAATGCCCATATATACCTTAAATTTTATAACTTGAAAAATAAATCTTTTTATGTCCAAAAGTTTATTAAAAAAGGTTTTATACAAAACGTCTTGCTCATTTCGCAGTCTTATTCAGTTTTGTAATGCAAGTCAAGATACACTTCCGTTTTTTTAACGTCACGCCAGCCCATATTTTTGCTTATATCTGCAAATCCTTAGCGTCGATTGCTGTAATTTTTTTTCTGAATATAGTGCTACTTCATTACTTTGTATATATTAAAACCCTTTTTACAAATTTGACTTCTTCATTTAATTTTTTTAAATTTTGTGGTACAAATATCACGACACGTCATATACATATTTACAAGGATTGAGATATTATCTTTAATATTACAACAAATGAGATTAATAACTTATTTATGACTTCTTTTAAGTATTTTTAATAATTGTAAAGGAAGAAATAGGAAAAACTTTTCTCTGATCTAATTACTTCAAACATTGCAAGAGAACATTAATGAATAAAGATAAGTTTACTAGGTAAACAGTCTTATACATTAAGTTTGTTACCTTATATACACTACCCAGTAAAAAATGTATTCCAAAAGGAGCAGGTTTTGTGTATGCATTTTTCATACCACAAATCGCTTCAAAGCTGCTGATGGGATGCCTGATTTTTGTATGAGGTGTTCCCGGTTTGGAGGACTATTTTCTGCTGACAATAAGCGCTTCTTTTAACATGCAAACAAAGCACTCCTAAGGTGCTTTTTAGGGGCTTACTATATTAACATATTCATTAATGTTTTGCTTTTACTTTTGTTTAAATGCCTTTTTCCAATCATTATACCCACACCACAATAGTGGAGAGGGTATTATGCATTTGTGCTGATGTATGTAACGCCTTAAAATATTGGTCCTAGACCTACCTTAAAGTATACCGATCGTCTTAGAATCACTTTCTGAGTCGAACTAACGATGTCCGTCCGGCTGGCTGGCAGGCTGGCTGGCTGGCTGGCTGTCCATGTAACCTTGTGCGCAAAGTACAGGTCGCAATTTTGGAGATAATTTTATGAAATTTGGGTCATAGGTTCTTATTGGCACAAGGACCAAGCCGAATCGTAGGACCACGAGGGAAGATAGGGGGAAATTTCTTCCTCTCAGAAACTATCAAACCCATTTCAACGAAATTTAAAACATAGATAGAACCATATCTATATGGACACAGAATTTATGCATTTTTTTAAGAATAGGACCACGAAGGGAGATAGGTGCAATTTCTGCCTCTCAAACCGATTTTAATGAAATTTAAAACATAGATAGATCCATATCTATAGGGACACATTAGCTATACAGTTTTTAAAAAATAGGACCACAAGGGGAGGTAGGGGGCAATTTCTGCCTCTCACAAACTTTCAAACCAATTTTCATGAAGTTTATAAACATAGATAAATCCACATTTATATGGACACTAGACTGCCACTTAAAAAAAAAATCTTGCAGTTCCCCACAGATCGGTTCCTTTTCCCAAAAAAGTAATTGTTGCAAAATTTTATTCAATTCGGTTGGGGGGAAATGGCGCCTCAAAGCCCCCAAAGTTTACTAAAATCAGTATTTTTGCACAAAAGTTGACTTTGGGCTTGAATAACTCAGCTATTACCCATTACTCATAAAAATGACATATTACTGAAATGAAGGAAATTTAACGCTGAATAATTTTGCCAAAGAAAGGTTTTGATTATCTCCAACCGTTTTCGATTTATACCCCCCCAAACAAGATTTGCGCCTTCAATAAGTTAATTTGCAAAACGTTAAATTTTGAGTTATTTATTGTATTACGTATGTAGGTTTTATAACAATGTATTAATAGTTTGTATTGAGTAAAGTGTATTTGTTGCAGTCAGGAAACCTGCGGCGATAATCTTGAACTACTTGTAGTATATATTGTTTTTGTTCTTCATTTGTTGATAGTATGGAATTATAATCTTGTATCAATTTAACCCCCCTTTCTGCCGCATCATTCACAACTTTTATCGTTTTAATTTTTTCTGTTGCCTCTTTATAATTTTCATCTACTTCCCACACAGAGGGTGGCTTTTTTAAAAAGTTTATATTTATATTAAATCTGGTAAAAAAATTTAATGTTGCTTTCGAAACAAACTGTTCGATGCCCTCTTCCAGGATCTCAGAAATTGTTACATTTGCCTTTTATCATTTTGTTTAAACGATGATTCTCTATTTAATCTTTCCACCATTTTCGCCTTAGTCTCCGAATTTACGCTTGAATCAAAAAAGGCAAAGGCGACAGCTTCTGAACCTAAATACCAAAGATGCCTACAAAATTTTTCAGACGCTATTTTTGAGATTTCGCTATCATATTTTGCATATTCGTGAAGCTTAATTAAAAAATTAAAATCACAAAAAGGTGCTTTTATTGGTAAAAGAGATGTGAACCATGCATCAGCATAAATTTTTATAAGAAAGATAGAAATTTCGCATAAAGCCTTTTCATATTTTTTGGTAAGTTCAAATTCATTTCTAAATAAAAATATTTTCAAACTGTATATGGCCTTTGACATCCATCTGGCATGATGCATAGCTCCTGGAGCTTTAATTTTTAAACCACGACTTGGTGTTTTCCCCAAGAATATTATTATAAGTTCAAGAAATTCCCTATAATCGGCACGGGGCTGTTCGGCATTTAAAAATTTCTCCAAATTTGAAATTATGATTTCTATTTCACTTGCACAGAATTTTTTCTCAACTCTTTTGTCACTAATGCCACTGCTAATGTTTTTGACATTTATTTTTGGCCACGCTTTCTGAAATTTCTGGAAAATGACAACATTAGGGTTTTCGGACTTTGAAATTTTTAAATCAAACACGCTTTTTAAAACTAGTTAATAGATATGATGCCGGCATGGTAAATACAAAAGTTCTTTTTCTAACAAGTTTTCAAGAATCGTAGCTGTTCCGTTTAGACGACCGGTGTTCACTGCTGTTGTATCAAAAACTAACGCTTTCACTTTATCTTGTAAACCCAACTCGTAAACAGTTTTACAAATAGCTAATGCTTGGGCTCTTCCAGTGCTTGTGTCTAAAGGTGGAACCTAGAGTAATTGCTCAATTTCACCGTTAGAGATTATAATAGGGAGCCGGTCTACTTTCTGTTTTCCTTCTAATCCTGGAAGTAGTTTCCCGTCCCAATGCAAACAAACAGTTTCCAAATCAGTATTTTTCATCTTGGCTTTGATTTCATCAACACGTTCTTGCCGCAATTGTTGTCTAGCAGTACGAACTGAATTTTTATTTAGAATGAAATTATTTATGCTCTGACCAAACGCTTCTGCAGTAGCAACGATAATTTGAACAGCATTTCTGTCACTTATTTTGCAAGAATCAAGAACAGCTGCAAGTTTTGGAGTTACTAAATTAGTATTTCCCCTAGCTTTCTTTATAGGTGGCTCTTGTGCAATATCCATGTCAGAAGCACTTTCTTCACAATTTGAATTTTCCATGTCAGAAGCACGTTCTTCACAATTTGAATTTTCCGGCTCAGATAACGAAATATCGTTTATTGGAACAGTTCTGAATAAATCGTTAACTTCTTGTGTACTTTTTTCTCTCCTTTGCAACAATTTTCTTTGCCTCTCTTCAGTTTGTTGTTCGCTATCGATTCTTTGATTCAATAAAAATATTTTATCTTCTTCAAATTTCATAATATTCAATGCATTTGCATGAGCTATATCAAATAAGTTTTCCATTTTTTGGGTAAACACAGTTTCTTTTTTCTCTTGTTGTTTTGTCTTTCTAGCTGAGTTCTTTTGCAGATTTCGCCATTCATTATAGAGGTTTTCTAATTTTCTAATACAGTTCATTTCTTCTCTTGTAGGAATTCTTGCCTTTTTCCAAATTATTTGCACTTCTTTTATTGTTAAACGGGCACTTTCTCTCAAGCTCAGCTTAACAACACGCGTATTGAAAAAAATCACTTAATTAACTTAAATCAATAACTTAAATCAAATTAACTTATTGAAGGCGCAAATCTTGTTTGGGGTGGTATAAATCGAAAACGGTTGGAGATAATCAAAAACTTTCTTTGGCAAAATTATTCAGCGTTAAATTTCCTTCATTTCAGTAATATGTAATGGGTAATAGCTGAGTTATTCAAGCCCAAAGTCAACTTTTGTGCAAAAATGCTGATTTTAGTAAACTTTGGGGGCTTTGAGGCGCCATTTCCCCCCAACCGAATTGAATAAAATTTTGCAACAATTACTTTTTTGGGAAAAGGAACCGATTTGTGGGGAACTGCAAGATTAATTCACATAAACAAAAAATCCCATATGCGCTAATGGCAGTCTAATGGACACATAAGCATGATGTGTTTTTAAATACTGTGGTGTAGGGTATCATATGGTCGGGCTTGACCGACTGTTTTTTCTTACTTGTTTTCGGATATTTTTATTTTTTTCGGTTTGTATATTTTATTCTATATCATTTACTGCTCTTTTATTGAAGCGCTCGATTATGCGCTTTTTCTCTTAAATGCTTCAAAAAAGCCAAATTTTTTTTACTGGGAAGTTACATTTAATAAAAGCTATATTTTGCCAATTGCCATTTATAAAAAAAGGTCGTGTATAGATATTCTGAAATTTTTTTTGATATTTTTTTTTATTTTAACCTCGTAGTCATTATTGTTTCCTCACACTCTGTACTTTAAAATATTTAACCGAATAATTGAAAAATTGTAAAAGCATTAAAATTGGTTTAATTTCATACATGTATTTAACAACACACCTATTATTAATTTTTGTATTTTTTAAATATTCCAAGAGTACACGCAAATGTATGAAAGTATAAAAATATAATAATATACATATGTATACTATAATTGTATGTTTAAGTGTGTATGGCTGCAATGCCTGAAAAATATTAATAATAAAACCTGGAGCTTAATTTTAATAAAACAATAAAAACGGTGCCAAATAAAAGAAGCTAATGAATACAAGAGTCAAAATACATACACATATATATGCATATATTTATAAAGTGTAAGTACTTGTTCATATTACCAGGTAACTAATTAATTAAAAACGCATCACGTATAATAAGTAAACATAAAGAACAAAAAGACAAAGTCTGGAGTTGGCGTTTTTTTTTAATTTTTTCCTACTCTTTTCGCAGTTAAGGAAAGAAAAATATAATGATAACAAAACAATAAACCATGCAGCCATCCAAAGAATCGACAGACTCTCAGGCTTGAAGCCAGACAGCTATCTAGTCCGCCTACGAACCACAATCTCATTGAAAGCTAACTCTCATCAACCGATGGCTGTAGAACATAAAAAAGTGTTGACTGCTTATTAAAATGTAAACGTAAACATACAAAACAGAAAAAGCAACAGCAACAATAATAGCAAATACATGAATGCACTGAATTTCTTTACACACACATTTACACTTTCCCACACAATTTTACTGTTTGTTGCAACTTTATGTTTGATTATGTAAAATTTAAAAAAAAAAATGGAAAAAGCAAAAAGAACGATTTTAATTATCAAGTTTTAAAAAAAAGCTTACTTTGCACAAATATGTATGTATGTATATGGATGTATCCGAACAAATACTCAGATATGTATGTGTAAGCTATTCAATGTCCCTGCAAGCATTTAGAAGATGGAGCTGACCGAGCGTGATTTCTTCTTTACTTCTTAAAGATTGAAAAAACAATTCAGCACATTTCACGAAAAACAAATATTCATGCAATTCTATTTTAATCGTCTGATTTAGACTTCTCTGTCACTTCTGGACGATAATAACAAGTTTCCACATTTAAAAATATTAAATTGAAATTTCAGTTTTTACTATTCAAATGATACAAAAAATCTTTAAATAATAAGTATGATTAGCAAATATTTATTCGAATGGAACAATGTTAAAACTTGTCGTTCTCTCTTTAAAAAAAAGTACATCATATATAGTACAAAATGTTGCGATGGCTCAGAGCTCGGAATTTAAAAATAACAATTATGCAATTTTATCAAAACAAGTGTCAAAAGCCAATGTCAAGATAATTTTTAATCAAATTTATATAAACAAAACCAAAATAAGAAATAATTAAGAAGTTACCATTCAATGTTATTTGAAATTTTGAGCACCAAAAACTTCAAAAAAAATTATTTTTACTGCACAAATTTCGTGCAAACAAAAGATAAAATTTTATATGATTAAAAGTGTCATCCGTTTTGATGATGTTTTGAGTCGATGACAAATGCGTAGTTGCAATAAATTTGATCCAATTTGTGATGAGCAACTTCTTGCATTCAGGGGGCGATTTTGTCTTCGAAATGTTATGCCATCAAAACCAGCAAAATATGTTTTGAAATTTTGGTTGTCGGTCAGGTTATTTATTGAATATACAACCAAACCTTAGGTTAGGTTAGGTTAAGAAGGGTTATGCGCCCAAGGGCACACTTCCACTCGGAGACCAACACGGTCCATTGTGAATCCCTTCAATAAAAAGAAAAAGTGGAGAAAGTAAAGAAAAGAAGTATGAGATGGATAGAAACAAGAAAGCTAGAAAGTTAGTAGATGTCGCGTAGAACTATTGCCTTCCCCAGTAGATCAGCCGGATTACATCCAGCGATGCACCCCAGTTCGTCGTGAAACCTATCTCCTAGCCACTTCTGCCTGAAACCCTGCGTCCTGGGGCAATGGCACAGTACATGCTCGATCGTCTCCAGCTCCTCTGAATCATTGCACAATCTGCAGAAGTCCGCTATGGCGTTGTCCCATCTGGCCGTAAAAGCCCTGACAGGACAATGACCCGTCAAGAACCCTATTGGTGTTCTAAGAACACCCCTATCCAATCCCAGTACAACCCTGGTTCCCCCGCGTCCAATCTGGGCCATAGTGCCCTGGACACCCTGCAATCCGTTCTGTCCCTCCAGGATCGGTTAACGTCATCACGGAATTTCTCCCTTATCACCCCATAGTAGTAACATAGGGGGGGCTTAACCCCCCTGTCTCTTACCGCTAAGTCCAGATTCGTACCCCCTCTCGCGAGTTCGTCCGCCAGCTCATTTCCATCGGCCATGCAGTGTTAAGGTACCCAACAGAGCCTTACATTGAATGCATCCATTAGTCCACCAGGAGCATTCCTACACCGAGCGACCAGGCACGATCGCAACGTATAATTTGTCAATGCCCTAGGATCTCAGCCTGGAAGACACCGCACTCATTAGGGAGTCTGAATGATCTTTTTACCTCTGTGTCCGCGATATATACACCGGCAGCAGTGACGGTTTCCATCTTGGATCCATCCGTAAATACTGCCCACCCCTCGAACAGTCCACTGGATCCACGCCAGATTTCCCTATCCGGGAACTTCACCGGTGGTGTTATACCGAAGTCCAGGGTCATAGTCTTATGATCCGAAATTCCCTCGAGAATACTTACCTGATCAAGCAGACCCACCTCGTACAAAATCCTGGTTTGATCATCCCGCCTAGGTCTAACTAAGGAAGACTCGTAAAATCTAAGTAAGTTTCTAGCAGCCACACTCCTCACATAATGCTCAATAGGGGACAGATATAGTAGGATGTCCAGCGCTGCCTGTGGAGTGCTTCTCGTTACGCCTGTAATGCCAAGAGATGCACTTCTTTGAACCTTGCTAAGCATCTTCCTATAGCTATCCACTCTCAACGCCCCCACCAAGCAGTGCATCCATAGGTAAGTATAAGCCTAACCACCGATGTGTAAATCCAGTTAACCATATCCGGCCTCAGACCCCAGTTCTTACCGATTGAGTTCCTGCATGTGTAGTAGGCATTGAGTTCCCTTCTCATCCTCTCCTGAGTAGTAGTAGTAGTAATTCTTTATTTGGTATTTTCTTTGTTTTTTTTTAAAACGTTATAAAAATATCTTAAAGAATATACGGCTGTGACTATGTCGTTAGCCGGAAAAAAAGAGTTTCACATAAAAAATATAATTTAATTTTACAATGTATTGCTTTTTAATCATTATATTCAAATATTAGTGTTTTACGATAAGCTAAAGCACTGATAATGTATTGTACTAAATTCTGCCAATTGTTTTCCCCATTTAAATTTCTAATTATTTCCTCATCAGATAGAGCTATCTTATTAAACCATTTTAATCTAAAGTAATTTAAAATTGGGCATCTTCCAATGAAATGTTGGATGTTTTCAACTTCTTTTGAATTGCACAAAGAGCAAGTTTTGTTGGTTCTTCTCGAATGCCGAGACCCATTCAGTTCTATCAAATCGCAGCGAGCTTTGAAGATCCACATTATGTTAGTTTGGGTATGATTACCATTGAAATATAAATGTCCTACCGTTGGATTTGTTCTATTATAAAAAGATTCCGTTAGCTCCCACCCACGTAGATGATTTAAATGGTTTTTTAATCTTAACGAATTTAAAATAAGTGTTTGGTTTTGGTTCCACTCCTGTTGTGTTATATTTGGTGATAATCGGAAATTGCACTCTAGGCCTAGTGTATTTAAACTGTTCGCCCACGCTATGTTATGTGTTAGAGCTACTAAACTTAAAAAATTTGGGAGCCGTTCGTTAGTATACTGAAAGAGGGTTCGAGCAATGTAACGCATATGCAACTCAAGGGTAAATAAGTGGCCATCTTCCATACCTGATTCTAAAAAAAGTGTATAATTCGGTGTGAATTTCGGTAAATTAATAACACGTTTGACAAAGTATCTTTGTAAGCAATCAACCTCGTCAAAATGTGAATGACCCCATATTTGAGCTCCATACGATTGTATGGAACGGCAAACCGCATTATACAGGTGGGTTTTAGCTTGAAACGATATATCCTTTTTACCCAAAAAATTACTCCATGTTGAGTTTAAGCAGTTTTTTGCAGAACTAAATCTCTTCGATACGTGTTTCGTAAATACACATTTCGGAGTTAGGATCATGCCAAGATAACAGTATTCGTTGACTATTTCAATTTCCTCCCCATTGAATACCCATTTTTCGTGATGTGCCAACCGTCCGCCATTTCGAAATACCATTATTTTAGACTTTGCCAAATTAACTTCCAAGTTCCAGTAGTTGCAATAAGTTTCAAGTTTTTTAATCATTTTTTGTAGCACATTTACATCATCTGATATCAACACAATATCATCGGCGTATAACAACAGTCTGATATTTAAATTACCAACTTGTAAACCACCTTCAAGAAAATCATGGAGATCATTTACATATAATGAAAAAAGCAAAGGGGATAATATGCACCCTTGTTTAACTCCTGAAGCAGTTTCAAATTTTTCTGATAGTTCTTGCCCATTCCACACTGTTGAATATGTTTCATTGTATACGCTTTCAATAAAACGTACCATTTTCGTTGATACTCCCATAGCATGCAACTTATATATTAGGGATTTTCTAACGACTTTGTCAAAAGCCGCTTTGAAGTATGAGTATGACATACAGCCCCCTGTTCTTTGCCCATGCCGAGAGTTCGCCCAGCATCACCTGCATAATTTCCCTGATTGTGGACAGAAATTTTCCCCTGACCAGCAAAACTATGTCGTCCGCATAGGCAACAACTTTCCTGCCCATAGAATCAAATGACCTGAGAATCCCGTTGACCGCGAGCAACCACAGTAGAGGCGATAGAACCCCCCCTTGTGGTGTACCCCTGGTAACCCTCCTACTTATCACTAGATCCCCAATTCTGGTGTTTATAATCCTACTTCTAAACATGCAGACTATCCACTCTACCAGAAAGTCATCAACTACCAACTCTAACAACGAATCTCTTATCGCCTCAATCGTAATGTTAAAGGCTCCTTCTATATCCAGAAACGCGGCGAGAGTATATTCCTTATGCCCCAGACCGTGCACAATACAACCCACAACCTCATGTAACGCACTCTCAACAGATTTATCCTTCAGGTAGGCATATTGAGCGTTGCTAATAAGGCGCGTCTCAGTGTTACTCCTGTCTTCAAATGAAGACAGACTAATAGGTCTTAAATCTCGTGGTTTCGACCTTGGCAAGCCTAAAAATGCACAGCCTGAAAAGAACCAAGGGCACACGCAAAGAAAAAACATGGTTGTGGTAAACATATTCTAAGAGCAACATTTTATGATAAAATTCATGATTGTAGTCACCATATTAAGATTATTATTGAATCATATTATGTCTAAATATACTCGTTATATTACTTCATAATATTTCCCCCTTAGTCATAGTATTATTCTGTTAATCATACTAAGTTAAGAAGTAATTAATCAATTGTCAATTGGTCATCATAATAAGCCAAAAAGCAGTCATATTATAATCATGTTAATCATAATAAGCTAAGAAATTAATCATATTTTTGTCATGTTAATCATAATAAGCTTAAAAGTAATCATATTATCATCAGGTAAATCATAATACATTTCGAAGCAATCATATTATGATACATTTCATAACTGTCATAAAAATATAAAATAAATTACAATTTTTTTTTTTATCGATTTTTTATTTTATGGCTTTTTACAATTTTTCTAAATGTAAATCAAAAAGCGGAGCTCAATATACATAAGGCATGCAAAAGAGCAAATGCAAAATCTGTGGTTGTCATGGGCAGCCGCGTTTGTCCATTTTTCCGATTTTGAGATGTTGATGCCATGTCGCCTAATTTTAAACGCTCTTTACATGTTTTTAAAAATTTTTGAAAAACGATGAATCAATTCCGATTTTTTAACGTAATGAAAAAGCTCATAGTCTGACTTAGAATGGTTTTTCGGCTCTCCTGAAAAATTTGTTTTGAGACACGCTGTTGCCCATGAAAATCACAGAAATATCGTAGCACTTTTATTAAATATGTATAACGAAATATCTGTGTGTTTTGTTGTTGGATTTTACAAATAGACTACGATATTTTGCATTTGCACTATTTAATCACTAATAAATGATCTCCGCTAATATTTTAATTTCTTTAAACTTATTTTTTTTTATGGGAATTTATCTTAAAATTGTTTAACCACCGCTCACATATAAAATAAACGACACAACTGATTCAAAATTATTTTCAAATGGCGCTAACATAATATTATTAGAGTAGAAATAGTTTGCTTGTATCTTAAACATAATATGATAAATGTTTAGGTTGTGAGTTATATAATATGTTTTGAAAGTTATCATAATTTAGTTGTTAGAAAAATAATTATTTTTCGGTCAACAATACTCAAATTTATTATTGCGATTAACATTGATATGTGTACAGTAACTATAATATTGTTGACATTAAATAAAAATAACAATTATTTGTGTACAACAACAATATATTGTTACATTAATCATAGTGTTGTTGCCGTAACCATGTCAACCATATTTTTTCTCTGCGTGCAACGCGTTGTATTAGACTTGACAGAAGGCTTGAAAGGGCAAAATATAACAGGCGACAATTTTTTTCCAAATTTTTTTTTATTTTTTTTTTTTATTTCCCTATGCTAATCCCCGCGAAGCTTGGCTCTTGTCTGCAGGAAAGAAACCAGAGTATCTGGCGGGAATCGAACCCGCAACCCCGGGTTTGATAGACTAGCTCACTACAAGCTTGCCTACCGGGGCACCCTTGTTGGTTCCTGGCCAAACATTGTATTTGCAAACGTACTTTATATATCCGCTTTGGATACGTACATACTATTTTCTGAAATAGACGTTTCATCGGCTCCAGCTGATCGGATTCGCAGGAAACAGACTTTAATACCTCAATAAGAGTTCTCAGCAAATACCCAGTAAAAAAATGAGGTTTTTTGAAGCACTACAGAGAAAAAGCGCATACTCAAGCGCTTCAATTAGAGAGCTCTTATAAAGCAGTAAATGATAACTAATAAAACATACAAAAAAGCTGCTATTTTAGTGCTGACAACGATGAGGGGTTTTAAGCGAAAAAAAATATATTATGGTTTACGAAAATGATTGAAAAAAGGCATTTAAACAAGTAAAATCAAAAGATTAATGAATATGTTTATATAGTTAGCCCTTAAAAAAGCACTCTAGGAGCGTTTTGTTTGCATGTTAAAAGAAGCGCTTATTGTCAGCAGAAAATAGTCCTCCATACCGGGAACACCCCATACAAAAATCATCCCATCATAGGTCCAGTTGCCTCTTCAAATAATATTACTTCTTGATCAGGGGCTCGAATGCGTTGAATTTTTAGTTGCTGCAAGTCCAAGTTTGACATAAAATGCTCCATTTGCTTGCTGAAGTTTCTTTGCAAAACTAACCGAAAAATATTTTGCTTATCATGCAATGACAGTTATTACAAAACAAACTAATAAATACTTGTTTTTTTTAATTAAAACAAATTAAAGAAAACCAAAGAAAATAATAATGAACCATCTCTTAACCTAAGATTCGTAAATTTATATTTTTCTCTGTCCTAGTTTAACCCATTTCGTCCCAGCGATTTTTTTTTCGAGTAACTTTATAAAACTTGGTGGTTAATAAATAATTTGGGACTAGAAAACACGAATCTGAAGTCCAAATTTTTTTTTATATTATTTTGTTTTTGAGAAAAAATGGTGTTCGATTAATCGAACATTGGGCACTATTTAGGATTTTTATTTTATTGCTCCTGTATATTGTAAATATAGAAAACCTAAATTGTGTATATACTGTAACTAATTAATTTTATTTTATTAAAGAAAAATAGAACAAGACATTTGTTAAAATTAAAAATATACAGTTGAAGCTCGATTATCCGACTCTCACAGGACTGGGATGAGCATTGATAATTAAAAAATGATTAATAGATAAATCGGGTGATTCACCGTGAAGTTTAAATTAAAATGTAAAATAAAACACATAAATTTGAAAGTGAACTTCAAATTTTCATTATCGGTTGAAAGAATAATTTATGGCATAAACTGTATAAGAATGATATCATGGAAATATTGCCCATGACTTCTTCTGAGGTGCTCCATTCGGAAGGTCCAATTTCGGGCGACTCATTCGAGCATAGCGACTGTTATCTCGCGAGTGATGTTAGTTCCAAAGGTTAAATCGTAGCTGGCTTATTCCTGAAGACAGTCATTACATATCCCCAGAGAAAATGGTCTAAGGCGTGATATCGAAAGATCTAGGAGGAAAATTTACCATAGAAAAACATGAAATTAAGTGCTCATCAAAATGTATGGCTCGTAGCGCCGTCTAGTTGAAACCAGATCTCAGCGATTTCGGTGATTAATTCTTTCGATTTATATTGAGTTTTATCAGAGGTCACACTAAACGAGTTGTTTTAGATAGGCTTCCGTCAATCGAGTTCAAAATTTATTCAAGGGTGCCGTAAGGCTCCGTTCTTTCTCCTACTATTTATATTTCTTATTTTTCTTAATGACCTCCTTTGTCAAACTTCCAACCATACCTGCTCTTTTGCAAATGACAGCAACCTTTGGCATTCGTAATCATTTGATTATAGACCAAGCATATCCGATGTTGGTGCTATGCCTCAGAACATGAATGATACGCTTGGCCGAGACCGAAACCCGTACGTTTTTTTTTCTCAAGAGCCCATCCTTTTGTGGTCGAATGGCTGGTAAATCGTACAATGCATTACAGGGAAAACTTGTTTTTTTGCCGGACTGTTCGTATGTGGAAAAATCTTTCCTCTCACTGTCTACATGAATAAATTCAAGGCGAATATTTACAGGCACTACTACCTCCTCTCTCCTTTCCAAAACCAATTTTCCTAGTTCCAACCCAATGCAATAAATTAGTAGGGGCTTTCCCCTGATTGCTGGTCCTAACAAATAAAAATATGGTGCGAGGTTACCATTGACGGTAACATTCAGATTTTCCTCAATTTAAAAAAAATGGACCAATGATTACACTCTCAGTTACAGCTGTAGTGACCGATTATGCGCACCTTAAGTTCCTCGAATCGCACGAAAAATATTTCTCACAGAACGCGGATTGTTCATCAGCTTTTTATTGTTCAGCAAAAACAGAATTCATTTATTTCCGTTTATTCAAATGCGTGAAAAATGCTAATATGCGATGATTCAGTTTGCCTTTCAGAGAAAAAACAAAAGTGCTAAATAGAAGGGAGATCGATCGAATAGTATTCGACCGGTTTTAGCCGGTTATTTTAGTTTTGCCCAAGTCGAATAGTTTAAAATGTCTATTTTTCGAATATCGAATAAACCGGTTTTATATTTATATATATTTATATACATTTTCCTTACTTTTGTTATAAATTTACCCATAATTTAAGTGTTTTTCTACTTGAATATTGGGCAAACTTGAACTTTTTATAAAGAATGTCAAAACAAAGTGTAACAAGAGTAAAAAAAAAACATTATGAGCAATGTAAATACAAATCGCTTATAAAAGCGTGTGTTCTTGTAAAAAAAAAACCAAAAACAATTCAAAATACCACAAAAAAATATTCAGCTTAAAAAGTAATTAGCAATTTGACAGTAATCTAAATACTATGTATATATATATTTATAAAGATATCATCTCAGTGATATATCGAAGTTATTTTAAAGACAAATGTGGTTAAAGGGCCCTCAAATGATAAGTTGCAACGTCACGACTTATTAATCACCTTTAATTAGTCCACAAGCATGACATAAACAAACGCCAACTAAAACTTAACTCAGCTCTAAGTAGTTTTTAAGAGACTGCAAATAATACTTTACCAAAATATGATGCCAATAAAGAATGAAAAACTCTGTCAGCCATATCTAAACAAGAGCGGAAAGCGTATTGTAGCTGTCAAAAATTCTCATGCCCATACAATTTGTATGAAGCATTCCTTAATAGCGCGGCGTTAACGCTTTTCAATGGGAAAATCCGATTTTGACAGCGCGTTTAATAGTGAAGTTGGCCGCTTTGTTAATAAATAATGTCAATTTAGCTATTTTTTCGTCAATCGATCGGTTTTTTCTCTTATTTTTATTTCTTTTATGTATGTGGGTTTTATTAAACAAGAAACTTAACACTAATGTTTGGGGCACAACGTTGATGCTCTTGTTTGGGTATGGCATATCAGCGTAAGCGGATGAAAACGTCCTACCTACCTCTCTTGTTACGGCCACAAAGCACACAGAGGCGTCACGATACAGAAAATATTGTGTTTTTTTCTGTCTTTTCCTTCGAAAGCTGCCCTTTTAAAATTTTTTGTTTTGATTACGCAATTTGTGTTGAAAGTAGCGGCCTATTTTTACACATTGCCACTTCACCACCAAAAAACGTTTTCTTTCTCTTTCTTCGAAAGCTGCCCTCGCAAATGATTTAGGCATTTTTCATGCGTCACTTTTTTATTCTCTGTATGCTTTGTGGTACGGCTGTTAAGTAGTTCTGGCATATCTTCATGCTATAAACTACAACATGCCGGCTAAATCAACGATGTGGAAAAATTCTAAAGTTTTATTTATTTTAAATTACCAAGAACTTAAAGCAAAATTTAAGGAATCAAATAATCTCATGGAAGGGTATAAATTGTGATCGACGAATTCACAGATATTTCATACAAAAATCATATTCATATTACTATTCGTTTTAATACTGCTGAAACAAAATAATTTAAAATATATAATCCTGGATAAGAGGTTTTGTTTGCAACTTTTCAAAAATATGTTTGAAGTCTACTGATTCATATAGACATGCTTAACTACCATTAATTAAAACTCATTTAAAATAAATTTGGGGGAATATCTCAAATAATAAATTAAATAAATTCCTTTAATTTCTTAAAACCAAAGTGTTTCAAAACTTCTACAGCTATGTTCACACCTATTAAATATTTTTTTTTTTTTTTTTTTTTTCTTCATTATTTATTTATTGAATCTTCATATATTAAATATGAACTAACAATAATTAATCAAATCTTAACCTAATATTATTTTTTGTCCTGCCAGTGCCAGACAAAAATTTTGTTCATCGCGGGTTCTGTTCACTTTTATAGGTGTTTATCGCTCATCTAATTGGACAAGTGCCGCAGTGTCTCTTCTTCTTAAGCGAGTGTGGCCGCTATCATTTAAAATATTTCGTGCTAGTGGGTTCGGGTGCAATTCGAGCCTTTTTAAGTATTTTACTGCATATTTCGTAATCATAGTTTTAACTAATGGAACATTGAGATCCTTGTGAATATTTGAGTTTTTAACATACCAAGGGGCAGCTGTGATTATTCGAAGTAGTTTATTTTGGCGCCTTTGAATTTTTTCGATATTAGAGGCCGAGGCAGTGCCCCATAACTGAATGCCATAGCACCAGATTGGCTTTAAGATGGAGTTGTAAAGAAGAAGTTTGCAGTCGAGACTAAGGACAGAGTTTCTTCCAATAAGCCAATGAATTTGGATGGCTTTTAGTTTCATTTGAGTTAATTTTGCCTCTATATGGCTTTTCCACGTTAAACGGCGATCTAGATGAATACCGAGGTATTTTACATGCGAATTTTGAGGTATTATTTGATTATTGATTTTAATAGGGGGGCATGATTCCCGACGCAAGGTGAATGTTATATGTACGCATTTTTGCTCATTGACCTCTATCCTCCATTGCTTTAACCATAGTTCGAGTTGAAATATATGATCCTGTAGGTATCGAGATGCTTCTTGACTGTTTTCGTGCACGCTCAAAAAAGCTGTATCATCAGCAAATGTTGAAGTTTGTGTGTAGTTGTTTGTTGGCATATCCGAGGTATATATTAAGTATAAAAGTGGGCCCAGGATGCTTCCCTGAGGGACTCCAGCGTCAATTTGCTGAGGAGAGCTTAAATAATCACCTTCTTTAATAATAAACTTTCGACCGACTAAGTAGCTTTCTAACAGCTTGTGTATGTTTACTGGTAAGTTTAGCTTCAATTTATGTAATAAGCCTTCATGCCAGACTTTATCGAAAGCTTGAGAAACATCGATGAAGAGAGCGGAACAATATTTTTTTTCTTCAAAGGCTTTTCTTATTGCGTTTACTATACGATGGGTTTGCTCAATTGTGCTGTGTTCTCTTCTAAAGCCGAATTGGTGGTTAGGAATACATCTATTATCATTTAAAATTGGGGTTAATTTTGACGCTAACAGCTTCTCAAACAGCTTTGATATATTAGAAAGTAAGCTTATAGGCCTATATGACTCAACTTTTGTGTGATCCTTTCCAGGTTTAGGTATCATGGTGACTAAGGAGACCTTCCACTTTTGAGGATAGTATTCAAGGCGTAAAATAGCATTAAAAATTAAAAGAATAATTTTCTTTGCTATGCTGGGTAGCTCCAAAAGCATTTTGTTGCTGATCTTGTCAAACCCAGGAGCCTTCTTGGGGTTTAAATCACAAATAGCCTTTTCGATTTCTCTTATCTCAAATCTTAGCGGAACAGCTGCTCTAGCAGCAACAGGTGGTAACTCGACCGCAATATCGTGAGATATATTTGGGGTAAATACGTTTTTTAAATGATTGACAAACAGATTTCCTTTTTCAACATCATTTCTTGCCCAACTTCCATTCAAGTTTCTTAATGGTGGTTTAGAGACAACTGGCCTTTTGAGATTTCTAGCTGCACGCCATAATGAGTAGTCTGATTGTGGGGTTGCATCAAGTTCCTTAAGATATTTTTCCAGAGAAGCCGTTTTCTTAGTCTGCAGTAACTTTCTTAGTCTTTTTGTACACTCTTTAAGTAAGTTCTTAAGTTGAGGGGATCTGTGCAATTGCCACTCTCTTCGAGCCCTCCTTTTTTCAGACAAAAGATGCTCGACATCTGTGGAATATATTTTAATAGTTTTTGTTTTTTTGGGGGCAATATTGGAATGTTGAACAGCTAGTTTCAGAAAACTGTCAAAATTGTCAATAGAGCGATCTACATAATCCGGTGTACTGAGCGGAATATTTTCTGTGCAATGGGTACTGAGATATTTTTTATATTTCAACCAATTAATTTGCGTAGCTGTCGTCGGAGGAACAATTCTATTGGGGTTCATTATAGTAACGATTGTAGGTGTGTGGTCGGAAGATAAATCTAGGGAGGCTGCAACTTGAATCGTTTCTATGGGAATGTTTTTAACCACGCCGAAATCTATGACATCTGGAATTTTTTGAAGATCAGTGGGCCAATATGTTGGTTGTCCGCTCGCTACCACATTTAAATCCATTTTAGAAATTATGTTAAATAAAACACGACCCTTTGGTGTTATAAGTCGCGACCCCCAAAAGGTATGTTTAGCGTTATAATCGCCAGCGGCTAGGAAACACGGTCCTAATGATTTAAAATATTTACAATATTGGTCCTCCGATATTGAAAATCTAGGCGGGGAGTATAACGATGAAATTATTAGGTTTCTATTTAATTCCTCAACGCAAATGTTCGTTGCCTGGAGATAATCTTCACGATGATCACACATTAGGTAGTGTTTGACTCGGGCCTTTATTAAAATGGCAGAACCTCCACAAGCTCTATCTCGAGGGTCCTTGGTATCATATAGTATATAACCATTTATTTTAAACGTACTTCTTGAGGTCAAATGAGTTTCAGAAATCATCATGACATCAATTTGTTTATTTTTAAGAAAGTATTCTAATTCATTTTTATGTTGGCGGATGCCGTTTGCGTTCCAAAAACAAATTTTTAAACAGTTCATGGTTTGTTAAGTACAGCTTGCAATAACATCGATTGCATTCTAAGCATTTCCTGCATCATATTACCCATTGTGTTCGTAAAATTATTTACTGTTTGCACTAATGTTTCCATGGTTTTTTCTAAACGACTTAAATTAGAAAATTGAGTTTCATCATTACTTGGCGAGGCACCTTGCATTGGCTCATGGTTTGATTTTAGGACGTTAGCGTAAGAGGTTCTGTTATTACTAGGCTGGGGGGCGTGAATTGCATTTGTGTTAACCTGATTTGTTACCTGCATTTGAGGGGGATTAGTTTTCGGTCCGACCGACTGCTTGACGATAGTATATACAGGGCATCCTCTATAATTGGCAGTGTGATTACCGCCACAGTTGCTACATTTTTTTACGTTGGGGTCGGTTTTAGACTTGTCGCAAAGAACTGTTCCATGTAATTCACCACATACTACGCAAACAGGGGGTAAGTAGCAGTATGCCTTAGTATGGCCAAATTCCTGGCAGTTTAGACATTGAACAGGACCATTTCTTTTGTGCGGCTCCTCAATAGTTACCCTTCTGTACAGAATATATTTCAAATTATAAATTGGATGCGTTTCATTTTTTTTGAGCTTAACGTCGCCGGGTTCAAGCTCCACTCGAAATAGTGGTTGGGGATTTTTATCCCTATTTTTGATATTTGTTACGTTTTTGATTTTAAAGCCCTTCTCTTCCAAAAAAGCTTTAATTTCCCCTGGGTCTACGCATGAGTCTATGCCCTTGATTACTACCTGAAGACCTTTACTGCTCTTCAGTTGATACGTATAAAAGTTTTTATTCAGAGTCTCAAATCTTGTAATTACCTTTCGAAAATCATCCTCGTGATTAACCTGTATTTTAGTCTCGTTAATGATACCGCGCTTTATTGCAGCTACATAAAAGGAATTTTCACCAATCACCGAAATTAAACTTTTTATTAACTCATTAGAGTTTTGCTCTCTAAGGTATATCGGGGGTGGCTTAGACGATTTAATGACGTTTGGTGCTTCAGAGGATTCATCCTCCAGAATCGCGAAACGATTTTGTGTATTTATTTTATCAAAAGATGGTACTTTTGAGGCCGAAGCAACTGCTGCAGAGGTAGGGCTGCGTCCCCGTTTAAGCACTGTTATGTACCTGTCCATACCAACTTGTACTGTAGGCTTTTGACAACTTTTTACAGGGGGGTTTTCCATTGCATTTGTGTTTAAGTTCATGGTATCATTGCCCACTAAATTTGTTTTTGACGTCACGGCAATACTTGCTGGCCTGGCAACACTTGTCACCAAATCTTGTTGTAGTTTTTTTAATGAGTCACTATCCACCGTTTGTGTAAATACCGAGGGTGAGAGGGAACGTGTTCGAGTAATTGGCTTAGCCGTTAGGTAGTTAATATTGTTTTGTTTTGTTTTATTTATTTCTGCATTATTTTCATTTGCATTAACTAAAACGTAAACGTTTCTTTCATTTTGTCTTAGTGTTGTTTCACTGTTTGTACTCATGCAAAGAGTTGTTTTTGTTTTTCACCGTTTTGCTTTGCTTTAATATTTTTATTATTTATTGTATTTTACAACAACAAAAGAAAAACCAGAATTTAAATGTTTTTTTTTCAGAATATGTATACACATGTATGAACATTCATACGTACATATATATTTTTACTGATTTATTTTATTTAATTTGATCGTTTTAAATTGATCACTATTATGTTAAATAATTTAATTAACAAAATATATTATTTTGTTTTTTTTTAAGCGTTAATTCGCTGCTTAGATTACAAAATCAAATGTGATTAATTAATAGTTTAAATTGTATGCGGGGCTTAAATACACGTCTGTATCACAACAAAGCACAAACCGATGTTGATGTCGTACACGTCACCACTAGTTTTCTAAACGAATTGTTTGCTTTTGCAAAACGTTAGGCTAGTGCAAACATTATTTAACAGTTTCTAAATTACATTATACAATTATCATCTTGGGAATAAAGTTAAGTAAATAAACAGAAATTATTTAAAATAAAGCCAAAGTTTGATCAATTTACTGTTCACGCTTTTTTGGATTTTATTGTCAAATATTTGTTAGGTCTGAACAAACCCTAAGTCATATCCATGTATTTTGTTGGTTCCTTACCTTCGTGAATTGCTTTGTTTTTATTTTAATTAAGTTTTTATTACAAAATCTAATTTGAATTTTTGTACTTTTATGTATTCGAAATAAAACCGGTTAACCGGTTATTTTTAAAATTCTTAACCGAAAACCGGTTTTTTTAATATAGTAATCGATCACCCTACTAAATAGTGTCCAGTGTACGAAAAATCGAACACTGCTTTTTAAAGTCAAATGTCAAAAACACAATTGAAAAACAAGGAAATGTTTTTGCTGTTGTTGAAAGTTTAATCGTTTTTTAATGGAACTGCATTTTCACTTTTTTTATTTTTTTATATTTTATACAAAGTTTTCACTTTTTAAAATTATGCTAAAATTAATGTTTTTTCATCCCCCTTGTTATACAAGGGAGGAGTGAAGTGGGAAAGAACTTTTATTTGTATATTTGTAGCTAACCACTTACAATATATAATATCTTACCTAAAAAGAGTAAAAAAATTACAAAAACACGTAAAATTTACTGTTCGAAAAATCGAACATTGGGACGATATGGGGTAATTGAATTTTAGTTACTTTCTTACTTATTCCGGACCTCTTTCTACCTTGCAGTGTAGAGAATTTTAGTATAAAACATTATTTAATAAAAGGACCACGTGAGCTAAAAAAATAAGTCAGAATATATCACTACAAAGGAAACAATTAAAAAATTGGAACAAATGGGCTTAACCTAATAGCAGGGTAATTAAATAGTTTACTATGATCTCTATGTGGGATTATTTAAATGAACTATTATATGTTATGGTTGTACTTTTTATTTTATATACTTACCTATTAACGTTCTATGTATTTTGTGTGTCCCAAAAAAAAAAAAAAAAAAAAATTTGAGGTTCAAGCATTATTTAATTATCTTATAGGGTAATGTATATTTGAGTAGTTTTGTGTAGATTTTTCGGAAGAGGCGACCTCTAGCTCAAGTCGAATTTTTGGCAAAAATCAGGGTTGCCCTTCATTTTTTTAGAGTTTTCTTTATGACTTTGTGAAAAACCACGATTTTCTTCACGTTTAACCCTAGAGTACTAATGATCGAGGTTTCGACGAGCATCGCTCCCTTTTAATTAATTTAGTTTTAACTGGGTGTGCCTAAATATCTAAAATTTTGTATGCTGTAAGTAGATTATTTACTTTTTTTTAAGCTAAAAATTTACTTTGAAGTTATTACTCTTTTTAAGTTTTATAGTTTTGCTTACAATATTTTTTGGTCCTTTTTAATAGTCCCAAAAATATGTGGAATAAAAAATGAGTTAGTACAAAAATGAAATATTTCGTTTATCTGTAGGAACTAAAATTTAATTATTTATATTATATAGACTTATAAGGTGCCCCAATGATCAATTACATTTATTGAAAAAGTATATTTGGTTTTATGCCAAAGTTATAGGCAGTTAAAAAATACATCGTCCAATCGACGATCATCAGTAACAACGTACGTAAAATATGGTTAGTACTCTAGGGTTAAGGAAATAATTTAAAGAAAAATGTCTCAGCATTATTTTGGTATACAAAGACTATAACTTTTTGCAATGCATTTGCTCATTTAGGTACTCTACATTAAAATTTTTGGTATTTTTCCATAAATTTTGCAAATAACGCTCTATAACTTCTAAAATATTTATGAAAATCAAAAAAACTAACAGCGTAGTTGTTTGAAAGATCAATTAATTCTTAATTATTTAATAACAACTATTTTTTAATTTACTCTTATCGTTCCTGAGTTATGCCGGTTTTCAACTTTGTACCCAGTTTATGATATTATTACTCATACTCAACAAACCAATAAAATCAAACGTTTTTTTTGTTTGCTTTGTTGAAAATCGGTAACAACAAAAAAAAAAAAAAAATAATAAAAGTGTGCCGTACAACCGCTTGTATAAAGCATGTTTCGAAAAAATTATTTTTTTTTTGCCGAACGAAGGGCTTGCTTTTTACAATTTTCTTAACGTCTTTGGTATTTAATCTTGAAGAACAATGTTTTGCTCTTAAAGTTATTGACTTTAAGTATCCTGTTCTAATATTTATCCACCATATCTCTGTTTCTACCAACCGAATCCTAAAGTTAAAGTTTTTAAAAGTCATTAAATTTATGAGAATGAAGTAATTAACCCTACATTACTAACCTTAAATCATGTCGCATAGTTACTAACCATTGGTATTATCGACCCATCAATTGTATTATCCATTGAAATCGTCTCAAATTATAAATTGATAAAACGTATACTTCTTTTGGTAGATTTTAGTCTTTTATTTATAAATTTTAATATACAATGGCGAATTAAACAACTTATATATTTAAATTGAAATTAAGTTTGTATTCATTACAACATAGCTAAAAAAAACTGAAAAAAAAGTTATCAAGCCGAGTTGCGCATAAAATTATGAGTTTTTATGATATTGACGTCAAATAAAGTGCATTTGAAACCTGAAATGTAATAGTAAAATGTTATAAAGAAAAAATGGTATGGCTAAAATGTATCTTTTGTATAACGGTATAATAAATCTTTGTTACATTATTGCTAACTATGGGTCTAGTCGACCCAGGCTGTTTTTTTAAATAATTTTATATGCATAATATCATAAATATTCCTTATGTGTATTGTTTATAAACGTTTAAATATAAACAAATTTAGATTACACATATATCTCGAGTTAAAATATCATCTTGTTTTTTTTTTAATTTAAAAAGTTTGCGTTAGTAATGTAGGGTTACCTAATTCGATATAAGAAGGATTCTGCAAAATTTGGCATATTATGATGCCTGACTTCGAACGAACTTTTTTAAAATAAGCTTTTCTGAAAAAATTTAATCTTACCTTAACCCTTTCAGACCCAGCCATCACAATTGTGTACGCTGTGTCTGTCGGAGTTAATCCATTTTCATTGAAAACGGACAAGTATACACAATTTTCGTTATATTAGAAATAGTGATACGTTTTTTATTTTTGTTACTGAGCTGGGATGCAAACCGTGGATCAACTTTGTGTTTACAATTTTGTCCTCAGCCCTGCCCTCTACACTGAAAGTTATATACATGTGTGTTTTTATACCCTCCACCACTAGTGGTGAATGTCATTCCGTGTGAAACTTTTTTAATATTCATCTAAGTCCCAAAAAGTATATATATTCTTGGCCCTTGAGTAATGAGCTGTTGAAAGCATGCTTATTTGCGAACTAAACTAATGTAATGCACTTTGATAAGAGGCTTGAGTATATTGTTTTAAATTTAATAAAGGTTTAAAGAACAAATTTATTTTGAAAATTATCCTTAACCCTAGGATTCTTGGTAACTTTTTTCTACTAAGCTCTCCTCTTGGCCAGACCATAATTAGAACAGATAAAAAGCGCAATTAAATAAATAGTAAATAAATATATTTTTTACTGAACTTGTGCTTTTAACTTTAGATTATACGAATTTATTATAAAATTTTATTATATCATTATTTTATGCCACACGCAAGTCATCGAAAATGTAGTCTTTTATTTCGCGCATTGCTTCTTCGCATCTACCACAGCTGAAACGAGTTTTGCGTTTGGTTGTTGTAGTTGCATTCAACTAGGCGCATAATGGGCCGTAGTTTTCTGATTTGTTTCAAACTTGATGCATTCGATTAAGAACATATCATTTGTAGAATTCCTGTTGGTTTAATATTTTGTCCTGCTTGAAAGCTATTGCAAGCAAAAAAAAAAATTGGTCTCGCCAGACCAAGAGCGTAATTTAATAGACTTTCATTCGATTCAGCACATATCATTTATTTTTGATTTTTTGTTATAGTCCAAAAATATTGCAAGCAAAACACAAATTTGGTCCAAGACAGTTATCCTAGGGTTAATAAACGTTTGTTAACCCTTGCAAATGTTTTTACTCCAAACAATAGTGGCAACAATGACCAGCTAAGCAGGAAATACCAAAACAATAAAACACAAATGAAGTACGTGTAACTCATACTCATACGAAAAATGCCGAATGTCAAAATAAAAATGTGATATATGCGAATAACCCAGATGCGGTGACCACAAAGTTGAGCTTTGTGACTCTTGCTCAAAGTGTTATTTAAAAAAAAATATTTTTTTTAAGCTACAAATTTCTTTTTTAAATTTTTACTCTTTTAAATTTTTTCGTTTTATTTACAATTTTTTTAGGTCCGTTTAAATGATCCCAAAAATACGTGCAATATAGATGAATTAGTACAACAATTAAATATTTCGCTTATCTATAGGAATTAAAATTTAATTCTTTTTTTTTTAAATACATATACTTATAACATTTATTGAAAAGTAAATTTGGTTTTAAGCCAAAGTTATAGGCAGTTAAAAAATACATCGTCGAATCGTCGATCATTAGTTGCAACGTACGTAAAATATGGTAAGTACTCTAGGGTTAAATTAAATAATCGTTTGTGAATACGGGGGCAAATGATTAAAAGTTTGTTAAAATTAATAAAAAAAATCTGTAAAAGAAATCAATATAAAATAAGCCAAAGTTTTTATTTCTATGGTTTAAAAACAAGCGGGCTGAAAATGCAATCTAACATAATCTTTTTTTCACTTTAAAAATACACTTAAAACTCTCTTCTGAAGGTGACTTCTTGAAGTTGAATGGAAGAATTTTATTATTGTCTCAAAAGAACGCCTTGAAATAGCTTTCTTAACGGAGGGTTGGAATTATTATAGTTTAGTAATATATTAGGCGATCATATTAATGGACTGCGATCTTTTTCCGGACATCGGCGTTAACAAAGGTTAACAGGGTTATTACAATATACACTCCAATATTAAAACTTTAAAACAAATACACATGTTCATGTGGCAAACGAAGGCAACAAAAGCAAAATCAGAACACTAAAAGTTATAGAAGTGTTAAAGCATAAAAGTTAGATACATATGCATATTAAATACAGTAAAGTACAAAACTTCGCTATCAATTTGACTAAAATGCTTGATATACTTTTCTATTAAAGAAAAAAATCATAAATAAATAGAAATCTTAAAAACTAAACACACTTTTGTTATCCATTGCTGGTGTTATCTGTTTTTGTAAAATTGTTAATGATAACATTGCGAAGAAGAGAATGCAAGAATACACAACAGGAAAAAGTGAAACTTCTAATGAATTCCACACAAAAAAGAATGCAGCAAAGCATTTCAAAAAATTAATTACAACACAAGTTATGCACAACAAACGCGTCATATTGATAAAAAAAAAAAATACTGGTTTGATGGGAAACAAGCACAAAAGGAACAAAGGAAAATTAAAAGCAATGTGTTTGCTTCTAATATCTTTAAGATTTTTAATGGACTATTTTTTTTTAATTTGCAAACAAATGTGTTCTTAACTAATGGAAGCAGTAAACAAACACCGTTTTTTTTTAACAAAAATTTTAATTTTTCTTAGAAATATATTTATTATTAAAAATCTATTTATACATACAACATTATCAAAAAATTTTAATCAAAATGTAGTATTTTTTATAAAAAGTTAATTTTTTTATCAAGGTAGATTTTGCACTTCAATTTAGAATACAATTAGTTTCAAGCATGGTCCAATCAGTAGGTCTGCTTGAAAGGCCTGCTGATTTTTTGCAGAGTTGTATTTAGTAAGACATTCGTTTGTTTTTTAAATATAAAAAAAAATATTAACACACAAATGTAAATTAGTGTGTTATAAACGACCAAATACGAAATGTAAAGAGCACGGAATATACTCCACACAACAACGAAACAAAACAGTCGACACGTTTTCTCTTTAATTCTCTTTTATATTCTTTTTATACGTACGCATACAATTGCAAAATGTAATAGTATAGGTTGCCGATCGCAGCAATAACCCAGCAGGAAAACTCAGAAGACCTTTTCACTTCAGCCCTTTTTAAAGGCCTGCTTAAACATTTTTTTGGTTTAATTGCTATTCTTTTCTAACAGTTAAAGAAAACCTTATAGGAACCCTTGGCTCTTTGGTATAAAAGATAAGATACACATTCCACACTCGCTTCTATGAGAAGGGAGTAGAGAAGGAGTAACATTTTTTGTATTGTTTGTTTGCACAAGCAAAAGCAAACTAATAATTTTTTTTTCATCCCGTTACAATTCTTATGTACCTGTTTAAGAAGCGAGAGCGAAAGGCCTACTCCGCAATGACAACGTAAGTAAAAAAGATATGAGTATGGAATGGAGCGAGCAGGCCTTGTATATCCAAAAGAAGGAGTACAAAAACCTTCTAGAAGGCATCCGTAATCCTTCTTTTTCCCGCTGGGAAACATACGGTCATCGAGATCACACAGTGTGTTTTGAAAAGTTATTATTATTAAGTTCCCGTAGTTCATAGGTGGAACATAGGGCCTCTCGGTTTCTTTAATCAGTTGTGTTTAAGATGAGCAGGGGATTAGCCTTCAGCATCCGATCCTGGTACCGGGGTTGCCGATTACGCCCCATGGCTGGCTTTGTCATTTGCATTTGCCCTGACTTTTCCACGTAGCCCTACCTGACTTGGGCTTTGGGCGCTACCGTTGATTCAAAATTGATTCTTCCGCTACCATTCCTAAAAGAATACCTGTGGATTAGTATTCTTTATTCCAACCGGCCATTAGATCGTTTATGACAAAATTGCCCAGTTGAAACTCCCTCTCTCTTCAGCCCCGACCTAATGTCCCATGCGGGTTGGATACCACATCTTCAATTAGGTTGCTCGAGTTTCCAGGTTGCACCACGAGGAGGTGAGAGTAGGAATTGAGTGAAATTGGCCTTCAGTGTCTGCATACCGTGAAGTGACATTTCCACCCCATTTGCACCCTGTTTTGAAAAGTTGACCGTACATAACTGCGTTTTAGACTCACAATTGTTGTGTGTTGTGTTTTCGTTCACACCAAATTATACATTGCGTCGATTTGTTTAAATCAAACTACTGCTTAACACCGAGTTGTTTGAAACCAACTTTTGTTTTAACATTGATTTAAAAAAAATACAGTATTTGACACAACAATCAAATGCATTCGTGCAGGGCTTTAGTATTTAGTACGTACAATTGTTTTTGATATATCTATCATTTTTTAGACAAACAAATGCTTTTGCTTTTGACATCTACATCATTTTTGAGACAAACAAAATGCGTGTTGTTTTTTTAATTGTTGGATTGTTGTAGCTGCGCGCACACCTTCTAATTGGGCCATGGATCCAAGAACTGTTGCTTAAAAAGCATTCTTTTCATAGCTCTCTCTCTCTGTCTCTCTCTCTCTATCTCTCTCTCTCTATCCAGGACTAGGTTTCAAGCCTAAGAAAAAAGTTAAGTGCCAAAGTTTGGCCAAATATGTCAATTGTTTTACATATAATCGTACCATTATTTTACTTACCCTCTATACAAATTTCGCTTCAGAATACAAAAATCTTTATGAAGTCAAGTGTTTAACAAAGAAATTTGAGATATTATAATACATATATGTATACATGCATATGATCTGCTTAAGACTGCCCTACACGATTTGGTTTTTACATCTGACTTGTGTATTATCGTGTATTACTTTTATAAAATTGCTTCCATAAAAGTCAGACGCAATGTCTATTTTCTTTTAACAAACCATCTAACAACATATCTGGAAAATAGGGTTCATTATTTTATCCTAAATTGGTTTTATTGAATTTATTTATGTTCAAGCTCTTAAAAATGGACAACCTCTTTTACGAATCAAACAAAGATTTTTTCAGCGGCAGCACTTTAATTATCTTATATTATATGCAAAAACTATGCGAGACAATGTTAGAAGCAATTAACAAATATGTACGTTTGGGACCCAGTATTAAGTATAAAAAATTTTATTTTACCAAAATAATTTCTTCCAGTAAAAACCGCTTTTACATAAAAAATATCTGTTTGGACTTAAATCGCATCTTCTTTTTCCAAAAAAAAAAAAAAAAATAAATAAGAAATGGAAACACAACAACTCGATTTTTTTATAACCAAAAATTGGCCTCTTTCGCAAACAAATTTTGTTCTTATTATCAAAGATCGATTTTTAATATATGAAGCAGACTTTTTCTTAACAAAAATCAGTTTTTCCAAAAATCTATGTTTCACTAAATTCCCCCTGAAATCATTTCTTTGGTATTAAACAAGTCAGTGCTAAGTTTAAATAGTCTCTATCTTACATTACCAAGATCACTTTCTGTTCCCAGAAACCTTTTTTTTGTCCTTTACCATAGCCTTCTTACATTAAAGTTTTTATACCAAATTGCTTGTTTTCTCTTTAAAACATCGCTTTTTCATCAAGAATTGCCTTTTCTACCATAGATCGGCTTTAAATTAATATTTTTTAAAACAATAGTTAAAACACGTCAAACCATCACGAAAAAATGGCATTTTCGGCATCAGCACCTCCGATTTGAATGAAATTCAACACAAATGTTATATGTAATTGGACTTAAACAAAACATAAATTTCAGACCCCACATTCTTTCGGCATCCGAAATATGACGTCATAAAAATTTGAAAAATGTTTAAAAAAACACAAAAGTCCCCTTACAAAAGGGGATAGAACTCTTGAACTGCGCAAGATAATTTAGTTTTTTTGGTATCGTTTTAAAGGTGAAAGTGCACCCTTTAAAATGATATGCATATTGTGTTTTTCTAAGAAAAGGTCAAAGGTAAATTTTTGGGGTCTTGAGTTAAAAGGTCCATATCTAGAAATGTATATTTTTTAAAATTCTTAAAAAAATATATGTTAAGTACTATACCCTCTTCAACATTTGCAGAAAATTTAATGGTGGAGACTCGATTGGTGTCAGAGTTATATACCAGAACGTGATTCTAAGTATGTTTTGTGTTCAAAAATCCCTTGTTGTTGTATTTTAATTATTTTTTTCAGTATATCTGGAGAACGGCAAGAGCCAAAGTTTCCAAATTTAGTACACAAATTTTAGTTATCAATACACACCATCCCACAAAATGTGGGCGGGACTGGAGAAGTGGGCGTGGTACCTCCCGTACAAAAAATATCATTGTTGCAGTTGTTTTTATGTCTTTCCATGTAAGATTTCACTGTCCTTGTTCCTGGAATATCGTTCCATTCAGTCTTGCTTTTTTGCCTTGTTGAAGTTTCGCTAATCAGTCGTTGTTTAAGCTAAGTAGATGATTGGTCTAAATGGTTGTTGTTCCAGCTTAGTAGAGGGTGGCGCAGAATGAGCTATATGGTATAAATGACTTATAAGTTTTTTATTTATTATATTATCATAATTTTTTTTTTTTTTTAATACGGTATATTATTGGGGAATTTTTTACAATAAGCTTTCAAAATGATATCTTGTAGGTGACGTATATTTTATGCTTCGAACAACATATATCTTAACATAATTTCCATAATTTTTCGCAAAATTTTTGCTGCAATTATTTTTGTATTCTATAGTTATTTATTAATATGTCCCCAAGCCTTCTTCACAGAAAATGCCGAAAAAAATATTAAATAAAATTTTTAATATTTTTTTAATTAGGCTTAAATTCATGAAATTCGAGCCCCAGCCACGTCAAGAATGAAAGATTATTAATAACAATTTTAATTAGTTTTCATGTTGTAAAATTCCTTTCTTCATAAAAATAATTTAATGAAAAATTAAATTTCACGAACTTGGGCCTAATTAAAAATATTAAAAATTTGGATTAAAAACCATAAATAGTTCAACAAAATAACCACAATACTAATTATTGTTAAAGCTAAGGCACGAGCTCTATGTGTACATTTGTCCTTCAAGTTGTGCTGAAAAGGGTCAACAGAAAAGAGAAAAGACAAAATGAAAAAACAAAAAATGTACTTGGACTTCAAGAAAAATTCTTGACAAAAGTACGAAAAAACAGAAGTAAGGAAAAAACATGTAAAATCAATTAAAATGGATAATCATTCAGGAAAGCAAATTTCGATCTACCAAATGTTAGAATACAATTTGGTTTAAGGATTGATGTTTGACTATTGACGTCAGCAGTCGTCGATGGCTGCGGGTGTAGGACGGCGGATCCATCTGAGGAGATCGAGTGGTTGCGATCGAAACATGTCATGGTAACCTGCCGGCCGGGGTTCGAGCCCCAGCCACGTCAAGAATGAAAGATTATCAATAACAATTTTAATTAATTTTTATGTTGTAAAATTCCTTTCTTCATAAAAAATAATTAAATGAAAATTAAATTTCATGAACTTAAGCCTCATTAAAAAAAATATTAAAAATTTGCATTAAAAACCATAAATAGTTCAACAAAATAACCACAATACTAATTATTATTAAATAAAAATTTATAAAAAATTTAAACAATATAGCTCATTCTGCGCCACCCTATATTTCACACGCCCAAAACAAGTAATTTTAATAATATTAATCGGGTTCAATTATTTTGGTTCGTTGTTCGATTGTATAGTTATTCAAAATTAATGCCCGAAGTCTTCTTCACAAAATGCTAAAAGGAAAAATAATGACTACAAAAGTTATAAGGAATTCGAACCATTTAGCTCATGTTGCACCCTGTAGATGGTCTGCTGTAGCAGGGGCTGTCATATGTCGTTTTCTAGAAAGAACGCCCTTCATGTATTTGGTGAAGTGGTGGGAAACCATGCTAATTTTTGATTTTAATTATCCTGGTTAACCAACTTTTAACACGTTGCGTGGCATTAAACGCATCAATGCATTGAACGCGTGCTGTGGACATCAATCTTAAAACCCATTTCAAATTACAAGCCGGAGGATTGACAATTAGTGATTGTCATATGGATCATTTAAAACGAAATGCACTCCCAAAGAAACAAGTGTAACTGGTAGTTACTCGCTATTTACCCATACATCGGGAAAATACCGGGAAGAATCTCATTTATAATTTTTTGCAAAAAAAACTACACTTGTTTCACATGAATCGCTTATTTTTAAAACCTTCTCTATTTTTTAAACAAAAATCAATTTTTTTCAAAAAAATGCTATATGTTTTTAAATTGAAAATATACAGGTATTATGCAAATAAAAAAAAACCGAATAAATTTTGTGTTTAAGGTTGCCCATTTATCTTTTTAAGATCTTGTGGGCAAATATAGTCGTCAAGTTTTCTCAACAGCTCTTATCATACTCTGCTTAGGCAATTCTTAAAGATTTCCTTATTTTCCAAATCACAAAGAACGTATACATACATACGTATAACAATCGGTAAATGTAAGAAGACGTTATAGAGAAAAACGTATTATTCGTTGTTGTCTTAATACAATATTATTGTTTATTTTGTGTTGGTGTTACAACTTCTACTTCGACAAATAACTGACTGCCTGACTGACTGGTAACTCTAAACAAATGTACACAATGCAGCTGCAGGTTGTTTTCTCTACACTTGTTTTTCCCCTTCACATTGTACTTAGGATGCTGTTGGCTTTTATTACAGCATTATGTTTTTTTTTCTTCATCTTTTTCACTAAAAATGAGCGTCCCTTTATAGTCAACGACATTTACATTTTGCGGATTTCCTTTAATTTTTTGTTGCCGTTATTTTTCTCTGGTTTGAGTATTTTGCTTGATTTTTCTCTGACTTCAACTACGATACTTTTGCTACTTCTACATCTCCTATAAAAGCTTTGTTATATTGTTGTTGATTTTGTTTTCATTTTGATGTTCATTAGCGTAAAACTCATAAATAATAAATAAAACAAAACAATGAACAAGATTAAATTTATGTAGAAAATTTAAAAATATATTGTAGAATAAGGAACGAGAAAAAACAATGAATGTGTCAAAACAATAGAGTGAGCTACTAGTCTCAGAAATTTTAATTTCCATTGAATTACAGCTAATCAAAATAAAGTTAGTTGTTGTCTGTCTATTCTCTGTAATTAAGATTAAAACAGCGCCTAAAATAAATTCAGATAGAGAATTCGCTTATTTTCAATTTTAAGTAATTGAGTTTTATAATTTAATGCTGGCTGTAGACTAAACAGGCTTAATTTGGTTTTAAGTATAATTCTGATAGAAGAATATTTAACGTTAAAAGACGGCTTACGTAGGGTTGTAACTGCCTGCAGTTTTTAAAATAATTATATTTTCTAAAGGGAAGGTTTGAATTTATTGGAATTAAATTTTTAAATGCTAAAACCACACACAAAAAAAAAATCAGTATTTAACAAGTAAGAAAGAAAAGTCATTGAAGCCTGACCAGTGAAGGCCCACAGTACTTAGAGAAAAATTTTCAAGAGTTTACCAGTTTTGTGCCGAATATTATCTGCATAAATCTTAATGAGATTATTACGTCCTAAAATGATTTTAGTAAGGAGCTTTATTTGGGACATAGAGCCAATTCAGGAGCTAACAATATAATAGCGAAATGTACATGGAAAGAATTGTTTACTTGATCACTAGCAAATATGGCTTGAACCAAAAAAATTTCGCACCATTCTCGTCCAAGCCAAAAATTTATTTTTGCACGAATATGTGTTGCTTGGTTTAAGTAAAAAGTTATAACTCAAAGTGAACTAAAATTTACTTAAATACAGCTAAAAAAAAATTATTATAATTCAATGATTAGTATTGTTGTCATTTTGTCGAACTATCCATTGTTTTCAATCCAAATTTTAATATTTTTAATTAGGCTTAAGTTCATCAAATTTAATTTTCATTAAATTATTTTTATGAAGAAAGGAATTTTACAACATGAAAATTAATTAAAATTTACTGATAATTTTTCATTCTGGACCCAATCTGGGCTCGAACCCAGGCGTTTTTACGGACAGGTTACCCAGACATGTTTCGATTGCAACCACTCAATCTCCTCAGAGGGCTTGCCGTTTAACACTCGCAGCCATCGACGATTGCTGACGTCATTAGTCAAACATCAATCCTTAAACCAAATTGTATTTAACCTTTGGTAGATCGAAATTTGCTTTGAATGATTATCTATTTTAATTTATTTTACATGTTCTTCCTTTACTTCTGTTTTTTTTCGTACTTTTGTCAAGAATTCTTCTTGAAGTTCAAAGTACATATTTTGTTTTGTTTTTTCATTTTTTTGTCTTTCTTTTTCCTGCTGACCTTTTCAGCACAACTTGAAGGATAAATGCAAACATAGAGCTCGTGCCTTAGCTTTAACAATGATTAGTATTGTGGTCATTTTGTCGAACTATCCATGGTTTTTAATCCAAATTTTAATATTTTTAATTAGGCTTAAGTTCATCAAATTTAATTTTCATTAAAATATTTTTATGAAGAAATGAATTTTACAACATGAAAACTAATTAAAATTTCATGATAATTTTTCATTCTTGACTCAAGGGTAACCTGTCCGTAAAAACGCCTGGGTTCGAGCCCAGATTGAGTCAAGAATGAAAAATTATCAGTAAATTTTAATTAATTTTCATGTTGTAAAATTCCTTTCTTCATAAAAATAATTTAATGAAAATTAAATTTGATGAACTTAAGCCTAAATAAAAATATTTTATAATTCTATAGTTACTTAAATCAAGTTTTCGTTCCTTATGGCCAATTTCACCAATTTTATTAAAACATCAATTCATATTTTTATATAGCGTCGGCTTAATATGCGAACCTGGTAACTCCACTTTTTAAGTTAATTGAGATTTTGATGCCGTGTGGTAGGATGAAATGGAAACTCTTTATGGCAGTATGCAGATCCGTTCAAGCATACTCAGCACAGGTTTGGGGCTATGGCTTTTTCGAAGAAGTAGATAAACTACATAGATTCCTTCTTAAAAGAGTGTTAAAACTCCCTATAAAAAGCCTTAACGATTTGGCAAATAAGCTTAACACACAATGGGCAGATATAAATACTACGGAACCAGATTGGAACTTCCGAAACAGCTTGTTAATACAGAATCTCAAATATGAAAATTTTTTGAATAAAACACAAAAAGCTATGAGAAGCGAAACACGTATATATAAACACTTAGATTATAGAGTTGGGGCCATATATTTTCAAAGGTTCAACCAAAATGATATCACCTGGATAATCAAAGCACGTTGTAATCTTATATATCTCAATGGTAATAAGTATTCAGCAAATGAACGGAATCACCTTTGTGCACTATGTAATCGCAGGGAAACGGAAACATTGCAGCACTTCCTAGGTCGATGTCCTATACTAACCTCTTTCCGAATGAGATATTTTTAACAGCTATATTATCAGAAGATGAAATCAAAAGAATTCTAAATGGGCGATTGTATTCAGATTGGACAAACTTAGTTAGTTATTTAAAATCATCCCTTAATTACCGAAAACTAATTATAAATGAATTTGAATGATATTTTATTACGTAAATTACCGTATAAAAATAATAGCAATTTTAAAATGTATCCAGCTGACGACTTTTTGTTATAGCTGTATAATCTTTATTATATATGAAATTATACAAATTAATAATGTAAATGAAATAATTATCCAAAAATAAAGATTTACTATTATTATGGTAGGAAAAGATATGTACGCCTCGTCGACCAGCACGTAGTTTTTCTTTAATTTGGGTCTTAAAGTGTGTAAAACCAAAGATATTTTTGGTTTTCCTCTCAAGCTGTTACTATGATATATAAAAAGTTGTTGGCCTCTCCTATAAATTGTTCTCAAAGGGTGTTAGTAGGTTTGCAAATTAAGCCGACGATATTTTTTCATATAATTTTATTTTTTTTGACATAAAATACGAATTTAAACATAAAATGATATTTTCATAAATTATTGAAATCGGCCATTAATATTTTACAAAATACGAAGAAAAGCTTTAATGTTTTACATAAAGACGTGTATTGATTTGCGCAACCCTTTGACGACCAGACTTTTTCTGCCGAAAATAACAGTCACGTCCAAAAAATAGGCCCCCTGGTCCTCTCCTTGCCCCTCATTTTGCTTGGCAAATATAGTTGCCTGTGCGCTCAAAGAGAATTTTTTATCCAAAAAATTTAATTGAAAAGTATAATGTTTTATAAATTTTTTATTTATTTAAACTATTTAAAAAGTAATTTATAAATAACAAACAATTTAAGATAAGTCCTATACGAGGTATTCGCCAAAACAGTCACTTGATGTAAAGCAAAGGAATACATTGCATATAGTACAAAATGCATTTGTGAGGCTATATTTGCCATAGCTGGCACAGCGAAGGCATCGTTTCCAAGTTCTGGTTGCTTCCGGGAATCTGCGCGGTTTTAAACAGAAGTCATTACTTAATTCCTTTGCTAAAGCTGGCCGAAAATAATTGAGGTCACTTTTGTCGCGAAGCTGTTAGCCAACATGAGTTTGCTATATATCACGTAGCTATTAAGAACGCATATTTCGAAGAGATCAAAGAACAATCGAATATAAAACCGCCATTTGCTTCGGCGATCATACTCATAGTAAACCTTTTTCCCCCATTCCCTTATTGTAATGCTGGACAACCAACGGGTGTTGCTTGTTCTGCAACACGCCGCTTTAATTTGCACACCACACTTGGGTTGTTGGTGGTATAAAAAGTTCTATAAAAAGTACTGCAGCATTTGAAGTCGATGCAATTGGCTCATTATCTTCAGCAACTTGTACCGCTTTACGACCAATGCGAGCCTTTTTAATTACAGGAGATTCTATAGGATTAGTTCCTTCAATAACAACTTCTATGGGCTCATCCTCTTGGATTTCCAAAGCGTAATTTTCTAGAAAAACGATACCCTCTTCATCCATATATGCAGCAGCTTCTTCCTAATTGTCACTGGTGTCGCAAAACCAAAGCTGCTCGATTTCGTCCGAATTAAGAAAGACGAGAAAACGATCACGGACTGATCCACTCATTTAAATTTTTTTTATTTATAATAACCAGGGAAACCATAAATATGCAATTTCATGTTTTTCCTTTTGCGAACAATGAAGGCACAAACAATATATTTATCCGTTTTAGAACCTTTTATGAGTTTTGGCTTCGATTTGTTAGTGCATTTTTTCCATATTTTACCGTTTGCAGCATTTTTGTGCATAATTTAGTCAAACGAACAGCAAATAAAAATTTTTTTTTCGAATCATGTCATGGTAACCTCCCAGCCGGGGTTCGAGCCTTTCTTCATAAAAGTAATTTAATGAAAATTAAATTTGATGAACTTAAGCCTAATTAAAAAATATTAAAAATTTGGATTAAAAATTTTTTTCTAAATTCTGTTACTTCAGTTTCGTCATCTACATTTAATTTTTACTCTAAAATTGTAAGACAAAGCTGGTTGTCATTAAGAATAAATGTTATTAATTTAATACATAAAAATCTAGACCAATCATTTAGTGTACCGATCGACTTAAAATCACTTTTTAAAGTGATCTAACGATGTCCATCCGTCCTTAAGGCTGGTTGTCTATCCATGCTAACCTTGTGCGCAAAGTAGAAGTTCCAATTTTGTAGATAATTGGATCAAATATGGACGAAGTCTATGTAAATAGTGAAAATCGGTCTATAATTTCACATATTCCCCATAAAATCTTCTATCCCAATAAGACTCTTTGTGTCCGTTAGCCATCTTATTATGATGGTATTTAAATTAAATTCGCTTCAAAAAATTTTACTGCAAGTTAAATTATTTTCAAATCGTTTCCCATTTGCCCAAAGCTCCCATCCTTAAAAAGTTTTAACTTCTTTTTAAACCTTAACATTTGTTAACAATTTAGCGACCGTACCTAAAATTTCTTTAATATCTGGATAAAATAAGGCACAAACGTCTCTTATATGAATTTTAACCTAACGTGGGCTTAAGTTATAATATTTTTAAGTTTTTTTTTTTAAATTTAATATTGTTTTTATTAAATTGTTGAATATTTTGTCTTCAAATGAGCAATCTTTGATTTTTTAGGGCATATTTTTTACAATTTTCCTTGCATATTTTCCAGTTTTTATTGCATATTTAATGCGCATAAAACGTGTTTTTTAGAGCATATTTCTGGTTTCACTGATAATAACCAAATAATAATACACTGTTTGAGCAAAAATTACTCTCAAAATAAAACAATAATACACTTTCAAATAGTAATGCACGAAACACGTATGCTCTGATTGATTTCGAATAATAAATGAATGAAAACAAACAAACAAACAAACAACCAGCGCAAAACAAACACTTGAACTTAAAACAATAACAGACAAGAGGGGGGTGCTTTAAAACCATGTGAGACAAGAACATGATGGCTTTATTGCTCAATTGAAGGGAAGATAAAGCCATAATGGCATAATCATTGAGAGGTAAGGTCATATTTAAAATTTTGCGAAATGAGAGATATAGCCATATTTTTTTTCGCAAATGAGAGATAAAGCCATAGTTTTTAGAATATTGTTATGCATGGTGTAAACATTCTGTAAAAGGAAAAATCCTTAGTTATCATTAAAAAACATTTTTTTATTCTTGTGACGCACCCAGGAAAACTTTGTTCAGCGAAGCCACCTGCCGCGTCCTAAAAAAAACCCCTAAGCACGGCCACAGGTCACCACGCAGAAAAACTTTAGTATGCGAAGCAAGTTTTCAATACTTAACTTTAGTGTCTCCGGAACTGAAATGAGAGATAAAGCCATTTTCTAATATTGCTAATGTGAGCTAAGGCCATAATGGATTTGTCTCCCATTCAAATGGACAAAAAAAAAAGGCTTTATCCCCCTATTGAATGAGAGATAAAGTCATCATGGCCTTATCTCACATGGTATTAAAGCACCACCCCAGCCAAGATGCGTTTTGTTCAACTGACTTAAAAAAAAAAAACAACGTAAAACTATGTTGTATATACACACATACATACATACAATGATGAAAAAAAAATTTAAATTATTTTAAGGTGCGTTTTTTCCGTTTCAACCCACAGGCAAACATACTTGCCAAACATATTTGGGGTAAATGTGGGCAGGTTGAAATTTACACATTCTTCCCCCATATATTTTTTGAAAGGTATGAGGCGCCTCCAAAATATACCCGAGTTTTAGTCAGGTGCGCCCTACGCTCTCCCCACATTAACATGTCGATTCAAATAGAAATTAATTGAATTAAATTTCTGAAGAAAGAAAACTACACTTATATTAAATAAATGCAGATCCGTTTCAGAAATATTTTTCATCATTTTAATAAAAACAAGATACTTCGTTTTTCTTGTTATAAGAACTTTTTGAATATATGTATACCACAAATTTAATTTTTTGATCATGAGAAAATATACCTTTATTTAAGAAAATTTTACTAAATACGAACAAATAAGTTAAAATCACGAATTATTTTTGGATCTTTTTATTTCAGAACATATCAGTATATAAAAAATATAAACGTAAACAATTTATTTCATAAAATAAAATATAAGAGAAACGAAAATGCTTAAAATAAAAGAATTTAAATTTTAGTGCAGATCTTTCGAACAGTTTTTACACATTCGACGATTAGTCGAATGTTTATAATATAATATAGCTGTTAAAATATAATCAGCCTTATTCCGGTTGTCGTTGTCGTAATCGACAAAGTTGTTTTTTTGTAAGAGATTAAAGAACACTGGTTGTGTGTTACTTTAATCTCTTACAAAAAACGACATGATCGATTACGACAACCGGAATAAGGCTGAATATATCTCTTGTCTGCGTACCGCATTTCTGCAAAATAAATACTCTTTTCCAGAATGACACTTAGTGACTAAAAACTTGATTTGACATCTCCGAACCATATACTGCCACAAGAGACCTCAGACGCGGGTTAAAGCTATGGTTCTATTTTTTTTAACCTACTATTGGGATAAATGTTAGAAAAACAAGAGTGAATAGAAAGAAATCATATCTGGCGATAAACAAAAGCAAAACAAAGATTTTGATTTTAACTGCAAAAATAACAACGCGAATAACATATGCCTGCAAAGTGCAAGCAGGCAACTGTAATTTCGAGGTAGAAGAAGAATTTAAATACCTTGTATCCACTAAAAATAAGGAAAATAACATCGGTATTGAAAAAATAAAGGGTAGTTCTTGCTGACAGATTTTTTTATGGACTAAGCAAACATTTGAGAAGTAAAGTCATCACCAGGAAAACGAAAACACTTGCAATACACGTGCTATAGAAGCATGTTTGAAACGTGGGGAAAATTCCTGAAAGTTTGTTAGGTCTCTTCGAGACAAAAAAAACTTCGTGAAATTTAGGGGGCAAACATCAGAATATTTATGCCTTAGGTCTTCGATCAGTATTGTAGCTATGACTAACGGAATAAAAATGGTGAGTAAACTTAATGAGTTAAAACACGTCAAACCATCACGAAAGAATGGCATTTTCGGCATCAGCACCTCCGATTTGAATGAAATTCGACACAAATGTTATATGTAATTGGACTTTAACAAAACATAAATTTCAGACCCCACATTCTTTCGGCATCCGAAATATGACGTCATAAAAGATGTGAAAAATGTTTAAAAAAACACAAAAGTCTCCTTACAAAAGGGGATAGGACTCTTGAGCTACACAAGATAATTTAGTTTTTTTGGTATCGTTTTAAAGGTGAAAGTGCACCCTTTAAAATGATATGCATATTGTGTTTTTCTAAGAAAAGGTCAAAGGTAAATTTTTGGGGTCTTGAGTTCAAAGGTCCATATCTAGAAAAGTATATTTTTTAAAATTCTTAAAAAAATATATGTTAAGTATTATACCCTCTTCAACATTTGCAGAAAATTTAAAGGTGGAGACTCGATTGGTGTCAGAGTTATATACCAGAACATGATTCTAAGTATGTTTTGTGTTCAAAAATCCCTTGTTGTTGTTGTATTTTAATTATTTTTTTCAGTATATCTGGAGAACGGCAAGAGCCAAAATTTTCAAATTTAGTACACAAATTTTAGGTATCAATACCCACCATCCCACAAAATGTGGTCGGGATTGGAGAAGTGGGCGTGGTACCTCCCGTACAAAAAATATCAAGTTCTATCCCCTTTTGTAAGGAGACTTTTGAGTTTTTTTCACATTTTTCTCATCTTTTATGACGTCATATTTCGGAAGCCGAAAGAATCTGGGGTCTGAAAATTTATGTTTTGTTAAAGTCCAATAACATTCAACATTTGTGTTGAATTTCATTCAAATCGGAGGTGATGATGCCGAACGACTTAACGGTTTGACATGGATTCACTCTAATATAACAAAAAACAAATCCTTCATTACAACTTGTACGTACACGCAGAGAAAAAACATGTTTTAATATGGTCACCTCCAACAAAACTATTTTAAAGAAAATTTAAAACATAATATAATTTAATTTAGCTTAATTTAATTTAACTATATTATTGTCCCCTTCAACTATATAGGAAGAGCAACATGTTGGTTGAAAACCAACCATGGTATTATAAGTATTAAACATATTTTAGTTATTATTTACCATAACTTGATCGAAGACAATAATATGGTTAAATTTAACAAAATATGTTTAAAATTTTCTTTAAAAATAGTTTTGTTGGAGGTGACCATATTAAAAAACATGTATTTTCTCTGGGTGTACACAAAGACGCAGTTGCAGCTGTGTATAAAATCTCTTGAGGTTGCAAAATTTTAAAAGTCCTAGTATTCGGCAAAAATCAAAAATTGACAGACTCAAGAAAACTGTATGCTATCTTGCGAACCTATCTGGTACAACGGAAGTCAGTAGCATGGCACCTGATGAGGTCTCGGTTCGTATGTTTCTTGCGAGAAAGTCTTTCTGTCTTTCAGGAAGATTGTTAATGCGGCAGTTTAATTTTTTCGTTTAAAGTTGCAGGAAGTGGAGAGTTTTGGAGAGTTCAGCATGAGGGCGGGCTATAAATACTGTTTCTGGGATTTGCCCATATATAAATATAGGCCTCAAAGCAATTTTTCCGGAAGTCTCATTTTGTATACTTATATTTGGAAAACGCTTCTGTAAAATTAATGGGAATCGAATGTAGGAAACCCAGAAACTTTTGCAAACAATTCTTATGTTTGAAAAACTTTTCTGTTAATAGTTATTAATTTTAAATATACAAAAGTATTATATATTATAATCACCACTATTAAAAACTTGAACACCAACATTTTGGTATAATATTTACTATTCAGTATTGAAAGAACATTTAACAGTCTATGAACTGTCGAAAATGTTTCTTTTTTAACAAATATTAAGAATTGTAGGTAAATGGACAACAAACTGCACAAAATAGTCATTGGCCTTTTCTTTTATGTACGTACATACATATATGAAGAGGTCACACAAGAGAAACAGTTATTTTGTATAATAAAACAAATTTCCAAAATTTAATTTTCACATAATGTACATTAACACTCCGTTTTGTGAAAACTCATGTTGGCTTACACAAAGTTTTGCAATACCATATCTTCACTCAACATCTAGCTCATCGTAAAAATACTTAAAGCAAATAGCAAAAAAAAAAAAATGAAAATAAATAAAGTCAAAAGTCATATAATTTTTCTTTATTGTTCGTTATTTTTAGTTGTATTTTCAACTTCTTCTTACTCGTATTAACGTTAGGGATCTTTCGGATAGCTTTTTTACCATTAAATTTATGGTAGAAACATAAATAAAACTTTTCTGAACATTTCAAATCAACACAATAGTTAAACTTAAAAATAAATTTACGCATACATACTAACTTTGTGCTTACAGTGTATATACAACTAGTTAAGAAGAAACAACTTTTATACATACTTACATATTTGTTTTATGTACACAAAGAAACTTCGATATAACGAATGTGAAGGTGATCGAAAATACTTCGTTTTAGCCCACTTATCAGTGAAACGATGGTATGAAAAAATATAACAAGACAACTCATTAAAACAGTTCAACGAAAAGGAATGGAATAAGGTATAAAAAAAACTAAAAACTTCCAGAAAAAATTTATATTTTATACAAAAATGGTGAAAAAGACTCGAAAAATAATGAAAAAAATTTTATTTGATAATTCTTACAAAGTAGCTTTCATACTTATTTGGGTTGGGTTCGTATACCCGAAACTTAAAAACACTAATTCGAAAATCCAAAATTTCAAAATCTCAAGTTTTAAAATCCATAAAAACTTCTCTGCATATCGGTGCATCGGTCGGGTGAAAGGATTTGCTCCATGTTATTACAAACATCGGCTTCGCTAATCAAGTCTTCTTCATATGGGCTTGAGCACAGCCAAAGGCATTCTTTGAAAGGAAGTTAGTTGGCGAATCCTATGTTTGTTATAACATAAAGGAGAAAGTTCTTGAGACCAGCCATAGCCCGGCTATGCTTAGAGGTTTATGTTAGCGATTCAGGGTTAAACAAAATATTAGGTTTTAAAAATCGGGATTTTGAATTCGGTATTTTAAACATCGGTTATATGACCCCAACCCAAATAATGGTATAAACACAACTGGGACGAACGACGAACTTCGCATATTATGATGAAGAATTCGTTGCGTAAGTTCGTCAAATGAGACACAAGAAGTGCGTAAACTCCAGGTATTAATGTGACTTAACATTTTTTTTTTTTGTAATTTTGGACGCTAGATTATATAAACATTTATTATTCTTAACTTCTCTAATTATTTTTTGCATCTATTATCATCTTTTTTAACTTGCAATAAATATTATTAAAATTTCCTTAAAATTTCCTCATAGGTTGACCATATTTGACCAAAAAAAAAAAAAAAATTAAAACAAGTAAGAAAGTAAAGTCGGTCAAGCCCGACCATATGATACCCTTTACCACAGTATTTAAAAACACATCATGCTTATGTGTCCATGTAAATATGGATTTATCTATGTTTATAAACTTCATGAAAATCGGTTTGAAAGTTTGTGAGAGGCAGAAATTGCCCCTGCCTCTCCGTGTGGTCCTATTTTTTAAAAACTGTATAGCTAATGTGTCCCTATAGATATGGATCTATCTATGTTTTAAATTTCATTAAAATCGGTTTGATAGTTTCTGAGAGGAAGATATTTCCCCCTATCTTCCCCACGAGGGAAATATCTTTCAATAGGCTTGGTCCTTGTGCCATTTTCCTTATGGTTTTAGAAACTTTTAATTAATTTGATGGCTATTATATATTAAATATTTTTTTCGCTATTTTTGCAATTTTTTTTTCGTTATTTTCCGACATTCTATTTTTTTCACCCATTTTGCGATCTCAAATAAATTTTAGTGTTTGTTTAAAAGTTTGCAATTTTTCGCGAATTTTAGCCAAGTTCGCAATAGAAGCGATTTGTCCCTGTGATTCTTTACAGCTTTCACGATTTTTAACAAATGAAGCACTGCCGCGAATAACGTTGTAAACGCCACATTTTGCAAAGACTGTTTTTTTGCTGATAACCGTTGACATAACTCTATTACACAGTTTAAACATCAAATCAACTAAAACTATGCACCTTAACGCCTTCAAACTGACATACAAAGTGTCAACCAGTGGAAGAACATTGCAAGTTACTAACAAAATGATGAAACCGAAATGTTTTTGCAGTGCGGAATAATGTTTTAAAAGCCTTTTGCATAAAAGTTTTTATAATCATTATTTTTTATAATAGAAAAAAAAAATTTTAAAACAAATAATGCTGGCTGTCAAAAAAACTTTTTTTGCTCTATTTTGTAACTTAAAACGTTATTCGCGGCTGTGCTTCAAATATAAGACTTTTACATCATGCTTTTGTATCCCAATTTATTCGTCGTTCGTCAGCGAAAGAAGTAGAAATAAACCTATCGCTAGTTCGTTACGCACGACGAATTTTTGCAATTTGTTTTTCGTTATAGTCCGGCATTTTGTTTTTTTTCACCCATTTTGCGATTTCAAATATATTTTATTGTTTGTTTAAAAGTTTGTAATATTTCGCGAATTTTAGCTAAGTTCGCAATAGAAGCGATTTGTCCCTGTGATTCTTTACAGCTTTCACGATTTTTAACAAATATTAGACTTTTATATCATGCTTTTGTATCCCAATTTATTCGTCGTTCATCTGCGAAAGAAATAGAAATAAACCTATCGCTAGTTTGTTACGCACGACGAATTACGGTCTTCGCAATGATTGTGTGACTTTCATATACACCGATGTGTTCTATTTCTAATGACGAATATTAGTGGCGGATGATTCGTCGTTCGTCCAGTTGTGTTTCTAGCATAAGTTTGTATGTATGCTTAAAACTAATTTGTACTTGAATATTTACATATCAGGGCATTGACCAAAAAACTAACACATACAAACAAATGGAAATTTTTAAAAAATTGAAAATAATTTAAAATTAAAAATAACTCACACAAAAAATTAAATAATACGAAAACCCATTTGGATATTGTTTCATTATAAAATAACTCTTTGTCAAAAAATACAAAAAAATTAAATAAAACCGAGAGGTGTGGGAGCTTTTTCATAAAGAAATTACTCCTTAATTTGTATTTAAAATTTTTGGGCCAAATTTAATTTTTTTATTGGAGCTTACTTAACTTTACAATTTTGCTGAAATTTAATAAAGTTTTATTTTGACTTCGTTATATAGAGACATTTGAGTAAATACTGCGTGATATAGAGGCTCTTTATCTTAGAATTTCTTTCTTATATTTATGAAAAAGTTTTCAAAAATCAGATTTTTTCAGTGGACTTACCAAAAAATATGATATAACAAGTTTGAGAAGTTCGTTATATCGAAGTTTCACTGCATATCTATAGTTGAAATGATTCATCTTGCTTTTAGACAGAAATATCTCAAGTGTTTTTAATTTTCACCAATGTGTATATATGGCAACAACTCTATACTCATAAATATTTAATTGTACAGTTGTATGAATGGGAATCTACATATATACAAACATGTAAACAAGTGCAGCGGTCTAGAAAAACAGTGCTAGCAAAATTTTTAAAAGTAATTGAGAATAATACAACGGAGTATTTTATGTTGTTTAGTATTATTGAAATCCATGTCTGCTACTTTGTCTATATTGGAAATATACTGCCTTATTCCATATTCACAATGAAAGCAACATTTTCCCTACAGAGAGCGAAAAAAGACGTTAAAAATTGACAACCTATAATATTAAAGTGACAACAAAGTGTTTACAATATTTCGACATCATCTGTTGAAAAATTTTTAACAAAATTGTCGATTTTAAACAAAAGGTGTAAAAAGTTTTTGTTTATATAGTGGGTAACGGATATAAGAAATTAAAAAAAAAACACAAAAGTTATTATTATATTATTTTTTAAAAGAAATTTATTTCTTATAAAAGTGTATACTCTTATAGGAAATTAATTTTGCATAAAAGCGTATATCTTAATTTAAAACAACAAAAACTTGTGGTTTAGTGCAAGTTAAACTCCCTTTTTGGTTTAAAATGTGTTTAAACTTTAAACCAGCAAATCTATAAATCAGTTAATATATAAACCATCGCTAAACGCATAAAACTTGGCGTTTAAACTGCCAATACAAACCATATGAATTTGACTAAGCTACAGCTATTATTTATAGGACACTGATTTGCAGCTGTTTAGTTTAAACTACACATAAATTTAAGTTATGATGAACTAAACCAGCGTTTAAGCAATCACTGATTTATTAGCCACTGGTTGCATATGTTGTGCAAACAATAATACAGTATTACCTTTAAAAAAAATTTAAAAAAAAATATATTTTGTACGTATTTTTATTGCTGGTGCATGGCAAAATATTTCCTGTATCAGCTTTTTTCTTACTAAATGTTTTCCCCTACAGAATATATTTTTTATTGACACGTATGGAAAAAAAGACACGATGCTTTTAAATACGTTGTCAAACTCGTTTTTTTTTTTTCTTATATGAGATGTTCTTATATCCGTTTTCTGCTGCAGCACGGTATCGATGACGAAATTGTTTTAGTACCATCTAAGCTATGCCCAAATGCAAATAAATCCCTACGATGTCTCTAAATAGTTCCGCTAGTGAAAACATTTAAATAAGGCGTAATCTTTTTTTAAATGTAATATGCATCGATTACATTTTGTTTTTAACGAAATCTGCAAAATTTTATTTTTAAAGATATTAAAGAAATATAAAAAAATATAAATTTCTTGCGTTTTATTGTATGGTTAGCTCACAATGGTTTATTCTAGGGATTGCTGTTCGGTTTTAACCGAAACCGAAAACCGACAAAAAAAAACCTCGGTTTTAGCTTTTACTTTAACAATGTATTTATGCTTGAAGAAATTGCAAAACAAGCGTCATACTCGTGCTTCATATGCAAAAACTTTATACATAACAGCCTTCAACAATGACAAGGTATTTCAAAATTCTTAAAACTCAAAATGAACCTAATTTGTGAGGCATAAACTGCCACCTGGGCCATTTGCATTATGTATGGAGTTTATTGTGGCTATAGAAAAAACTCACACTAACGACTACTTTAATATGTAAGGAGTTTAATTTTGATTTTATTTACTGCAGTACTTATATACCCAGCAAAAACTTTACTTACAATCCTACTTTTAATGACTTCAAGAATTCATTACTTTGTAGCTTTATTCGCCACTTTTTGGATTATTAGTTATATATTAAATAATAACTTTATTATTATATCTTAAATATACCGAAAAATTTAAATTTTCATTATGACAATAAAAATGTCATTATAGCAATTATAGTCAAAAAACATAGTTTTTTAATACAAAAACTACACTGCCCCGGTAGACTAGCTGGTAGCGAGCTAGTCTATCAGCACCGAGGTTGCGCGATCGAATCCCGCCAGAGACAGAAAAAAATGCAAAATTAAATAAAGTAAAATTAAATAAGAAAAAATAAAAAAATAAAATAATTAAAAATAAAAAAAAAATAATTAAAAAAAATAAAAAAAATTTTACTTTATTGACTTTGTGTAACTATATATTTTTACAAAAATGTTAAGTATAAAAAAACATATAATTTTTTAGATTATAATAAGCTTAATTATAAAGGATTACTTTTGGGACATCTCGAACAAAAATAAGTACTTTTTCTAGTAGAAATGTCAGAAGTCGGCTCGTCAAATTCTCATTATTTTTCTGCTTATTTTGTAAGCAAAGTTTTTGCTGGGATAATAGGAAAGGGCCTGGCCTTTCTGTAAAAAAGACTTTGATTGAGGAATACATTAAGTTGCGTTATAATATACTTAATAATTATATAAAAAAACTGGAAAAATGTAAAAAAATGCCTTGCCAAGCCCGGCTATACACACTGAACCAAAAATCCAATAAAAATGTACGTTAAGCAAACGAATTACGTTTATTAAAATATTTTCGTTGGCTTAACGAATTATTCGTTAATAAAATGAAAATTTTATCTTTATAAGGTTTTTCATTATATTAACGAATAATTCGTCGAGCCAACGAAAATATTTTAACAAGCGTAATTCGTTTGCTTAACGTACATTTTCATTGGATTTTTGGTTCAGTGTCTAGACCCGGGCTTGGCCAGGCACCTGAATATATATTTTTATGTATGAAGTTTAACATTTTTTTTTTTCATTTTTCGAATTTATTCTATGAGTTAAATTTCAGTGATGTATTTTGTAAAGTAACCTTCACAAGGAAATAATTCCCAATTTCTAATTGTTAAAATAGTTGAGTTAAATACATTCAATTTATAAAGTAACACTATCCAGTGAGACACAAAGAATGCGGGCCAGAAAATGCATTACATTCTGCTGGTGTCTAATAATTGTAAATTTTTCTGAACATTCAATATACCTCATTGCTTTCCAAAGGAAGGCTAAGGTAAAATGTAAAAAGAAAATACAATATAATAGTCTGGTAGTGTATAAAGTCATTTCTGAAAAATTAAAGGATATTACAAAAAAGCTTTACAAAATACATAACTGAAATTTAACTCATAGAATAAATTCGAAAAATGAAAAAAATGTTTATTATAAAGTAACCTTCACAAGGAAATAATTCCCAATTTCTATGAAGTTTAACTTTGATATTTTCAAAACCGGAAACCGAACCGAAACCGACCGGTTTTAATCACTTTAAACCCGAAACCGCGGTTTCAAATTTGTACGGTTTTTAGCAAACTCTAGTTTATTCTGTACCAGACTGAGAACAATGTGTTGTCGAATTGACACCTAAATGTTGTCAATATACTAACGGTGTGTTAACAAAATATAAGCAACATATTGACGTCGAAATGTGACCGTTATGTTGTAAATATGTAAACAGTTTGTTCCCAAATTTATACCATATATAGATAAAATGACAACGCGGTGGTTTTAAAATCTTGACACCATCCGTTATCAAACTGAACACAAACGTAGTTGACTCGCTTTTGACAAAGGATAGTGTAAATTTTGGTATTTTATGCCGAATTTCTGTATGAATATGCAAAAAAATAATACGTTTCCGATTAGTTTGTTGCTAAAGCTATTGAAGGAAGGTGGCAAGCTTTATACACACACACATAGATATATATGTAAGATACAAATTTTTTAAATATTATTTTAATATCAATACTCTAAGGGCTGTCTATCCAAAGTGTCATTAACTTCTTACGTCTGTTAAAAAACAACAACAAGTTTTTTACTTAAACTGTCAATACTTATTTACGACGATGTATGTAGGTAGTATTTTATACATTAGACAAAATAATAACATATTTATCTTTGTTAATTTTTTTAGTTAATATTTTTGTTTGCCCTGAATATTATAAATTATTTTTTCTAAAGTTTTTTTATGGCAAGACAATAATGCATTTGTGGCTTATTAAATTAAAACTTAAATGTGGTTATAGCCAGCCATTGCACACTTGTATGCGTTTCGGAGGAACGCCTGGAAGATGTTGAAAATGTGAAACATTCATTCACACTTCTAACATCAAACATTTACAATCAATCAATAGTGTCACCATTTTTGAAAAAAATCTACTGCCTTAAAAGCTTTTTTCTACAGATGTGCCAAAATTTTAAAAGAAATGACCAAAATGTATTTGAAATTAATTTGTTTTTTTTTTAAGAAAAAATTTAACAAACAAAAAAACTGTAAACACTTGTTAACCATTATTTGCGAAGATGTTGACATATTCCCATAAGAAATACAAAGAGCTAAAAATCAAAATTTTCCAACATCTTTACAAAATGTTACTATGGGCCATGTCACAGAGTACAATTCCGTTCGGAATTGAAGAAAACATATTTGTTTGTTGATGGAAAGTGTATTTTGATAGTTTTATGGCCTTTCAGATACAGACAACTCCCATACCGTTCATGAAAACAAAAATGGTTTCATTCCGAAACATTTTTTCGTCATTTTCTGAAGCACCAAAATACGGAATGAATTCCGTTTCCGAACGGAATTGTACTCTGTGACATGACTGTATATATTTTGTTCCCTTTCACATCTTTCGATTTTTTAGTGACAGCACTAAAAATGGCATTTTTTGGAAAGCAGCGTTACCATTTGTCTAGTTTTTGCTTCTTTTAAAGGATTTTATTGTTAAAATTTTTGTATTATATTATAAAACAAAATAAACTCCAAATACATCTTGGTATTATTTTTTAAAATTTTGGTATTTTTGTAGAAAAAAATTATTTAAAAAAATAAAAGTTTTTCTCAAAAATGGTGACATTTTTTATTGATAGTAGTTGTTAGATGTTTCAAGTGTGAACAAAGGTATTATGCTGCTTTCCAAACCATTAACATTTCGTCAGAGATGCCACAATTTATTGCCACTTTTCTAGTTATGAGACAAAAAAAGATATAGAATTGAATACAATAAGATGGGAACATCTTCACACAAAAAAAAAAAAAAAAAATTGTGAGGCCAACTAATTTAAGCATTTGACGATTATCCTGTTGGGGTAAACAAAAGCTTGTTGGAGAAAATGAAAACCTTTTGTCGCAAGAAATTTTCCAACAATACTTTTTTGCCGCAAAAACATGAAAGTATTTGAAGTTTTTTAACAGCAAAATTATTTGTTGCAAATAAAATAACTTTTGTCGTTAAAGGTGTTCCTCTGAATTAATGACCCATTAAAAATTGCTGTTGACGTTTGTGATTTGCATTTGCAGCAACTAACAATTTTTGTTACCATAAAATATTTATTTTTTGAAACAAATAATAATACTGTAAGTCGTTAAAAAATGGGCATTTGGCAATGACATAATTGGTACTTCATTATCATTGCGTTCAGTATTGCGTCGTTTGTCGGTGAGATACTAGTGAAAAGCGAACTTTTTAGTTAGTTAGTTGATTAGGTTGATTAGTTGGTTAGTTGATGCGATATACATATTTTATCTCTAATTTATTGCATGAAAAATATATTTTTTCAGTTTCGCGACATCTTTGTATCTTTTACTTACTACATGCGGTAATAACTCCTTCACGCATCATTAAGGAAGCGAAACCATCTATATCTGAAGCTTCTATTTGAATCAAGATCAAATTTATTTGGGATTACAGTCTTTTTTTTTTTTTTGAGTGTTGTAAAGATGATAATTTGTTGTCTTTTCATTGTAAGAAGCTCTCACTTAAGTTACAGAACATGTAAACTGTCTTAAAATATCCATAATTTTCTTCTAGTAGGTTTCACTCTTAAAAATTGTTTGGGTAATTTCCCGAAGTGGTATAGGTAATTAAATAGTTGGAATTGTCCGATAATAATTTCTAACTAGCTTATACATTTTCTTATTTAATATGAACCAACGTTAGTAATCATTAGAGATTGATGCTCTTTTTCAGCTCTTAACTTTTGAAAGTTAAGAAGTATGTATGTACTTAATGATATTTCGCGTAGTTGCTTTACATAGCAACTAAACTTTAATTCTTCGGATATTCCTGGATGTTTTTTTTTTTTTTTTAAATTTATTTTTATTATTGAATCTTTCTTATCGAAATTTAAAATATGTATTCAAATCTTAATTCTACTTGTTGTTTATTAGTTGTTACCAGTGTAACCACTTACTGCTGTATTCAAATTTTAAAAATGTCTTCTAGTTAGGCTCAAATTATCGGTTCTTTTTAGCCTCTGGTGACCTTCGAACTGAAGCAGACCCCGAGCGAGGTAGTTAGGGTGAGCCATTAGTTTATCGATGTAACTTATTGAATATTTTTTAATTTCCTCCTGGATAGTGGGGACGTTGAGATCTCTGTGGGTAATATCATTACGTATATACCATGGGGCGCAGACAATTTGTCGTAATATTCTAGACTGTCTTCTTTGAAGCTTTTGGATGTTAGATGCACATGCAGTACCCCATAATTGGATGCCATATGTCCATATTGGTTTTATGATGAACTTGTATAAAAGAATTTTGTTGTCTAAAGACAAGTTTGAGTTTCCACCGAGAAGCCAATGTAGTTGAGCTGCTTTAAGTTTCATAGCCGTTATTTTCGCTTCAATATGACGAGACCAGGTCAAGCGTCTATCTATATGAATTCCCAAGTACTTAACATGGTTTTCTATCGGAACAGTGATGTTATTTATTTTTACAGCTGGGCACGTCTGTCTTCTGAGCGTGAAAGTTAAGTGAGCACATTTAGCCGGGTTAACCTTTTTTCTCCATTTTTCTAGACAGGCCTCTAGTTCATTGATGTGGGACTGCAGATTTTGCGATGCGACTTTTGGATCATGGTTAACGCTAATAAATGCTGTGTCGTCTGCAAATGTAGAGGTATGCGTACTCAGGTTTGTTGGCATATCCGCTGTGTATATTATATATAGAAGCGGTCCTAATATACTGCCTTGGGGGACACCAGCAGTAATTTTCTTGAGGGGGGAGTATTTATCTTGCGACCTTACTATGAATGTGCTGCCTGTTAGATAGCTCTCCAGAAGCTTGTGAGTGTTTTGAGGAAGCATTCGTGTTATTTTGATGAGTAGCCCATCATGCCAAACTTTCTCAAATGCTTGGGAAATGTCTATAAACAGGGCTGAGCAGTATTGCTTTTTCTCAAAAGCCGATATTATAAGGGTGACAATTCTATGCACTTGTTCTATTGTACCATGTTTCGCTCTGAATCCGAACTGGTGATCCGGGATGATGTCGTGTTCATTTAGATGAGGAGTTATACTTAAAACGAATATTTTTTCGAAAAGCTTCGATAGGATTGACAATAAGCTTATCGGTCTGTACGACGCAACCTGGCTAGCATCTTTTCCTGGCTTGGGAATCATAACAATTATAGACCTCTTCCATTAGGATGGGAAGTATCCGAATCTTAATATAGCGTTAAAAATGAGTAGCAAGATTCTGGAAGCAGACGATGGTAGGTTTCTTATAATTGACCCTGTGATGCGGTCAGGTCCGGGAGATTTTCTAATATTCACTTTTTCTATTGCAGATTTTACTTGAATATGTTAAATTTTAATGGATGGTTTACCTTATCAGGAATGATTGGACGACAGGAACAAGTATGTTCATCATGTGGCGTGAAAACTTTCTCAAGGTGGCCCGCGAAAGCGTTTAATTTTTCACGTGTGTTTTTGGCCCAAGTGCGGTTTTCCAGTCTTAATGGAGATTCTTGGGCTATAGGGCATTTCATATGCCGTACAGCCTTCCATAAGCTATAATTGGAGTTTTTTGTGGCGTCTAGGCTGTTTGGATAGCCTTCTATTGCAGACTCGTGGTTTTATCTCAATTTGTTGCTTCCTTTTTTCTCTGATAAGGGTCTCTATATCCGTCGATGTATTGTAAGGAGCACGTTTAATTGTCCGCTTGATTGGGGTTGCATTTCTTGTTGCAGTATCCAAGACTTCTGTAAATCGGTCGACAGCTATTTGGATGTCAGATGAATTTTTTAGGGGAATGCACTGTGATAGGTGAGAGCTCACATACATTTTATACTTTAACCAATTTGTGTTTCTGTTTGGATAGGAAATAAAGTTTGCAGCTGCGGCGTCAGAGTTACCTTTTAAAACGAGGATTGAAGGTGAATGATGAGACGAAAGATCATAGGAGGAACTAACTAATACCTGATCGCGCTTGATGTTTTAATTACAGCAAAGTCAATAAGGTCTGGTAGCTTATTAAAGTCGGTTGGCCAATAGGTAGGCTCACCACTCGATACCACATCAAAATTGTTTGAAGTTACGGTATTGTAAAGCTGATTACCTCTAGGACTAATAAGTCTGGAATCCCAATATGTATGTTTAGCGTTGTAGTCGCCAGCAGCAATGAATTTCTGGCCCAATGTGGAGAAGAAGTTGAGAAATTTATCGTGTAGAATTTTGTGCCTCGGGGGACAATAAACGGATGTTAACGTTAGTTTGAAATCAGTAAGATTTATAGATGTGGCCTGGATACAATCTTCTTCGAACTCTGGCAATGGTAAGTGTCTGATGTGTTTGTGCACAATTAAGGCTGTGCCACCACAAGCTCGTCCGCTGGGATGTTTTGTGTCATACGTAAGGTATCCATTTACTCTAAAGCAGTTTTTATGAGTAAAGTGTGTTTCAGAGACAAGAAATACGTCGATTTCATGCCTATGAAGAAAGTTTGCAACTTCGTGTTTATGTTGGGATAACCCGTTTGCATTCCAGAAACATTCCTGGATGTAGTGTTTAACCTTGTTTTAGATTAGCATATAAAATATTATCAATCTTATACGCAATAAAATTCGTATTCTAATACTTTATCAAAGCTGATTTTTTCTTTTTTAAGAAATAAGACCTCAAAAATTACCCCAGCTAAGTTTTATCTTATTTATGAATTAACATATTGTTCAAGTTAATTTAAACTAAACATGCAAATAGATTTCATAAAATGTTTACCTTTAAATTACCAAACATTTCATCATAATAATTAAAATAACCAGGTATGTAATATTTAAATACTTTTACATTTATTTTTTTAAATAAATTTCAGTCTGATTAAGCCAATTTTTTGCACGATAAAATATTTTTATAAAACATCTGGCCTAAAAAAGAGATTTCAATATTGTTTTATTAGTAATAAACAAGGCCAGGATTTTTATGCAAATACAAAATATCTTTGCGAATCAAGACATCTGCAGTAAAGTGGCATCGATTTGTTAGTGCATATTTTACTTTAAATGCATTTACTTATTAATTTCTAATGGGAAAAATGTTTGTAAAGTACCGTCGCGTATTGCCGCATATAAAAAGAATTATCCGGATTAATGTCTTCCTCTACAGCCTGTAACAACGGGAACGTGGTTGAAAGTAATTATGTATAATGCTGAAAATTTTGCCAATTCAAAGACGTGGTAAAAGGATTCAACAATGGTGAATTTAGGTTAATACTTATTGCCATAAATAAGAGTTAACAAATTCATAGCAAGCTTGATAAAGTTTAAACAAAAATTAAGAATTTAAATTTTTTGTTTTAATTCCTCAACTGCTTGCATATTTAATTTAAATTGTTTCCAAAAACAGCGTAGTGGAAATGAATGTACCACAGAGGAACTATCAGCACTTAATCATGCACCTATCACTTCCGTTTCATTTTGTTTTAAAAACAGGCAGTAAATTTTTATTTTGAAAAAATGTAGGGTCTTAAGGCATTTTAAAAAGCAAAATCAATAAACATTTGATTCGTATGTAATTCCGATCAGTTTCGCGCTTTGCTTAGACAAATATAGTTTCAAAAAATTTAACAAAAAGTGTTCTTATGTTTAATATGGTTTAATACGTATGATTAACATGTATTCTCACAGTTGCTCAAGCCAGCTTATGCATATTATAGTTGGGCCTTTACAAATGACTTAATTTGCATGATTGTCTTACAGCTTCTTTATATATTTGTGTTTTACTTTAATTTAACTTCTACTTATGTGGTTATTGTGCATAACTTACGTGTATGAGACTGAATTTTAACGTTCTTCATACTATTTTTGTTTTTTCTTGTTATTTTTATGTATTTTTTTTTATCACCAATAAAAAAATTTAAGATAATTTTAACTGCATACTTTTTAAATTTTTAGCGCATATATTTCTATCTGTAGTGCATTTTTTATGCGCATAAAACGCGATTTTAACTGCATAAAAGTCCGGGCCCTTGCAATAAACAATTATTCAGCTGTTGTTATTCTAAAACAAAGGTTTTAAAAAAATATACAACTACAGTTATTTTTATTATTGTTTTAAATACTTGTACAAATTAAAAAAAGCTACAAAATTTTAAAAATTTGTTTTCAAACTACCACTACCACAATGGCCTAAATCATCATTGAAATTCAAATACAAAAAAAAAAAAAAATTCAAATAGAAATAATAAATAAATATTCCTACAATATAAATAAAAAGGATATATCGACGCAGTTGCGTAAAAAGGGTCAATATTTACATAGATTATAAGGCAAACAGTTGCTTAAATATGACAACAGAAGTGCTCGGGATCTTCGAGGAATTAAGTGGTCTCCTTATTTTACATTTGAATGTATAAGTATAATTATAAAAAAACTAATAAAGTACAGTTTGGCCCTTTTACGTAACAATAGATCTACAATCAAGGAAAAGCTGCTACTAAAAATTAAGAAAGCTACACATTTATTCAATAGTTTTCAATGTAATAAAAAAATTATATTGAAATACATTAAATCAATAATGTAAGATCTTTATGGCAACACTTCAAATCAATATTTAAACCAGTGTTCGAAAATTAACAGAACATCATTTAGCGTTCGGCTTACACACCAAAGAACGATATCTATTTTTTTTATTGATTGTGTGGTCGAACACAACTCTTTATACCGTTTGTTACTATTTTCCTGAAAGAGCCGAACATTATATATTGTTCTGTTCTTCGTTAAAAAAACAGAACAAGTGTAGTGATACTGTAGACAAACATATTATTTTAATGTTCTATAATGTTTTTTTTTTTTTACATTTTTACATAAAACAGGTTTCGTTACAGTCAATGTTAATGAAAAGCTTCATAGCATTAATGAAGTTCTGAACAGAAACAATAAACCGTCAGGTAATGAAGCATTTTATAGAATCTATGAAACAGTTTTATAAAAGTCATTCCTAAAAACAGCTTCATTAAATTATAATTTTTATTACCATTTGTATTACTAGCAATATTTGCATATGTTGCGGTTTATGTTTAAGATTTCTTCACCCTCACTTTAGAATCGATGAGATTTTTATCAATTTTAAGCGCTTGTTCACACTCATAAACAATGTCAGTAGAAATAGCGAAAACCTCTGCAGAAATAACCGATAACAGTACCAGTATTTTCGGCTGTAGAAAAATCGATGAAGAAAATAATCATTGTCTGCTATATTTTAGTGCTGGGAAACTATCGATAGACTATCGATATTATCGATAGTCTTAAAATGTCGAAAATATCGATAGGAAAAATATAAATATCGATATTTTTATTATTTAAAATACAGCTATGAATACATCTAACAGCTGCTATAGACACACAGTTTTTTGCCGCATATTTTTACATGCTATTATTAATTCGCGCTAATTACAGCAATGAATACAAACAACAAGAATGGCAAGTGGTATGGATTGCTCAGCAGTGCTTTTTACTGTTAATTAAAGGCCTTTAAGTCGAAATTTGTACATGTTTATATAGGGACTGAAATGTCAAATATTTTTGTAATCTTGTAAAAAAAAATGCCAATCCAAATGCAATTGCAAGCATAGGACAAAACAATGAACGACCATTAGAGGATAAGTCCGCTAGATTGATTACCTTTTTGGGTTTAGAATTTAGAAAATGTTTTAAAGTTGCAATGGAATATCTTATAGTCCCTGTTACTTCGGGTCCTTCAGAAAGGAACTTATCAATTTTTAAAAAACTGCCATCTAAAATAACGTGCGTATATACATACGTCTCATACATTCGATAAAGTGATAAAAACAACGGACTGTAGCCTTAAAAAAAAAATTTTAAGTTTTCCTGCTCAAGTACAAACATTCAGTCGATAGTAATATCGATATATCGATAGTGAAATCTGAACTATCGATAAATATCGATAGTATCCCAGCACTACTATATTTAGATGAGCTAAATTTTAGAAAAAAATTAGTTAATATTCAAAATTAATTAAGCTAAAACCGGTCTTGGAATTTATCTGAAATTTCAATTAAATTAGCTAAATTTGTAGCAAAATTTACAAACAATGATCAATGATAATAGGAATATTTTCTGGTTAAATTTCATACAGTTTTTTTCGATTCATTTGGTTACTTATAATGACTATGTAAGAAAAAAAAAAACAATAATAAGTAAGAAAGTTATAGTCGGTCAAGACCGACCACATAATATCCTACACCTATTAGGGTCCGAAATTTGTATGGTTCCGAAGTCGACTTGGGTTCAAAATAGTCGAACAAGGTAGGTAGAGATGGCAGCCGACTTTATTCGCCAGCTCATAGACACTGAATGTCCGTTGCGATACCACTTCCCTTCCACTCATGCGTAATTAGGTGTGTTGCATGTTCTTAGAATACATGACGAGACCTGCCGTTCAATGCTGAATCCGAACGGCAAGATTTGAAGTGCTTTAGAACAGAAATTACTTTCATTGTTTCGCTCAAGCCAACCGAAAGTTGAGGATGTTAAAAAATAATTATTTCTTTTTGAAAAATGTTTTTTTTTGGTCTCTCGAACCAGGAATCGAATCCGGGTCGTATCGATTCCAGAGTCCACATCTTAGCACTTAGCACCAACAGCACTCACTACTCAATGTTATATAAATACAATTTTAGTGCGAAATTTCGTGTATTTAAAAAAAATCGGGGAAAATATGCCTAAAACTTTACCAAATACATATCAAAAAATTTGCTGATCCTAACAAAAAGCAATAAAAACAAGTTCGTCCTTGTGCAAATATAAGTCAGTGTGCGAAATTTTATAAAAATATCTTAAGATTTGCGAACTGTAGCGTGGTTATAAAAGACAGAAAAAAAATCTTTTATAATGGTTATAGAAGACCGAAAAAAATAATAATCTTTCATAATGTTTAGGGCAGGGCCAATTTTTTCAGCTATTTTTTCCATAACCTATTGGATATTTAAAAAATAATAACAGTTATTTCGGGTCCCTGCTTAAAATCATTTCAACGAAGCATAAGTACATTGTATGGGAAATGATAAATTCTTGCGTTAGAAACTGTCGTACCCCATTCGTTAGGCACTTATATGGTTTGTTTTTCATTGTTTTAATCACACTTTGGATTAAATCTACAGTCATCCGCGAAAGTCCAAACATCAGCAAGTTTAAAGTAATATTTTAAATCGAATAGGTTTTTTTTTAAGTTGGCAGCATTGCTTATAAGGAGACATGGTAAAATAATTATTTTTTATGATTATTTAGTGCAATTTTATCAAAGCCGTACTGGTTTTGGCTTTGATAAAACAAAGTGTTTAATTTTGAAAATAGCTTATAATGTAAACTGGCCTTTTTAATCCAGCTCATTGCAGATAGGCCAAAGCGGTTTAGTGTAAAAAAAAAAACACATTAGACCCCATGTAAAAATGTAGATTGGCCCTTTCTACGCAACAGTATCGATATAAGTATAACAAAAAAAATGTCTAGTGATGAATTCGTACATTCAACATTTATTTATGTGTATCTAACTGTGAAAGTTTACAAGCACTTATAAAAGAGTATAAATAAAAATATTGATTTAATATGGTTTCATTTTAAAAAACCAAATTTTGTATACATATATTTTTTTTTATATTTATTATTAATATTTTTTTATATTTGTAGATTCTTTGTTCATAGTTCAATACATTTTTTTTTTTTTTTTTTTTTTTTTTTTGAATGCGTTTGTCCATAAAAACAACTCTGTGAGAAAATGTTTTGCGAAAAAATTTTATTTTTAAGTTGGTGCCCAAAAATGTAATTATTGGCTATTATTGCAAAAAATACGGAAATTATAGTTAGTAACTTATCATGATAAAATTTGCTATAAATAATTTTAATGTACCTATATTGTTGTATTCGTAAATACTTAATAGCCATAACTAATGTTTTGCACATATGTAGGTGCCATATGCGGCCTACTCTCGAATATTATACAGTCGGCTTTTCAATTTGTATATGAAAGGCCAAAGTAGCCTTTCCATTAGTTTACAAAATCATAAGGAAAAGCTTGAACCGCTGGATAATATTTAAGCATATTCAAGAAATAAGAAATAAGTGCAAGGTTTTGCTGGTTTGTCCTGTCGTCCTAACATTTATAAACTATATTTGTGACAAATTTTATCTCAATACCAATGAAGTATTATTGGCAATGAAATCGATTTTTGCCAGTGGTTTTTGTTTAACAGTTGTGGTCAAATATACACGAGTTCCTATAAAATATTTTTATTAACAAATCTATATGGTTTGTTTCATGCAAATATTCTACATGGTTCAAAAGATATAAGCAAAAGAGTGCATGCAGGCAACTATTATTCAAGTGATAAACAAGTGTTTGTAGTATTTGGATATTCTACCGGAAGCTCGAGACCCAGGTTTTTGTTTTTATAAAATCATATTTTATTTTTCCAATATTTCGCTACAAAACATCGAGTAGTATCATCAGGGTTAAAGCTACATAAATATAAAAACAAATGAATACAAAACATCAATAACAATCAAACGAATAAGAAAATTACGCACAAAACATGTATAAAACAACAAAAACACTCAATGCCACAAAAACCATGCTTACATATAATTTAAAAAATTCAAAAACAAAATGTTTAAAAAGTAGTTATCACTACTTCTTCAGATATTGCACTGATACTAAACTATATATTGCACTGTATGTATATTAATATTTGCACTGTGTGTTTTGTTGTTCTTATTAACTAAATGACCACGGCGAATTCAATAGAAGGTGGGGTCAAGTCAACATATGGTGGTTTTTTCGGTGGTCGACTTGTCAAAGTTTGTATACAAACTAGTTATTTATGTTTACAAACCATTTTTTTAAAAAGCAATTTTTTGACGATCCGACCACAGAAGCAGTGTTGTTGTACAGCTGACCTCACCTTCTAGTCAATTCGCCTTGTAGATGACGATAGAATTCTGCACAGTTCTCTGTAAGATCAGCCTTTAAGTTAATTATCTCCTTTGTTGGTGCATGGAGCACTTCTAACATGTAGCGATGTTTGTAATTATTCTCGCTGTCAATAACTCGTGCTCCATCAAAATCTGGAGAGTGATTTTCAACTCCACAATGGGACGCTAATGCTGTTTTATGTGTAACATCATAAGTTCGAAATTTTTGGTCTGATTTGTGTCCGGATAATCGTGTTTTAAATTTGTTTTTGGTTGTCCCAATGTAAACCATGTATTTCTGATTTCATGAGTGAAGTTGTCTCAAAAATATTATGTATATTTTTGGTAGAATCTAAAATAAATGTTGGCATACTAACTGTATTTCTGCAACGTAAAAGAAAAGTTATTAACGATTTTAATTTCTATAATCTGTTTCTTATTGTCTTGTATCTGTTGATATGAGATCTAATGTTGGGATTTCTTTTTATTATTCTGTAAATAAACCTTGATAAACGGCGTGCTCTCCGTTATACAATATTATTTAAGATTATTAAACCTTTTAAAACCTCGTGCTTAATTCAATACTACTTTTATGTTAGAATAAAAAGGTCGAATTAAATAAACTTCAATACTATTATGTATATGTAAATGGTTAAAAATGTGTCTTGTTATTTTATAATACTTTTCTTTCCATAAGTTTGTCTTCAATTTCGTTTCGCACGTAGTTTTTCTATTAAAAACTTAATACAAATTAACAAGAGCCTGCGCTGTCAAGCAACAAACAAAACTAGATGAGGATTACATTTGAAAAGACAAACATACTATTAAAATAAAAACTATCCGAATTTGACGTAAATGCATTAAACATTTGATTTTCCCTAATTGCTGTTGACATGCAAAGAAAAAAATATCTCAAGAAAATTTTTAACAACACAGCTTGTTAAAAATAAAATTTTAGGTCAACAAAATTGAGCTTTGCAAAATATCACTCAATAAAACATTTTTAGTAATGAAATAATTAAATATTTCTTCATGCTTAATAAAAAAAATATTTGAGTCAGTGCAAAGACAGTATTTTTACAACTCTTGCCCATTTCTTAATAGCTTTAATATCGGTGCAAGTAAGACTCGAGTGTTTGTAATTCTCATTGGCAAGACAGTTCAACAATTTATTTTAACAAATCACGCATTTTTGGCAACAACTTCTTTATTGACTCAATAAAATTAGTTGTTGATTAAAAATTCAATTACTAAACCTTCAAACTTTTTTGTCAATACCGCTAAAATCCTCATCGGAGAAAATTCAAACATTTTTTAATCAAATATGCGATTTTCGTGTTTAAATATGGAAATTATGTTTTTCTGTGTGCATTTTTAAATTCAATCACATTTTGTTTCATGAATAACACACTGGAATTATGTCTCTGTTAAATAATATTTACAGATACATATTTGAGATTGTTCTTTTTTGCAGCGCTAGGCAGTCTTGGCTCACCAAAACAGTGTTATGTTATGATGTTTAAGTTCATAATAAAGTAATTTGTGCGCAATATTTGGCGTTATTATGAGTGTCAGTTTCGTAATCGACAACCAGTCATTTTTAGAAATTGGTATTATTATTGTCGAAAACGACATCAATACAATAAACTTTTTACGTATTTTACATTGTCGTCTTGCTGGCAGCAATAGCCGCAACCCAGGCTTTCAAGCCGAATCGAACTGGCTTTCCTCGCATGACCTGATAAGCGGGATGGTAGCCAAAATGTTTTACGATTGACTCGTCTTTAGGAATATTTTGTTCACCACCCTGCTTAGAATTTCATTCGAAGGAAGCCAGTTCGATTCGACGTCAAGAATTGGAGGATTTAAGGTCAAAGCCATTGTGATCAAAGATTTTTCAAATATTTCTTCACATTCACTTTTTCATCTTTTACAAAGTCCAAGTGCAGCTGAGGGGTCGAGCTCAACCGAGTTTTCTTTGGTACCAACGGTTCATTATTACTATCGTCCCAGACCATGTTTATCTTTCGATAGGCTTGAAACTGTTATATGTTCCTAAACACCTCCTCAACACATGATATGCTTCTTGAAGGCTTTTGAATCTCTTTTGGGCCGTAAAATGTTATCCACTCATAGTTAAAATCTAACAAAAAAAACTTATTTTTTACCTATGCATGTTGTCAGTCTACTCAAACGAGTACAGTCAATTATACTGCTCTACGTTTATTCCCAGCTAGCATTTTCAATCTCCTCACAAAGAGTGTCTTTGATCGTCGACGAGCTCATTTCTTAATTGTTGACAATTCTAGCACGGGAGAAACTGTTACACGTGCTGATTCGTATGAGAGATTCTTCTATAACGCAGCGAAAGACGCTTATATTAATCGTAAAGGGAATCGTTTGTGATGTATGTAGAGATTATCGTACGAGGGTTTTCAAAAGCATGCCAAGAGTCGTATGAGACTCATGTAGGGACTATTTTACAACTCTTGAAATGCTCTTTTTCATGTTAAAACTTCTAATTTTCCTACAATTTACATAAAACAAACCTTTAAGGTTGCGAAAGCAACACTATCCTGTCGGAAAATCCTTTTTTTACAGATCCTTAGGTTGGTTTGTTTTATTGAAATTGTATTGACAATAGAATTTTCATATTTCAAAAACGCTCTTATTTAGTAAATGTTATATGAGACTTACAGAGAGTCGCAAAAGGTTCATTCCAAAATTAAAAGACGAGCGTGTCAAAAAATGTATAAAAAAGTAAAAACTGATTTTTTTGTTTTTGTTAATCGTCAGATAATCATCAGAAGATTATTTTAGGAGTTGTATATTAAACATAATCGTCTAACAAACAGCATATGCTAGCTGGGTTATTATTTTTTTTTTAAAGAATTTTTTTGTCTGTGAGTTTTTCGATACGATTTTAATTATAAAAATTTAAAATTTCCAATAAAAAATTCAATATTGTTTTCAATGTTATTAAAACAGTGTTCATACCGTCGCACTGCTTTCGTTACACAAATCAGACTTATTCTTTTGTACACAAAAATAAAAAAGAAACACAAATTCTTTTTTAGCTGCTGTTGGTATTATTGTTATGAACATAAATAACGGTACAACGGGTAAAAATTCTTTGTTTTTGCTTGGAAACTTGTAAAATGCCAGCTGTACTCATTTGAGTAGTACAGTGACTTCTAATGGGTCAAGTTCAAAGACTTAAAGTTGCTCGCATTAAATTTAATTGTTAGTAATTGCAATTGAGTATTTTCACTTACCCTAATTTTATTGTTATCAAAAAAAGAAATTTATTGTAATATTCTTCAATCGTTATTTAATGGTAAATATATAATAAGTTAAAGAAATCAATAAAGACAGTTTTAAGTTGTCACGGGGGCAATGCTCATTCTTCAAAATACATGTTGCCAGATAAACCTACTTATATCCCCATAGGTCGAGAGGATATTATGCGCTCGACTAATATGTGTCACCAATTAAACCGCTCGACTTAGTTCGCTTGGCTGGCTAGCTGGTATACTTAACAAAGCCTTTATTTTAGATTGCAGTTCTTGCGTCGATTGCTGGCCATATTGGAAACATTTTGGAATGAAATTCCAGAAAAGAATGAATTTTCTGTAAATAAATCATAAAAAATATGATGCAAAGTTTATTCTCCTTTTTTATTTAATTCTTTGGTAAAAAATATAATTTTATTTTATTTTTTGCATGCTGCAAATAAAGAAACAATTCGTAAATTGTTATTATACCAATGCGATGAATCATAACAATAATAATAATAGAAGTAGTCGTAGTCGTATATATTGCATAAAACAGAATCAACATAAAGAGAAAACCAGAAAAGAAAAAAATAATGTAAAATTTGAGAAAAACAACGAAACAATAGCAAAAATTCTGAATTATTATAAACGGCAATGGGAATCAAATATAACAGCAATCTGCAGCATAACAGGCGAATTTAAATAATTGAAAAACTTTAACCTCAAATAACATTTAATGGTAAATCAAAAATATATTTGAATTTCTATAAAGAAAAACTCAAACAATAATTTTTGGCCAATTTTTATTTTAACATCTTTTTGGCAACCGCTACAAAAAGTTATTGTGCTGACGATGATTTCTATGGTGCTGGCTGCTAACGATGATGCTGAGAGGATGACGGTAAATATTAGCAACATGAACAAAAACCATAGACAAAGTACATCAAAAACAATAATAATAACTATAATAACAATTAACACAATAAGCAAAAAGCCAACAAAAAAATATAAAAAAAACTAAAAACAAAAAATTCAAATAATTTTAAGAAGTTTTGTGCTGAAGCGTAAATATTTTTACCCAAAAAATTGTTTGCATAAACATTTTCGTATTTTTCTATTATATAATTTTTTCTAGCAGTTGTTAACATCAATAATAAAAATACAGTACAAAATTAAAATATACTTTTAACAAAGATTAAAGAAAATCGGAATACAAATCCATAACTAGTACATTTAAGCTATGTTCACTAGATTGCTCGCAATTTTTTTTTTTTTTTTTAATTTAATTGTTTGCGCTGCTTAAACTGTGAGGTTTGGTGTAAGAAATCATGATCTAATTTTTCAGGTCAATCCGATGGTGCCTAGCCGTGCCGGGTGGGGCCCAAAGTTCCCCATATTATAAAAAAAAACATATTTTCTATCAGATCTTTATAGATTTACTAGTTGAAAAGCCGAAAATCAAAAAAATGGCTTCGTTACGATCTTCCGCAGAGAAAGTACTTCAAGTGTGCCAAATTTCAGCTTCCTGTGTCATCAGATGGCTTCAAAAAGTTGCGGAAAGAATAGAACATACATGCAAACATCCTGACATACTAAGAAATTATATAGTGTATAGATAGATTAACATATGTTCGCGCAACTCAAAACGCTTTAGCTTATTAAAAACTAAAAAAAACCGAACTCCGCAATAAAATTTACTTTAAGAAAGTTTAAACTTTTTTCTTTAGGTTGGCTTTGGTTTTCGAGATATACCGTTTTTTCGAAAATTAAGGAGGTTGCACAACATATATTCGCGTAACTCAAAAACGCTTTAGTTTATTGAGAAAAACTAAAAAAACCGAAATTCCGCAATAAAATTTACTTTAAGAAAGGTAAAACGTTTTTCTTATATGCGCAGTCGTTTTAGAAACATAATTTTTTTTTTCTGGAAAAAAATTAATTTTTTTATTAAAATTTCGGAATTTTTGTTTTTAAAAATTCATAAAAAATTAAAAAAAGTGCAGCTATTCTTCTAATTTTATGCAGACATATAAAAAACAACATTGCAAACAAAACAAGCTATAAATGATTAAAATCTGTTAACAACAAAAGATTTTGTTATTTGTGCTTAATTCCCAGTTTTTATTCTTGACAAAAACACTTGAAATTTATTGTTGATGGGATAAGCTATTCCTATGCGCATTTCACTGGTTGCTTAGGCTAGATTATCAGGAAACTTTATCCATAAAGATTTTAGAAAAACTTAAGATATTTAACCAAATAAAACTGTTAAACGTATAAGAATTATAGCAACAGTTCTACTTGTAATAATATCAAAGTTTAAACAAAACACATCAACAATAAACAACAGTGGGTTTATCTCATCCAGGGTTGTTTATTGTTGATGTGTTTTGTTTAAACTTTGATATTATTACAAGTAGAACTGTTGCTATAATTCTTATACGTTTAACAGTTTTATTTGGTTTAATATCTTTAGTTTTTCTAAAATCTTTATTGATGAAGATCTGATAGAAAAAATGTTTTTTTATAATATGGGGAACTTTGGGTCCCACCCGGCACGACTAGGCACCGTCGGATTGACCTGAAAAATTAGATCATGATTTCTTACAACAAACCTCATATTTTAAGCAGCGCAAACAATTAAATTAAAAAAAAAAAAAATCCCATACAAGATGCGACCACACAGAAAAAAGTAAAAAACGGTTTTGATCACCAAAATAATTGAAACAAGCAAAAAATTGTTTAATTTTGCACCTATCACCGAAATGATTATGCCAATTACTCAAATCTGCAAAAATTGCAAAACAAGGATTTTTTTTCCAATTAAAAAGTTTTTACATTTTAATTACAAAAATAATTGAAAAAATTATTAATATTAAACAATATTTTAATTGAATGAATTAACAAATTAATTAAAAAAAAAATCAATATATTAATTGAATGAATTACTAACGTAATTGATAACAATATAGAAAATTAATTATTTTAATAATTGTATTGATTAAAACAGTGATTGAATTTTTGCATTAAATCGATTAAATTTTTAATTGAATAAATTAAACAGTGTATTTGAAATACAATCTTTATTCAACTACGCAAATTATTCAATCAAACCAATTGTTAATTGAATAAGTTTGTTAAATCAATTCAGTTGATGGTTAAATGAAGCAAAATAATAATATTTAAATATATGTTTTATTTAAACATGGTTTAAAAATAACTTGTTTTATTTGTTTAATTGTAATAGCTCATGCTTAATTGTACAAATTTTGGAAGATTTTTTGACAGAGGAATTTCATACATACAACTTTGTATAAAATTGTAGAATAACTCTGATTCTTCAGGGCATTCAAGATTGAAAACAAAAAACTGTTTTTGTTGTGTAATTTGGCTGTACTTTTTTTACCTATTCACTTTAAACGCACAACATGAAATGACGCCAAAAATAACTCAAGAATTAACAAACAAAGAAAATAAGCACCAAATTTCGATTGCGACCATAACCACCGTCAACACTGTGGTCACCCACAAGGCGATTTTTTATTTTACGAATATAATACATATGTATGTAGGCTCATTATTGACATTGTTGGTGGTCATAATTGTAATTCGTCTATAACAAATTTCATTTCATTTTTTACTTGTTGATAGTTTTTTTTTTCACGCGACGCTTACTGCTCTTTTTGATGACAAAAACATGTGTGTATGTACATGTAAGGGCAAAGACAATAAATTTATAAAGATGTTGGTTTCTCTTGTAACATTTTTCGCAAACTGTTGATGAGGGAGGAAAGCAACAAGGAGAAAGCAACAAAGTGTACAATTCAAACAACCGAGTTGATTGATTCAATTAAACTTATAATTAAAATTAAGCTTAAAATCAAGTAAAATTTTAATTGAAAAAAATATTTTTTTTTTAATTCAATCAATTAAGAACGTAATCATATTTATTTTAAAATTCAAAAATCACTATTAATTGAAAAAAAACTGCCTATAATTTTTTCTGTGCAGTCTAATGTTCACATTATGTGTATTTGTCATGTGGAATGCCATTTTTCGGCACACATGTAATTCCATGTGTATGTCAAAACTTAAATTTTACATATGGTTTATAATTTACATGTTTACATGTTGGCATGAAACGTACATTTGATATAACCCATATGGGCATTTCTTTCTAAAGATCCAGCGTGAACGAAAATTTAAAAGTTATAAAAAGCATATTCTTTTATGATTTTGTTATAGAGAAATATTTAGATTTTACTAATTTTATAAATTCCCCAATAAATTCGTTCACTAAGCCAAACAAGCCGACTGCAAAGTTGTAATTTCTTATTTGTGAGAATGTTTTATTGTATGTTTTCTTTAATATTATCTTTCTTAAAAGAGGTGATATTTTTTAAAAATTATTCCGAAAACATTTTCTTACATGGTCTGTAATCTAAGGAAGAGTTCGAAGAGAAATATGTTGTATGGTAAATTTTTATTTTGTTTTAATCATTATTCAGTGAAATTATTATCGAAAAAATTTCACGTTCCAAATGTCACGTTTCGACACAGATTTTGGCTAAAAAAAAGTATACAATTGCTATGTAAAATTCTGAAAGTAGTTTGACTAAAAAATGATATGTACTCACTTAGTTTTTTAGCTCACGTGGTCTTTTTGAAAATCAATGTTGTTTACAAAAATTCAAGGTTCTGGCTAAAAACGTAACTGAGAAAAATATTAATTTACCATTATACCAAGGGACCATTTGGTCCATAGTATATTTTCTTTGGTTTTCTTTGATTTTTTTACATTTATTTAAAAATAAAATAAGTATTTAATAGTTTAATTTATAATAATTGTCATTGCATGATACGCAAAATGTTTTTCGGTTAGCTTTGCAAATAAACTTGATGCAAATGTAATATTTTATGTCAGACTTAGACTAACAGCAACTACAAATTCCACGCTTTCGAGCCCCTGAGTTAGAAGTATTATTATTGGAAGAGGCCACTGGAACTTTGCATGTCGATCGTATTTCAGTCAATAACTGTGCTGAGAACTCTAGTTGAGGTAATCTAGTCCGTTTCGTCATATACGCCTTAGCCAGAAAAAGTGCTAGTTGCCGCAAAAACTCTGGTCACCTGCGATTCCGATCAGCTGGAGCACATGAAACGTCAATAAAAGAAAATAGTGTTTATGCATTCAAAGCGGATATATCAAGTATGTTTTCAAATATTTCGTCGGTTTGTTTTGCATTTTGCGCTATAGGAACCAACCATTTGATCAGCAGTATCTATCCTTTCTTAAGTTTCTTACCAACTCAAAAGTGGTAACAATTTGTCGCCTGTTATATTTTGCCCTTTCAAGCCTTCTCTCAAGTCCAATACAACGTGTTGCCCTTGGTTCTTTTCAGGCTCTGCATTTCTAGGCTTGCCAATGTATGGTTGGATTTTCCATAAGTAGCCTGACTTACTGGTGTTGATGGCATAAACTGTAAAAAAGAACATCGCCCCCGGAATGCACCAAGTTGCTCATCAATATTCGTGACAGTTGTAAAACATTGGAAGAAGCTATTGCCAACTGTCCCATAGCTCACGAATAGGAGCAATTTTTTCTCAACATCGCATTTGTCGTCGACTAAAAACATCATCGAAGTGCATGGCAATATTAATCATATGAAATTTATCTTCAGACATTATGTAGTGGCACTCTAAAAAATTTTATTTTTAGCAATAACAAACGGATCAACAAAGTTAGCTGCAGCTAGGACGGGTTCCCGTTCAGTTTCCGTTTCAGAAGAACTTGTTTCGCCATTTTCTTAAATATAATCCATTTCTGAGTCTGAAGTCACTTATCACTTATTGCATTGAATAAAACACCTCTGAACTATTGAAAGAACAAAAGAAGTGTATTCCATAGTTGTTTTTCACATTAGCTGTTAATATGGACCAAATGGCCCATTAACCTAACATTCGTAAGTTTTTTCTAACCTAACAGCAGGGTTAAAATGTTATTTCATTTTTGATGCGTACGACTGTCACGCTCAACACTATGGAATTACCCATATTTACCATTTTCAATATAAAATTTGTCTATGTTTTATTTTTTCTAGTTTTTAATTACTTTTATAATTTATTTTTAATAAAATTTTATTTAATTTTTGCCACCACAAACAATTTTGTTAAATTTTTTAACAGCTGATTTCAGATAATTTGTCACTTGAAAACAGAACACGTTCTAAATCAAAAATGTCATACGTACTGTACACAGTGAAATAACATATGATATTGCTTGTAGGGGTTCAGACGATATGTGCAAATTAAACATGTGAAAAAGTGGCAATCCTCATGACATATACACATTATGTAAACATAGCTTTACACTAAAGCGAAGTCTAGCATATACGAAATTTCTGGCTCAATCTAAATCTTGTTTTATTATTTTTGGGCGTTTACATTGAAATTTTTCTTTTGCTTTTGTTGTTTTGTCTTTGAAATGTTTTTTTTTTGTGCTTATCAGTTTTGTTGCTACAAAGGTAGTAGGCGCACATAACATATGTATACATACACATAATAAAAAAAACCTATGTAAGTAGAAGGGAGTAGGTAGGCCTTCCATAAGACTTTCCTGAGACGGCAAGGGAGTATGAGTACTGGATCTAAAAAAAAGTCTGGGAAGTTCTTACAGAAGGCCTTCCAAAGTTTACCGCTGGGGTAATATGGCATTTAAAAATTTGCTTCACCTTTTATTTATAATTAAAGTCATTTGTTTTATGAATTTTATTTATCTGTTTTTACTACTATTTCCTTACATTTTTTAATTTTTTATCAAAATATCATTTCTTTCTTGCACAGTGAAATAGTTTTAATTACTATTTTTAGTACTATACAGAGAAAACCATAATTGCATCACTAAGTACAACTAGATTTTGATTAGATAGATTTCGTCAAAGTCTAGTCACTAGAGTTTTACTTTTCCCGGATTTTTTCATTTTCCGAGAAAACGGGAATTATTTTTAAATTTCCCGGGATTTCCCACTTAATATAAAACGCTGTAAAATATATTACAATTTAATTTATTTGAACAAAAAAAAATTCATTAGATCTTATTAATAAGTAAAATAAGTTAAGTAAAAAAATCAAAAAATTTAGTTTTTTTTTTATGCAAAGCCAATTATAGCATATACGTAAAACCAAAATACTTATGAAGTTGAATTATTCAAACAAATGATTGCAAAATGTTTCTTTAAAAAAATAATTTTAGTAGAGAATAATAATTTACAGCATCGTTTGAGAGACCATTTTTAATTTTTATCAAGAAGAAACTCGTCACCTATCAATCGATGTTTTCATTATACATTATATACTTTCAGTTTTACACCAATTCCATCAAAAACTTGTAATTCCTTTTTTAAGGAAAATTATTTTGTTTAATTTCTCTACTAATGGTGCATTCCTATGTCAGCCTGTGTTCTATTGACATCATCTCTTACAGAAAAAGTATTTGCTGCATTTTTAGAATCTTATCCAAAAATCTTTTGTGCAGTTGCTTTCCATATAAAACCATCAAATTTTTTTTTTAAACAACTTTTTTTCATTTTTGTAATCTGGGTCTTAAAAATATTTTTAAATTGCGCATATTTGAGAATTGCGATTTTTTATAGAACTGTTGGTTTTTTTAATTGAAGTTTATGATATTTAAATTAGGCTTAAGTTCATCAGATATAATTTGCATTAACTTACTTTAAGTGAACGAAGGAATTTACAACATGAAATGAATTAAATTTTTTGATAATTTTATTCTTGACTAAACAGTGGATTGAACTCGGGTCGAATTTACATGTTTCGAGAATAACCACATTCCCACTATCAGAATTCTTTGCCGTTCTACCGTTTGCACCACTGCATCACTTGCCAGTCTACGGACAAACATCAATCTTTAACCAATCGGTATTGGTGGATCGAAACTACAATGTGTCGAGCACCCAATAATAACGAAAGAATAACCAAAGACAGAACAAATAAAAACTCATTCAATTAAGTCAACTCAAGTCAAATGAGTGAAATATTCAGATATAATTTGAATGTTAAATTTCTGTACCTACACATTACGTATATATGTGTAAGCTTGTGGCTTCTTTTATAACACATATTCACCCCTGTTGTAAATAATTTTCCCCTTTTCATATATATGCGATTATTAAAAACTCCCATGAAAAAAGGTAATTCAAAGCAGAATAATAACGTAAAAAAATTTTCACGGAAAAAATTCCCCTTATAGTGAAAAGTTTTTTTCCTCGTAATTTGTTCACATTTCCCTAAGATTATCTCACTTTATTTTTGCTAGGGAACAGAACATGTATGAAGTAGTTTCTTCTACTGCACAAACCGATATATTGGTCAACAAAATGCAAAATGACAGGCCGATTGTGTGCGGATTTGTGAAGCTTTCGAAGGACATGGTGGCAGAATTTTAGAAAATATTTTTGAATGTTTTATATTTGAGTAAATGTTGTGCACTTTGAGAAAAGGCAAACAAGTGAACTATTCAAAGCAGACCTCTAGTACAAATACTCTGGTGCCTTGGGCTAATCTATGTTAAAATAGCTGTATCCACATGTCTGTTTGTCCGTCCTTTAAAAACGCTTGCTTTCGACTACTTCAAAGAAAAAACTATATTGGTGGCAAATTGTTTCTAGTTATTGTGAGCAGCTTAAGAATGAGATCCAGCAAAATCGGTTCAACCCTCAAAAATTAATCATTATGTTGCAAAAAGTTACAGAAATAGTAGCAAAATGGGCATATTGATATAGGATTTTGCACAAGTTAGAGCTATGTGACAGGAAAATGTACCATAAAGTTTCGTGAGGATAGGTCCATAATATTCCATAGGCCTCTTATAAAGCCCACTCTCAAAAACTAATTTAGTACGCGTAAAACCTTAAAGAATTATGCAACTGTCATAAATTTTGGTCTGCCACAGTTTTATATGACAAGAAATCACACTGTCAAATTTCGTGAATATCGATCATAAGCTCAGTATAAATCGTACTACCGGAAAACCGTTATGACTTGAAATATACTAACTGTCCGTGTAGCACTCTTAATAAGTAAGTAAGTTATGAAAATTTGCTTCTATTACTATCTTTATAAAAATAATTTTCAGAGTTTCGCCCTTTAATTTTTCATTTATTTGTTTGCCGAGGTATCAAATTTTAAGCATAACATGCTGTATTTTTGAGTCCATTATTATGAAGTTTATAGTTATCAAATTAAATGCGCAATGTAAATGCGCTATCAGTTTTTATTTTATTAAAACAAATCAAAATCTTGTTAGTTATTAGTATATGAATAACTATTTTTAAAACAACCTTTAATTTTTACAGCAGGTAGATATGAATAATACCTGTCTAATTGAGTTAATATAGTATTGTTGAATAGGTGTGATATGTATATTAGAGAGGGTCAATTTTTTTGCCCACCAAGCGTATAGCAAAATCTTAATTTACACATAATTCTAAGAACTTTTCCTAAAGAAACCATGGTTCTAAAATCAAAATCGAGCTTCCGGTTTTTGACTTGAAAGTTTGGTGCTCAGAAAATCTGGAAAAAATAATACTTTTTTGGATATATTTATTGCAATTGGTGAATAGTTGGCCTGTATCTCTGAAAAAGGGCTTGTTTAAAAGAAAATTCTCTCAGCTTTCTATATCTGTGCTCATTTTTAGAAAATTCTGTACATAAATAATTGGTTGGGAGACTTTTGTCAAAATGTTCATAGTCAAGCTGGTAAAATAAAAAAAATTTATTTTATTTTTTATTAAAACCCAATTTTCTATTTTAAAAATTCACTACCTTTTTAAAAAAGAAACTAAATGAAAAAAAAAAATTTAATTACCCAATAAAAATTTTTCTCACTTAATGGTACATTTAAAAAAATAAGCGCAAAGTTATGCGCTATGGAATAAGACATACAGAAATACAGTAAAGTAAGTGAAAGAACTCTCAAAAACTTTAAAGAAAAATAAAATTTCAAGTGCAACGGTTTGTAAGGGAGAATTTATGTGTCAAAAATGTATTGCTTCAAAGTGGGAACACGCCGTATAAAATGCATGTCTTCCGTAAGCGCAATGGTAAGCTAAACTTTTATGTTTCTCCCTTACAAACCTGCTTTGTTCGAAGCTCCATTTTTTTTTTTTTTTTTTTTTTGGGTAACAACTTCAATAAACCTGTCTTTAAAAGAAAAAATACTGTCCAAACCGGAAATTAAACCATTACATTCTTAATACGAGTTTTTGTACATTTTTAAATATTGTTGGCTATACTTGAAAACGCGTCGAAAAAGTGAAAATTTGTATTAAAAAAAAATTATTTTTGTTTACCATACATTCCTAAAATGGAATAAACGTGAGAATTTTAATTTGTGTGATACAACGACAGAATTACAAACTTTTCAGTTTCTCATTACCTATTAATTTTCTGTTTTTAAATTATGGCCCTTATTATGTAAAATCATAAATATTTTGTAATTTTGTTGTTGCGTTTTACAAAAATTCATGTACCGTTTTAAAATTTCTGAAATATAGTTAGACAATTCTGAAATATAATTGGAAATGGTGTAGTAAGAAACATAGGCCCTAATTATGTAATTCGTAACGTAACGTCAAAGAATTTCTGTAGAAAGCAACAACAAAATTACAAATTTGCGAATTACATATCGCACTTGTTCAACAATACTGTATTAACTCAAAATTGCAACATTTTCAGTAGAAGTTAAACAATTTTTAATTTCATATGAAAGGCATATGAAAAAGTATTTTAAAACCAACCGTTTCTTTACAAAAAATTAGACAAAACAGCACGATATTTTAACTGCGGGTAGATATGACTATTACATGTCGATTTCTTTCAAAAAGTGAAAAAATAAAAATTTTGAGTTAATACAGTATTGTTGAACAGGTGCGATATGTTTCTTACTACACCATTTCCAATTGTGTTTCAGAATTTTCTAACTATATTTCAGAAATTTCCAATTTAACTTCAAAAACTTCCAATTGTAACTTCTGAAAGTGTCCAATTTTATTTCAACAATTTATGTTTTTATAACTAATACAAATTTCCAAATTAGAAATGGACGATAGCATTTTGTCTGAGCCGCCATTTAGCATCTACCGTTTACTGATCTTGGGTAACCGGAACATATTCAGGGAACTGAGCGATTTGTACAATTGCTTACCAATGTTTCCCACGTGCCGTAGAATGTAACCGCGATGATATTTTGGCAGTTACTATTAAAAGCCGCAACAGAATACCATGAATGGATAGCAAAAAAGATATTGTATGTAAATTGCAGCTATAGGCCGAAACTTTATTTATTTACCCCCGGCTTGGCCCGTATTTTTTTATAAATTTTTTATTTTTATTTTAATCGGTTCCTTTTTTTTTTTTTTTTGTTGTGAATTTTCAAAAAAAAATGCGTTTTAATAAAAAATAGAATAAAAATTAAAAATATTGGTTTTTAATTTTTTTATTTTCAGTTTTTGCTTAAATTTTATTTAAAGAAATTTTCGTTTAATGAAGTTTTGATTAATGAATTCTATTGCATTTTGACAAAACATCTTAAGTCAAAATTAAAAAGTTGAAAAAAATGATGTTAACCCTTCTGCATCCCTTGGATATATGCCCTTCCTATGATCCTTTGGGTCAATATGACCCAACAATAAAATGTTAACAGCATTTCATATTTAAGTGTAACAAAAACAAAAGCGATTCTATTGATTATTTGACCGAAAAAATTATTGATCGATGATTCTGAATGAAGATGAACTCAATGCAATAGAAAACAAATTTTAAAGTGGAATTAAACTTGCAATATCGCATGTTGGGTCATATTGACCCAAAGGATATTAAATGTGTGTAAATCGTGTTTTTTGGAGGGGGAAGGAAAAACTAAAATTTTATTATTTTCATTTAAATTTATTATGTTTGTCCCTGTAATGGATAAATTGAAGTTTCACGTCCATATCTTATATTTAAAGGGACAAATTTTGCGTTTGAAAACCAAAATTGGGTCAAATTGACCCAAGGAGTGCAGAAGGGTTAATCGTACGAATTTTCATTCAAAAAACATTTTTGCTTACGTTTTTAAAATTTTGTATTATAAACAAAATTTTTCTTTAATTCTGGTTATATTATTAATTGAAAAAAATGCTTTTTCACCGAGTTTTTTTTAAATCTTTTTTGCTCTCTTAACTCCACTTAAGATCTTTTGTCAAAATGCCGCAAAATTGTTTTATTTTATTCAACTTTGAATTAAAATTTAGTTAGATTATTTTATTTAACTTTTGTGTATCAAAATTGTAACAGTTTTAGGCTTCTTATCAGCTTGACTATGATTATTTTGACAAAAGTCTCCTAACCAATTTTTTATGTACAGAATTTTCTAAAAATGAGCACAGATATAGAAAGTTGGAAGAATTTTCTTTTAAACAAGCCCTCTTTCAGCGATACAGGACAACTATTCACCAATTGCAATAAATATTTCCAAAAAAGTATTATTTTTTCTAGATTTTCTGAGCACCAAACTTTCAAGTCAAAAACCGGAAGCTCGATTTTGATTTTAGAACCATGGTTTCTTTAGGAAAAGTTCTTAGAATTATGTGTAGATTACGATTTTGCTATACGCTTTGTCACTTTTTTTGGGCCCGAACAAATTGACCCACTCTAATGTATATAGTTTTATAAACTTTGTTTTCTTCATCCCTATAATATTGATAGTGTTCTTTAAATTAAAGAATTTCTTAAACAATAATCAAAACTTAAACTTGTTGTAATAAAGGTAAATAAATTTTAGCTTTTAAAATTGCGCTTAGATGCGTTATTTTTGGCTCCACACAGTGGTATAAAACATATGCAGAACGAGGATTAATTCAGGTAAGCCTGTGTTTTATGTCACAATATTTTTTTGAATTCTGTGTATATTGTTTACTAAAAAAAACTTTTGTTGTCAAATTTTATTGGAATATTTATGTAATAATCTAAAAAAAAAAACTATGCCAATTTTCGAACAATTTATTTATTTTTTTTTTAAATAATGCACATTCGTTGCTTAAATATGAAATCAAAAATCATCTTCATATTTATATTTACCTTCATCATTATCATCACCTTCATGTTATCATCAACAACATCGGAAATATTAAGCAAATTAAACAAATCAAGTGCTGTTTGTGGTAAATTTAAATTATGTAGTTTTTTGTCATAATGTGTGTGTGTATGCTTTAAATTAAAGGATTTGAAGTTATAAGAAACCGATTAAAAATGTCTTCACTCTATTTTATGGGACTGCATTTACGAGCATGTTGTTCTTTAAAATGTTTAAAATCTTTATAACGAGCTTCTTTTGCCTCCTCAGAAAATGGGCCTATTGGCAATATAGCATGATGAATTAAGAAATTGTGTAAAGTGGGAGGCATATAAGACCATGGGTAAAGTTTTACGTAAGATTTGCCGTTTTATGGGTAAAGTCGCGAAATTTTTGAAGTGAATCTTGTGACCACAGGAAACAACAATTATACGCAATCGTTCTACCAATTATACATAAATTTTTGTAATTTAAGTTAAAGTTTTCTGCATTTCAAAATAACAAAAATAACAACAATTTTCTTTGCAACCACACACATTTTTCATTAAGAAAACGTTTGTAAATTATAGCCACAACAATATTATGCATTTATTATTATTTTTTGCAACATTATGTTAAAAATTTCATACAAATTGATGCTGAAGTTAAAGTAGACTCAACTTTAGTTACATTTTTTAAAAAAAATTTTCTTTACATTTTTGTTCTTAAATAGAAAGGAAAATATGCGAAATAATTTGGGAAGAAAAAAGATAGAAGAAAAAACGAAATTGTTGCTCTGATTGTGAACAAAGCTTTAAACGAAACAAAACAGGAAAAACAAGTTAAAACATTTTGTGAAACACAAATCTCAAATTTTTTCAAATGGGGCAAAAACAGGCAAGTTTTTTTTTTTTTTTTGATTATGCATGCTGAAATATCATATTTCTGGAATATATAAAAAGTTTTGCCCAAGTATTCTCACAAAATATTTTGAAAATCAGCACTTCTTTAAAAAAAAAATAGTTTTTTGACCAATTAAATTTTTTTTTTTCATTATTTATTTATTAAATCTTCATAAATTAAATATGAACTAACAATAACTAATCAAATCTTATTCTTGTATTTTATTTTATGTCCTGCCACTGTGGCCACTGTCATTTAAAATTTTTCGAGCTAGTGGATTTGGGTGCAGCTCTAACCTTTTTAAATATTTTACCGCACACTTTGTTATAAGTAGTCCTTACCAGTGGAACATTGAGATCCTTGTGGATATTTGCGTTTTTAACATACCAAGGGGTACCTGTGATTATTCGAAGAAGTTTATTTTGGCGCCTTTGGATTTTTTCGATATTTGAGGCCGAGGCAGTGCCCCATAGTTAAATACCGTAGCACCATATTGGCTTTACAATAGAGTTGTATAGTAGTAGTTTGCAATCGAGACTAAGAACAGAAATTCTTCCAATAAGCCAGTTAATTTGAATTGCTTTTAGTTTCATTTGGGTTAATTTTGCTTCTATATGACATTCCATTTTAAACGCCGATCTAGATGAATACCGAGATATTTGACATGCGATTGTTGAGGCACGAGTTCTTTATTGATTTCAATAGAGGGGCATGTTTTCCGACGCAAGGTGAATGTAATATGTACGCATAGTTGCTCATTGACCTTTATTCTCTATTTTTTTTTAACCACAGTTCTATTTGAAATATATGATCCTGCAGGTATCGACATGCTGCTCGTGTACACTTAGAAAAGCTTTATCATCATCAAAAGTTGAGGTTAGGGAGTAATTGTTTGCTGGCATGTCCGAGGTATATATATGGTAAAAAAGTGGTCCCAAGATGCTACCCTGAGGAACTCCAGCTTTAATTGGAGAACTCAAAAAACCACCATCTTTAATAACAAATTTTCGACCGCCCAAGTAGCTTTCTAACAGGTTGTGTGTGTTAACCGGTAGGTTTAACTTCAATTTGTATAACAAGCTTACATGCCAGACTTTATCAAAAGCTTGGGAAACATCAATGAGGAGAGCGGAGCAACATTTTCTTTCTTCAAATGCTTTTCTTATGGCGTTTACTATCCGATGGGTTTGTTCAATGTGCCATGTTCTCTTCTGAACCCGAATTGATAGTTAGGTATAAAAACATTTGTCATTTAAAATGGCGTTTACTATCCGATGGGTTTGTTCAATTGTGCCATGTTCTCTTCTGAACCCGAATTGATGGTTAGGTATAAAAACATTCTCATTTAAAATTGGGGTTAATTTTGACGCTAGGAGCTTCTCAAACAGCTTTGATATATTAGATAATAAGCTAGTGATCTTTTCACGGCTTTGGTATCATCCTAACTAAAGAGACCTTTCATTCTTGAGGCCAGTATTCAAGGCGTAAAATAGCATTAAAAATACAAAGAATAATTTTCTTAGCTTTGCGAGGTAGCTCTAAAAGCATTTTGTTACTGATCTTATCAACACCAGGTGCCCATTTGGTGTTTGATTCACAAATAGCCTTTTCTATTTCTCTTATCTCAAATCTAAGGGGGGTAGCTGCTCTAACATTAATAGGCGATAACTCGTCCGCTATATCGTCAGATGTATTTGGGGTAAATACGATTTTCAAATGATTTACAAACAGGTTTCCTTTGTCGTTATCACTTCTTGCCCAACTTTCATTCAGGTTTCTTAATGTTGGCTTCGAGATAACTGGCCTTTTGAGATTTCTAGCTGCACGCCATAATGAGTAGTCTGATTGTGGGGTTGCCTGGATGCAATCCTTAAGATATTTTTCCACGGAATCCGTTTTCTGAGACTGCAGTAATTTCCTTAGCATTTTTGTACACTCTTTTAATAACTTCTTAAGTTGAGAGGATTGCCACACTCTTCGAACTCTCCTTTTTTCATTCAAGAGGTGCTCGACACCTGTAGAATATATTTTACTATTATTGGTATTTTTGAGGGTTTTGCTGGAACGTTGAACAGCTAGTTTAAGATAACTGTCAAAATTGACAATAGAAAGATCCACATTCTCCGGTGTGCTAAGCGAAATATTTTCTGTGCAATAGGTACTGAGATATTTTTTATATTTTAACCAATTTATTTGGGTAGCTGGCGTCGGTATGTAACCAGAGGGAGATACATTTCTATTGGTGTTTGTTAAAGTAACAATTGTAGGTGTGTGATCGGAGGATAATTCTAAGGAAGCTTCAACGTGTTTGGTTTCTCTGGGGATGTTTTTAACCACGTCAAAATCGATGTGATCTGGAATTTCTTGCTGATCAGCAGGCCAATAAACCCCAATTAAAAAAAAATTTTTTAAATATTTCCTCGATATTTTTCGTTACAAAAATTTATTAACAAATTGTTAGAGTTGATAGATCTATTTAAAAAATAGTGTTTTCTAAGAAACAATTTTCACAAATTTCAATAAAAATATATTGATTTTCACTTTTTAACAAATATTTCCAAATTATTAAATATTATTCAACTTTTTATCAGAAAATTTTGAAGAAATATTACTCCCGAATAGAAACCCTAATACTGTCGTGCAAAGTACGCGTTTTTTCAAAATTTAATGTATTAAAATTTTCCATTTATTTAAACCAACAAGAAAAGAAAAAGCTACTAAAAATATACCTCAGTTTTTCCACTATTTACAATCCTCTTTGGGAGTTTATTAAAAACAAAAAAATTCTCCAAAGATTCTTTAGCTGTTTAATGTTCCTTTTGTCAGTTTATCTCCAAATGATATGCATCACACTCTCGAACGAAATGATTTCAAACAAACAAAAGTTCAATGTACACATAAGTATTTTTGCATTTATTTATCAGTGTATTTGTGTAAAAGATACTCTTCTGTTTTTATGTACAAAAACATAAGCAATCTACATATTGTTTTAGTTGAAAAAGCAATACCAATATATTTTAAATGCAGAATCAAAAAAAAGTATCGTCAAGTGTTATGTAAAGTCTTCATATATAAAAATAAATGTATGTTTATTTGTTTGTAACTTTTAGACGCCTACCCCACAAAACCGATCGTTTTGAAACGTTAATAGTATAGTACTGATGGTATGGAAGGAGCTATAGGCTATATATATTTTTTGAAATTTTTAATGGGCAAACAAACAAAGACAATTTAGATTTTTCTATATCTGGAGAATGGCAAGATCTTATGTTTCCAAATTACATGGAACTTGGTTACCAACACACAACATCTGACTAAATTAATTTCCTGAAGATGCTAACCAAAGGTTAGCGAAATATTGAAAATAATAAATATAATATTTTATAAAAAAAAGACCTCAAGCTTAAATAATTAAAAAGTTATTGTTCCTAAATTAGTTAAAAGCATCATAGTTATCAAAACACAACATCTGACAAAATCTGGGAGATATTGAAGGAGTGAACGTGACACAAAATAGATTTGTTTTTATACAAAGAACAGTATGAGAAAAATTGGCCGAATTTGGTACACCTAGCTTGGATATCAATACACAACTTCTCTAGAAAAATAAACGGTATTTGATAAGTGGGCGTGGCACCTCCCATACAAAGTCATTATAGATTGCTGTATATCTGGAGAACGGCAACAGCCAATGTTGCCAAATAAGGTACAGGCATATTGATAATTAAAACACAACATTCGACAAAATGTGGGCGGCATAAGATGGTTGGGCATTTTACAAAGTACAATTCTATTTATCTGGATAACAGCACTAGCCAAAGTTTCCAAATTCGAAACAAATCTGATGGGCATTCAAAATACACCATCTGTAAACAAAATTGGGCGGGTTAAGAAAAGTGGGCGTGGCACAAAAAAGGAATTATGTATATCCGAAGAGCTGTGAGTGTAAAACTGCCTACATTTGGTAGAAATTTAATGGTCATCAATACACAGCTAGAGTTTACAAATTTGATTTAATAGCTTGTTATAAATGCACAAAGAAAAATAATCAGCTTTAGATATAGAGGAGATGGCTGATCGGCTGCCTTTCCCTGTAAGCCTTGTGAACAAATGCAATTTACGGACGTAGGAAAATGCGCCCAAAGAAAAATGGCACAAGAAAAAAAATTAAAAATCGCCCAAAAGAACATGAAAAATTACCCAAAAAGTTATATATGAAATTTTGCCCAAAAAAAAAACGAAAAAGGGCAAAAAAAAAATGAAAAATTACCCAAAAAGCAAAAAAGAATTTTTTCCAAAAAAAAAAAAAAAAAAAAATAAAAACTACCCAATTTGAAAAAAGTGTTTATTATTCATATAAATTTAGTTACATACAAATGTTAGTTTTATGTAAAAAATGTTCAACAGCTGCTCGTCAGTATAGACAGTTATACTTATTTGAGCCCTCCGCCAAACTTTGTGCACTCTTCAATAGTTAAATATTAATTAATCAATTACTCGAAACAGAATATAGCTTTTTGTAAGGTGGCATGTCATAACGTCCAGTGTCGTACTGTCCATGGACACTGTAGATAAGCTTTAGTTAGCGATGCCGGTACTTGTTTTATCAAAGAGGAGAAAATCCTTGCGCCCGGCCGAAGGCCGACTGTGCAGAAAAGCTTTATTTAGCGAAGCAGGTACTTGTTTTTATCAAAGAGCAGAAAATCTTGCACCCGGCCGAAGGCCGGCTATGCTTTCGAGTTTGTAAGCATGTTGGGGACATTATGACACTCTACAAAGTGACATAACGTCCACGGACCTTATGGCACTGCTCTGATGGACATTATGACACTTTTAAAAGTGTCATAAAGTTCATGGACACTTTGACACTATGACACTGGACGTTATGACATGCCATCTTTTTGCAATACATAACATTTAGGAATTCGACGTATAATGATAATGAACGATGTAGACAAATAGTATGTTAGATTTGGACGAAATTTTAAAAATTAAAGATGGCCCGAAAAATTGGCTTTTTGGGTAATATTTCATAAAGAAAATTTTTCCTACAGCCGCAATTTGCAGTTTCAAAGACTTTTATTTAGCAAACTTTTATTCATGAAAACTTTCATAGAAAATTTGATTTGTAAACCTTCCATTAATTAAAAATATTTTTATGAAAACAGTCATTAGTACATTAGCAGTTGATCTGGGCACAAGAAACAATCCACTAGATTCTGTGCTGTTGCTCTAATTGACTCAGCCTTTATGTCCATCTTTGCTTCTCTACAGCTTGTAAACAAAGCGTTATTGGCAATTTTAAAAACAACTTGACTTGATGCTTTGTACGGTAAAAATATTGTTGATTATGTGAATCTTGCCAAGTCGCTATTTTTCATCATCTGGTTCGTGAACCGGAACTCAGCTCTGATTTTTAGATGTAAGCGGCTTTAATTCACTTGCCGGTTTGTAAATTCAACATGAAGTTGTATATTGTAAGTTTTGTGTATTGCAGGTGTTTTACCAATAACATTTTCGTTTTACGCGAAGTATATATTGGCAGTTTTGGCTATTTTATGATTAAGGTCACTATCTCCTTCTCCATCTTCGCTAATTGTGAATAGTGGGACTGTTCAACTTGCTTTAAGACTTTAGACCCTAGATGTATTTTATGGCGGAAAGATAAGCCGCAATAGCTTATTATCATAATCTCTGTCTTTTCATTTTAATACGTAGACCTCTCCTAGTCAATTCGCCAGTAAAAATATTAAGGTTATACTGAAGAGATTCAGCTGATCTTGCCACACATTTTACTTCGGATGAACACTATCAAAGAACCTTTTGGTTCGTGTTATCAGTTTGTGTCCAAGTTCTTCTTTAAAGAACCAACCACATTTATGTTTCTATATTATATTCCTATAAAGTCTATTTGTAACACTCTGTGCTTCTTTCTGAAATTCGTCTGATCATCAATACTAGATTTTGTCTAAAACCACACTGTTTCTCCTCAGGCATTTGTTCTATAATACTCAGAAGTTTTAAGGTGAGTAAACTTGAGTAAATTTTTCCTGCTACAGTTAATATTTCTCGGTGATTCTAGCTAGAACAACTGCTTATTACCCTTTAAGTCGAAAAAATTGCCACCAAAATCGATTGCAACTTTTTTAAATTAACTATTTATAATTGTTAGGGATCTGAAAAAAAGTTCACAATTTGCTATTAATAAATTTTTTATTTAACTATTTATTCTTTTTTCAATTCTCTGTTTATTCATAAATTGTCACTGTCCATTTTCTATGCAACACAATATTCTATTGTCTTAAAATTTGTAAAGTTATTTAATTTAAAAGACTATTTGATTTAAGTTTATCACCGGAAATTCAAATGAACTTCCGGTAAATATACAACAATAAATATTACTCACCATAACTTAGTCATATGGTGGTTATTATGCAGTTCTAAAAATTATATGCACTTAAATATGTATACATATGCAAATAATTTCCCGATTCAAATCTTAAGTAGTATCGCCTCTGAATTAATTTTATTGAAAATATGACAAAATATTGAAACAACTTTAAGCCAAACCAGAATGCCTACCTACCCAGTTTATGCAGACAAAGAAATTTAAATAAAATAAGTAAATAAATAAAGGTATCCAGAGTACATTTGTTAAAAATACCAACAAAAAATAAAAATACCTAAAAAAAAATAAAGTAAAAATAAATGTGTACAGTGAGTGTCCCATTTATGGCTATTGGCATGTAGCCCACCAACGTTTTGCATTTCATTTCCTTTATTACAAAACTTTTCGTATTAATATTTTCTCTTTATAATTTTTTTTTTCTATTTGTTGTTTTCGTACTAAAAATTTGCCTACTCGTGCACAACTGAAGCAGTGGTATGGCGTAGAAAATTCAACGTTATAATGCCAAATAATAAAAATTCTTTTTATTATAACAAAAGTTAACAACAAAAATGTTACCATCATTTTTATTAAACTTTCATATTTTGTTTTTTTTTTTTTTTTTTGCTAAAATCGCATTATAAAAAAAAATCAACGAAATCATAGTCTTTCTGTATTTATATTTAATATTTATTTGTTGGTGTATTAAACAAATGTAAAATTTGTACGTATTTTTGTACATCTAGGGGTATATTTGTTTCTTGTTTGTTCTAATTTTTATACCCACTGCAGAAAAATGTTGTTATTACTAAAGAATTTTTCAATTACACCGTTTACAATATTAATTCTTAAACACTTAAATACTTCAATATCGGTAACAAAGAGAAATCCATTTATTTAAGATAGTTATTAAAAGAAGCTTTAACTAGGTGCGAACAGGATTTAGATTTCACTTTAAAATACGAAAATTAAATCACACTATACAATTATAATAGCTTCGTTATGCCAGCTTTCATAACAGAGGAAATCAGGGTTGCTGTTTGAAAAATTTTTATCCGACCAAAATTGTCTGCAAAACCTACCAAAATCATTTGAAGCCGACCAAATTTTTGAAATATTAAAAAACAATTATATCGTCATAAAAATGCAAAAGGGCCTATCATAATTTTTAAAAAAATTTCAGTAGCGATACGACTGAGATTACAAAAACAGTTTTTCAGGACAGTGTCAATCATGCGTAATGTGTTAACGACCAGAAAACCCCGTTGTTATAATCACAATAGCTGCCTTTTTATTAAGTTATCTCTCTTTTTCTTAAAATTAACATAGGCTGTTTTTCATTTTATATGACGATATGTATTTTTGATAAAAAGTATAATTTTTATTGGATAAAGCTATAAATCTACATATTATTATTTTTTGTAATTTGCAATTATAGTAAAAACGAAAAAGTAAGCCTATATTTAACGTCCTACACGGAACCCCTACTTTTATTAAAAGTTTATTTGCTGGTAACGATTATATAAGTTAAGGTACGAAAGTACAGCAACAAAAGCTATTGTGCAAAATAAAAAAATTGCAACAATAAACACTTCTTCAAAATTAGCGCTGCACGCGCGTCCCAAAATAACTGAATAAAATACCTTTTTTTCATAGCAGACGCTACGTTGCATTTCTTACCTGCAAATTCCGTTCACATGAAATGTGAGTCCGTTTATGCTGATAAGCATTTTTGCCGTGGCTTCTTCTTCTTCCTCTAGAAGTTGTAGAGTTCTTTAGTTTATAGTTTCAGATTAAAAGTTAGTTCAGCACTGACACTCAAGACTTGCATAGCAAGTAATTGTAATTATAGTTATATTTGGATTTGTTTAAATAAAGTTATTTAATTATTTTTGATTTGTTTAAATAAACGGAAAATGAACAGAGATTAATTTGTGTTTTAATTATATTGACAACAAAACTAAGTGACACTCAAGACTTGCATAGCAAGTAATTACAACAAAACTAATTGGCGCCCAACGGAAAAAAAACAGTCACCATTGAAGTGAAAAGAAAAATAACCTTTTATAATAAAAAAAACAGTGTTTAAAAAAATTAAAATTTAAACAACAAAGACAATCACCATACAGTGAGCAGATAAAAACTAAGTCACCATTGAAGTGAAAAGAAAAATAACCTTTTATAATAAAAAACAGTGTTTAAAAAAAAATTAAAATTTAAACAACGAAGACAATCACCATACAGTGAGCAGATAAAAACTAAGTCATCATTGAAGTGAAAAGAAAAATAACTTTTTTATAATAAAAAACAGTGTTTAAAAAAAATTAAAATTTAAACAACAAAGACATTCACCATACTTGTGAATAAAAATTACATTGCTTATTGAAAATTTAAAAAATTACTACCATACTGGTGCTAAAAACCTAATACAATTCTTAAAAATATAAAAAGCATTCATCACCAAAAAGCAAAAAATATAACAAAAACTAATCCATCAATCAACAACTTAGAAAAGCCAAGCCGTGAGCAGTTGCAAAGGACCCTTAGTGAAGCCGAGTCTTGAGCAGTTACATTCCAGCCAGAAAAGTTGCATTTAGAACCAGAAGGAGCCAAAGCCGTGATGATTTATTTGTAAGAATTCTATTTTTTATTATTACTATTGATTGCTATCTATTATTTTTTATAAAATTTTTTTTTTAAAAAAAACAAATCGGATCTAAATTTTTGAAATTTCGTAAAATTTTTTATTTTTATTATTGTAACAGTTATTACCTTTGCAATTTAAAGTGAAATTTACGTGAAAAGAATTCTGAGTTGATCTTTGGTTTTGCCCTAGAGTTCATGTCAAGACCACAGGAAGATCCTGAAGAGTTTGACGTTATTTTAGCTAGGCTACAATCACTATTAATTTCTGAAAAAAGAATTGAGAACAAAGAGGAAATGAATTCTGAAAATTTGCAAGTTCTCTTGGACACTGCTATCCAACAAGCAGTCCAAAGAACAAAAGAAAGCTTTGAAGCAACTATTGCCGACCTTACTAGGCGACTCCAATCCTTAGAGCCACCTTCTGCCGTAGAAGCATATAAGGAAATAGAAATAGTACCCAATAGGACATGTGAGGAAACTCTAGATATAATTAAATCTGTCCCAGAATTTAAAGGCGACCCCACCAGATATGTCTCTTGGCGTCAGGCCGCCACAACAGCCCATAAATTATTTGAACCTTATGTAGGAAGCTCAAAGTACTACCAGGCGGTAGCTATTCTGAGAAACAAAGTCGTGGGTAACGCAGACGCTGCGTTAAGCACTTATAACACAGTCCTTAACTTTAAGGCTATTATAGCACGGCTTGATTTTACTTACATGGATAAAAAATCCATCTTTACGTTAGAGCAAGAGCTCTCCACTTTAAGGCAGGGACAGAAAACTATTATCCAATTTTACGACGAAGTAGAGCGTAAGTTAACCGCGATTGTGAACAAAATTATAATGTCGAATGAAGGAGATGCCAATTTGATTCAGTCACTGAACCAAAAATACCGTGAACAGGCTTTGCGTGTCTTTGTTTCGGGAGTTAGGAAGCCCTTATGTGACACCTTGTTTTCGTGCAAGCCTGCAGACTTGCCATCAGCTCTGGCACTAGCACAAGAGCTAGAAGCAAATCAAAACCGCTATCATTTTGCTGCCATTTACAGTAATGGTTTAAACAAGGCTTTAATGAGTCCCTCAACACACACAGCCTTAGGACAAAACATACAGCGTGTTAAACAGAACTCCTTCGGTCAGCAAAATAACTATTCTCAGCCTCCGCAAAACTTTGTCGGTCAACAAACTACTCCATTTTATCAAAATCGCCCTCAACAGGCATCTAACCAATCACAACGCCATAATGTTGCAAATTCGAATTTCCGAAATTTCGCCCAAAATCCTTTTCAGCCTGTAGGCCAACAAGCTAGTGACTCTCAACCAGTATCCCAATCCCTGGACACTGATGTAAGCATGCGTACGGTGCGAACAAACAACTTTCAGGGTTTTCAAACACAAAAGCGAGGTTTAACATCCGAAAGACAGGTCCCTCAGAAGGTCCAAAGGATTAACCACCTTGGCCAAGAGATGTTGCAAAACGAAGGTCTCGAAACCTTGGAAACACATGACTACGGCGATGAGCCAAACTTCTCTGGTAACCAAGAGCCGTATGAAAACCCTACTTTTTCTGATCCACCTTTCGAAGATGAGATTAATTTTTTAAGGGAGGGTCAGTTCTCCCCTACATTGAGCGAATGATAGGTGGCAAAAACATTAAACTTTTAATCGACACTGGTGCCTCTAAAAGTTATATCACCAATATTAACGGATTAAAAAACATTAAAGAAGTCGAAAAACCATTTTTAGTCAAATCCATTCATGGTGCTGATACAATCAACAACAAAACACTAGTAAATGTCCTAAATCATACTGAAACATTTTTTATTTTACCGAACCTGTCTCTATTTGACGGTATCATAGGTTTTAGCTTCATAAAAAGCATAAAGGGCGTGATTAACACAGAAAAAGACATGATTTATTATAACGGCGGCGAAGAAAAATTGAAATATCTTAAGCTAGATGCAGTGAATTCTTTAATAGAAAATGTCTCTATCCCAAAAAATGTAGAAAAGAAATTTTTTCAAATAATAAACGAAAATGCTGGTGTTTTCGCTAACCCGAATGAAGCCTTACCCTTTAACACGAAAATTTCCGCAACAATTAAAACAAAAGATCAGGAGCCCATATATTCTAAATACCAATCCTACCCCATTTCGATGATAGAATTTGTCAATAAAGAGGTTAAGGAACTTTTAAAAAATGGCATTATAAAGCCATCCCGATCTCCCTATAACAGCCCTGTTTGGGTTGTCGACAAGAAAGGCACAGACGAATTGGGCAAGCCCAATAAACGCCTCGTGTTCGACTACACTAAACTTAATTCAAAAACTATCCCTGATAAATATCCTATACCTGATCCGTCTGTTATACTTTCAAATCTTGGCAAATCTAAGTTCTTTACAACCTTGGACTTAAAAAGTGGCTTCCACCAGATTAACTTGGCCGAACACGACCGGAAAAAAACTGCTTTCAGCGTGAATAATGGTAAATACGAGTTCTGTCGTTTACCATTTGGATTAAAAAACGCCCCGAGCATTTTTCAGCGTGCCATCGATGATGTTTTACGTGATGAAATCGGAAAGTCATGTCACGTCTATATCGATGATATCATCATATTTTCTGACTCTGAGCAGAAGCATATAGATGACATCCAAAACATCTTACTAAAACTTTACCATGCTAGCATGAGAGTTTCTTTAGAAAAGTCCAAATTCTTTAAAACCTCTGTCGAGTATTTGGGCTTTGTCGTTTCAACCGACGGTATCAGAACGTGTCCAAAGAAAATTGAAACCATAGTCAACTACGAAACGCCAACAACCTTAAGGAGCTTAAGGTCATTTCTAGGGTTGGCCGGTTATTATAGAAAATTCGTTAAAGACTATGCGGCTATAGCGAAACCTCTGACTAAATATTTACGTGGAGAAAATGGTCATGTGGGGACAAAACATTCGAAGCAAGTTAAAATTGACCTTGATGCTGATGCTATTCACTCATTCAAAAAAATTAAGAATATCCTTTCTTCCGAAGATGTACTTCTCCTTTATCCAAATTTCGATAGACCTTTTGACCTTACGACTGATGCGTCATCCCATGCTATTGGCGCCGTTCTTTCTCAAAATGGTCGTCCAATTACCATGATTTCAAGGACCTTGTCACCCGCCGAAGAAACCTACGCAACCAACGAACGCGAACTTTTAGCTATCGTATGGGCCTTAAAAAATCTTAGACACTATCTTTACGGGGTAAATAATTTAAACATCTTCACCGACCACCAACCCCTAACCTTTTCGATATCTGATAAAAACCCAAACTCTAAATTAAAGCGCTGGAGAGCTTTCATTGAAGAGTACTCGCCAACATTTTTCTACAAGCCCGGCAAAGACAATATTGTTGCAGACGCCCTTTCCAGACAATTTGTTAACATTACAATGGATACCACATCTACATGCTCACTACAAGCTTGTGGAAGTGAGATGTCACTCACCGAAATTATTCCCGCGGTCGAAAACCCAATTAACTGTTTCAAAAACCAGATTTTAATCAATCATGGTTCAGAACAAAATAAAGAAACAAAAATTCTTTTTAAAAATCGCATTCGACATCGCATTTCATATCAAGAAATTGACGATCTTTTAAATACTATTAAGGACTGCATAAACCCAGAAGTAGTGAACGCGATTAATTGTGATTTACATACCCTTGCTCAAATCCAACACCTTCTTATATCGAATTTCCCTTCTGTAAAATTCAGGTACGCTAATAAATTTGTTACAGATATCTTTAATGCAAGTGATCAAATTGAAATTTTAACAAATGAACACAATAGGGCACACCGTTCTGTTTCAGAAAATACGAAACAAGTTCTTCAGGATTATTTTTTCCCAGATATAGCTAAAAAGTTAAAAGAAATTACAGCAAACTGCAAAATCTGTCGGCTAGCGAAATATCAAAGACATCCAAAAAAACATGAGATCGCTGAGACCCCCATACCCTCCTTCCCAGGCGAGATCCTCCATGTCGATATTTACAATACTGATAAGAAATTCTATTTAACATGTCTCGATAAATTTTCTAAGTTCGCTATTGTAAAACCTATACCCTCTCGAGCGATAGTAGACGTTAAACCAGCCCTTCTGGAGATACTTAACTTTTACAAAGGCACGGAAACAATAGTTTGCGACAACGAAAAGTCACTAACTTCACAAACCATAAGATCGTTAATAAAGAATAACTTCGGAGCAAACATTTACGCAACTCCACCCATGCATAGTACCTCTAATGGCCAAGTCGAGCGTTTCCACGGAACACTTGCGGAAATTGCAAGATGCCTAAAACTAGAGTACGCAATAGATGACTCTACAGAGCTTGTCTTAATGGCAACTGCAAAATACAATAGAACAATCCATTCTACTACTAACCATAAGCCCATAGATATAATTCAATCAATTCCAGAAAACTTGAAAGAAAATATTCGTGCGAAAATTCTTGCCAAACAAAAATCAGACCTTGATTATCATAACAAAAAGACAGTAACTAAAACATATAATCCTGGAGATAAAGTTTTTGTGAAAGTTAATAAGAGATTGGGGAATAAAATTAGCAAACTTTTTGTCGAAAAGACTGTCCAACAAGATCTAGGCACAACTCTTAAAATTGATGACAAAATAGTGCATAAAGATAACATTCGTTTCCTCATTACAGCATCCTAATATTTGCAGTCTTTGTACTCGCTAGCTATGCCACCATCCTGGACTATACTTCTTCACACTATATTCCTGTAGCGGACGGAAATGTTGCAATCTATGAAAATTATGGAATGTTGGCCCATGTAACGGACTTGACAAACTTTACTACCATAGCAGAAGAAACCAGAAATCTAACGGACCTACTACCAAAATCACACATGAGAAAACTGCTAGAATCAGATGTGGACCAAATAGAGAAGACAATAGAATCCCTGCGCATACACCACAGGCACGCACGTAGCATTAACGTTCTTGGAACCGCGCTGAAATACATAGCTGGTACGCCAGATTACGATGACTTTACCGAAGTGCGTAGCAAACAAGATGAATTAGTTACTGCAAGTAATGCCCAGATAATCATAAACACCGATATGCAATCGCAAATAAACAAATTAACTACGACTGTGAACACACTTGTAAGTAAAACTAAGGCTACTGAAATCGATTCAGGATACCTTTATAGTTTGTTAGGCGAAAGAAATAGAGCAGTACTTAGGGAACTAGATAACCTAGCTTTGTCCATAACCTTGGGGAAACTCCAAATGATCAATCCCATTCTGTTAGATAGCTCGGAAGTAAGTTTTGTTTTAAAATCCGAAATAGATTTAAATGTAAGCATTACTGAGATAATTGTAAATTCAAAACTAAAGATTTTGCAGACCGAAAATGTTATTACGTTTTTGATAAAATTTCCAAAAATTATAAAATTTTGTAATAAAAAATTAATTTTTCCAGTCGTTCATAATAATAAAATTTTGTCATTTAAAGTAAGTGATGTAGCAAAATGTGGCTACAAATATATCATGTTAAAAGATTGTAAAAAGAAATCTACAACTTCATTTTGTAAAACATTTAACCTTGAAAATACTTCATGCCTAGACACTTTATTAAATAATAACACGGCAACTTGTAACACAAATTCCGCGCATAATATGCCACCTCTGAAAGAGATTGACGATGGCATTGTTATTATAAATAATCAACCCTCCAAAGTGATTTACGAGAATGTAACAAAAACCCTACAAACGGGTACATACCTCATAACTTTTGACAATACCTTAAAAGTTAATTCAACGGAATTCAAAAATTGCCGAAAAATTGCTTTTAAAAGCCCCGAAATTCCTATAGCTCACACTGTTAACTTAACTGATCATACCGCTATCTTATCACTTCAATACCTTCATGATTTAAATATTGAAAACCTAGACCATATATCACACCTTCATTTGAAAGTAAGAGGCACTTTTTACACCTCAGCCTCTCTTTTTGTTCTTATTGTAATAATATGCGTTGCATACGTTCTCGCCAAAAGGCAACGTAAGGTTGAAATCAACAATATTCTTAGCAGATATGATCAGACGAGGACGTCCGATGCTTAAAGGGGGGAACAGTTAAGGTACGAAAGTACAGCAACAAAAGCTATTGTGCAAAATAAAAAAATTGCAACAATAAACACTTCTTCAAAATTAGCGCTGCACGCGCGTCCCAAAATAACTGAATAAAATACCTTTTTTTCATAGCAGACGCTACGTTGCATTTCTTACCTGCAAATTCCGTTCACATGAAATGTGAGTCCGTTTATGCTGATAAGCATTTTTGCCGTGGCTTCTTCTTCTTCCTCTAGAAGTTGTAGAGTTCTTTAGTTTATAGTTTCAGATTAAAAGTTAGTTCAGCACTGACACTCAAGACTTGCATAGCAAGTAATTGTAATTATAGTTATATTTGGATTTGTTTAAATAAAGTTATTTAATTATTTTTGATTTGTTTAAATAAACGGAAAATGAACAGAGATTAATTTGTGTTTTAATTATATTGACAACAAAACTAAGTGACACTCAAGACTTGCATAGCAAGTAATTACAACAAAACTAATTTATATACAAATTCATTTAATAACGCTTATAAACTAGAATAATTCATTGATCGTATGCAATAACACATAAAGGCCAATAATAAAATATGAATCAAAATTTATTAAATTAAGTTTGTATAATTTAAAAAAAAGTATTAAACTTTATAAGACATAGGCTGAGCTCCAATACATCCTAATACCTTGCAGACAGCGTAAAAAATGTACCAGAGTTTTACAATGCTTAGTTGGCTTATTGTATACGCGTTGATAACTTGCTCTGTTTTGGAACTCATCCATACTTTCTGCAAGTCCTGCGGCTCATATACCATTGCCTTTATAAAACTATGTTTCAAAATACAGTATCAAAGAATCCCACTGTTCTACGATTCTTACGTCTTCCTTTAAAAATTCCATCTTGTATAAGAAACACCTAATACAGAATAGAATTCCTGAAATTCTTTAAAGGACTATGTGAAAAAACTTTAAATATTTTTTATATAAAAAAAGACCTGGAGCTTAAAATTAAAAGCAATAAAAATATTATTGAAAAAGGTCAATTAAAACTGAATTATAACCACAAAGAACCTTAATATTTTTTGCATTGCTAAGTAAGATTAAGTGCCTGTTCATCTATTTCTGAACGAAGACTTCGTTTGCTTAACTTACATTTAAAACGAAAACAAATTATACAATATTGTCTTTGTTTTACAAGTAATTTAAGCGAACGAAGTCTACGTTCGACATCGATGATAGCCTATAAGCTTGTTGCCAATCCGATCAAATTGTGTATATGAATATTGTTTGTTGATAAAAAGTTTTTTATAAGAAGACAAATTTAAACGGCATCTGACTTGGTAAGCTCGAATAAGATGACAAAACTATCCCTTATAAAACTAACACCGTCAAAGTAACGTAATATCAATGCCATATCCATAGTTTCATCAACAATCAAAAAAAAAAAATGTTTGTGTTTGGTAAAAAAGCTATGAGATTTGTAATTGTCTGCTATCCGTCCAATTTTCTAAAACCGACCAAAATTAGGTTTGGCCTACCATCCGACCAAACCAAAAACATCCGATCAAAATTGGTCGGAAAAGACCATGTTCGGCAACCCTGGAGGAAATATACAACGACTGATGAGAGCATCAGTGTTGCCAACTCTTTTCGATCAACAAAAGTTGGAAAAGAAATGGATTAAAAAGATTTTACAAAATTAGCAAAATAATTTTTTAAAATGAAATTGAAAATAAGAGATGGTAGTCATTATAACAAAATAACGTACCAGTTTTCGAATAATCCTAATATATTGTTGATATTAAAAAAAAAACCTGTACCCATGTTCTGTAACTTTAGTGAGAACTTCTTGCATCGAAAAGATGTGAAACAAAATATTCCATCGTTTCTCAAAAAGTGAGAAAAATGTGTGTCTTTAACTCATGCCGAAAGCTATCGAAAGGGATTACGTCGTTACGTTATAAATGTCATAACATTGTACTCGAAGCTGATGTGACATTGCAGACGTTGAGAACGCCAGTCACACATATCGTTGACGGCGACCAAAATGTACTAAAATTGAAAATTTTTCAACGACGGCGGCAAAAACACAACCGTCGACTATTCCAAATTGTGTAAAGATCGACTTTAATGTTTGTTGTTTGCAAACGAGCTTTGAAGACATTCGTATATTTTATAAAAATATTAAAAGCAAAATAATTAAACAATGAAAAATGTGCCAAGAATAAAATATTATTATTATTATTCTTTGCATTTTGCATTTTAAATTGTTTTTTTAGTGTTAAAATTTTTTCTCGCCCCATTTTTATTCGTGAGTTTATTTGACAGTTCAAAGCGGGAACTTTTCTCACCAAAATGTTACAGACACACTTTTTCTGTAAATTGGCTAGTAATTTCCTTACGTGTCAGCTTGTACTCGCCAAAAAAAGTTACAGACACAGTTAAGTGAAAAAAACAGCTGTTTGTTTCAATATATGGCATTTTTGTTTCATTTCACACATTTCAATCGAAAACTTTCGGTAAAACATTTAAAACCTAACAGGGTTTATTTAAGGCGTCGTATTTTGAAAATAAAAAAAGGACAAAAAGAAAAAAAGTAAACATTTTATTTGATTTCAAGATTTTTTACATATTTGACGGACAAATTTACATTCCCATATTTTTATATGTAAAGTAAATTAAAAAAAGTTACATTTTGTCGGTTTAATATGCAAACCACGGGAACGGCTTTGTGCAATTGTAAAAAAATCGCATTAAATCAACAGCAACAAATACACTCACTTGCGGTCATACAATCAAACTTGCGCAACCGCAAATATTCGCTGCTGGTTTGCAGTCATTCAAATAATGCACATCGTGATTTGTTGTTTATACAATCTTAAGCTTCGTTTTTTAATAAAGATGTTTGTGTGTTCGGTGCGACAATGATTGTTTTGGTAAAGAAAAAAAAAATAGAAAGAAAAAAGCCAAAAATCAAGCAAAAATTAATGATGTATTCATTAAGCATTAACTATGTAGTACAAGAAAAAAAAATTGAAATGAAACTAAACTAAACTAAACGCACATACATATGTAGGTACATACAAACAATTTATGATGTTAATGGTAACAAAGCGTCTCATCGAGTGGACAATGACTACTTGAATGCAAAAGTATAAGAATGTGTTCCTTTAAATTTACACATTTGTCTTATATTGCGTGCGCAACAAAAATGCAAATAAAGCACTTCACTCAAAATATTATGTAGTTAAATTCAAACGAAAATTCATTTTACACAAATTAAAATTCATTTAAAAAACGGATCATTTACATTTCATTTAAAACAAATGATTTGTACTGTCATTTTAAAATTTTTTATTTATTAAACAGCATATTCATTAAAATTGAATAGTTTTTACTTTTAAAAAATACATTTTAACCGACAAAAATCAAACTACATAAAAAAATAAAAACGAAAAAACATTACTTTTTGGTAGTTTGTTTTTTGAATAACAAACATAAATGTTAAAAAATAAAATTATTCGTAAAATAACTATATTTTTATTCAAATTTAACAGTACGGAAAACGAATTTAATAACCCACAATCAGTTACTGTAATAATTTTATAAGTGTTTCAATAAAAAATGAATACATGCAAAAATCAAATGTGAACGAAACGATGTAAAAATTACCAACGTTGAACTTTGTTTTGCAAGCAAAGATTGAATGTAAATTTTAGCGTATGAATAAATCAAGAAAAATAGTGATTTTGCAGTTCTCTGGTGCAAACCTGCTTAATCTACTTTTTAAGTAAATTGAGATTTTGATGCCGTGTGGTAGAGTAAGCTTGACCAGCATGTAGTTTTTCTTCAATTTGAGTCTTGAAGTGTGTCAAATCAACTATATTTTTGGTTTTACTCTCAACAAATAGATATATGTTCAGGTTTCGACTCGAATTGAAAACGAAAATTTTTTTAAGTCCACATAATTTATAAATTGGTGTTCTCAAATCCGCATGTTTTTGTGTATTCGAGGTTTATGTTAGAAAAGACTTTTGTTGAACTTAAGATCGCTAATTTGCTAACCTCAGCATGATAAAAACATATTATTTTTAAAAAGCGTGTAAGCTGTAAAGAATCACAGGAAAAATCGCTTCTATCGCGAACATGGCTAAAATTCTCGAAAAATTTCAAACTTTTAAACAAACACTAAAATATATTTGAAATCGCTAAATGGGTTAAAAAACCAAATGTCGGAAAATAACAAAAAAATAGCAAAAATTTGCGAAAATTTTTAATATTTCAAACCAGCCATAAAATTGATTAAAAGTCCCTAAGACTATAAGGAATAACGAAAATTCTGTAAAAATTGTTAAATTTGCGGAGATTCGCAAAAATTTGCTAACAGCGCACATAGGGGTTTTTTGCCAATCTAGCCGAACATTATGCAAAAAATTAAATTTAAGAAATGGAAAAATTTAAGTACGCAGCTCGACAGACAACAAAGTTCTGCAAAGTTCGTATAGTGAATTTTCAAGTCTTTTGCTTGATATTTGTGGTTTTGGGACACTGTTAAAACCAGGAAAGTTGATTAAACTGCATGTGTATTCATTGACTTTTTACGGTTTTGGGAGGCTTACAATATATTTTTTTGTAGATAAACGAATAAAGATTTTACGTTGATTTTTTTTTCTGTGAAAGACTATATAAACAGCTAATTATGAAAATTTTTAGAAAAATTTTATTAGAAGTTTTTATGATAAAAAAATTAGTTCGAAATTAAAAAAAACGATTTTTTTGTTCACTTTTTTGTAAAAAAAAAATTTAAAAGGTTTTTGAAGGTGAAGCCCGCTGAGTTCTTAAAAATGCTATACATCACGATAAAATTTGAAATCTTTACTTTTAAATTAAAAAAAAAGTGTATAATACATGGCGCAACTGTAATGAGTGAGGCATTGTTGCCTATCGGGCTATTATCAGAAGAAGCGTCTGAGGCACGAAATAAACATTTTCGGCTGTACAGGCAGAATTTTGCTAGAAAGTTTTCGAAGGTTCAGTGTAACAAAGATATTATAAATAGACTTTTGCTCAGTTCTGACCCACTGATTACTAGTATAAGACCAACTCCAAAAAAAAGTCATTACCCTTTACGAAAGAAGCAATTTCTTTTATGCTTTCAACTGTACTTGGCTCTGAAGAGAATTCAGAAGAGGATTTTGAAGAAGCAGACGAAGAAGAACCATGGCACTCATCATCATCTTAGTGCAAAAGAGAAGTTATTTTAAATAAAATTTGCTGTTACTATTATAAATAAGTTATAATTACGAATATATTAATTATTTTCAGATAAATTAAATACTATAAAATACATAAAATCTTAAAAATTAATATGTTTTGGAAATTAGCAAATACAAATTTTTTTTACAGGGTCGTTCCGGGAGAGGGGGGGGGGGGGGTTGGAGGTATACCTCCCCCTACCCATAAAAATTCAAAAATTTAATTTTTATAGTATTAAGGCGTTAGTAATCTATTTCTTTTAATATTAAAATTTTTTTTAAATATTATTTTATGTAACCGCCCTCAAAAGGGGGCGGGGGCGAAAAGTGTAATTTTACGATCTTAGGGATCTAGTTTTAGGGTTTTTAACTTTTGCCGACGTTAAAAGTTGCATTTGCCAAACAAAAGTAGGGGAAAACTTTAAAAAAAATTGCATTTTTCAGAGGTTAGATTAGTTCTTCAAGGGGGAACCTTTTCCTCCTTGATCCGCTTTTATTTATTTTGAGGTTTACCTGCCTATGACAATATCACATATTTCTGCCTAGTTTCATCGATCTAGAAGCACTCAATAACTTTTAAGAAGCAATATAAGCTAAAACAAAAAGTAATGTCCGGCTAGATTGGCAAAAAACCCCTATGTGCAGCGGCACGATAGAAAAGTCTACTATTTATTAAAAATCGTCAAAGCTGTAAAGAATTAGAAAACTCACAGAAACAAATCGCTTTTATTGCAAACATGGCTATAATTCGCGAAAAATTGCAAAATTTTAAACAAACCCAAAATTTATTATGAGATCACTAAATCGATTAAAAAAAACTAATTGTCTGAAAATAACATAAAAAACCATAAAAAAATTAGCTATAATTGCATCATAATCAATGAAAAATTTGATTTTAAATTAATGTCTAGTTAGGGCCTTTTGCGTTTTAGATAACGATAACTTTTTGATTTAATTGGATAAAGAAGATTTTAAGCTAAAAACAAAATTTATTTTTTTTATTGAATATGTTATCACATCTTCTATCTTCTATATAAATAAAAATCAATGTTGTTCGTTGGTAATTGCATCAGTTGAGAACGGCTGGACCGATTTGGACAGTTTTTTTTTCCAATGATCGTCATGGTCCAACTTAGGTTTTTACGGAAAGAACATTTTGCCACGCCCACTTTCACGCCCACTTTGTCCGATTTTTCTAAAATCAGAAAACGGCTCCCTCGATTTGACTAATTTTTCTTTCAAATGTTCGTATCAATGCATTTTAAGTTTCCATCGAAAGAAAAATTTACCACGCCTACTTTTACGCCCACTTTTTCTATTAAGCACATAACTTGAGGATGGCTTGACCGATTTGAACGATTTTTTCTTTAAAGTGATCGCCATGGTCCAACTTAGGTTTATACGGAAAGAAAATTGTTCCCCGCCCACTTTTTTCGATTTACCTTAAATCAGAAAACGGCTCCATCGATTTGACTAATTTTTATTTCAAATGTTCGTATCAATGCATTTTAAGTTTCCATCGAAAGAAAAATTTACCATGCCTACTTTTACGCCCACTTTTTCTATTAAGCACATAACTTGAGGATGGCTTGACCGATTTGGACGACTTCTTCTTTAAAGTGATCGCCATGGTCCAACTTAGGTTTATACGGCAAGAAAATTTTGTCCCGCCCACTTTGTACGATTTACCTAAAATCAGAAAACGGCTCCATCGATTTGACTAATTTTTCTTTCAAATGTTCGTATCAATGCATTTTAAGTTTTCATCGAAAGAAAAATTTACCACGCCTACTTTTACGCCCACTTTTTCTATTAAGCACATAACTTGAGGATGGCTTGACCGATTTGGACGATTTCTTCTTTAAAGTGATCGCCATGGTCCAACTTAGGTTTATACGGCAAGAAAATTTTATCGCGCCCACTTTTACGCCCACTTTGTACGATTTACCTAAAATCCGAAAACGACTCCATAGATTTGACTAATTTTTCTTTCAAATGTTCGTATTATTCCATTTTAAGTTTTCATCGAAAGAAAAATTTACCACGCCTACTTGCAAGCCGATTTGCAAGTACGATGATTTGTTGGCAGGTGATTTTTGGCAAACACTGTCAGTGATACCACGATCAACGCCCGCCGATGAATTAAATGCAAGTTTGAAGTCGTCTGCTTTGTGGAAACACGTTAGGAAGCTCAAATTGACTCTGAAAGTGCGGGTCGTGCTGCAAAACAATCAATCTCGAGACGTATTTTCCAAACAATTGCTGGACATAGGAAACGACAAAATCCCGGTGGATATTGCAATTTCTGCCGGTTCACCGAATCAAGTCCGAACTCATCCGAAAGGTGTTTTCAAACATTATACAAAATTACAGAAATCATGATTTGTTGAGCGAACGTGCTATACTAGCTACGTTGATGTCGACGAACTGAATTTTAAGATTCAAAGTGAAATCGCTGGCAAGTTGGAGACGAACAAATCGGTAGATTCCATTACTTCTCAGATCTCCCTGGGATTACCCGGATAACCTCCTCATAAATCTATATATATAAAATAGGATGTGTGTGTATGTATGTATGTGTGTATGTAACGTATGGACTCCAAATCGGCTGGGCCGATTTTGATGAAATTTTCAGGGAATCTTTAGAATATTAAGGCGGGTGACACCGTGAAGTCGTGAAAATTTTCGGTCTGGGGGCGGAGGGGCGTGACAAAATCCATAACTTGAGAACGGCTTGACCGATTTGAACGAGTTTTTCTTTAAAATGATCGCAATGGTCCAACTTAGGTTTTTACGGAAAGAAAATTTTGCCCCGCCCACTTTTTTCGATTTACCTAAAATCAGAAAACGGTTCCATCGAGTTGACTAATTTTTCTTTCAAATGTTCGTATTAATCATCTTTAAGTTTTCAACGAAAAAAAAAATTACCACGCCTACTTTTACGCCCACTTTTTCTATAAAGCGCATAACTGGAGAACGGCTTGACCGATTTGGACGAATTTTCTTTAAAATGATCGCCATGGTCTAACTTAGGTTTTGCGGAAAGAAGATGTTGCCCTGCCCACTTTTACGCCCACTTTTTTGAATTACCCAAAATCAGAAAACGGCTCCATCGATTTCACTAATTTTTCTTTTAAATGTTTGTATTAATCCATTTTAAGTTTTCATCGCAAGAAAAATATACCACGCTACTTTTTCTATTTATCTAAAATCGGAAAACAGTTGCATCGATTTTGCGGAGCCCTAAGGGAATCAGTTCGAACAAAATTTCCACTGTTGATTCGACAACAAAAATAGGCATACGAATCCCTTATGAAAGGTGTGAAAGATAAAACTGGAGGGATTTTTTTTCTAAACGCTGTGGAACTGGGAAAACTTTTTAAGTTAGCTGAATATTTTTCTTACCAACTAAAATCGTCTGGAAATACAACACTAATGTTTGCTTAGGGCCAGCAACGCGGACCGGGTCAGCTAGTATAAGAATAAAAGTCAATTCGTTTTACTTTCACCAACCCATTACTACTCTAATAGAAAACGAATAAAAACATGTGGATGTGAAATGCAGAACACCAAAAATGCTGAAGTCATCCACTTTCGAGTGGATTCGGATTCTAGAATACACCCGTATAAAAAGTTTTTCCTGTAAAATTGTTGAAAGGGAGTTAGCAGGTTTGCGTATTAAGCCGACGATATACAAAACTTTACATGGACTTAACCCAGTTGCCCAGATTGCCTTTGACGACATCGTCATCAATGATGCAAGCAGGACGTGTTCCCTGTTGTTTAGATTTTCTAGAAGACAATTTACAGTAAATCGTCGTGCACGAAGTTTAAGTTTAAAAAAATAACGAAACTTAAAAATTCATTGGTCTAACTTTTTCAAGATTTTATACTGCAAGTGTATGCGAGTTCAGTAGGAGTATGAACTAGTGCTGGGAAAATATCGATAGTACTATCGATATTTAAAATACAGCTATGAACCATGTTACAGCAGCTATACACGCACTGTTTTTTGCCGCAAGTTTTTGCTTGCTATTATTAATTCGCGCAGAATTATAGCAATGTATACAAACAACAATAATGGCAAGTGGTATGGATTGCTTAGCTGTGCTTTTTTACTACTAACTTAAGGCCTCTATGCCGAAATTTGTATATGTTTACACAGGGACTAAATTGTCAGATAGTTGTATGATATTGTAAAAAAAAAATCAAATAAAAATGCAATTGCGAGCATAGATAAAACAATGAACGACCAATAGAGGAAAAGTACGCTAGGTTGATTTCCTTTTGGGTTGAGAATCAAATCCAATTTAGATCATTGTCTAAAGTTGCAATAAAATATCTTATGTCCCTGTTACTATGGTTCGATTAGAAAGGTGCTTATCAGCATCACAATTTTTAAAAACTGTCATTTAAAATAACGTGCGTACATAGATAAAAACAACGAACTTTAGCCTGATAAAAATCTAGTTAAAGTTTTCCTACAAACATTCAGTCGATAGTAATATTGATATATCGATAGTGAAATCTGAACTATCAAAAAATACCGATAGTAGAAAATATCGATAGTATCCCAGCACTAGTATGAACAGAACAAGCATGGCACGTCATTTTCCATACGATTTGACAGAAAAAAACGGTGATCGCCGTGAAATAAAATAAAAGATGACAGACTATAAAAAAAGATGATAAAAATGATGACAAAAATTGTATAGATGACAGCCAGTTAAAATAGATGATTGTCCTCTTGAAAAGAGTACGTATGGTCACCTTAGTTTATTCGAAAAAATAAAAACACAATATTGTTGTGCCAAAAGTTAAAATAAGCCACGCAATTTGCTTGGTAAACACACACTTTGCTTCCTTTTTGTGTTCACCAATAAATAACACAAGCATATTCCGTACAAACAGTTATTTTTCATGTTGGTGTTGTTTTCAATGAATATTGACGACGATAATGCTAAGTGCCGGTTCACACACTTCAAGTTTCACTCATCAAGTCTTGAGCTTTTAGGAGAGAAGGGAAAAGAGAATGCCATTTTTTCCCCTCTCTTCTAAAAACTCAAGACTTGACGAGTCAAACTTGACGTGTGTGAATCGCAACTATGGATATTTTATTGTTATTTGTTTAAAACGATGGAAAAATATAAATAAGGGAATAGTTTATGGGCATTTCCTGGGGTCACGAACGTACGTTCGTACGCTTTTGATGTACAAATAATATAGAAAACAAAACTTTTCCTAGCATTTTTTTTTTGCGATTCGATAGCATTTAGGCAGCTCTATGTTTAGTACAAAAGATGGATTTCATCAAGTTTAAGTTTTCATAATAAGAGTAATAAACCTGTGGTCACGAACGTACGCAAAATAGAAGTCAACTTCGGCTGACAGTAGTGAAATGTAAAAAACTGCGAAATGAAACGGAATTTTTTAAAGTGATTAATTTATTTTAAACGTGTATTAATGTAGGTCTCGATCCAGTATTTACAAAATAAAATATCTCTCTTGGTTTTTATTTAACCCTAGAAAGATAAGGTACGTCTGCGAGACGTACCCCTTTCCAATTTTGTGCGCTTACTTTCACATATGTTAACACACAACTTTCTTATGTTCAATAATCTCAGTTGTTAGCAGCACCTAGTTGGTGGTGGCAGTTTTTATGTTGTAAGCTATGTATTCTTTGAGAAATAAACACAACATATGTCTGGGAGACGTATCGTTATCTTTAGTTTTACTTTTGTAGCGAAGATAACTTTGTGTTTTGGTTGAATTTTAAGGTATTGTTTTAAAAATGTGTTGTAAGCGGGGCTTGGGCGACGCAGAAATTGGCGTTATTTTGCAAAGCGTGTTGGAGGGCTCGGTTTCACTGGTAAGTGTGAGCGAATCGGAAGATGAATTATTGGAGGATAGTCTTCAAAGTGATGTAGAAGATGAGCTTTTGACATCATTGAGCCTGACGAGAATATAACACCGATTCAGGAAAATTCTTAAGAACCTGAACATTTTACTACTTCTTCGATAGCTGCGTTATTTCGATATCTCGACCCACTTTAAGAAAAAAAAGTAAATGAGCTACATCGAAGGGTCAAAGTGATGACCGAGTTTCTTCAATGAATATAGTTCGTACGGCAAGAGGACCTATTCGGGAATTCATATCACTGTACGACCCAATATCATGCTTCGATATTTTTTACTACCGAAATAATTTCGGAAATTGTTTAATGAACCAGTGCCGAAATTTCCATAAATTTTTCAATTTTAAGGCTGGAAATCCCTATTTTATCGAAAACTTTAATCGACAACATTGCCGAAATTTTACCAGATGCAGTAAGTAATGATTAAGGTTGTAGTGGAGAACAGCGTGAATCAAAAAAGAGATAATACGGAGGCTTCTGTCCATCAGAAATTAAACTTATGTCCAAAATGGTATGTGTCAAGTGCGGTATACCTGTATGTGGCGACCACAAAATTTAAAATTGTAAATCTTGCACATAATGTTATTCAAATTATTTTTTTTTCTCGGTTTATATAAGTTAATACAGATAACATTATCTACCTAAAGTACAAAGAAAATATTTATTTATGTTTTTACAAACGAACTTAAGGCCTTTATAAAAACTCTTTAATATTTGATAATGCTAATTGAATTTTATTTTTAATTTTACTTTTATAAAAATTTTTTATTTAAAAACTGTATTGTTTTAAAAGAAAAAGAATAAATAAATGATTTCAACAATAAAATTAAAAAAAAAATTTTCGGTGATATCCTTTAAAGGATATAAACAAGCATTCGTCTTTCAGTCGTATCGTTATCTTTTCAGTACAAAAAAATAACGTTATCTTTCTAGGGTTAATTGACTTATGTACCGGTCGCGAACGTACGGATCGCGAACGTACGATTTTTCCATATGTTTTTTTATTATTATCACCATGCATTTTACCATAAATGTCTTCAAATTTCCTTAACAAAAAAACTTAATACTCCTTTTACAATTGATTGTAATGGAGAGATTATGAAGAAAGAGTGTAAACATAACATTTCTTTTGCATGTAAAATAAGTATATAAAAATGTCTTTAGAAGTAGAAAATACAGGAAATTATAAAATGTTCCAGTTTCCAGCCCAATTTCCTCAAGTAGAACAGCTCAAATATACTAGGAAACCATTCATTAATAAGAACATTGACTTTTCTTCTAATAATAAACATTAAAAGACGATGATAATCAACATTTTATTTTTTCATCCTGGTAGACCATTCTGTAGAAATGCCCATATTGAATAAAGAATGGTTTAAACAACGATCTTATTTCGAATTTATTCTATGAGCTAAATTTCAGTTATGTATTTTATAAAGCTCATAGAAGAAATTCTAAAAATAAAAAATGTTGAATATAATATAAAGTAACCTACGAAAGAAAGTTTCCAGTTTCTATTTGTTAAAATTGTTGAGTTAAATACATTCAATTTATAAAGTATCACTATCAGTGTAACACAAAGAATGCTGACGAAGGCCGTGGTGGCCAGAAAATGCATAACATTCTGCTGGTGTCTACATACAATATACTTCATTGCTATCGAAAGGATAGCTAAGGTAAAATGTAACAGAGGATTTTTAAGTCGGTAACATATATACCAAAATTTTCAGAAACATTAGAAATATATATACATCAAATATATATGATAGCAAATATACAAAATAGCCCATAAATCTTTAAACACAGTAGGTAAACTATTTACTAAAATGATAGACAAGGTAAAGAGGATGGATATGTCAAATATAGTTTATAAAATTTTATTTATTTATTTAAATTTGAAATAATAAGGTCGAATAAAATACATAATTTCTACTATATTTTTGTCAAATTTCAACTTTAGTAGAATAGAACTTTTGCGGATCAAAAGGGATTAAGAAGGTAAAATCACTGATAGAAAGGTAATTTTAATGAAATTACTAAAAAAAAAAATTTTTTTTAATTTGTTTTTTACAATATTTTTTTATTCCGCAAAAATGTTTGCAGAAGTAACAGAAATCATGTGCCATTGTCTTCAAAAAAAATTTTATGATATATGGAAAATTGATCGTGATCGAACATAATACAGGTAGTAAAAAATAAATTATTATATTATTAAATAAAATATAAAAATTTTGTAATGTTACACAATCAGAAAAACGTATAGCTAGCGTATTTTTTAAAAGAATAAAGAGCTTAGACACGCGTTTACGCTAAACAGGTATATTGTGAATCCCACCTTAGAAGGGATTTTCAAATTTTGTTTGATCTTTTATTTTATCTGTTTTAATGACTCTAATAATATTCCATGACCCTATAGCTATGCAATGCGTTTTTAAATTTGTGTCAGGTATTTTATAACATATAAATAAAAGGATTTTAAGTTTTTTAATCCTTTTTATTCTACCTGTATTTGGTATGAAATAAAGTAAGAAAAGGTTTAAAAGCAATCGGCATTCGGAGGCAAACTCAGTGGATATAATATATCTGAGCAATAACAACGTTTTTCATAAACATGGAGAGCTTCAGCCATAATGAATTGGCCGGAAAGTATTTTAGAAACAAAAAAGAAGAAGATGTTAAAAATTACATTCGAAAAAAAGGAAACTTAAATTCCTATAGCACTGAAATACAATTGGACTTAGAAAATAAATTATCTGTTTTAATAAAAAATTTAAAACAGCGATACAGAAAAGTTGATTACAGCAAAGATAGATTTTATAAGAGCTTTGCAAACTGGTTAGAGAAGGAACTTTCTGTCCAGATCGCTTCAGAAACTTCAAATCAAAACACACGTGGGAGACCATAAAAATCGCTGGACAACTGTAGCGATAGATCCAAGAGGCGGAAGTTTAAGGATATAAATGAAGAAATCGGATATGAAAATATTCAAGATACTTTCCTACATCAATTACGATCACAGAAACAATTGACAGAAGTGGATATCATTAAAAAAGTTGTTAAAGCTAGTCCATTGAGAACAAAACGGATTCTTAAAAGTATACGATCTCCGAGCGATGCAAAACAATTTACAAATGAGGAGGCATTAGCATTATTTCTGGATTTGAAATTAACAAAACAGCAATATATTCAGCTCAGATTGCGTGCGATTGAAAAAGGCTCAAATCTGTATCCAGCATATCATCACATAACATCTGCTAAAATGGACTGTTTGCCATTAAAGGACACTATTACAATCACATCAATTTCGGCAGAGTACAACTACAATCTCTACTTGATCACACATCCGAACGCTTGCTACAATCAATAAAAGGAAATGAGTTAAAGAAATATGGAAACACAAAGTTAATTATTTTTTGTAAATGGGAATGTGATGGTTCTTCCGGACAAAAACAATACAAACAAGTAGTATGTGAAAATATTTCGGATTCAGATATGTTCATGGTATCATTTGTACCATTGCGATTAAAAAAGATGTTGGAAGATTCAGAGCCTTCGAAAAGTACAACGCAAACAAAGGATATTTGGAAAAATGAGACACCACCTTCTACGAAATATTCCAGACCTATAAAATTTGAATTCAAAAAAGAAACTCATGATGCCATTAATAAAGAAGTTAGTGATATCAAGGCCCAAATTGCAATGCTACAGCCATTACAGTTAGATTTAGATGGGCAGCAAATTGAAGTTAGCTACCAATTAGTGCTAACAAGTTCACAAAATCCTTTATCATGGAGAAGATGTCATTAAATATCCGTTGGTGCCACTTGGAGATTTATCAGAGGAAGCTCAGGAAAAAAGGAATAAGGATTACAGATTTTATAGAGAGCACAATACTAGAAAAATTTCACGGAATTCCACTAATGAAGATCTATTTAATATATTATTGGCAACGTCAGATCCGTTTATCTCCAGTATTCGAAATCAATGGAAAGTGGAACATCGGGATTTAGATGAAGAAGTCAAAAAAACTACTTAAGAACAGAAATAACACAGAACAAAATATGGAATATTTGCAATCAATCTTTCAATTAAATGAACAATAATTATAATTCATTAGATCAAAGACAGACATTGTATTAGTAAAAAATAATAATAAACAGAAACTCACATTGTTACAAAAGCTATTAAAATCTATTGCTGCTATCCCAGCTAGCATTTGGCTGATTATTTTTTGTAAAAATCACCTAAATGATTCTTTTCAGATCAGTTTTGATGATTAAAAACTGATTTATCACCTGATTGATAAAAAAGGATTCATATATGATTCATTTATATGTTTAAATAATGATTTTTAAATATTTTGAATTTTTGTTTTTGCCAAATGAAAAATTACAAAAAAAAAAAACTTTCATGTCAGCCAAACAAATAAAAAGCTAGGCTAAAAAAGAAGCCCAAAAATTATTGACAATTTATAAACCTTAATGTTAGTGCAAATTGTTTCTTATCTTCTTTGCGAAAAACCAATTACTTTTGTTTGGTTCAAGAGCCATAATGTTGAAAAATTAAAAAAAACATGACAATTAAAAAATGATATAAGTATTTTGATTCCTAAATGATTAAATTATGATGCAAAATGCTAGCTGGGATTATTTTTAAAAGGTTTTTTTATCCACATATGTATGAAATGTTTTAATAAATAAAAAAGAATAAATAAGTGTAAACTAATTTGAAAGCAAAAATTGTTTATTTTTCAGCAATAATAGCAAAATTTGCAGTGGATTTTACTATTTTTTTTTTTAATGTTAAAATTGTTTTATTACAAAAAATGTTAACGATTATTATTTAAATCTAAAAACTGGGAATTAAGCACGAATAACAAAATCTTTTGAAATTAAAATCTAAAAACTAAATTTTTAAATTATTAAAAGAAATAAAAAAACCATACTGCACGCTAAAGATAAAAAAAAATCTAAAGTTCCACTTTGCCCTTAAATTCCCCAATAACTACTCAACCGATTTTTGGCCAATGAAAAACGATTTTCAGCCACTGTGTGGCGAAGTATTGAGACGAGGATACCGAGTATCGCGTATTTCCGCAATGTTATAAAAGAATAATTTAACAAATTTGTGAATTATGAAAGAAAAACTTATTGAAGAGCTTAAAAAATATACAATATTTATATAAAAAGTATAAATTCAAAAAAAAAAAAATAAAATCTTGATATACTTTCGAATCCGTTTTCAATGCACAAATAAAGAACAGCTGACAGGAATGGCTTTTGTAAAGCGCGTTGTGTAACTTGCAATTTTTATGCGCTAATGTTTTTAAACGCACGACAAACGTCGACGAATTAACGCGTGTTATGTACTTCTACCTTTAGCGTTCCACATGTTTATTTTTGTCAGTTTTTCAAATTTGTGCCATTTTGCCAGCCATTTTTCGTGCCATTTTAAACATGCCCTGGTGATTATATATTAACGTGTTGTTTCCTTATCTTAACAATATTCAGATGTTTTGCAAAATTAGTGTGAATAAAAAAATAAAAAATTTATTTGAAAAATACTACCGAAACAATGGAAAACAGTGTAATTTGTAGCATATTTGGTGTCCTGTTACATTTGCTTTCCGCTTGTAAACTGAAGTGTATATTACACTTTAATATCTAGAAGTTTTTTTTTTTTCTAAAACAAAACAAAACAAAATGGAACAACAACAGCAAAAAAACAATGCTCCTACATAATGTTTTCAAATATTCAAATTAATGTATTGGCAAAAAACAATTTTTAATGTAAGTATGTGTAAAATCATGTGTATGTCAGTTTGTGTTTAACTAAAACTTATACAAACTGTTCGAATATATTGTGCACTTATTTTGTGTAGCATGAGTAAGGAAACAAATAACAAACATATTTTCAAATACGAGAGTATTTTAGTTTTTAAAACTGACTTTTGCCGACTTGTTAGCAGAATAACAGAAAAAGTATATGCAAAGTGTTTTGTACATTTGTAAAACTTTATCTGCCATAATTTTTTTAAAAGTGTTCAAGCATTACAAAAATTATACTTTACATAAACTCAATGGTTGGGAAACACAGTGAAAAGGAATATTTTAAAAGCATTTATGTGTAACAGGATACGTTTTCGTTCGGCTTTTTTTATTATTATTTTTTTTTTGGTGCTTTTATTTGTTTTTGCTGGGAATCTTCCTTAAAAATAACATAAGATGTTTTGGTATTATTTGCATAAAATAAATCGTAAGAGAAGTTTTTTTCAATATAGCTAATTTCTAAAATGAAAATGCCTTAATATTTGAACTTGTAACTTTAATATCTTATATACAAACTTTAATATCGAGTCATACCCTCAAAAACAGCTTAAGCGACAAAAACAACATTTTACGGGAGAAGGTTTTTTTTCTTTCTTTTATTTCATGTAAATTTTGCATGAAGGTTGGCGGTTGAGATAAAATTGTTTTTGCTTTAAAATCATAACGGTCCTTATGAGACTATGATATTTTATGCCGGGTACACACAGTGCAATCTACATGCAATCTGTTTGAATGCAACCTCAAAATATCAATGCGTTTTGATGTTGATGCAATCTGGAATGAATGAAAATTAATTTAATTCACTAGTTTGCGTAAATACGTTGCATAGTGTGTACTCAGCATTAGAAGAAGGTGCAAGTGTTGCCAATAAAGTCATTTATTAAAAAAAAAACGAAAATTGAAAATTATGTCACTTAAGCTTTTTTTGTCAAAAAAAAATATTGTTAAGTGGAAGTTAAAGACACAGTTAGTTTTTACTGAAATTGTTTAAATTTGCCGTAAATGTTATAAAGTTAAGGTTTTAATATATTAAAACAATGTTTTAAAAATTGCAAACTAAATATCTGGTAATATTTAAAATTTTCAGGTAGCTTCCTAATGATAAAAAGTATCGAGTTTTTTATAACAAAGAAACCTTTTAATTAAAACGTTACTTCGCTTTAAAAAAAGCCTTACTCTAAACATGTACTACCACAATTTTATTAAAGAGGGCTCCAATACAAAATTTGCAGACTTGCAAAAAGTCCCATAACTGCATATCAGTTCCCCCCAGGCGGTCCTTAAAATTTTTTCAAAATATACTCGCCCCTTTTTTCACCCCTTAAGGGACGACCATACAAATATGAGGTTATGGAAGTACATAAATTTTTACAAAAATTTGTATAATTTGCATGACCTTTTATTTAATGGAGATCCCATTTCAAAACTTTTACAATTTAATTAGGACACCGTAAGCTAATTTTGGTAAAAAAAATTAAAATAAAAGAAAAAAATGTATCCAAGTAGGAAAATTTTCAATTTAAATTGGTTACTTCCGATACTTAAGTATCTTCAAGACTAATTCATATCCCATTTCAAAACGTTGACAGTATTAAAAGTTTCCCAGTAAAAAACTTCGCTTAATGAAAAAAAAAAAAAATAGCTTCTTTAACTATAGTACTTTTACTTTTTTTTAATTACTTAACACATTATTTTGTAGGCGAAGTTTTTACTGGAATGATATTTGTACATAGGCTTATTATTTCGATATAGGCTAATTTTAAAATAATCACTTCCGGTTTAGAAGTGATTTGTGCCTGTAAAGAAATTAAACTTAAGCATACCCCACTCTCAAACTTTTATAATATAATAAGAACACCATAAGTAGCCTGTTATGAAAAAAAACGTTTCCGGTTGTTCAACTGAAATTTTTTTTAATTTTTTGAAAAGTTCAAGCGATTTCCTTTAAAAATTACTTATCTTAATTTTTTTGCTCAATTGTTTTTCTAGTTTGGAACGATAATTTAAAAAGAAAATTATTCAAAAAACGGTAACACTTTAGCATTCCCTAGCTTGACAAATAAGCATCATAAAAAAATATTCATATCTGCAGCCGTATTCTGTAACATGCTTAGCTAAAGCTAAATCTCGAATAGCTAAAATTGCGGCGAATTTAATTTTTATGGCATTGCCAAATCTAGCAATGCACGTTAAAGTATTGTATTCGTAGCCAAAAATCGCTTAGTCAACTTTATAGATTTTTAGCGATAGAGATTTAGCTTAACGAATTACAGAATACGGCCACTGGTTATACATAAGTATGCCAAATATGAAGAAATTTGGGAAAAATGTTTTTTGGTATGTCTATTTCAAGAATAATAGCTCATTATAAAATTGGAGTCACAAGTAAGACAAATATCCAAAAGAATAATAATAATTAAATTTGTTTTCTGAAACCAAATCCTCATTAAACTTTTAAGCAAGAATTTAAATTTATTATCCTAATTAATGAAATAATTTGTTGAATAAAAAGCCTTTTACAGATTTTATTTAAAATTTAAAATTAAAGAAAGTGTAAGACGGCAAATCCATCTTAAGAGATCTAGTGGTTGCGATCGAAACATGTCATGGTAGCCTGCCGGCCAGGGTTCGAGCCTCGGCCACGGTCCAGAATGAAAGATTATCAGTAACAATTTTAATTAATTTTCATGTTGTAAAATTCCTTTCTTTATAAAAATAATTTAATGAAAATTAAATTTGATGAACTTAAGCCTAATTAAAAATATTACAAAAAACATTTGGATTAAAAACCATAAATAGTTCAACAAAATAACCACAATACTAATTATTTAAGAAATAAGTTTAGAAATTTGTGTTTTGCTTGTATCTGAATTGCTCCTTTTAAAGCATTAGCCAAAATTTTTCTTGAAATTTATGGTCTCAGCACTATCTCTGTTTGCCTTTTAAGTAACCACAAAGAAAAAATCGAGATCCGTTCAAACAGGCGCAATTAGTGCCCGTGCAAAAAACTGAATTGGCAAATTAGTTTTTTTTTTTTTGTTGCTTTCTTACGAAGACAATAGCAGTTTGTTTTTAAATTTTGTTTTTTCTTTTAACCCACTTACAACTACAATTCGAGTCGGGAAGAACCCAACCAATTGCAGGGGGATGTAAGAAAAGAAAAACTTACTGTTTATCGTTGGTTTTTTGTGTTTATAATTCTTATTCGCTTTAGGGTTTTATTTGTTTAATATTTTTGGCTTTTCTAAAATCTTTGGAAAAGGTTTCCTGATGATCTGGCCTTAGCAACCAGTGAAATTCACATAGAAGCTAGCTTGTCCTCAACAATTAATTTCAGTGTATTTATCAAATATGAAAAATTGGGAATTTAGCACGTCATACGGAAATCGTATTTATAATAAACTTGGTGTTTAGTTAAAACCAGTGTTCAAAAATAAACACTAAATATCGTTGCTTAGTGTTCTGTTCGGTAGATTAGTGGAAAATACAAACGCTTAAAGTGTTTGTGTAGAAAATCGTTAAAAAAAATAACGTTCCCTCTTAGTCGTCTTTTGAACACAAAAATAATACTGTTTTTATTAAACTTAACAAAAGATGAGAACTTTTAATTCCGTTCGTTTTTTTTTTAAATCCACAAAATTCTTTGTGTTCGGTTCGGCTTATTAATGTTCATACCTTTTGGCTGGTAAAAAAAACCAAACATTCTTCACAAAAACAAAATACACACACGAAAAATAAAACAAAAGTCCGGCAAAATAATTTTATACAAACCAAACATATACACAATACACAAACAAGCTGTTCCTCGTGCGGTCCTTGCTAAAATTTTTTAATTGTTCATTTCTTTTTCAATGCAAAAAAAAGAAACATTATAGAACATTAAAATATAATGTTTGTATTTAGTATCACTACAATTGTTCTGTTTTTTTACGAGCAACAGAACACTATATAATGTTCGGCTCTTTCTTAAAAATAGTTACGAACGGTATTAAGGGTTGTGTTCGTCTACAGAATCACTAAAAAATCGATAAATTGATATCGTTCTTGGGAGTGTGAGACGAATGCTAAATAATGTACTGTTTATTTTCGAACACTGGCTACACAGAAAAAATTCTCCAAAATTTTTCATCAATTAAAGCATTAATCCAAAAAATAAAATCTGTTTTAATTAAAAATTTAATCAGGTGAATTAAACGTTTAATCAAGTAAATTAAACGTTTAATTAATACTATTAACTGGTTTAACTGATACTATTAATTTGTTTACTTTTGCAAATTTAATTAATTTTTTAATTAATATCACAAATTTTTTAATTGAAACCCATTTTTATTTTTTTCTCTGTAAAGACATAAAATCAGGAAGTTTTTCGGTTGCTCATCCGAGCCATTCTAAAAAAAGCTGTGTGTTCCGTGTGGTTTTTTTCTTGTCGAAACTACAATTCTGGATTGTTCTCTAATGTTCAATCATTACCCAGTTTTAAACACATCTTGATTGTTATTTTTGAATTAGTATTTTCATTGCTACTTTTTAAAATTATAGCAGACGGGTGATTGTTTATTTATTTCGGCTTAAGGTCTAAAGTAGGCTTTTGCACTAAGTACATTTAAATTCAAACACATTTGCTTTTTTAAAAATTCGCAGATTAAAGCTAAGTACAAAAGGGAATCAAAGCAAATAAATTAAAAACAAACAAACACAAAGAAAAAAATTATTCTCTTTATAGACTCAGAGTTCTTATATTTACTTATTCTTACTCACTATAAATAAGTCAAAGTAAAAATTTTTTTTGCTAATGTTCTTTAAGTATTTTGCAAGATTCTTATTTTACCATGTGGGTATTATAAGCAATAAATGTAAGCAATGGTTATTGCTTTTTAATTTGTCTTATTTCCAGATTATTACTGATTATTAAAATAAAAACTATAACTTTGTTTAACCGCTATTTATATTTTGTCTCTTTTGGTGAATTTTATAGTTTTAACACAGTATTTTTATATATGTACATATTTTATATATTTTACAGAAATTCTGTTGGTTTTTATTTTTAGCATTAATTTTGCAGTTAATTTTATGGAATATACATACATCATATGTATGTATGTACATACCTATCTAGGTATATATAACATCATATTAAACAAAAGCAAAATTTCATACAAACGAAATAAAACTTACAAAAATACTCAAGTATTTTAGTAAATGGTTTAAGAACTTCTTGTCTTAAGTCCAAACATGTGCATGTGCTGGTTTTTATTTTGCTTACTTCTTACCATGCTTAAGACTTGCTTTATTTATTTTTTTACAGGAACAATATTTATTGTGTTTGTTTGTTATAAAAGAGAACAGCAATTTTCTCTGTAAAGAGAAGGTACAATAAAACAAATACACGAAAAAAAGAGAATGTGTTTAAGTATTTGTTTTTTGTACTTTTGCAAAAGCCTAGTCTAAAGATAATAAGCCATGCATACTATAATGTACAATGGTCGATGTCCTTTCTGTTCAACAATTATCCTTGACTTTTTGTGTCCAATACTCTTAATTTTTTCTTTATTTACTAGACGACTGAAATTAGAATTTACCTCATCGCTTCTTATGAGCTTCTGAAAAAGCTCGTTATTTTCTAGGAGAATTCTTTCAAACGGTTACTCAAACAACTCTAGCTCTTAGTTCGGTTGTTTTTATACCCTTCACCATACAAATATTGCGGTTTAATAAAATTCTTTAATTTGGCCCCTGCAGCGCGTAAGATGGAATAACGGTATATCTTGAAAACAAGAGCTAACCTTAAAAAAACGGTTAGACCGAATGGATTCAGCGTACCCCAATTAGGTTAAAATTCCATGTGCCCGGCTTGTCTGTTTTTTGCAACTAGCACAGTGTACTTATTGCTCAAAGTTACAATATTAAAATTCTATTTTAAGATTATTTTTTTAAAGGTTGCGAAAGAAAAGATTTTTAAAGAACAGTTTGAGGTATTATATAAAAAAATCAGCCAAATAAAAAAACAAATTTTTGACTTAGTCCGTTTTTGAAATTAAATATTTTGCAGATATTACATTTATCATATTTTTTTTTTCAATATATGGTTTGTAGCCGCAAGTATTCTCTTTTAAATGATGAATTTAATGAATTTAAATCATCTTCGTATGTAAAGTAGTTTTCGAGATATTGAAAAAATAAACTCAACACATTCGGCTAATTCGGCGAAATTATGACATTTTGAATACGACATATACATATGTTCCTTATAACCCCACGTCTCCATGCGCTTTCGATTAGACCATAACGCCGGCAGAGCAAAGGTATTAATTTGTTCATGTTCTTGTATGTGGCGAATACGTGTTGATGATTGACCACAATTTTTGTTGTTGTGCGTTTGGTTGTATACACAAAATACATTGTATGGCCAACATCATGGCGCACATGGATGCTAAGACGAATGTTTAGGCAACGATGGCAGTACACGGAAGAAACATGAACATGAACAGTCTACACGAGTAGAATTGATGTGCGGCATGCTGTTCTTACCAAGTTGATGGATGGTGGAGACGGGAAGTAAGATAGAAGGAACCTTATCGCCAAATTTCATTAAAATCGAAAGGGGTCGTGTCCCACTCTTGGTCGATTTGACATGGAATTACCCTAATACGATACGTTAAAGACTTAAAGCAAAAAACTCCTCAATTAAAACTTCAAAAAAACTGAAGATATCTGCAAATGACAATATTTGACATAAGCTGCTTTCCCATGTTAACAGGTATACCTGCCGGGAGCATGTATGGAGACATTCTGAAGATATTAAGCCTTTTGGCCACTTTTCCCCCTCCCAAACTAGGTGCAGTCAATACCTGAAATTCGTTAGATTCTAAAATTGGCAGACCTCTTGAGATCTTGAGACTGGAGTCAATATTCTCCGGATGAGCGATTCCGGACTGACTAAAGTTAATGCTGCCTGCTGGGATCACGTGGTAATTGTGGTTGAAAGACAAAGCGGACCGAATGAGAATCTTAAAAAAATAACATCATAAAATGATTTTTTACCAGTTGTGGGGAAGTTCGAATTGCTGACGGATCTCCCTAGGTGGTGGTGCTACTGAACAGAGGCCGCTTACTTCAAATCAACTGCGAAGGTTAGCTTCAACTCCTTTACAAGTAGCGAGTGGATAATAATGAAAAATTATACATTCAAAATTTGGCGCTCACACACAGCGACGATTGGTAAAATGGTTGTTTGTCACTAAGTTGTGAAACCACCTTAAGATTAAGCCGCAAAGCGTGTTTATCTTCCCACAATTGTCGCAGGAAAGAAAACTATTGATAATGGTTAAAATCCGCCCTTAATTTCACATAGCTTCCATACAATCGTCTGGAAGAGAGTCTTAGTGACCATAAACCATCTTATGATTAAGTTTGGGCCAAACATATTTTATTACAACTTATTATTCATCTTAACAAATTTTTGTTGAAATCGTTCCATATTTATAAATGCCACTTTTATGCCATTATATACTTTGTTATAAATATAAAAGAATGCGACACAAACTTGTATAAAAACTTCTATGGCCTGTCAAAATTTTATACCACAAACTCCCCAAAAGCACTTAAGGACAAGAAAATATTCGACACGAAGGACTTTTACATTAATACTAACCTTATAAGATAATTTAGTTTTTGTGTATCCAAGATATCCCATGGGTTCTAAATACCAATTAGAGAACACTCACGAAAATTTGGCAATAATGTGTAGGGTAACATGTAATCGGTCTTGTGCGATATCTTGATATATCTTCTTACTTGACAAATCATTTCCTAGTTTCATTATTAAATTATTTAACAACAGAAGTCTCTTCCACTAGTTGCCGTAGTTTTTTTTTCTCTATAATTCTTTTACTATAATTTTGCTATTAACTCTAAATTACCAGCTAAGCTTACCTGGCTGTTGGCAAAATACTTAAAGAACTACATAAACGATAAATAAACCGTAAAACCAAATTGAAGTTCGAAAGCAAAATCCACTTTTAAACAGCATCTAAATACAGGAAGTAATTTTAACCTGAAAACAATACAGACAACAAATAAAAGAATACCCAGTTCTAACTCACAATAATTCTCTTACCACGAAAAACAGAGCCAACATCAGAAACCCAAGCGATAAATATGAAAAAGTGCGCGACTTTAAAAGGTAGTTAAAAAAGTGAAATAAAATAAGAACGACTCCCATTGAAATCTTAAATTTCAGTTGGTTTGACTTTTATGTTGTCAAATTAAAAGTACGAAAAAAAGTTAAACCGAAACGATAATAAAATGGAAGTGCACATTAAATCGTTACCACAAAAACACAAATCTAGCAAGTACTTAAATGGATTAATTGTAAAAACTAAAATGAAATAAAATTTAAATTTGTGGCAAAGTTAATTTGCAGGAATTTCAAAAATGATGATGTAAACACACAACGCCATAGACAAAGTCTTCGCCTTCTTAAATGTCTGACTAACAGGGCCAGACAAATGTATTAGTAGTAGAAGTGGACAGATGAAAATTAAAGCTTAATACTTACATAAATGAAATTGATTTGCTTTGACTGACGTAGTGAATGGCTGACAAGATGACTAGATTTTTCCAACTTTGTACCGGTGCACATTGTGCACATCATCAATGCTATATCAATTTCATTCGACTTTTTCTCATCGTTACACTCGATTGAGTGCACAATTTCATTAAGCATGCCCCGGAGGTTAAATGCCATCCAATAACTATACCCAGACACATATACTATTCATATATAGTACATACATCCATAAATATAATAGTTTTGTTGGTACTGTTTTATTAGTATTAGTGTATCTGGCATTGGTAGTACAAGTTGGAAAAAAATGCTCTGTAATCATCAACTATGGCAGTGTTGAGACTTTTGTTATACATAGTTTTTTCTTTAATTTTTTTTTTTTTTTAATGAAAACCACATTAAAATGTACACAAGAAAGACATTTCAACTAAAAGACTATACAAAAGAGAAAAGAAATTGGGCAAAATGAAAAAAAAATATGTAGTAGATGGATAAAAAAAACCTAAAATGAGTTCCCACAAGAGAGTGACAGCGTTTTTGTCGTTTGACAGAAACACTGGAAAGACAGTGTGGCAAAAAAATAATCACATGTTTTGAAGAAATTTGAAATTGAATCTACGCAAGCAATGGAACGATCTTTAACACATTTCTTTTCAACAGAAAAATCAATGAAAAGGAATTATTTGCTTCGACATTTTTATAAAGTCATCAGTATATATACGCCTGTGGAGCCTCGTCCACAAGTTAACTTCTACACCTTTCTATAGAAAGCTGAAATTTCCAAAGAGAGTCCTTTATTTTATATTTAAAAAGTAATTTTTGTTGATACTCTACCACCACAATTTAAAAATGTCGGTTAAAAGTAATAGTAAATGTCGAACTGCGAAAAGTTATAACATTGAACAGTTATGCGATGCCAAAGCGTGAAACGATCAAAAGCAGAGAGAGAGAGAGAGAGAGAGAGATACACAAACTGCTTCTCCGCCCAAAGCACTTTTTTAATTCTTTCATATATTTTATAACAATTCCTCAGTTCCTTTCAAAGAATATAAGAAACTTATAAAGATACAAAGATAATGATTTGGAACATTATTTTTTTAAGTAAATTTTTACAATTTTTTTATTTTAATTAGAAGAAAGCACTGGATTTCCACCTTTTTCTTGTAGTTGTGAATTGTTATTTAGAAAGAACTTTTTACGCTAATGGTGTTTTCTTTTCTACAAAAAGTCACATTTTATTTAAAAAAAAATGCAATTTGGTGCTCGTTTTTTAAAAATGTTTTGCTCTCTAAAAGGGTAGCGTGTTTTTTTTTTTTCTAAAAAAAATCACACTTAAATGTCATAATTCATTGCACTTTACACCCCGTATAAATCGAGAGTGTTGATAATGCCCTGTAAAAAGATGACTTCTGTTTATATAAAAGGTTACCAGACGAAGTTGGGAAAAATCGCCTCTAATCAGGACAGTAAACATTTTATGTTTTAATAGTAACTTTTTCTATTATTTTATAGTTAAAACAAAAAAAAGCATTACATTGTTAATTGAAGGTTGTCAGTGATATAAAATTTAAATGGATTCGGTGGTATAAAATTGTTTTTGAAAAAAAAACGTCAAATAAAGAAATCGTAAAAGCTTGGCGTTAATAAATCGGCAATCTGGCAAAGGTATTTTCTTGTTTACATATTTTATGAAAACCAAACTAAAGAAATTGGAATTTCGTCATTCATTTTGTTAATTTATTTAATATCAATCTATTAAAAAATTTGTGTTTATGTATATTTTTTTTATATTTTGAAGACAACACTTTTTGTCAGCTGTTAAAAATAGGGCGATCCAATTTTGTGTTTTGTTCTCGTTAAATAAAAAATTGCAGTATTACATATTCGGCAAGACATTTTATACATGCACCAAAAAAACACCATAAAAAGAACAATCACTCCATCCGTATTTGAATCAAAAAGTGTCTTAAGTAAAGCAAGTATGGATTTCCTTAATTCAAGTACCGAATGGTTGATTCAACAACGGATTATTCAAGTACCCCCTCCCGTACTCAAGATTATACGAAAATAATTTTCAAGTTGGTTTTATCCCGAAGTCGTACTTGAATTAATTTGAAAGTTAGATTTGATTAGATTGATTCTACCCTAAACCACTTATCTCATAGGTAGAGAGACATTTTTATTTACTTATCCTTTACAAATGTATGTTTCACTTTTGTTGTATTCCGGCCTTTGTTTACAGAAGATCTCTCAATTATAAGACTCCAGCAGCATGCCCGATATGGCATTCATAATCATCCTACTCTAAAAATAATAAAGTTTTTAAAAGGTTTTAATTCTTTTCGTGTTGTTGTTTCTACACGTGCATACGAACGCAATGTTAATTCCTGCACGACATGTGAGGGACAGCGGGAACAAATCGTCAACGACTTTTTCGAACAAGTGTCGCGAAAATTGTGCACGATACAAAGAAATACAATGCCACCTACTTTATCATCAACGACCATATGCATGATAATGTCGTCTATTTCGACGCCAATGACAAAAATTATTATATGGTTATCTAATTCAGACAGTGTTTTACTATAGTTGGAATTTTAACTTTGTTATATGTTTTATATTCGACTCCTATAAGCAATCCTAAAGTTGACAGTGAAGTATTAACTGCATGTAGTCCATTTTCGAGCCCGCGAATAATTTTATCAGCATTTTTGGTTTTACTGTTTTGAACTAATTTGTAAATTTTTTGTAGGTATTTAAGTCAACAATTAAAAAAAAAGAATGTGAGAATTTTAAGAAAACCAAGCAAGTGATTGAATAGCATTCAAGAAAACTTTGTCGTCGGTAGCTTTTAAACAAGACAACTTATAAGACAGTTTCGCTAATACTGTCCCACATAGAGTTTAATAGAGGACAACTTATAAGACAAAGTCGCTCATACTGTCCCATATAAAGCTAACTAGAAGACAACTTATAAAGACAACGTCGCTCAAACTGTCATGTACGATGATTTTCTGTAAATTATATAATAGAAAAACTAAACAGCAGGGGCCAAGTCGTGCATACATCGATGTCGTCAACGGCAATCTGGCCAATTGGAATAATAAGTGTGATTTTTTTGTTTCGTTGTTGTGTGGAGTATATTCCGTACTCTTTACACCTCGTATTTGGTCGTTTATAATACACTAATTAAAATCCATTTACATTTGTGTGTTTATACATGGGCATTTCCATCATGTCGAACGTGACCATCGTACACGTTTAAAGTTAAAAAAAGTCAAAATAAAACGAATATTTATTTTGGCAATAGATTCAAGTTATAGCTTTTAATTAGCCCTATAATTGGTGCTATTGTTCATTTTGATAAATTGTTTCGTTTACAAGAAAATTGCAAAAAAACAAGGCATTTGCACGTGACGATAACAGAAGTGGTTTTTGTGGCCATTTTTTCGAATGCCGATTTCAGCGAAACCTGAGGCAATATTTGAATGCAAAAAATTGTAGAATGTTATGCACTCATATCTCTTAAATATGGCTGTAATTTTAAATAAAAATAATGTATACTTTTTTTTTATTTAGCTTTAATCGCTGTCGCACGTGATCTGTCGCACATGACATTTTTTTCCATCATGGTATATATGTTGATTAGACCCCCTAGAATGAAAGATATGTCAATGAAGTTCCTAACACAGGAAACAATATTTTTGCCACGCCCAAAATACAGCCCTTTTGGTTTTTTTATATTTAGCGCTGTCATTTAAAGTCCGATTTCATCATATTGCATATCGTTTTTCATGGCTTGATAGTGGCATCATTTTTGTCTTTAGTGACTTTTTAATCCGACCTCAAATTCTGGGCGCCACTTATGCCATCTCGGATCCTTCCCCCAAATGTCCAATTTTTTTTTACGTGCCAAGAAAGCCCTTCTAAAACTACGTATGTAGAGATTTTAATATGCCCACTTTTATTACACGCCTACAAATTAAGCCCCTTATTTCTTTTTCACACACATACTACATTAAATCAGGTAGAAGCCAATACAAGCAATAATATTTTCATCAGTCACGCCCTAAAATAAAAGTTATATTTATTAAGTTTGAAAAACTTTAAAAAATTTGTTTTTGTCACGCCCTAAATTACAGCCCTTTTTGTTTTATATACATACATATATAGCATCGTCATTTAAAGTCTAATCTCATCGTATCGTATATCATTGTTAATGGCTAGAATATGGCTTTATTTTTGAATTTAGTGCTTCTTTTCGCTCATCTAGATTTAAATGATTGAAATGTATATATAAACATAAATAATTCATTTACATATATAAAAAATTATTTTCAAATTATTAATTTTCACACTTACGAGGTCGCACGTGAACAACTTTATATAAGAACCAAGATCACAAATCTTGCTATTTTACAGAAATTTTGTTTTTATTTTAATATTATAAAATATCTCTGTTTGGCCTGGTAATTTGATGAGCTTTCTACTTGTACTTTCGAATCACTGATAGAAAATGATGTTTTTCAATGTCGCACATGACATCGAAATATGAGATAATACAAAGAAAAAAATTACAGTTATTTGCAATCGCATAGTTTCTTGCGCATTCTATTTTGACTCTTTGTACCTTCCGAAAGGTTTTAGAGAGAAAAAGTCAATGCATAATGTCTCTCTTAAAGTACTGTTATCATAGCAAAACGTACAATAGAAATATCCAAATCTTGAAATGGGTCATAAATAAATATAAAATTTTTTTACTTTTATTAAATTTTATCGTTTTCTTGTTAAAATATGATAAAACAAAGTCTTTTCAAGAACTTATAATTTTTTTGTTGCGGTGGAAATGCCCATATTTTTTTTTTTTTGTGCTTTATGTGTTTTTCACAATATAGAATTTGATTCGTTAGCAGAGAGCAATCGACAATCAGCATTTAAAACACAAACGAATGTCTTGAAACGGCATTCAAATGCATTCGTGCAGGGCTTTAGTAAATACCTTTCTTCGCCAAAAATAATTTAATGAAAATTAAATTTGTTGAACCTAAGCCTAACTTTAATATTAAAAACTTCAATTAATTTTAGTTATTTAAACAAAAGACAAATAACAATTCATGAGATCTATTAAATACATTTTTAAATAAATGCATTATACATTTATATTTAACGCAGTTGGCTTTGCTTCGATATAAAACTGAACAAGTTAAATAATTTAAACAATATATAACACAATATTTCTCAGACAATACGATTTAGTACACAATGAAAGTTTACAGAATCGTTTGTGAGCCTATTTACTTGGTCATATAGTCAAAAGGGCATAATATAACCTCTAAAGACTTTTACATTTCACCACTTCTTTCATAAACTTGTGATTCCTTTTTTTAAATATTAATTGCTGCATTGAAAATTTCTTCAAATGTTAAATTTTCACTTTTGTCTCTTAAGTAAATAATATTTACTACTATTTACTACGTTTCATAATCTAATCCAAAAAGTATATAACAACGCACAAACTTATTAAATGAAAAATCAAAAGAATTCCCGCATATATTTCCAGGAATTTTTTTCAAGAAAGATGTGCGGGATCCCGTATTTTTTAACGCGAAATCTCGCTTGAAAAATACTAAACGATTCTCACAAATTTTAATAAGCTTGTTTTTTGTTACAATTAGAACCGAAGAACCGGATTTCATCAAATTTTCCTCTAAATTATGACCCATTAATCAACACAAAAAGTCATACTGAGTCCGTCGGTATATTTAAGGTGGCTATATGGCCAATATTTTAAAGTGTTACAAACATAAGCAAAAACATATAATACCCTCTCCACTATTAATGGTGGTGTGGGTATAAAAATAAATTGATAGATTCAGCAAAATTATTTTTTAACGGTATTATTTGTCACTTTTTTATTGAACAAATCATTTGAAGGGTTTGCAAAAAATACAACATAAGCAAACATAATGCAGGAAAAATAGCAACCATATGTTGTTATTTCAAATCCACACAAAACCATTGAAAATATGGGTGACACCAAAAACATCAGAGCAAAATGCGCATTGAGTAGTCACACGTGAGAATGTTTAAGGTGTCTTTATATAATGGTGTGTTAAAAAAATTGTCCCAATCACTATAAACCAATTGATAACTTTTTCCTCCAATAGTGTTCAAACAGAACTGCGTAGAGACCACATTTTCGATACAGCTTGACATAATAATTTGACGTAGAAAGCTGACGTGAAATAAAATTTATTTTATTTTAACCCTGCTACTACGTTAGGGTCTTTTGATGACCCAAATCGTATTTAACATTACCGTATTTCTAACTGGTGGAATATATTTGAAAGTTCTTACTAATCAGTGCATCGATTGTTGAAATATATTGAATTCAATTAGTTTTATCACCATCTTAGGCTTAGACAATTTTTTATTGCAAGTGCTTACACATATCATGTTTGGGTCATTTTATGACCCTCTATTATTTTTGGAAAACGAATAAAAAATATATAATATAATATGTCTATATTATTTGTTTTTTGCATTTGTCTTTCACCTCTTTGGTGTTTTACATGACAACAAAATAAGAATGACCAACAAAACGCCCAAAAAAATAACGCATGGTTGTAGAAAGGAAGTCAACAAAAAACCCTTAGTGGAGAGTCATCGCCTGGAACACCTCTCTGTTTTGCTTTTGTTTGCTCTGTATTTTTCTATTATAATTGTATATCGGACATATTATTCTTTTAGGAGTCTACCGGTCATACGGTGAAAGTCGTAACTCCCTGTGGAATGAGTTTCATGGGCATCCTTTTTTGAGAGCAATATTTCTCGTGTACTAGCAATATTTCTCGTGTACTAGCATTTGACGATAGGCAAAGAAGTATATCGGAACAAAAGGGAGATAAACTTGCTCCTCTTTGTACATTTTATGAGCAATGCTTTACGTTCCAAGTGCAAATACAACAATTGACGAACAATTTATTCCGTTCTGAGGTAGATATCCTTTCAAAGTATACATTCCAAGTAATCCTGGGAAATATGGCATGAAAGCGTAGTAGATAGCAGCGAATTCTGACACCGAGTTTTGCTTACAGTTCTAACTATTCTTGGGCAAAGGAACCAAGGCGAACGGGTTGTTCTAGACTTTGTGTCTTCATACCGTGGGCGATAATTTTTTAAATACTCATAATCTTGCATTAGTACTGCTAAATCTTGCATTAGTACTGCTAAAGCAAAAAATTACTATTGTTGGCACAGTGAGGAAAAACAAACATTTTTTGCCGGTTCAGTAACACGCAAGATTTGCGTAAGCTTCCAATATACTCACGTACTTTTTTTATGAAAAATAAACTGTAGTTTTGTATGTGCCTAAAAAATACAGAATGGTTGATTTGCTTAGCACTCTTCACCATAACAGCAATCGGTGTTCTCTAATTAATTAGATATTTCTGCTCTAAACGCTTTTATAATATGGACCGAAATATATCCTGAATCGCAAAAAAATAAACTGCACAAAAGGCGCCTATTTTTAGAGCAACTCGGTAAAGTTTTAGCTCAAGATTATATTAAGAGGCGAAGTCGGCTTACTCACGCAGAAGCCTCTGCATCATTGGTACGAAGAATTCGAGAAGAAGACAGTGTATCATCATGTACGAATTCGCCTTCTCCAAAACAACAATGCGCTAGTGAAGGGAAAAGGTGCAAATCTTGCCCGTCGAAAAAGGAAAAAAAGACCTTTACTGAGTGCATAACTTGCAAAAAAACCTGTTTGTCCGTTACACCGACACACAATCACTCTAACGACGACATATTGCATTGTTCGCAAGCCTTAAAAATATTTTTGAAATGTACAAATTTGAACTTTCTCAATAAAAAAATCTGGGGTCAAAATATGACCCGAACATAACATGTGTATTTTTTTTTTCTAACAAAGTAGCAGGGTTAAGAACGTTTTGTCTTATGCTCTCACATAATGACGCTCATTAAATTTCATACATTTTGTAAACAAAGAAAGAAGCAAAAAATTAAATGAGAAGAAAAAAATTAAAGAGAGAAGTTGAAGCTACTCATACTCATAATCTTGCACTACTAAAAAAAAAATAGTTAAATTACACTACATTAAAAGCATTTCAATATTATTAAGATAAAAATCTTTTAGTTATTTTTTTTTTAATAATGTTATTGATGTACAATTTTTTAGAAATTGGGGCAAATAATTGTATTCCAAACCACCTGAGTATTCCATTCTATGTTAAGTGATTTCTAGACGACATCTAGGAATCCTTAAATTCGAATGGTTTCTTGTATTTAAAAATATTTGATTGACAGAAACACTGATCGTGTGCTGTCCAATTTTATGTATGGTTTCAGAAATATATATCAATAACTGCTGTTTTAAATACCATATATTGGTAAAATATTTTTAGCAATATCCTTATACAGCAGCAAATTAGGTTATAATGGCGGCAAATTAAAAACAGCCTTAAGCGATTTGTTTGATATAACCTGTAAACTTTTTAGGTCAGCATTTCTTTTAAATCCATAAACAAGCGTAAGGTAATTAAGATGACTTTGTAAAAGAACTTGATAAATCAAATATTTAGTTTTTTCATTAAGTTTATGTCGTCGTTTAAATAAAACGCCAAGTGCAGGAGATATTTTTGATCGAACATATTTAATGTGATTTTGCCAGGTTAAATTGCTTTGCAAGATAATTCCCAAACACTTTATTAGAATCTTGTTCAGCAATTTGTTTTCCATCTTTAAATAATGGATGTTCTCCAGAAAATCGACACTTACTGTTACTTCAACCAGCGTTGATCGTCTAGTTAAACGACCCAGGTGAATTTGAATTCTATTCTATTTTTTTGTAGCTACATTTTAAAGAATTAATAAGGCTAACCTTTTTTCCCAGCACTGTTTGACATTAAGTTTTTTCTCATTTTAAGCCTGTCTGTCGTTGTTACTGTCAATGTGTAAGTATGTTGCATGCAACTTAATACGTATATATGGATGTCTTTTAAAATATATATTTGTCAGTGAACATACTTATGAAATGAAAGAGAAAAAAACAAATAATGGTACATTAAATATAACACTATAATTCATGGAACATTTTATTTCATCGTTATGGCGTTATCTTCTACACACTATCAATTGAAATTTTTCTCTTGTGTTTTTGCCCTAAAATACTTCTTTAATGAACATTTTCATTTACTTGGGTGTATGTGTGTGTGTGCGTGCATGAATATGTCATGATGCAGCTGTTATTATTTCCAAGGAGTTGTGGCTGTCACTCAAGTAATTTTCAGTTAGTTTTGAGGAATATTTTCATTTAGTTGTTTTCTATCTGCATCATTCTAAATTCAAAAAATTTAGTTAAATGCAAGCATATTTTTTTACTTCAAGAACGTTTTGTTGCTTGAATAAATTTGTTTACTTTAAATGAATACATTTTAATTAAATTTAGTTCAACAAAAAATAATAACATTTCTCCGGCATAAAAAATTGCATTAGGCAAAATTTTTATTGGATTTTTTTTTTTTGTTTATTATAATTGAAATTCTAATTTTGCTTACTTGAATAAATTATTAGTAATTTTTTGTTAGTGAAACCTCCAAGTTGTGGCTCAGTTTACCAACATCTGGTACCTTGAGCATGATTTTGGATTTAATTCAACAAATTTTAAAATTCGTTACATAATTATGTACATATTTTGGTATAAATTAATTTTCTGAAACTGCATTTTTTGTATTATTTTCATAAATATATTAACCATTAACCATTGAATATTTTTTATTTTAAAATACAACTCAATTAATTTGTGTCACAGTGGTTGTAATTAATATGTCATAAATTGATATTTTTATTATTTGTTTAAACTGCAATATACTTGTATAATTATCTATATTTATTGAAATAAAAATTTATTGTCTGTATAAATATTTCTGCTGTTATTATTAAATTAACATTTAATTTTTTTTTATTAAAAAGTTAAACAGTAGAAAATGTAAGTAGAATGTGTAAATAACATGTGGTTTGATTTCAACACAAGCGTACATAATGAACCAGGCAATTTGCTACTTTCTGACAAGATAAAAGAGTAAACATGCAGGCAATATATGAATTGATTTGACAAAGCAGAAACCGATGTTTTGTTTGTAATTTGTCGGGGTTACACTGTAAGTTTTTAGAATACACAAACAATTTTACACGTCATTTATTTTGTACCTAGTGCGTATGAGTAATATTAGATAGATTTTAAATTGCTCAAACGCACATTCGCTTAATGGGGTATATTAAAAAAAAAATTGGTAATCTTCTTCTTCTTTTTGGTCTACATTGGTCTACATATTTGGAAAGAAAATTTACTGTAGAAACGAAGCATGTTTTTTAACTAATCTGGGTGCGCTGAATTCGAATCTGGCATACAAATTGGTCTATCACGTTTAGTTCATTTTTTATCGCATGCTGGCAATACTGTAAAACAGTCAATACTGACACTTCGATTTCACAATTATTAATTTGACAGAAGCCCACATTCATTCTAAATGTTCATATTAGTAGCGTTTAAGCATGTCAGGGAGGTCGCGTTTTACTGATTCAAGCTATTTTTGCTTTGTGTTTGGTGAATATTTGGTCGGAAAAAAAGGATATGCAATATCGAAATTATTAAAATATGCATACATAATTAATTTTTTTTGGTTTTGCAGTCCGAAACTTTTCCATTTTCTTCCTTCGCATTTAGATCTTTTTCCACAAAACCTAGGTGAAGTGACCGACGAACATGGAGAACGTGCTCACCAAGATTTAATGAAAATTTAAAGAAATTTTCAAGGATTCTGGGACAAAAGCATGCTTGGAGATTATTGCTGAACTCTAATACGCGAAACCGAACCAACAACCCAGTAAAAAATGTGCTCCAAAAACAGCAGGTTTTTTGTATGAATTCATACCTCAAATCGCTTCAAATCTGCTGATGAGATGCCTGATTTTTGTATGGGGTGTTCCCGGTTTGGAGGGCTATTTTCTGCTGACAATAAGCGCTACTTTTAACATGCAAACAAAGCGCTCCTAAAGTGCTTTTTTAAGGGCTAACTATATTCATTAATGTTTTGCTTTTACTTGTTTAAATGCCTTTTTTCAATCATTTTCGTAAACCATAATATATTTTTATTTTTTTCGCTTTAAAACCTTCTTCGTTGTCAGCACTAAAATAGCAGCTTTTTTGTATGTTTTATTCTTTATCATTTACTGCTTTATAAGACCTGTTTAATTGAAGCGCTTGATTATGCGCTTTTTCTCTGTAGTGCTTCAAAAAACCCAAATTTTTTTTTACTGGGAAAATACTAACGCCGCACAGTGGCGCCATTTGAGTTTTTTCGTTGCAAAAATCATATCTTTTGAACCGAATAAGATAATTGAACAGTTTAAACAGCATATGATAGATAACTGTTCAGCCTATGAAATGAGCGTTTGGAAAGGGTGCTACGCTCTGTAGGGGCCTAATTATGGGTTATCAAAGTTAAAATTAGTAGAAAAATCAATTTTATGGTAACTAAAAAAAATTATTTTTACATTTTTAGATTGTTTTTATTTTTTTTCTTTAGGTTTTTATGTTTTAAATTATTACCCAACAAATTAAAAAAAAAATTATTTTTTTTTAAATTTATTTTTTCAATTTTCTGTAAAATATTCATCACAGTTCGTAAGAGAAGGTATATCTAAAAGACTAACCATTTCTAAACTATAATTATTTTCTAACTCTATTCGTGACTTCACATGCCGCAGGGAAGATATAAGTGGATCGGAAGATGCTGCCAACATGTTGAAGAGGTCCTCATTTTGCCTTACCCTTGATGCTTTGAATGTGTTCTGCAATCTATATTTTTTATAAAATTTGTTAAGAGACTCCTGTGCTTCTTCAGAAAGCTCTCCAATTGGCAAAGACTGGTACTCAATTATATCTTTGCCATGCGCCAATATTTTATGGACGGTCGGGGTCAACTTCTTCTGTGGATACATTTCTGCTAAAAGAGATGCAGTTTTCGACGCATATTCTCCATATTTTGTAGAATTGACATTTTCTTTGCAGTTTAAAACATCCAAGATCGTTCCCAATCTTTTCACGATTTGATTGTCAATTCCAGTGATTCTAGTTACTGCCTCATCATTTTCAAAAAATCTCCTAGAAGTGTTTCCATCGTTTGAGTTACCGTATCCGTGCTTGGGACAGTCTACTTTTAGTCCAACTTGTTTAAAAAAAGCATCCTGTATTTGCTTCTTTCTGATCTTTTCCTTATCCTTTATTGATGTATTTTCATCGAAGTTTTCCTCCTCTTGTGGTAGGGTATACGCCAGTTTTAGCAAGAATTCCATACACCTTATCCTTGCGTGCAATGGTGACATTCCATATTCGTAATTCTCCTCATTTGTAGAATCGTTTAAATTACCAAAGTTCTTCTGACTCTTTTTGCAAATCGGGCATGACATTGTTGAGGTTGTTCCTGTCAGTTCGTTTACGACTTTTCCGTCAACCATGGTCAGATGGAACTCGTAATTGCATTCAATATATTTTCCTTCTCCAATTTGCAGCTTTGTAGGCTTAATCTTGCTTATTTGTTCTTCAATGTCCTTCACCGTGGTCCTTATGAGTTCTGCCGATTCCCTTGCAAACTGAAACATTATTGGTCGGCAATAATGCACTGATGACGGACGTGGATTTTTCCAGTGAAGGGAAACATCCGATTTAAGCCGCAAAGGAACAACAGATGCCATAAACATATTTCCGTCCGATATTGTAGCGTCATCGGAAGATATCCTTTGCTTATAAACGCTTTGTCCGGATGATCCATCGCAGCCCCATTTGCTGATCAATGTCAACTTCTCAGGAAGAATTTTCACCTCATTTTCAGGAAGACTCTCCAACAACCGTTTTGCTGTATGGCCCATGAGATCCTGCAGATTGGCTTTCGCAGAGACTTCCGTAAATTCCGTATGCAGTGGTCGTGAATTTATTTTGGCTTGCGTAATATGCTTGTATCCGGGTAAAACGTCAGCGCCGTGTCGCGTTAAAGATGCCCGTAGTTTCTCATATTTCTCTTTGGAAAGTTCTAAGTCCATAAACAAGGCCAAGGCTTCTTCGGAACCATACTTTTTAATGTGTGCGTTTGTGGGCGTGGGAATGCTTTCCTTAATCCTTTTTAGTCGCAGTGGGCTTGCATCAGCAACAGATTTGGTTATGTGCGACCTAACTCTTTCACTATCCTTTGTAAATTTAATAGACAGCGCTTCCGATAATTGCTTCGTGGTCAAGTTATTGGTGGCATCGGCAAGTTTCCTCTTTCTTGTGAAAATTGAACACTCCTCAATACTTTTTTTTGGCCTTCCTTTTGCTCCTCTGGTTGATGTGGTGGGTTTATCTACTGCCAATATATCCAGGATGGTATCTTCATTAAGCCAGTCCTCGTATTTGGAGTTGAAGTTCTGAATGGTTCGATTAGATTTCACCCATTTTGCCTTAATATTTGCATATATCAGATAAAAATTATTTTTTATAATTTCGCTTCTCTCAATATTTCCGTATAAGCTATCAAGTTCTTCTAAAGCAGCTTCCGTGAAAAAATTTGGTGTGGTTGACTTTCTAAACAGTTCAAATAATTTAAAATTGTTCAACGCCATGTTTTCAGTACTTAAATTGTTTAATGGTTTCAGTAATTGTTGCGCCAACTTTCAGTCGTAGACTAATCCAGGCATTATGCTTATTTTGCAATATATAGGCTTATGCTACCATGCCGAAAAATGTACCTGTTCCCTACATACATATGGATTTAGGCTGAATAATGCATTTTTATATTATGCACGTGTCCAAATAAGATTTGTGCCTACCTGTAGTCAATATTGTTCTTGACCATTTGCAATATATAGGCTTATGCTACCATGCCGAAAAATTTACCTGTTCCCTGCATACAAATGGAATTAGGCTGAATAATGCAATTTTGATATTATGCACGTGTCCAAATAAGATTTGTGCCTACCTGTAGTCAATATTGTTCTTGACCATTTGTACGCCAAAGTATTGTTTAAGTGAGGTACGTACCTGCTAATTTCAATGAGTAGTTTTTTTAGATTTTAGATCAAACTACTGTCATACAATTTCTGCAACCATGTCTTTTTAACCTTTTTTACCTCTAGAAGCCAAACGGGCACGTACGGGCAGATAAAATTTTTGAATTATGTAAAGAAATAATCAAAGAACAGATTTTGCAAATATGGCAAATATAGAAAAATATAGATTTTTGTTATTTTCCGTCAAAGTTGAAAAATAGTGAAAAAACGGATAGTTTTTAAATAGTGATTTACCAGGAGAAACACAAAGCAAACAGTTCATTTTTTTTTTATCATTACACATTTAATAAATGCATCAATCAATACAAACAAAAAATAAGGCGATTCGTTACCTATTTTTCGTGATATTACACCTGAAATCGCAACAAATTTACTAAAAATTGTGTGTTTTTTTGAAAACCGAAAGTCGGTCAACTTTGAACGGCTATATCTTCTAAACTAAAAATGTGATATTATTAAGAGTGGCAGATTTGAAATCGTTGAAAAGTTTCCTATAACATGAGTTTATTCAAAACTTCGTCGGTGCTCATGAAAATTTTGATTTTTGCAACCTCGTTTGCTCTACGGGCGCTACTGTGCGCCGTTCAAATAACGCTATTCACTTTTGAAAATTCATTGATTTTTAAATAAAATAGTGACAGTGAAACAAACGAATAAAGAACATTTGTTGTATCTCGAAAGACGTGATAAAGAAAAACAAATTACAGATTCGAAATTAGCTCACCGAATTACCCTTGGAAAGATATTTGGTTGTTCCAGTCCAAAACCTTTTTGGCTAGTGTAGGCCTGCCATACGTCCTGGTTTTCCAGGATTGTCCTGGTTTTAGACGACTTGTCCTGGTGTCCTGGTCCACTATTAAATTGTCCTGGTTTTTTATACAGGTCAAGACAAACAAATTAGTTTTTTCCTGGTTTTAGTTGTTAACAAAGGTTAAGATTTCTGTTATACACTGCTTACATAAGGCAATTGTATAAACAACTTTAATTAAATTCAACTGTTATCTGGTGTAAAGCTGGTAAAAGCTTTTAATAATATTAGTGCTGGTTCACACACGTCAAGTTTGAATCGTCAAGTCTTGAGCTATTAGGATAGAAGGGAAAAGAGAATGTCATTTCTTTTCCCCTCTCTCCCAAAAACTCAAGACTTGACGAGTCAAACTTGAAGTGTGTGAACCTGCACTTAGATGAGAGTCAATCCTCTTTCAAATTTTGTTTCAACTAGTTGCTGTAAAAAGTTATACCGTGTAAACAACTTTTATAAGTAATCGAAAACCGATAACAAATTGCTTTCTCTAAAGCAGCCCATACACGTTTTAATTCAATTGTCAACTGAGTCGGTTGTTGTCAAAATCAAAGCGTGTATGGCTTTATCAATTGATTAATTTGACAGTTGTCGATTTGGTTGAAGAAAAATCAAAAGATTTAGATTTTTTTCAAGTTGAGTACTTAGACTAGGGTTGCCATACGTACTGTTTTAAGCAGTACATGTACTGATTTTTTGCAATTGTACTGTTTTATGCACAACTCCTAAAACAGTACGCAAATGTACTGTTTTTTACACTTTGTACAGTTTTTTGTACTTTTTTTTGCTCAGTCTAAAAAAAAGTTCTAAAATAATAAGAGTATTTACGCTGTGGTCATTGTTTTCTCATAAATACACAGTAGACATCAAAATTATAATGGGTGGCTCGTAGCAGTGGTATATTTTCATGTTGTTATGATTTTATGGCTACCTCTTCCAATAGTCTTTGCCTTTCCACACCTGAAAAAGACAAAAACTAAATCTAAATTTTTTTTTAAGTACTTAAAATATACTTATTCCAACACAATTATCGTAAATTTTTAGAACATTTTTAATTTTCGGGCATGTTCTATTAAATCGAAATGGGAATTTAGCACGTCATACAAAAATCTTAATAGAAATCACTTGAAATTGAAAACAAACAAATTTGGAAAATTCTCCGTGTTCAAAATTTTTAAAAATACCTAATACCTTTGAGGACCACTTTTCTTTACCTAAACTACTGAAATAAGAAAAAGATAAGTTAATTTTTACAAAAATGTTATTGAAAATATTCATCGTTTTCAATTGCACTTGATTTTAAATTATTTCAGATTTTGTGAAATAAAAATAAACCAAACTATTTTGTTTTTTTTTTTTTTTTGGATTTTATAGATTAATGGCCAATTTCACCAAGTTCAGGTTCAATTAACTTTCATTATAAAAGTCAAAAAACCTATTGTTTTAGTAATAGTTAATTATAGCTCAACTTGGTAAAATTAGCCGTAAATAATTTAAAAGTTGTTTAAAATTTGAAAATTAAATAAGGAAACAAACATTTTCTCAAATTCTATATGATTTGTGCAACTATGTGTGTAAAAAAATTGCTTTAAATACGAATATGTTTAAAGAAAATCGTACTTACACTATCAATGAGTTAGTTGTTTTGTAAGGCTTTTCTCCTTTCTTAAATGGCTTACAGCAATGTTATGGTTTTCCTGGCCAAATGCTTCGTTTGTGGTGTTAGCTTTTAAAACGCAAATTTCATATATTTATGAAATGCCATAAAATGGAATTAATTCCGTTGACGTTACACATTTTAAGGGTTTTTCTTTATGTAATTGTTGCATATTCAATCAAAAGTTTAAAATATTTACCCCAATTTCACCAAGTTCAGTTAAAACTAACTATTACTTTAACTTCCAGCCTACAATATGTTTTGACATCTTGAACTGATAGTTAATTATAGCTGAACTTAGTGAAATTGGTGGTTACTAATTAAAACAATTGGTTATGTTTTCGTCAAAAAAAATGTACTGTTTTTTTCTTGATTGTACTGTTTTTTTGTATTTAATGTACTGTTTTTCCGAATTTAAAATCTGGCTACCCTAACTTAGACTCAATGGACTAAAGAAAGAAAGTCGTTTAAGACTGAAACACTGGAGAGTATTAATTAATGTAAGTTTGATTTGTATATGACATGCTGCCTGTTTTATACCTATGTATATCAAAGACCGAAATGAAGTTCTAGAAAAAGTGCAATCTTCTGAAAATCATTTTTGTCTAGAACATTTTAAGCTCAACTTTTTATTATTTTGTGTCATTAACGTTATGATTTAAAAATTGAAAAATGTTTTTGTTGACACTTTTTTGGTTTCTTTTTTAGAATTAACCTTGAAAAACTTGGGAAAGACAAAGCATAGAAAAAGGAACCAAAGTTGCTCGATTTTATTTTGATAGACAGCATTCTATTATTCAGACACAAGAGTCGTATCGAATAATGAGCAGTGAGAGGTTAATAAAAAGAGGAGCGCACAAAATCCAAAAATAAATGTTAAACAACAAATGCACCCACTAACATGCATAGTATGGTGTAGAATAACTTCAGCAAAGATAATTGAATCTTACTTTTTTCAAAACAACGAACAAGTGCGGTTAATGTGAATGCCATTCAATATCCGGCAATCACTGAAAGTTTTTTAAGGGCTAAAGATATAGAACAATTCAGAATTGAGGTTCCAACAAGATGGAGCCATAACTTGTCCAACTTTTGCTATTTTGTTGGTGATCATAACGTTACTTACACCTCATCCCATATAAAACATAAAATTGCGTTTGTTTGTGACTCCTTTTCTGCCGTGCTTAAAATATTAACCCATTAAGGCCCGAACCATGATCCCATTGAGCTATAATGATGAAACTTTTACAATTTGATTGTTTATACCTAAATATGAAAGAAAACAAATTTTGGACATATCGGATACATGGGAGCCCAAATAACCCCCGTTGCGAAAACGCAACGTTGGGCCTTAACGATATACAAATTAAGCGCATTTGTAAAAATTTTAAATTTAAATATTTTATTCACATCTTTAGGAAAAAAAATTAAAAAAGATATTCATTTACATTTTATTTTTAATTTAATTATGATATGCTCTAAGGCACTTTGGGTGCACTGCTACGTCACTTTTTTCACATTTTTAAATTGATCGGTCCATTTATCATAGGACCCATATAAAGCCCACTCTCGAAAAACACTTTAGTATGCCTAAAACCATAACAAATAATTCTATTGTTATAAATTTTATGCTGTCACAGTTTTATATGACTAGAAACCACACTGTCAACATTCGTAAAGATCGGTTCATAATTTACCACAGGCTCAATATAATGCCCACTCCTGAAATATCCTAGCTGTCAGTGCATGGTATCAAATATTTGTCATAGCCGAATATAGCACTCTAACTGGTTTTTCTTTAATATCTTGGGAGAGGATCATTTCACATTACTTGTTTAGTATTCTATTACTGTAGCAATTGAAGTAACCCTGCTGGAAATTTCTGTCAATTGCTCCTGGATTTGTTAAAATAGAACAAGTTCAAAAAGATTGAACTCATGACCAGTGAAAGGAGAACTAATCATCTAACTGCTATATAAAGAACAAGAAGGTAAAAAAGTAATGAATTACGGTACATACTTCATTGTATCGAATAATCTTATAAATAGCACTAAACACGTTCAATGAGAATAGATATGTGACTGGTCAAATGGTGTCAATTAACCAATGACAACCCCATGTAAAAGTGAAAGGTCTTATTCATATAAAGTGTTAGAACTAGAACCGGTCTCTACCCCCAAATACCTATCACGGGACTACTTTGGTGTAAGTTCGCTTCCCTTTAGGAAAATAACACACTTGACATAGAGAATTTACCTACTGCGTAATAACAACAACTTCTAATTTACATGTATACATGTGAAAAAATTATCGAAAATTTCAAAACGCATAAATAACAACAACTTATAATTAACAAACATACATGTTTTTATTATGCTGTTTTAAATAGCAAGTGATTGTATAAATATATTTTATTTGATAATTATATGTAATTTGTATATGGTTTAGGCCCAGTGTTGCGTTTTCGCATCACGGATGTATCCAATCATAAAAAAAGTCTCAAATGTCTGGATTTTTGAGTAAAAATAATAATGTTCGTATGTTAGCTATCTCCTTCAGAAGTTTTAGAGTAATATATAATATTACTTTATTTTTTTTAACTTTTTCCAAAAGTACCCAAAAAACAGGAAAAATTAAAAATTTAAATTAAAAATGTTTATAAAAAAAACTTATGTATGATACAAATCCAAAAACAGGTCGATTAGATATTAAGTTAAATTTTATTTCACTGTGCTTTATAACAATATCACGTAACAATAAAATGCCTGAGGTTTAAGTGAACGTTGCGAAAACGCAACGCAGGGCCTTAATGGGTCAATCGATTTAATTTATTCAAATTCTTAACGTTCTACTTAACGTTATAAATAAATTCATATTATTTTACATGTGAGATGCTTTAATTATCATAAAGTATTCTATGAAGTGTAGACTATCTAATATGTCTTGACTTATTTTAAATCAATATTATATTTCAGCGCAATGTAGTGTGTACGTTTGATGTGTAAAAAAATAAGTATATGTATTTAATTGTATGAGTATTTAAGCATCAGTATACACCCAGCGGGAAAGCTCAGAAGACCTTCTTACTTCAGGCCTTTTTAAAGTTTGATTCAATTACTGTTATTATCTTACTGCTAAAGAATGCCTTATAGAAGGCCTCGGCTCTTTGGTGTAAAATATAAGATACACCTTTCACACTCGCTTCTATATAAAGGGAGTAGAGAAAAAGTTAAATTGTTGCACCCTCCACCACAATTAGTTAGCTAGTTAGTTAGTAAGTGTACCCTCTTCACTAAGTTTGTAGTTGTCCTAAGCAGTTTGGGATTGAAATCCAGCAAAATCGGTTCAGTAGGATCAGAGATATGAATCAAAATGTGGAACCACCACCTAAAACAAATTGAGAATATTGTTACAAAAACTAGCATAAATGGTGGAACGATGCACGGAATCATATAAGATTTCGCAAAACTTCGTTTTATTTAACTGGAAATTACTCTGTAAAATTTCGTGAAGATCCGTCCATAATTTACCCTATAAGATTTCCCAAAACTTCGTTTTATTTAACTGGAAATTACTCTGTAAAATTTCGTGAAGATCCGTCCATAATTTACCCTAGGCCCTACTCTACTAACAGTATAGAACGCCTAAAACCGTAAAAAATGCTATCGTAACATAATGAGGTACATCACAGTCTTATAGGATTAGAAATGACACTGTGAAATTTCGTGAAGATCGGTCCATAATTTACCCCAGGCACCAAAGTGGATTTTGGTCGGTTGCCGGGGGTAATAATGCCCTCTAGGGAGAGCTGGTCGGGCAGGAGCAGATTATTTGGTGGATTTGCTATTTTCACTGATGGCTCGAAGATGAGGGGCACGGGTGCAGGGGTCTACATTGAGAATCTGAACATAAGAAGGTCATATAGGCTCCCTGACGACTGCAGTGTTTTTCAGGCGGAGGTTCTGGGGGTCTGGAGGGCCGTGGAACTGATAAGGGACAACATTGATAGGGGCTCGGAGGTCACTATATATGTGGACAGGCAGGCGGCTCTTATGGCCGTAAGGGGCTGGTTGATGATTGTAGGAGGGCTCTGAGGGGAGCCTTAGGGGAGTATTTGCTAAGGTTGTGCTGGGTGCCGGGTCATTGCGACATAGGCGGCAATGAGGTTGCTGATGAGTTGGCAAGACAGGGCTCAGAGATGGAGGATCCTGACTGTGTGGAGACGGTTAGGCCTCTATCGGGCTTCTATTTTGGTAGAATTAAGGAGTGGACACTGGGCGTGACCAATCGGGCCTGGGGGCCGAACGGACTGTCGAGTATCACGGACACTGTGGCCGGTGCTTAGGAAGTCCGATTCGGTGTCGCTGCTGGGCAGGAGCAGGGTCTGCGTTAGGACCATGATAGGAATGATCACGGGCTACTGTATGATAGGCAGGATGGCGTTGTGCGAGGACCCTGAGGAGTTGGAGACAGTTGAGCACTTTCTGTGCGACTGTCCCAGGTTGCTGGCTAGCAGGCTGAGGTGGCTGGGCAGTAGATTCCTGGGCGAATTAGAGGATGTTTCGAGTTGCGGACTCGAGAATCTGATAGGATTCGTAATGGGGATGGCCTGGCTGCGCGAGGGGAGACCGGGTGCTAACCGCACGTAGGGCGGATTTGGTTTGGGTGGTATTTATCTCGGGGTTGGTCCTTTACCTTCTTTTTCCTTCTTTTTTTTCCTTTCTTTTCTACCTATCTTTTGGATCTGTCTTATGCTTTCGCTGCTTATTTCACCTACTTTATACCTTCATGGCTATCTCTAATTAAGGCATCACAATGGACCATATTGGTCTCTGGGTGAAGGTGTGAAGGAGACTTCACACCGGCCTTTCTACCTACCTACCTTCCTACCCCAGGCCCCATATAAAGCCCACTCTGGTAAAATAATTAAATACGCCTAAAACCCTAGCAGATAAAGATATTGCAGTAAACTTTCTTCCAGCTTAGCTTCATATGGTCAACAAAAAATGTTATGCAATTTTGTGATATACGGTCCATAATTTACCTAAGATCCCATTTTAGCAGCTTTCTGAAATGCAGTGCAAACGCTAAAACTAATTGCTCGGCTGTTTTGAAATGTATGTTTTTTAATACCAGAAATCACTCTTCAGAATTTTGGGATGATTGGTTCATAGCTTACCATGGCTTACTATATAAATTGCTCTCCTGAAAATCATTTAAGTTCAGCTTAAACGGTTACGAATCATGATATTTTACTCAAGCTAAAAAAGATATGAGTATGGAGGCCTCCTAGAAGGCATCTGTACTCCTTCTTTTTCCGCTGGGTATGTTTAAGTGTGTGCTTGTAAATGTGAGTGTAGTTAATTATATTAAGCGATAACTTGTCATTTAAGAACATAATATAAATAATTTGCAAGGAAGTATTTAGTATAAAAGTAAAACACAGACGCATACAAACTATTATTTGGAGTAATATTTTTTTTTTTTTTACTGTTAGGACCAGCACTCAGGGGATGACCCCTACTAATGCATTGCATTGTGTTGGAACTAGGAAAATAGGTTATGGGAAGGAGGATAGAGGGAGAAGTGTTTGTGAACATTCGATTTGAACTTAATCATGTTGTAAGTGAGAGGGAAGACTTCTGCAGGAAGGTTATTCCACATACGAACAGTCCGGGAAAAAAACGAATTCTCTCTGTAATGCGTTGTACGATTCACCTGCCAATCGACCACATAAGGATGGGCTCTTGAGGAAAAACGTGTATTACGAACAAATGTACGGGTTTCGGGAACCAGATCCCTGATTTCGTCGGAACACATCCCATTGTAGTAACGATAAAACAGGCAAATACAACCCAGCAAATGACATTGAACAAATCTGTTAACTCTCTTATTTTTTGGGAAAAAAGCTTATTACTTTTATTTTAAATGTTCATGGCCACCATTGCAAATGTACATACTAAAATAATACAAATTATGTGTTATTGGATATGAACAGTTTACAAATAACTAGCAAAAAATTACTAACATTGTAGCATTTACAACCAACATGAAATAATAGAACACTATGTGAATTGCCTTATTATATAACAGACTAAATTACAAATTTCATACAAATTGCCAAAATTTAGGCAGGCTATTATTGTACTATCCTTTATCTAAAGCTAATCGTAGCGAAGAAGTAAGATTTCTATCAAAGTTATCAGTTATGTTGTTGTTTTTCTGGTAAGACTTTTGAAATTAGTTCGGCAAAATTAAAAACAAAGCTTAAATTAATATATCGAGCCATAACCGCAAAAAAGCGTAAGCGACAAAAACAAAATTTTACAGGAGAACTTTTTTTTTATTTTATTTCATAAAAATTTTGTGTGTAGATTGTTGCTTGAGATAAAATTAATGTTGCTATAAAATCGTAAAGGTACCATATGTGACCGAAACGAAAATTGAAAATGATGTCGCTTAGGCTTTTTTGCGGTTAGGGCTCGATATAACGAAGTAGTAAAACTTGGTTAAAACATCCAAAAGCATTTCACCAAATGCTTGGTGGGTATACCCACATATTATAATCCTGCCCATGCATATTTATATATCTGTATAAAATTTAATTTCAGTAGTTATTTACTAAACTAGAACTTTAGTTATTTGAGAAATTACATGCGTTGTTTATTCTTAGTTAACAGTATGATATATGTGTATTTTACTACAACTCAAAAAATACTAATTAAAATCAGCAAAATAAAAAAAAAACTTCAAAAATAACGTTTTACATAAAATGTAACCAAATGTAAAAGGTTATTAACCTAACGACAACCCTAACAAAACTGAGACGTTTCATTGTTAGAATTAAATAAGCACGGAGTGTCCAGAGAATAACGGCAGAATTTAATCAAAAGCGGTTAATGACCAACGATTCAGAAAAAAGTTTTTTATACAACATAAATCATATTATTGTATACATTCCAGCACACTTAGATATAAAAATCTTGACTTTTGAGATATGACACTATTGAAGTAAATGACCGATATGTATTAACCAATAAATTGTTATTATATTCTCGTATAACAGTTCATATGTCTTTGCAGAAATGAGTTTATTTATAAACGTTTTCAAATAACTAATTTTAAAGTTTCATTTTGTTTGTCTATATGTTAGTATGTTTGTATGGCGAGCTAGAATTTTCTTCTAAATCACTTTTGACAAGCGTTAATTGAACAACAATCAGCACTCAAAAGTTAAACATAAAAACTTCCTAGAATATTTTAGTAACTTTTTCAGATTGTAACTATTGTAATGTTTGAAAACAATTTAAATGGAAATGTGTCAAAAACAAGAACTTGGTTTCACTCTTCCAATGCTAATTTATTTATTTAGATATTCAATTAACTATGTTTGCATATTGATGGAGTGATATATGTATTATTTGTATGCTTAATTACCTCTTATGTTAGATTCATTTGGATAAAATATTTGCATAAATATTGAAGTAACTATTTCCTTACTTTTTCTTTAATCATTGATTTTATTTGTGACTTAAGAGATAGTGTTTTTTGTTTATTATTATATTTAGTGTGACTTTTGTTCATTACTCGGCCCATTAGCACGATTTTCTTTGTTACTAAGTAAATTTTTTTTAAAGAAAACTTCCAAACTTTATATCTCTGTGCAGATATTATAAGTTTCGGTTATCTTTTTGCTCATTTGGGTCCCCTAAATTCATTTTTTTTTTTTTTTTTTTTTTTTTTTTTTTTTGATAATTGCATAAATTTGAAAAATAAATGTTTTGTTACTTTTAAAATTTATATTGAAGTTAAAATAAATAAGGATTCAGTTTAAAGATGGATCAATTCTGAGTCATTTAAAAAATAATTCTGCCCCGTTTTGTGAAATGAAAAATGTGTACTGTGTTTGCCAGTTATGTACGGTTTTGTTTTAATGTGTAAACTAGCTCTTTTAAGCTCTTTAAGAAAGCAAAGTTTAAACTTTCTCTTGTTATCAGCTGACCAAGAAAACAAAAAGCAGAAACGTGTTCTGGTTACAGAAAGTTATTTTTAAAATGGTTCAGAATTTATCCACCTTTTAAACTGAATCATTAGTTTTTTTAACTTCAATATAAATTTTAAAAGTTACTAAGCATTAACTTTTCATATTTATGCTAAATTTACAAACAAACGTCATTAAGTTTGAGAAGGTTTCTTTAAAAAAATCTACTAAAGCTGTTATGATACTTGCTATTTTTTCTATATTGAAGAACAGTGCAAATATATTTGCATAGGAAAACTGTAAAGTGTAAAGAGTATGATTATATCATAAAAAATCTTGAAATGTCAAACAAATATACATGTGTTATCGATAAATAATCTAAGACTGTCAAAAAAAATATAAACATTTTTAACTTAAAATTGACATTTCCAGATTAATTGTTAGCACTGTTGCCAATTTTTTTTAGTTTTTGATCGAACGTAGCGGTTTTAAACTTTTTTTTGCGATTTTTAGCTTTTATGACGGGTTTTTGTGGGAAATAAACGTGGGCAATATTGCTTGTTTTGTTTACATTTTATTTTGGAATCACAAACAAATTTTTTTTTATACAATAAAATTAAATGCCAATAATTTAAAATATTACGAATTACATCGGGGTATATTCTTTAATTGAAAATGTATGATTTGAAATCCCATATGAAGGGCGCCTTCTTCATTTCACTTATCAAAAACAAAATAGTTTCATCTGCCCAAGCTTTTACAATTTTTTTTTTTTTGTTTTAGTCAAAGAAAAAAATAAACATGAGAAATGTCAATCAGAAAAAAGGGTTTGTTTATCAAATAGTATTTCTTGTTCTTTCTCGCATTTGTTGTTTCATTCAGTCAATCCTAAAAAAACATCCAATACAAAAAATAGCAAGTATCATAATACCTTAAGTAACAAAGAAAATCGTGCTAATAGGCAGAGTAATAAGCCAAATTCAAAAAAGGTCGAGGAAACCCGATTTTTGGGTTAAACTCGATTTTAGCGACCTCTAAAGCTCTTCCGAAAAATCTGAAGAAAAATCACAAAAATACTTTGCCCTATAAGCTTTCAAAAAATGTTGGGGTACCTATAAAAATCGAAAAGAAAATTTTGGCACACACTAATATATTTGCATATGTAAGTATAATAATTGTATTTAATGTTTTTAAACGGAAAAAAGTAGTAAGTTTCGACTCAAAATAACTCTCTAACCAAAGCCTTTTGAAAATGATTTATAATTTTACCTTCTTTTACACCAGTTCAAAATAGTAAAAACGTATATCGAAAATGTTTCTATTGAAGCAAACTGTGGCAGTAACATTTCGCCTTTCTTCAAGACACATACCTAGTCGTAATTTGTAAAAACCCATATTTTTAAAAGATTGAAATTGAGCTTCAAAATATGCCTTAAGATGCAAAACTTTTTTTAATTTACAAAGCTATTTTAACGCCTGAAACTTCTCGGCTTATAAACTTTATAAATCCTTTGTGGTGTATATGTAAAGAAAGACTACTCTAAATAAGACTTTCTCTGAAATAAATATTTTAAAATGTTGGTATTGAGAAAAAGTTTGTCACAAATGAATTCAGCAATAGCAAACCTATCATACATAGTTTTCTAGGAATATATTTTAATTGACTATAAATCTTACATAGGCTTTTTCTTGTAATAACTTTAAAATACTACGAAAAAATAGTTAAGGCAAGGTTTAATGGATAGCCGTAACGAGGACGGCTCACTTGGGTCCTTATAGAAGTCCCTTTGTGATAGCCATAATCAGCCAGTATCCACCAGACTAATCGCCAGGCATTCACTATGGCCTCGAACCATTTCGACGCCCTGCAAAACAGAGATATCGAGCTCAGTCTCACACATCTAATGTACCCGAAAACGGGACATTTGAAGAGAAAATGAAAAACCGTTTCCTCTTCCTCCTTCTCATCATGACACATTCCACAGTTAACCCAGTAGCCAAAGCTGCAGTGGCAACCTACACATAATACATCAGCCTAAACACCGCCCGCATGAAGTTGGAGATATCCGCCTGCAAGACAGCATAATGGGTTCCGAAGTGCAATCGTGCTGCGTAATCCCGGCATGTTCAAAGGCTCGCCGCCTCCAACCTAATCGCAGAGTTCAGAGCCACCTGTTTAGCTATGAGGTCAACTGGCAGTCAGCTCAACATAGTGAACAGTGCGTTCGTCGATGTGGACCAAAGTGATTCTGTAATCACCAAAGCAGCCCCTAACCATGGTAGGCCACCACACTATGACCCCATAGTGTGCCCCCCAATTCCTGCCCACAGTCTCCTACTGGTTTATATGACCACAATTTGCTATCGATAATAAATCCCAGGTACTTGACACTATTCTTGATCATAAGCTCTGTGCCATGTAGCCTCGGAAGCCTAAAGTAATAACCCTGGTACTTTTGGTGAACAGTACCAGTTCAGTTTTCAGTGAATTAACAACAAGTACACACGAGATATTCCAGGAACTAAGAATCTGCAATTCCGATTCCATGCAATGGGACAATGTGTAGCCATGGCAGCCACCGACACGTCAAGTTTCATAATTGATGGGCCCTGTGCACCAATTTTTGTACATTGGTATAGCCCATTGTAAATTCAATGATCCTGTTGTTGATCTACCTTCAATTGATCTACAAATGGTATTGTCAACACCAACTTTCTATTCCAACCCTCTGCTAGACACCAAGATGGAGTCGGATCTGACATTATTAAAAGCTCCTTCAATATCACAGGATACTACAGAACTGTCACGAGACGGAAGATTTTGCGCTTTTTTTCTCTTTCAAAGAAAGCTGCCGTATTGCATTTCTCTTTTCATCATCTTCTATGCCGAAATGCAATGAACACAAAATTATTTAGTTAAAGATTTATTTGCAAAACTGCTGTAAAAATTAACTCTTAAGTTCACCACAACACGAGTAAATAATATTTAAGTAAGTAAATAACATAATAAAACAAAACAATATTACTAAATACATTTTTTGCACAAAAAACAACGTTTGCTGAAGTAATGCATTTGTTAAACTTGGTTTGTATTTTGTTATTTTTGTTTTGATCACGCCATTTGTGTTGATTGTTGCGGCCTGCTTTTACACCTTGCCACTTCACTACCAAAAAAGCTTTCTGTCTCTTTCTTCGAAAGCTGCCCTCGCAATTGATTTGGGCCTTTTTCACACGTCACTTTTTACAGTTCTGTGTATTCTGTTTCAATATCAAGAAAGGCTTTAATGAATATCAATGACCCTCTCAAAAATTTGAGCAGAAAGGACGACAGGCTTATTAGCTTATATTGAACGTAGCCCAATGTGTAGGAACGAGGTATACCGTTATTTCGAAAATGGAGGACGTTGCTCAACATATATTCGCGTAACTCAAAAACGCAATTCCGCAATAAAATTTCGTTTTTAAAAAATAATTTTTTTTTGCCAAAATTTCGAAATTTTTGTTTTTTTTTTGAAATTCTCGACTTTTGTGAATATAATCAAAAGTTGGTAACAGATTTTAGGCATTTTGTTTGCAACTTCGTTTTTATATGCCTGCAAAAAAATTGAAGCCTAGCTGCATTTTTAAAGTTTTTATGAACTTTTAAGAAACAAAAATTTCGAAATTTTGGCAAAAAAAAATTAATTTTTTTTTTTCAAAAAAAAATATGTTTCAAAATCGACTGCTCATATTAGAAAGAAATTTATACTTATCTTAAAGAAATTTTATTGCGGCATTTCGGTTTTTTTTTAGTAATTTCAATAAACAAAATCGTTTTTGAGTTACGCGTATGTATGTTCTCAGCAAAAACTTTACTTACAATCCTACTTTTAATGACTTCAAGAATTCATTACTTTGTAGCTTTATTCGCCACTTTTTGGATTATTAGTTATATATTAAATAATAACTTTATTATTATATCTTAAATATACAGAAAAATTTAAATTTTCATTATGACAATAAAAATTACATTATAGTCAAAAGATATAGTTTTTTAATACAAAAACTACACTGCCCTGGTAGACTAGCTCGCTACCAGCGGGATTTGATCCCGCAACCTCGGTGGTGCTGATAGACTAGCTCTCTACCAGCTAGTCTACCGGGGCAGTGTAGTTTTTGTATTAAAAAACTATGTTTTTTGACTATAATGACTATAATGACATTTTTATTGTCATAATGAAAATATAAATTTTTCTGTATATTTAAGATATAATAATAAAGTTATTATTTAATATATAACTAATAATCCAAAAAGTGGCGAATAAAGCTACAAAGTAATGAATTCTTGAAGTCATTAAAAGTAGGATTGTAAGTAAAGTTTTTGCTGGGTTATTGACTTTGTGTAACTATATATTTTTATAAAAATTTTAAGTATAAAAAACATATTATTTTTTAGATTATAATAGGCTTAATTATAAAGGATTACTTTTGGGACATCTCGAACAAAAATAAGTACTTTTTCTAGTAGAAAAGTAAGTAGACGGCTCGTCAAATTCTCATTATTTTTCTGCTTATTTTATAAGCAAAGTTTTTGCTGGGTAGTTGGCTCGTCAAATTCTCATTATTTTTCTGCTTATTTTGTAAGCAAAGTTTTTGCTGGGTTGTATATACCGGTATATCTCGAAAACCAGAGCCTATCTAAAAAAAAAAACCGCGAGCACCACTGGATTTAGCGTACCCGAAGTTAAGCTTATATGAATCGTTTTACAATACAGCATTCACTCCCAAAAACCATTCGAACTATTTTCGCAAGTTTCACATGGTTTGTCTTATCTAAAAAAAATTTCACATTTATTTGGTACATATTAAACTTACTTAAATATCAATATTAATTTTAGAAAAAGAAAAAGCTTTACAAAAATAGTTTAAAGGAACAAATTTAAATTTGTATCTACATTTGTTACTTTCTTAGATAACATTCATCCACTGCACCAACCATACAACAACACTGCAAGTACTTGTAATTGATAAATTGCCATATAAAACACATTGTCAAAAAATGTTGACGTATAAGTGTATGAATTAATTCAAATATCTACGTTGGAAAAAAATAAATGGAAATTGTAAAATAGAATAAAATAAAAATATTCAATGGAATTTTAGCACTTTAGCTTAAATAACTATTACACACATATTAAGTATATATGTATCTAAATATGTATATAAATGCATACATATATATTGAAACACACAACACTACCTCAAGGAACGGCACTAAAAGTACTTGCTATTTTTGGCCTACCTTGCTCTAATATTTTTCAATTAGAATTTAAAACTATTTTTTTTTTTTAATTAAATACAAACATAGCATTAGATATCATAGACGAAGAATTGTGAAAAAATGTTTTCAAATAAAAAAGGTTTATGCACTTAAATTGAAAATATTAAAGTATTTTTTTCCATTTTTATTTATGCAAAAAATGATTTTTCGAAAGGTTACCTACCTCATAAACAATATTAGTGTGTTAAAAATTTTAGCAAATTCTAATCACAACTGGCTTAAATCTCTTCAGAAAAAGACCTATTTTTTCAAATTTCCAATTTGTGTTACATTTGCTTTAATCGCAAAGCTGGAATCCAAAATCTTAAGCACATTTTGTATGACCCAATATGTTTTTTAATGTCTAATGGGGAGTCTGAGACCCGTTATTTGTAGGGAAAATATAAAAAAAAAATAACCATTTTATAAAATTTCAAAAGTTTTTTTGGAATTGTAGGACTTGTTTTGAAATTTTATATAAAAAAAAAAAATTATTGGTTTGTATCAATGCCTAGTAAGTCTATTTAATTGTGAGTTTCATTAGTAATATTAATGAATATTGTTATACCCACACCACAATAGTGGAGAGGGTATATACTTTCTGAGTCGAACTAACGATATCCGTCCGGCTGGCTGGCAGGCTGGCTGGCTGTCCATGTAATCTTGTGCGCAAAGTACAGGTCGCAATTTTGGAGATAATTTGATGAAATTTGAGTCATAGGTTCTTATTAGCACAAGGACCAAGCCTATTGTCCTATTGGGCCGAATCGTGGAACCACGAGGGAAGATAGGAGGAAATTTCTTCCTCTCAGAAACTATCAAACCGATTTCAATGAAATTTAAAACATAGATAGAACCATATCTATATGGACACAAAATGTATGAATTTTTTAAAAAATAGGACCACGAGGGGAGATAGGGCCAATTTCTGCCTCTCAACCCGATTTTAATGAAATTTAAAACATAGATAGATCCATATTTATATGGACACATTAGCTATACAGTTTTTCAAAAATAGGAGCACAAGGGGAGGTAGGGGGCAATTTCTGCCTCTGACAAACTTATAAACCGATTGTCATGAAGTTTATAAGCATAGATAAATCTATATTTATATGGACACATAAGCATGATGTGTTTTAAAATACTGTGGAGTAGGGTATCATATGGTCGGACTATACTTTCTTACTTGTTTTTATTGCATAAACAAAAATTTATATTATTATCAAATATCCAATTTTTCGCACTTTTTTGCAAAATTTCTACAACAATTTTTTCAATTATTTAAGTTTTTGAAATCAGGACATAGTTCCATATGCATTGATATATAATTTTCCGACCTTGCCCTCTTCGTACGCCTAAATTATGCGTTAAGGAAATTGCGTCAACTGCTAACTAAGTCATATATTGTAAGCATTCAGTAAACATTTGATTTCTGCTTCAATATTTTTTAATAAGCATTTCTTTTAATTGTTGATTTCTTAGTATTCTCAAAGCAAATTGGTGAACATAAAGACCTCGATTCGGGGCAAGGTGGACAATGCAGTATGATTTCTAGTCAAATAGAAGGAATTTTTTAAAATCTTATATCATTATGTGTATTCCGCCGCTATTTATATTAGTTTTTTTTTTAACAAAAGAATAAATTTTTTTAGGTGATTGTTCCACATTTTGATTCATTACTCTAGGAAAAGATTTCAATTCTAAACTGCTAAGGATAACTAAAATAAAATGACACCAATATTGTTCTTTCCTTTTTAGTTTTTCGAAAGTGTGCGTGTTTTTAACAGACGGACAGACAGATGGACCTAGCTAAATCGACATAAATTTACTTAAGGACCCAAAATATACATATGTATGCACCTTATGAGGCTTTCTATGAATATTAAAAAGTTTTCACCACTAGTTATGGAGGGTCAAAAAGAACGAAAGTATTTTTCAACTAAAAAATGGCGAAAAAAAAACTCTTTTTCAGAATTTAAACTTCCAATGCATAAAACTTTTCATCTTCAAAAGATTTGTTCACAATCTCCAATTTATTATGGTTTATTTAAAAACTATAAAAAAAACTGATTAGAACTGTTTGGCTTAACAACCAAATTCCTGTAGAATGGAAAGAAGGTGTCGTAGTCACAATTCCTAAAAAGGGCGACCTAACTCAGTGTAAAAATTGGCGTGGTATTACTGTGCTTAACTCAATAGGGAAAGTGATGGCAACTTTAATACAACAGCGGATTTCACCAGCTGTTGAGCAAATTGTGCGTAAAGAACAAGCTGGTTTTTGGCCTGGACGATCATGTGTCGATCACGTCAATACTCTACGCATAATTATTGAACAATCGGCAGAGTACAACACCCCTATACCTGCTTTTCGTAGATTTTAAACGTGCTTTTGATACAGTAACCCGAAGTTCTATGTTGTCTGCGTTAATTGGTAAAGGAATACCTGAAAAAATCGTTACCCTAATACGCGAGCTGTACAAAGACGCCGAGTGCAAGGTCCGATTCAACGGAAGAGAAAGCCAACCGTACACAAACGTTACAGGCGTTAGACAAGGGTGTATCCTTTCCCCTACATTATTCATACTTCTGTTAGACTGTGTTATGGAAAAAACCAACATGGAGGCTCCTACTGGCATCCGGTGGAACATGATGAAGTACCCTAATGACAAAGACTACGCCGACGACATATGTCTTATGGCCCACCGATTTGTAGATATTGAAGCAAAGATAAATAGACTCTCCGAAAATGCCAAAAACGTGGGATTGAGAATTAACTTCAAAAAATCAAAGCTGATGCGTATTGGTACCAATATTTCGTCACCACTTATTGTTGATGGTACGATTATGGAAGATGTTGAATCATTCAACTACTTGGGATGTAAAATTCCGAAAGATGGTGGCTCTGCAGCCAATATTGGTGACCGAATCAACAAGGCCCGTGGTGCGTTCCTAAAATTGTACAAAATTTGGCGCGCTAACAACATTTCACAGAAAACGAAGTTACGGATATTCAATTGTAGCGTTAAATCTGTCCTACTATATGGCTGCACTACATGGAGCCTTACAAAACAGACCTTGAAGAAAATTCAAACGTTCGTGAATCGGTGCCGAGACAGATATTACGTGTATACTGGCCGAATTGGATATCCAATGAGGATCTTTGGAATCTGGCAGATTGTAATTCCATCGAATTTGATATACGGAGACGTAAATGGACATGGATCGGTCATATTTTAAGGCGACCTGCAAGTGATATTGCTAGAGCTTCACTTGAGTGGAACCCTCAAGGTCAACGACAACCAGGCCGACCACGAAATACATGGATCAGGTGCATAAGACACGAACATGAATCAGCTCGAATATCCAGGAACGAAATTAAACTACTTGCCAGAGACAGAATTAGATGGAGAGAATTCGTTGACGCCCTATGTTCTTCGTGAACAATTTATTTAAGTATTTTTATGTTATATCGCTGTATCTATATTGTATTTAAATAATATATATATATATATATATATATATATATATATATATATATATATATATATATATTTAAAATTTATAAATTTATTTCTTCTTATTGCAAAATTCTAGACCACTATAAGACATAAACTACGCATGTCACTAACTTTTTTATAGAACTCGACTAGAACAAGTCACTACATTTTTAGTTTGTTGAATAAAATTTTAATAAATCTGTGGCCGTATTCTGTAATTCACTATCGCTAAAAATCTATAAAGTTAATTTAGCGATTTTTGGCTGCGAATGCAATACTGTAACGTGCATTGGTAAGTATCAATGCCATAACAATTTAATTCGCCGCAATTTTATCTTTAAATTTCATTGCCAAAATGTTAAAATACGGTTGCATAGTATCCTAATTGATATTTTGAAATTTATAAACTTGTATGTATTCCAAGAAAATGCGTTTGAGTTTAAGTCCTAAACTTAAAGCCTATCCATATGTGAAAAGTTCATTGCACATTGAATGAATTTGGATTGTAGTGCAATAACTTCTTTTCTGCTATACTCCTTAAGTTGTTGGTCCATAAAAAATTTACCTGCTCTTATGTACATATTTGTATATTTCTTTGGAACGCTTATTTGTTTTTGAGCAAAATACAAATTTAAAAGTATCCTAGTAGAAAAAGTGTAGGTCCTTAAAACTCCAAATCTTGAATAAAAAGTAATGAATTTCATGTTGTAAAATTCCTTCCTTCAGTAAAATTAATTTAATGAAAATTAATTTTGGTGAACTCAAGCCTAACTAAATATCAAAATTTCAAATTAAATATCGACAGTTCAACTAAAAAATCACAATTGTTCTAGTTAAAAATATTTTCACTTCTTATTATACTACCCATCTGCAAATCTTTTATCACCAAGTGCGTGACAATGGACCATATTGTTTTCTGTGCGAGTGTGTGAAGATTGAGTGCGTACCAGCCAGCCTGTCTACCATACCTTTTTTATCCACAAACGGAACAAATTTTGGTATTTTTTTATTTATTATTCTGTTTATAACTAATTGGAAAAACAAGTAAGTTGAGTGATTAAATAAAGTTCGTTCGCCTTTCAGCTAAAAAAACTAAATTTCTGGCAGAACGGAACCTATAACGCTGATAAATTTCAGTTGACAAATTCGTTTGTAAAAGAATCAGTCGATTCTTTTACAAGGCTCATATACAAATCTCCTTTCGGAATAACGCTTTTCACAAACCGATATTCCAACTTCTTCAAGGGCAAGGGAATTTGGAATACATATTTTCATTTTAATAAGTACTTAAAATGATGTGTTGGTTCAATATTTAACTTACAACCGTCCGTAAAAGCGTTCATCCAAAGTAAGGAAATTAGCAGGTTGGCGGCAACACACATATTGAATCGTACATCATAAAGGGACATCTACTTGAAGGACTTATTTCACCCTAGGTTACGCAAAAAATGCAACCCCTTCTCTATAATAAAGCTTTAAGTAACAGCCAACTGATAAACATAACCTCCCATACTGCTTGGGAACTACTGATTCCCGTGGTACTAGATATAACTATACTCAATCGTGATCTTAAAAGATCGGCCAATTTCAGTTCCCAGACAAGCTTCAAATATTCCTTTTACAAATTTTTTCGAAAAGTGCAACTCTAAGGGGTGAGTGTTCTATAATAAGCACAAAAACTTATCAAAAATTTATTCATTACAATGAGTAGAATAGTTTGCTTAAATTTTCAATTAAATCCTTATTTATTTCCCATCGCAAATCTAGAGTTAAAATGTTGAAACTAACTTTTTTTCTTCTTTTAAACCTTGCAAAAAAATGTATCGCCTGGTTTTGCTCTTTTGTTGAATGATGGGTTTTTTTTTTCTTCACTGTCATATTCCATCAGGACCATAGACTGTTAAGAAAAAATCTCCGGTTTTCCGTTTTCGCTTTAAACTGTCCGCCTCCAAGTAGTTTTTGATCATCCGCATCGTAGGTGCCACTCGATTGTTGCATGGCAGATTTCGTCGTAGTGTTGTCTTAGGGTGTAAACCAACCATGTAACTTTCAACATAATATTTGGCTATTAATATCATCTTGATTTGCCTACAAGAGCTTTTGCATCAAATAAAGAACGTTTTTTTCTTGCGAAACTTTGAGTTTTCTACTTTTTATATTTATCTGTATACCTAACGTGTTGCTTCAATTGTGCAACAATTCAGGGAAAATCACTTATATACGTTTTTGGCAATGTGTGTAATACACAGAAATCTGGACGATTTAGAATCACGTTTTAAAGTGATCTAACGATAACCATCCGTCCGTCTGGCTGATGACCTGTCCATGTTAATTTTGTAAGTTGCAATCTTGTAGATAATTTGATCAAATTTGGTAAATATATTTTAATTGAACTATTCTATGTAAATGGTGAAAATCTGTCTATAAATTTACATATTCCCCATAAAAACTTTCCAAAGTAGACTCTTTGTGTTCGTCAAACATCTAATTATGTTTGTATATAAATTCGCCCCAAAAATATTTTACTGCAAACTAAATTCTGCAAAATTTAGTCCAAAGTTTCTATCAATAAATAGGTTTAACTTCCTTTTAATGTTGACATAAAGAAAGAAATTAACGACCGTTCCTAAAATCCTTTTGAGCCAAAAACTCTCATATGGAGGCACAAATAACTCTTAACGTATCAACATAACTTTATTTTTGTGAGCCGATAACTGCCCATCTTTTCAAATAGGCTAAAATCTTAAAATACTATGGTGTTGGGGCTTTAGCAATTTTTTAATATTTTATTTAATTTGTAATCATTTTCTCGATAATTTATCAAAATAATTTTCTTAAAAAATCGTTGTTTGATCAAACAAACTATTTATAAAATTTAACAGATATTTGACATAAAACAACTGCGGTATTGTGTGGGGCATCAAATACTTGTTAAGTGTGACCAAAGTTTTATTATTCATTGTTAAGGTTACAGAAAAAAAAAGACTTTTCTTCGTAAATTTATGACAATTTTAAAATAACCATCTTTTGCAAACATAAATTTTAGCCAAACTTTTCATCTGCAATTGTATTTCGAGGCCACAGTACAGACACATAAAAATTGCATTTCATAGAGAAAAAAAACCAACGTTCAAATTTACAATGGCATTGCAATTTAACATTTGTCTCTCTTTTAAGTTATATTCTATTAAGTATTTTATTATATAGTTTTCTACTTTGTTCCTTTTTGAACTCCATCTTCTATGAATGCCAATCATCATTGTTTAACATATTTAAACTTAGCCATGAATGTGTTATTTTGTTGGCAGGGGCGGATCCAGGAGGGGGGGTTTAAAAAAAGGGAGAAAAAAAATATTTTTCCTTTTTTCGCTTAAAAGATTTGCAAATCCTAATACATATATGCGAAGGGGAAGGACTTTGACTTGAAAGTGCGTGTTAAGTTGTCGATCGATTTTCATAAAATATTTAAAAAACAGTTATTTTTACCAGAACAAAATCAATAATTTTAACCCATATAGACCTATAATTATTTTTGTTAAAGAAATGATTTATTTTACTAATTGTTATTAGGGACAGCCTTGAATACGTTGAAAAAATGCCTAAAAATCAAGTGCATAGGGGGCTATATAGGGGCCGTACCGTAGGGCTAAATGCATACAAAAAAAAAAAATTTTGAATTTGATGTATTAATTTATTTTTAATATGATACATTTTTCGTGGACAGAAACATTGAACTTAAAATTAAGTTTTTATTTATTTTTTGCATGATATATAAGAAAACATTATACGTGGACACCAACGTCGCATTTGATACATCTGTTAGGGCATTGTTTATGGCATTGCCTACACCTTGTTCGCTTTTATGCTTGGAAATATAGTGATCTTCATATCGGGCATCAGATGTTTGAAAGACTAGGACCTGGTTTTTCACGTTGTTTATTACTCTCAATAATAGCATTTGCAATACGACGTCGGAAGTTTAGAAGGTCTATATTATTACCCCCATTCTGCGTACAAAGCAACGACGCGTTTTGTACTGACATGTCAATGCAGTGATGTAGCAAAGGCATGTACAACTTCTATCCTCTAATGCTTGTTCGTAGTGAAAATATGTTCTGGTCCGATAGATCCACTCCACCCATGTTCATGTTGTATTGTTGAATAAGATGAGGTTGAGACACTAGTATCTTCTTCGTTTGTTTACAAGAATAGCGTTCAGTTTTGTGGGCAGGATTTATACCAACTGCATTGGAACATACAGACCCCATACTATTATCACGCCACTTTCAAATAATTACATCAAAGAAACCTCTCTATTTAATTTTTAGTTCTTTGTTGCCCAGTAAGGAGCATTTTCCAGTAAGTTATACGGAAACCCCTATCGGTGATTTTCATCGACTAAAGGCAAACCAGTGAAGAAATCATCAATGCTATGATTTTCTTTATGAGGACATTGTGCACTTGTATCTGTAAAATAAAAAAAAATCGTCTGGAATATGCGAAAAAGCAACACAACAAAAATATTTTTTCTTATGGGCCAAAAAATATTAATTTATCTTCGTTTTTATGCTTTTTCGCATATTCCAGATGATTTTTTTGAATTTTACAGATACAAGTGGCTTTTTTCTGGGAACACTACGATATATCCCATGTTCATGTAGTGCTTAGCGAACAGTACTGCAGCTAACACTTGCTCCTAATGTTATTGCTCGTTCCTCTGCTATTTTTACTGTACTGCGCCAGGGATTAGCCTTTACTCTTCGCACTTTTGTCCTCTTCTCCACGTCGGACAAAGTTTTAGGTCTGCTAGAGGGTGGAAGTTCTTTAACATTTTTCACATTTTTGTACTTACCTTACAATTTTTTTCACATAATTATGACATCTGCCAATAGTACTGCCAATTTCTCTCAAAGATTTGCCTTCAGATGCCAATTTTACCACTAAATTACGAGTTTCTACTGTAGTCTGCTTACCCATGTTAACTATTATTTACAAACTAAAGTTAACAAGACTTTTAATTGATCAGTATAGATATAAAAGATATCTAAACATCCGTAATATGATTTTATGAAGAAAAAAACAAAAAACTAGGGGTCAAATTACCTTTATGACGAAGGAACATGGAAATAATATGAGATTGTACACTTTTTTTTGACGCGTAAAATAAGGCGTTTTCTGAGATTAATGTTAATTTGAACATGAAGAATAAATAAATAACAAATTTTTTTTATTAAAATAAACAAGTACTGAATACACTTCAAAAACATAAAAACAGATTTTGTGTACTCTCCCCCTTTTAACATCTACGGACTTATAAATGTGGAACTGTTCGGTGTACACTTTCTTTTGACGCTGACTGTATGTTTATACACATATATTTCAAATTACTTGCTTTTTAACATGAATTGTATTAATATTCACTTAATTTATATTTTTTTTACAATATTGAAATAAGCTGCTAATTCAAAATTACAATTTTTGTATCAATAAATTTCTAAAAAGTTACCCGTCCCCTCCTTAAACGGTAAGGCAGCATCCGCGCCTGGTTGTCGGTGTCCTTGTAGTCTTTTTCGAAATTATAAAGTTTTACAATTTCCAATGGTACCCTTTTGTGTGCATGACGGTATGCAGTTTTAGTATATTTTCTAGAATTTGTACTACAATTTTTATTTTATTTTTTCCGGAGCAGTTTCAATTCAATTGTATTTTAGTTTTCAATATATAATTTGTAAAATGTAATTCTAATCAAACAAGTAAGTGTTTTTGGCTTCTACATATCACTATTGTATTTGAGCAATAGTTTGTAAATGTGTGTGTTTTTTCAATACATTTGCCAACTTGAAATAGGAATGACAATTTTTAAGTTATTTTACTCTAATGCATCTTAAATATAAGCATGTGCTTAATATATTGGGCGTTTCCTTTAAATTTATATTAAAAGTGTAATACAATAAACTGAAAATGAGAAAACCTTGAAGAATAATTTTGGGATTGGGTGCTTGATAGGGTGGGGTTTCCCATTGGGTAGGGTCCTATGGAAGTAATGCTCAGTTATGGATCTTTCCAAATTTTGGTAATGCTATTTATGTTTAAGCATTTTTCTATTTATTTTTAGTTTTTTCTATTATAAATATTTTTGAAAGTGTTATTAAGTTTAAAGGTTGATGTTTGTCTGTTGGCTGGCAGGCACCGTAGTGGTGCAGAGGTTAGAACGTCAAAGAATTCTGATGAAAGAATGTTGTGATTCTTGAAACTTGTAAATTCAACCCGAGTTCGATCGCCAGCTCAACCAAGTATACAAATTATCAATAAATTTTAATTAATTTAATGTTGTAAAATTTCTTCCTTCAGTAAAAATAATTTAATGAAAATTAAGTTCAATGAACTCAAGCCTAACTAAAAATAACAAAAATTAAAATTATTAGTTCAACTTAAAATCACAATTAATTCTGTTATTTATGTTAACAGTTACTTGTAATTAATTTCCTCATGATAAAAAAATGCAGGGTTAATTGGTTTCCAGTTTTTATGCAGGTTTAATTAAATTCGTATAATAAAAATAAAGAACTTTAATTAATTCCACTGTGCTAGAAATTGACACTTTTTTCAGACAAGCTGAGTACTTGTCGTTTTAACCTAATTTGGGTACACTGAATCCAGTAGTGCTAGCCGTTTTTTTTAGGTTAGCTCTGGTTTTCGAGATATACCGTTATTACGAAAATGGAGGAGGTTGCACAACATATGTGCGCGTTACCCAAAAACGCTTAAGCTTATTGAAAAAATACGCTTTAAGAAAAGTAAAAAAACTTTTTTCTTTTTAGAAACATACTTTTTTTTTGGAAAAAAAAAATATGGCTGTAGGAAAAATCGCCCAAAGAAAAATGGCCCAAAAAATAAAATGAAAAATCGCCCAAATGAAGAATCGCCCAAAATAACATGAAAAATTACCCAAAAAGATATATATGAAATTTTGCCCAAAAGAAACGAAAAAGGGCCCAAAATAAAACTGAAAATTTACCCAAAAAGAAAAAAAGAATTTTTTTCCAAAAAAAAAAAAATTTTAAATTACCCAATTTGTGTTTATTATTCATATAAATTTAGTAACTTACAAATGTAAGTTTTATGTAAAAAATTGCATTGTATCTTCAACAGCTGCGCGGCAGTATGGACAGTAATACTTATATGAGCCCTCCGCCAAACTTTGTGCACTCTTCAATAGTTAAATATTAACAGCCTATTCATGGATTTCGAACGTCATCGAACAATGTTCGAAATTTGTTTTTGTTTTTAATGTTATTTTCTATGCGAACGATGACATTCGATATCGTTAAACAGGCAGTAATTAATCACTGAATAGTTATAATCAATTACTCAAAACAGAATATAGCTTTTTGCAAGGTGGCATGTCATAAAGTCCAGTGTCGTAATGTCCATGGGCACTTTGACACTTTTGAAAATGTCATAACATCCGTGGGCATTAAGACACTTTGCAAATTGAAATTATGTCATTTTTAAAAATGTCATAAGGTCCATGATTACTAAAGATTTTTAATACAAAAAAGATCTACATACACGTAGAGAAAAACATGTTTTATTATGGTCACAACCAACAAAATTTTCGGTGACAATGATATGATTAAATTAAACAGCTAAAAATGGTGTTGCTGTATATTAAACATATAACGAAAACAGCTTTCCCTCAACAATAAATTTCAGTGTATTTATCACATATGAAAAATTGGGAATTTAGCACGTCATACGGAAATCGTATTAATAATAAACTTTGTATTCCCGAAAATAACTTTGAAACACTTTTGGGCGCAAGGATTTTCTTCCCTATGGTGTAATAAATACCGGCAGCGCTTACTAAAGCGTCTCGGAATATCCGGCCTTCGGCCAGGTGCAAGTATGGTATAACAAAAACCGGCTTCGCTAACTAAAGCTTCCCTTCATCGTCGGCCTTCGGCCGGGCGCAAGGATTTTCTCCTCTATGGTATAACAAAGACCGGCTTCGCTTACTAAAGCTTCTCTGCGCAGACGGCCTTTGGGCGGGCGCAAGGATTTTTTGCTTTATGGTATAACAAGTACCGGTTTCGCTAAGGTAAGCTTCTAAAATCTGCCTTGTTTCCGAACGAAGGTCAACTTCGCAAATAAGCTTTAGTTAGCGAAGCCAGTATTTGTTATACCATAGAGGACAAAATCCTTGAGCCCGGCCGAAGGCCGGCTATGCAGAGAAGCTTTAGTTAGCGCAGCCGGTTTTTGTTATACCATATAGGAGAAAATCCTGTGCAGAGAAGCTTTAGTTAGCGAAGCAGGTACTTGTTTTATCAAAGAGGATAAAATCCTTGCGCCCGGCCAAAGGCCGGCTATGCTTTCGAGTTTGTAAGCTATGCTTTCGAGTTTGTCCACGGACACTATGACACTGGACGTTATGACATGCCACCTTTTTGCAATATGTCCCGTTATTTTTATAAATAACATTCAGGAATTCGACGTATAGTAATAATAAATGATTTAGACAAATAAAAAATGAAAAATGGGCTATTTTTCATATGATATTTTTATATATGATATTATTATGAAAAATCACCAAATTTAAAAAAAGAAAAATCACCCAATAATAACGAAAAATAGCCTAAAAGTGTTGGGTCACTTTTCATATGAATTCAGGCCCAATTTTACATGGAATTTTTTTGGGCGATTTTTCATTTATTTTTTTGGGCCATTTTGCCTACAGCCAAAAAATATATTTTTTATCAAAATTTCGATATTTTTTTTTTAAATTCATAAAAAATTGCTATGCAGGCAAATCCCCAAGGCCAAGCCCTGTAGTGGCAAGAATGCCTCTAGATGGGTCAAATGTATGACCAACCCCAATTTATTTTTCATCTTAATCATTTATTTCTAACATATCTACCCGGTATCCCCATTCCTTAAGAGATCTCCCATACAAAATTGTCAATACAGACTAGAAAAATATTGAATAAAAAGTTCCATAAGTGCCCAGGAGTCGCCCCTAGGGAAATACAATGTATGACGGACCGCCATTAGGTTTTTGTGCCTAACATTTTCTCAAAATATACTTGTCTTTTATCTTCACTCCCATACAATGAAATTCAAAAATTTATAAAAAATTTTCGAAAGTTGCTAACAGATTTTAATCATTTATGACTTGTTTTGTTTGCAGCTTCGTTAAATGTCCGCTGCATTTTTAAATTTTTTATGAATTTTTAAAAAGCAAAAATTTCGAAATTTCGATAAAAAATATTATTATTTTTTTTGTTAAAAAAAAACAAAAATTATTTCTAATTTTTTTTTCATTATTTATTTATAGAATCTTCCATATCAATAATATGACTGCGCATATTAGAAAAAAATTTTACCTTTCTTAAAGAAAATTTTATGGAGGAGTTTCGGTTTTTTTAGTAATTTCAATCAACTTAACCGTTTTTGTGTTACGCAAATATATGTTGTGCAACCTCCTCCATTATCAGAACAACGGTATATCTCGAAAACAAGAGCTAACCTAAAAAAAACGGTTAGCACCATTGGATTCAACGTACCCGAATTATGTTAAAACGCCGTGTGCCTGGCTTTTCTATTTTTTGCAACTAGCACAGTGTTATTGACTGATAATAATAACAAGATTTCATAAATTTTTAAATGGTAATACAGGTTGGCGCAGAATGAGCTATTAAGCTTTAATATTTTAAAACTTTTTATTTATTCAATTATTATTACTTTTACTTTTAATGCAGTGTGGCGATCTACCTGTTTCTGTATTGTTCTTTTTAAATTTTGGATAATCACAATATCATTTACTTTTTATTTATGTACAGAAATGATTGTTGAAAAAAATATTATAACTAATATGTCATTTATTGAGAAAATATCAAAACTTTTGTATAAACCAGCGTTTAAAAAACTGAAGTGAAAGTAGAAAAACTGCCATTTCTTCAGAAAAAAACTGTTGCTTTAAGTGCTTATTTTTTTAATGTAAACAGTCGCTGTTAAATCAACTGAAAAATCAAAAAGTTGTACACAGATTTTCGTTTTTTGTTCGACAGTTTTTGGTTCGACTGCAGTTTTTTAAACCCTGAAATAAACACATTTTATAAAGAATATTAATTGTGTTCTTCATTGGTGGCCCCGACGTTTTTATTCCAATATGACGTTATCAGAGGAAGAATTTAGATCAGCACCAACGACTCCATCACTTAAAATTTCACGTGTTTCAGTAAAAATTACTCCGTTGTGGAATACTAATCCAAAATTGTCGTTTAGTCAAATCGAATGTCAGTTTTTAATTGCGGTATTTCCCAAGATGCCACGAAATATCATGCACTGGTTGGATCCGTTGAAAGTGATATCCTTAACGCAGTAAGCCACATAATTGAAAATCCTCCAACACAAAACATGAATGATACTCTTAAGTCCGCCTTACTTAATGAGTTTTAAGATTCGGAGGAAAAAAGGCTGCAGCAATTGTTAAAGAATAAACGTCCCTCCACACTGTTGCGGGAAATGCGGCAATTATCATCAGGTAAGATTTCTGACGATTGCTGAAATCTTTATGGTTCCAACGGTTGCCAGCAACTTTAAAAGCAGTATTGTCCATATGTTCGGAAAGTTTTGATAAACTGGCAGTCATGGCTGACAAAAGTAACGATCAGCTAGATTCATCCTCGATTTGTCAAGTTAGTACGCCTAGCCAAACTCCATTTGAACAATTAGAAAAGCAAGTAGGTGAATTTCAACGTATTGATAGAATTAAATCTCCTCTATCCCATAAACGAAATCGCAGTCGTAATAGAAGCAGAAGCAATAGCAGAGCCCGAAAAATATCAAAAAAATTTGTGTTGGTATTATTTTACATTTGGCTCAAAAGCAACTATGTAAATGACGCCCTCCTTCGTCTAAGGAGACTTGAAAATAAGTCGCCTTTTCTTGCGAGACAATATTTCTAATCGTAGATTTTTGATCGACACAGGACATTACTTCTCAGTCATACCCGCAACAGCACAAAATAAACGTAATAAACCTAGATCATTAGTACTTCAAGCTGAAAACAATACTATTATTAATGCTTTTGGTGAAAAAGTTCTTCATTTAGACCTTGGATTAAGAAGAGATTTTGTATGGAAGTTCTTAATCACAGATGTTCCACAAGCAATTGTTGATTTTGAATTTCTTGAGCACTACGACCTGTTGGTAGATGTTAAAGACCGCCGTCATATAGATAAGAAAACTAATTTGTTTTCAACCACATTCATATTAACGAGGAGTTCCCGAATAATATTAAATGCCGATCGGTTTCGCAAGGTTCTCTTTTCTATTCCCTACTTACACAATTCAAAGATATTTTGATACCTTCTTAAAAATTGCCACTAGTAAAACATTCAATTAGTCATCATATAACAACAAAAGGGCCACCGGTCCATTGCATGCCAACAAGGCTACCACCTGAAAAACCTAAAATCGTTAAAAAGGCGTTTGAATATATGATTGTTACCATTTGTTCTGCTTTGGTTAGGGTCTTCTGTTAATCCGGATATTGAATAATCACCTGCAGAGATGATGAAATACTTTAAAAATTCCAGGACAATTTGTAAGAAAGAAGACATATAAAGCAGACAATGATTGGTTTATATTTTTTTGAACAAATGCAAAAGATTAATACACACGATATTAAGAGACATGGAACCAAGCCAATTTATATTCCACAAAATCTGCAGGGATATTACCTTATCCGGCTTCGACTCCCTTTCCGACTCATTAGCGAAGATTCTTAAGAATTGTCCCGACAGTGAAATCGTTGTGGTTGTTGATTTTAATGTCCACAATTCTTCTTGACTTCACCACTCGGTGAAGGCCAATATGGTAGGATTTTTGCTGCGCACAACCACCTCGTGCAACTGGTGAATGAACCAACACCTCTTCCTCTCTTCGCACCCTTACAAGTACGAAGTTGAGGTTCTAGCACCTCTCGGCAACTCGGATCATTGCACCATTTCCGCTTCTTTTCCGTTCTCCGAACTTCGGAACGTTTCACGATGGGCTACGAAACGATCAATATTTGTTTAAGGAAAAGCACGTTGGGCTGAGCTCAATGATTTTTTTCGGCATTTCAATTGGAAACTCTGTTTCCTGGACAATGACTTCAATGCCATGGCTAGGAACGAAAATCATCATTCCAGTTAAAAATGCTTCGAATAAACCTAGATCCATATCTTGGTTAAACCATTGCTGCAAATCATCAGTCAGATCCAGAGAGGAAGCATTCAAAAATTGGCGTGAAAATAAAAACGCTGATACTGAATTGAATTGCGAAAAAGTATCCGTAACTATGCCTAGAATATTTTTTCGGGCTCGAGCTGTTAAAAGGGTTCTTGCGGATCTCGACATAAACAACTCTCATGGGCCGGATGGTATACCTACACTGGTCTTGAATCAGTGCTCTTCAACGCTAGCTCGTCTCTTAGCAAATCTTTTCAGCACTTAATACCATACCGCGGAATTTGCAGTCTACTGGAAAGTTGCTAGCGTAACGCCAATTCCTAAAAAAGGAATGGCTTATAACCCTGAAAAATACCGCCCAATTGCAATTTGTTCGGCACTTTCCAAAGTTATGGAGAGTATGGAAAATATCCATCTTGTCAAATATTTAGAGTCAAACTACTTACTAAGCGACCACCAGTATGGCTTTCGTAGAGGTCGCTCTACTGGAGACTTACTTAGCTCTGTTATCGGAAAAATGGTGCCGTTCCATTCAACATTTTGGCGAGAGTAAGGTAATTGCTTTAGATATTTCAAAGGCGTTTGACAGAGTCTGGCATGGTGCACTCTTATCAAAACTTGCTGCATTTGGTGTCGGTGATAATTTCTCTCGATTTATATCGACTTTTCTCAGAGATCGCAATATACGAGTTGCTATAGATGGGGTTTCGTCAAACGAGTTCAAGAGTCAGGGGTTCTTTCTCCAACTCTATTTCTTATCTTTCTAAATGACCTCATTTGTCAAACTTCCAACCTTATCTACTCTTTTGCAGATGACAGCAACCTTTGCCATTTATTGAATGCCTACCAAGCGTATCCGATGTCGGTGCTATGAGGCAGAATATTAATGATACGCTTCGCCGAGACCTTGACATAGTCTCGGAATGGGGTCGTGCGAATAGGGTCGAGTTTAATGCCCGAAAATCCCAATGTTGCGTTCTGACGCATAAACGTGCTACAAACCGGGGTGCCTCATCTGTATATATGGGTGGTATAATTATTGAGGAATCAGAATCTCTTGATGTTTAAGCCATGAGGATACAATGTGATGTCCGATGGACAGAACATATATTCAAGGTGTCGAAAGAAGCATTCAAGTGCCTCGGTTTTCTAAGATGGTGTAAGATATACTTCACTCCATCTGATCTCCTTACTATTTATACCACCTATATCCGACCGCGTATGGAATACAACTCTCATGTGTGGGCCGGTGCTTCAAAGTCTATTTTGAAGGTTCTCGACCACGTGCAGGAGAGGGCGAAGGTTATCATTGGTGACAGTAGGGTCTACCAGGTTTTATTTACAGCCCGTTTATAGATGACGAGCGCAAAATTCACTTGTTAAACAATATCTATCCACGTGTCCGTTGAAATGGGTTTTCCAAAGACCCAGATATGGTGGATGGGGACCAGGTAGTAATATACTTATTTATGTCACATATAGTCTGGAATTATTTTCTATTGAAATTCAGTCTGATCGGTCAACAAATGACTGAGATTTAATCAAAAAACCATCTTGTTTGTCAATTCACAGTATCCGACAAAATATGGGCGTGAATGGAGAAGTAGATTCTGTACTTATCGCAATATGGTGAAGAGTATATATGATTTGGCATAGCCGAATATAGCACTCTTTGTTTATAAATCTAGTTAATATAAAGGAATTCATCATTCAGGGCGATCTTATCTTAATATAGGGTGATTTTTTAAGAGCTATAGGAAAGTTTAAAAAAACACATAAAATTCAAAAAAATGCATGAAATATTTATTTGAATCGATAGTACGGTCCATATAATTTAATGTTTGAAGATTATTTCATGCAAATGTTGACCGTAACTGCGCCTCAAATGGTCCATCCGCTTAGTCCAATTTTGGCACATTCTTTCCAACATTTCGGCCAGTATCTCATGAATAAATGCTTCAATGTTGCCTTTCAAGGCGTTAATTGAAGCGGGCATGTGTGTATAGACATAAGCTTTATATAGCCCCACAAAAAAAGTCTAACGGCGTTAAATCGCACGATCTAGGCGGCCAATTGACCGGTCCCGAACGTGAAATAAAATGTTCACAGAACTCGCCTCTCAATAAGTCCATTGTTAAGCATGCTGTGTGGCTTGTGGCAACGTCTTGTTGAAACCACCACAATGCTGCCACCAGCCCATAAACCGCACCAAACTGTGACTTTTTCTGGATGCATTGGTAGCTCTTGCAAAGCTTCTGGCTGATCTTCACTCCAAAATCGACAATTCTGCTTATTAACGTACCCTTGAGCCAAAAATGAGCTTCGTCGCCGAACACAAGTAGCGCGCGATGAACTTTCTTAACAGAGCACGCATTTTGATAATAAAATTCAATAATTTGCAAGCGTTGTTCGGTTGTAAGACGATTCATGGTTAACTTATAGACCAAACTGAAGATGTTTGACACTAATACAATACATTTGAATACATTTGTTTATTACGTTTTTTGTCTACTTTCGTCATTTTTATTTGTATAAATTAAAGTACATATGGAAACATTAGAGCTTGTGCCATAGCTATTTTAAGAACAATTTTGATTTTAGTTGAACTGTTAATTTTTTAAATTCTTTAATTAGGCTTGAGTTCATCAAATTTTATTTTCATTAAATTATTTTCACTGAGGGAAGGAATTTTTACAACTTGGAATTTTTTAATTAAAATTTATTGATAATTTTTCTTGGCTGAGCTGTGATTCGAACCGGGTTGATCTTTACAAGTTTCAAGAATCACCACATGTAAAAATTCCTTCCCTCAGTGAAAATAATTTAATGAAAATTAAATTTGATGAACTCAAGCCTTATTAAAGAATATCAAAAATATTTGATATATATTTATTATTCATGATTTAAATATTTCATACAAAAATATAAAAAACAAATACAATTTGGTGTTCCTGAAAAAGCACCAGAAATGACACTTAAACTCAAAATGTGGTAAATTGTTTTTTTACATCAAGAGCAAGGGCAACGGAGCATATATTCTCTAAAAAAAACGAAAAAACGGTTCACTGAGTTTTTTTTTTAATTAAAAGTATATAATTTACAGAAACAACCTGAATTTTTAAGAGATTTTCTTGAAGTCAATTTCTTTAGAACGTTAATTTTTAAACACAGTTTATTTGTTTTATTGTACAGAAAAATGTTTATAGCTCTTAATCTAAATTACTAAATTATCAATAATAATAAATGCGTTTTGGGCCTCTAAAAAATTATCATATTTCTTTAAGTTAGAACTTAAATGTGGTTAGTTTCTCTTTTGATTCTTAATGGCGGACAATTGGTTTATTAAACGGCAGAGAAAATTTAAAAAGGATTCACTCAGTTTTTTTTTTTTTTGATCAATAAAATTTTTTTTTACTTCTTTTAGTTACGGCAACACTTTCTTAAGATTCATCCAGAGCATTACTAATACATACTTTAAATAAAAGAATGTCTTTTTTACCAAATACTGACTTAAAAATTGTGGTACTTCTTTAAAATAAATGTTTAATAATTTTTTTTTTCCTAGTACATGAATTAAGTTTAATCCTTCTTGTAAAATTGGATAAAAATTAAGACAAGTTTAGCGACCGCTAGCAGCGGCGAAACACATTTAACATAAATAAAAAGTAATTCCTACATGTTACTCATTTAGATACGAATACAGTACAGAAATTTTTTTAAACATTTTGTATATGGAACAAAGTAATGTGAGCCATGTTGTCAAATTTCGACGCTGGACATTTATAGTTAAAAAAAATCTTAATATGTACCTATCATAGATGGGGGTAGTGCACTCATTTTGTAGTTTCAACACACACTTAGTGATAGTGCAAAAATATTGCAATAATTTTATTGATGTTGAGTGATGAATTGAAGATTTGTTAAGAAATTTTGCACACAAAAAAAAATTGTTGGATTTAAAACTAAAAATGTTGCACTAAATTTAAAATCAAAGACAAAGCAAATATTAATCCGCTATTGACAAAATTTAATTTTGTTTAATGTTCTTGGCTTATGCATATCCTCAAAAAAATCAAAAACCATGCACTTACAAAATTACATTTATTAAATTTTAGTGAGACGATTGGTTCATAGCTTACCATGGCTCCAATAAAATTGCTCTCCTGAAAATTAAAGTTCAGCTTAAACTGTTACGTATAAAAAAAAAAAAAGCATTTAACTTTCTGATTGCCGGTCAATAATTTTATTTAGGTCTAAGCCGCTACCCATTTTAATGCAGATTTCTGTTTTTATATAGATAAGAATTATAAATAGACATCATACAGATATTACTACCAAAACATTCGAACTGTCGGTGGAGGGTATCAAAGATTCGGCAGAGGCGAATAAAGTACTCTAACTTGTTTTATACTAAATTTCTAACTACATTCTTTTACGATTTTTCATTTCACTAATCTTCTTAATTGATTAATGAAATTGATGTGACATTTTTTTATTTCCACTAGGTGTTAAGGTTTACTTCTACTTCATTTGTTCCCATTACTTATTACATATTTAATTTCCTATGATCTTAAACATTTAAGCAAAAATAAAATTCAGTGCTAAAATTTCACAAAACTTTGAGCAGGTTTAAAAAAAATTATAATAATTTTATCTAAAAGAAAATCTAATTACTTAATGGTTGAAAGCGACAAACATTAATGAATAATGGTTCTTGACAACTTTTAAGCACATAAATTATTTCTAATATCAAATAACTTAAATGTCCAATAATGACATAAAAGACATTTTCTTATTTTATTTGATTTGTAAGCTTAGTACAACAACAAGATGCTACAAACCAAAATAGAAATAGACGAAATTTTCCCAAACTTTAAAGCGCTTACAGATTGACTTAAATGCTGGAGGTGTATGGGTATAGAGATGCGAGAGCCAACACCAACCAGGACAAGTTAAATGTTAAAAAAGTAAAAGACGGCAATTAGAATATTGCCCAAAAGGCAAAACTAACTACTAAAGCCAGCAAAAATAAGCAAATAAATTTCACATAAAGATAATAGAATTTTTTAATGTTCTTGTCTCAAGTTTTGACACAATCTTACGACAGCTTGTCGCTGTTTTTAAAAAGTGGAGAAAAAGTTAAATTGACAATTAAAAAGACGAATAAAATAAAAACCAAAATTTTATTTCGTCGTTACAATAAAATAAGAAACAAAATAAAGTAAAAGTTTATCAAAACAAAATTGTAGCAGTATTGATGCTTGGAAAGACAAGCAGTAGTGCTGCCATCTGCTATACAGAATCTTTTATACCCTTCACCGAAGTGTTGCAAAGCCAATATATATGTATATTAATATGGAAGATTAGTAAAATAGTAGATCGATTTCGCAGATTATTAAAACCAAACAAATCTCATACTTAGACAACCAACATTTCGCTTTGTATAGACCTTGTCGTACCAAACCCAAAATCAGAGGGGACAATTCTGTGGGAGCCATGTGAAATCATGGCCAGTGCCCATGTTTTGTAACTTTCGCGTCGAGAAACTTTTTGATTGAAATGTGTGAAATGAAACCAAAATGCTATATATTGAAACAAACTGCTATTACTCTCACTTAACTGTGTAGTTACTTTTTTTTGGCGAGTACCAGCTGTCACGTAAGAAAATTACTCGGCAATTTACAGAAAAAGTGTGTCTGTAACATTTTTGTGAGAAAAGTTCCCGCTTTGAACTGTCAAATAAGCTCACGAATAAAATTGGGGCAAGAAAAAATTTTTACACTACAAAACAATTAAAATTGCAAAATACAAAATACAAAATACAAAGAATAATAATATTTTGTTCATGGCAAATTGTTTTATTTGCTTTTAACATATTTATAAAATATATGAATGTTTTTAAAGCTCGTTCGCAAACAATAACGTCGCACTTTACATTATTTGTTATAGCCGAAGGTTGTATTTTCGCCGCCGTCGTTGAAAATTTTTCAATTTTAGTAAATTTTGGTTGCCGTCGCCGATATGTGTGACTGGCGTTCTCAACAACTGCAATGTCACATCGGCTTCGAGTACAATGTAATGAAATTTATAACGTAACGACGTAATCCCTTTTGATAGCTTTCGGCATGAGTTACAGACACAATTTTGTCTCACTTTTCGAGAAACGATGTTTCACATCTTTTCAATGCGAGAAGTTCTCACTAAAGTTACGTTACATGGGTTCTTCAATATTTAACACTCTTTATAATCAAGAAATATTTGATCTTAATTATTAAATGTATGATTTATACGTGGTAAATGCTATTTTAAGCATTGTAAAATAAAGGGTTATTGAAAAAATCAGTTTTTTGTTCTCCTGTAATATTGTGACTTTGCAGATAGAAATATTTGAATATAAGCCCTCGATATGTATTATGAACGAACTGCTAAACTGGTCGCTATCATATCTGGGGCCTAATTCTGTTAGTCGTGATCGCGTACTTTCTCGATTTGAAAGCAATTTTATTTCTAATTCTTTCAATCAATACTGAACGAATCGAAATTATTTTTTGAGTATTGTGAAACTCTAATTAATTCTTTACAACATTGAAAAAATAATTCCGATTCGTTCAGTATTGACTGAAGTTATATGATATTAAATTGCTTTCGCATCAATAAATAACTCGATTACGACTGCCAGAATCAGGCCCCTGGTTTTTTCGGAAGAACTATTTTAATTAACACAGTGATTTAAAATACTTTGGTTCTCATAAGGACCTAGAATATATATGCCTTAAAGGTTCTTTTTTCGATACCGCATAAACTACAAACGGAGTAACAAAGTAAATTATAGCCTTCTTACTGGTTATGAAGGGTATAAAAACGAAGTGGAATAAAGAGCACGAAAAACAGCCAGCTACCCATCACAGAGGGTGTTAATAAATAGCTTTTGGGCTTTAAATATGTACATGTAAAAGTTTATTCCACTGCGTAAATGTATGTATGTATATTATTATGTTTGTGGTAACTAGTCAAAAGGTGTAAAGTCGCACAAATAAATATTTAATGATAAACTTTTGTGCCTTTTAAAAAAAGATAATATAATGAATGATACAACATTTAAGACAGACTGCTGATGATAAAGTGTATAAATGCATAGGAATGTTTCGTTTACGCTTTACTGACTGCCAATCAGGAATTTAAATATTTACAAATCAGGATTGTTTTTTTTTCTTTGCGCTACAAAGAAAACATACAATTTCCATTAAATAAATTGACTGTTAATAGCAATCTGACATCTTGAAAAGTCTTAATCGATATTCGCTCAAAGAAGTTTTACTTAATAACTTTGGTATAATTTAAAAGTTTTCCAATTTTTTTTCATGTTAAAATTTAAAATGTTGATACCTTACAGGTGATTAAAAACAAATGACAAAGTATTGTCGGTCAATGCCAAGCATTTGATACCCTACACCACAGTATATAAAGGCAAATTTTCGAGCTTGTACCCTGTTTTGGACCCATGGTTAATCATAGACCTGGCCAAAAATAAAATTATGTTATGAATTTAAGATTTATAAAATAGTTCTTTGTGCTAACTATTATCTAAATATCAACATTTGTATGTATAAGATTTGTTCATCTTAAAGCGACTTTGGAGAGGGGGTTTAATACCCTCTACACTATTGTGGTATGTGATATGAGTGCAATAAGCTTAGGTAAAATTTAAGTCGTATTTTCAATCCGTTTAAAATTAAAGTGTGACAAAATTCGAATAATTAGTTTTTGTCATGCAGTTTCATACGCCTCCAGTTTAAATCTTTAAGAGCTTTACAATTGCAACATTTAAAGTAATTTATCTTAATTTATCATATTTTACGCCACTGTTAATTTGGAATTCCTTTGAGTTTGTGTTTAGGTGTTTTCTGTGTTTAAGCTTTTAATAGAAGCTACGATGTTGTGAACCAACTTAACAAAATTTTATAGCATTAAGAAATATGCAATCTCGACACATCAAGAGCTTATTGATTTTGCATAAATATTTTTAAACGTGTGCCACGGTAGGCTAGCTGGTAGAGAGCTTTTCTATCAGAGCCGGGGTTGCGGGTTCGATTCCCGCCAGAGACTCTGGTTTCTTTCCTGCAGACAAGCGTAGAGCTTCGCGGGATTAGCGTATGGTATTAAAAAAAAATATCTTATTAAAACAATTGTAAAAAAATTAAAAAATTTAAAATTTTATAAACGTTTAATTGTTTTCCGTGAGAAGGCCGATCATATGTCAAAAAAAAAAAAAAAAAAATCAAACTTAGCAAAATTCGATTAAAGTTTTCAAAATGAACCTTTATATATAGGTTTAATGAAGTATATTTTGCTATAACTTCAGTTCAGTTTAAGATATAATACTAACTTTTTTTACATATAAAAATGGGCGGCATGAAATAGCCCCCCAAAATATAACCCCCCAAAAAATAATGAAATAATCCCCCAAAGCGTGGGGGCATATATCATATGCAATAAAGCCCCAATTTTGAAAATTAAATTCGCCCACAACGAAATAAAATAACGCCCCAAACATAAATGAAATAATTCCCTAATTATTTCATATGAAATAAAACCCCAATTTCTGAAATGAAATAAGAGCACAATATATTTAATACAATTAATTATACAGTTTTGCTTTAAAGAATCACGCGACCGATATCTTGATATGATATACCAAACACAAGCTTCGCCAACCAAGGCTTTCCGGCATAGCCGGCCTTCGGCCGGGTGCAATGACCTTTTCCTCTGTAGTATAACAAACACCGGCTTCGCTAACTAAAGCTTCTCTGCAAAGCGCCAGGATTTTCTCCTCTGTAGTATAAAAATACCGACTCGACCCGGCTACGCAGAGAAGCTTTAGTTAGCGAAGCCGGTGTTTGTTATACCATAGAGGAAAAAGTCATTGCGTCCGGCCGAAGGCCGGTAATGCAGGGTAGCTTTATTTCTTGAAGCCGGTGTTCTGTATACCAAAGTGGATAAATCCTTGCGACCAAAAACGTTTTCATTATAAATTTGAAAATTAAATAATCCCCCAAAAAATATATTGGGGCTTTATTTCATAATGATTTTTTTTTTTTTGAAATAATAACCCAATTAAAAATTTAAATAACTCCCCAAACAAAATGAAATAACCCCCCAAAAATCGTTTTTGTTGTTCTCTGTACAAACTTTTGGGGGGTTATTTCATTATTTTTTTGGGGGGTTAAATTTTGGGGGGTTATTTCATCCCGCCATAAAAATGATATGAATACAGTCTTTCTAAAGTAATATGAAATTTTTATATAGACAAATCGCCCAAAAACAAATGAAAAATCTCCCAAAAGAACATGAAAAATTACCCAAAAAGTTAAATATGAAATTTTGCCCAAAAGAAACGAAAAAGACTCCAAAATAAGAATGAAAAATGACTAAAAAGAAAAAACCAATTTTTTCCCAAAAAAAAAATATTTAAATTACCAAATTTGCAAAACAGTGTTTATTATTCATATAAATTTAGTAACTTACAAATGTAAGAGAAAAACATGTTTTATTATGGTCACAACCAACAAAACTATTTTTAAAGAAACTTATTTTACCATAATGTGGTTGTCGATGACAATGATTTGGTTAAATTAAACATAATATGGTCAACATTTTTTTAAAAATGGTTTTGTTGTTTTTTCTCTGGGTGCATATATTAAACACATTACGAAAACACTTTTGGGCGCAAGGATTTTCTCCCCTATAATGTAACAAATACCGGCAGCGCTTACTAAAGCGTCTCGGCATAGCCGGCCCTCGGCCGGGCTCAAAGATTTTTTACTCTATGGTATAACAAAAACCGGCTTCGCTAACTAAAGCTTCTCTGCATAGCCAGCCTTCGGCCGGGCGCAAGGATTTTCTCCTCTATGATATAACAAAGACCGGCTTCGCTAACTAAAGCTTCTCTGCGAAGACGGCCTTTATGGTATTACAAGAACCGGTTTCGCTAAGAAAAAGCTTCTAAAATCTGCCTTATTTCCGAACGAAGGCCGACTTCGCAGACAAGCTTTTGTTATCGAAGCCAGTATTTGTTATACCATAGAGGAGAAAATCCTTGCGCCTGGCCGAAGGCTGGCTATGCAGAGAAGCTTTAGTTAGCGAAGCCGGTTTTTGTTATACCATAGAGGAGAAAATCCTTGCCCATGGCCGAAGGCCGTCTGTGCAGAAAAGCTTTAGTAAGCGAAGCCAGTACTTGTTTTTATCAAAGAGGAGAAAATCCTTGCGCCCGGCCATAGGCCGCCTATGCTTTCAAGTTTGTAAGCTATGCTTTCGAGTTTGTCCACGGACACTATGACACTGGACGTTATGACATGCCACCTTTTTGCAATATGGCCCGTTATTTTTATAAATAACATTTACGAATTCGTCGTATAGTAATAATGAATGATTTAGACAAATAGTATGCCCGAAAAAATGGGCTATTTTTCATATAATATTTAAAAAACGAAAAATCACCCAATAGTAACGAAAAATAGCCCAACAATTTTGGGTCACTTTTCATATGAATTTAGGCCCAATTTTATATGGAATTTTTTTGGGCGATTTTTCATTTATTTTTTTGGGCCATTTTTCTTTGGGCGATTTTTTCTACAGCCTCAATCATCACTAAAAATTGGTGAACACAAGAATTGAAACCATGTCTGTAAGCAGCTATGTGCATCACTTTCACCACAAAGCAGTAAAATAGCACGAGTTTCCGTTAATGTTCCGCCGTTTTGGAAGATGAATCCAGCTTTATGGTTCAAGCAAGTCGAAAGTCAATTCATCACCGCTGGGATTACGTCAGATTCAACAAAATTTTATACGATTGTCGGTTCAATTGATGCTAATATTCTATGTGAGGTAAGCGATATAATTTTGCAACCTCCGGAAAGCAACATGCATGTTACTCTTAAGAGACGGTTGCAAGAACGCTTCACCGATTTTGAAGAAAAACAGTTGAAAAAGCTCTTGCGCGATATTGAGTTGGGAGACAAGAAGCCGTCAACACTTCTTCGTGTGATGTCTACACTATCTTCGGGTAAAGTATCAGACGGTTTACTAAAAAATCTATGGATGCAGCCAAAACAGCCAAAACCGATGCAAGCAATTTTGTCCGTAAGTAGTGAATCGCTTAGTAAATTAGCGCTAAAGACAGACAAAATTGCTGGCACTTCGGAATCATGTGAAGTAAATGCAATTTCCACATTATCAACGAATAGTTCCTTAGACTAAAAGGTGGATGCTCTTACTAAACAAGTTGAAGCTTTAGCTCGAGGGCGCTGTCGTTCAAAAAGCCGTACCCGTTACGTTCAACAGTCGCGGAGGGAAGATCCATCCGCTAGTATCAAACATAAGCCACATTGTTGGTACCATTTTAAATTTAGGGACAAAGCCATGAAATGTGCCAAGCCATTCACATTCTCTAATACGAATTCGGAAACTAATAGGCTCCTCGTCCAAAGTGACAAACGTGATTAGCCGAGAAATTTGTCGCCTTTTGCTTCAAGACAAATTTTCTAATGGTGTTTTCTTTTATGCAAAAAAGTGTGACATTTAATTTAAAAAAAATGCGATATGGTGTCTGTTTCTTAAAAATGTTGCTCCTGAAAAAGGCGGTATGAACTAAGTCTCCAATGAACTAACTCCCCAAGCCCAAAATGAACTAAGTCCCTAAATTTGGGGACGTCGTTCATTTATGGAAAAAACCCGAAAAAGCCAATATGAACTAAGCCCCCAAACAGGTGAACCAAGCCCCTAAACAGGAATGAACTAAGACCTCAATTTCACCAAATTTCCACAAGAGTGAAAAATGGCGCTGCGAAATATGGCCCCAGGAAATATGGCCCCAAAAAATTTTTTTAATGAAAAATTACCCCAAAAAAATGAAAAATAACCCTAAAAATAAAATGAAATATGACGCTAAATCTGGGGTTATTCTTCATTATGAAAAATCACCTCAAAATTTATAATGAATTGTAACCCCAAAAAAGAACACAAAGAAAGTGACATTAAACATTTTCGGTGGAGTTCATATGCCCAAAACTAAATATCCCAAATTTAGAATCCCGATTTCAAAATCCGGATAATTATACAGTTTTGGTTTTAAAAATCGTACGATTGATAGCACGGTTGGGCTTTCGGCCATGCACAAGCATTTTTTCTCTATGGTATAACGAACACTGGCTTTGCTTACTAAAGCTCTACGTTATAGCCGGGCGCAAGGATTTTTTTCTCCATGGTATAACGAACACTGGCTTCGCTAACTAAAGCTTCTATGTATAGCCGGCCTTCGGCCGGGTGAAATGATTTTCTTCTCTTTGGTATAACGAACACTGGCTTCGCTCACTAAAGCTTCACTACATAGCCGGCCTTCGGCCGCACAGTGGGAAATTTTACAAGAAGGCGGTCAAAATTCCATAAATTTTGACAGGTCCGGTATTTTTTTATGCGGTTTTTGCTCGATAGGTGCGATGTTAGGCTTTAATTTGCGCTATAAAACGTAAAATTCGACTGATAGGAGCAAAAGTTATGGGGAGTTCAAAATGCATTTTCTTTTTTTTGTTGAATTTCGGTGTAAAAGTTGAATATTTCAAATAAGATTTTTTTATAATTTATCATTATTTCCCTTGTATTTTACAACTGATACTTATTTTTTTATTGTCGAACTTAGATCCTGTCAGAAAATGCCAATATTTGGCTCCTGTATATTTTTAAGTCCCAATATTCACAGGGGCCAAAGGTTGGCTTTTTTGGGACGAGACGAGTTGTTATAAGGATAAAACTGAAAAGGAATATTTTGAAAAATGCCCAAATATCATTCTTGGCTATCGATAACATTTTAGGTAATTCAACTTTTATTTTTGGTTTGAGATGTATGTGTATTTTATTTTTATATATTAATACATATATATGTATACTTAAATCAAAAACCAGTTATAATCTATAAACAATTTTAAATTAAACAATATTAGTAAAAATTTCTTCTAAATAGCTTTGGGTTTCATTTTCCAGAAGTTGTTTAGCTTCTTCCTCTAATTCGGTTGATGTTGATTTCCATTTTTGTCGAATACTGGACATATATGGATCTGATGTGCACAGCAAAATAGTAATAAGATCTTCATGAGTACAACATCTGGACATTTTTCTTGTGTTATGCTCGTGGAAGAATCTGTAGTCTTTGTTTCTTTTTTCTTGGGCTTCTTCAGATAGATCTCCAATTGGTAGCATATTGTGTTGAACTATTTGTTCCCCATGGTATACAATTTTATGAACTGTGGTTGGCATATGTCTCCAAGAGTATTTTTTGTTATAAAGAATTGCTGTTTCATTTGCATACTGGCCAAATTTTTTTGCATTTATCTACATGAAGTTACTCTAATAGCCGTTTGTGAAGGTAAGCACTCTTTTTTGACAGAAACTAAATCTCGATATGCTGGAAAGATACCACAATTTTTTTCATTGGTTCGCTTTCGCAGTTCTGTATACTAATTTTTTGTCAGTTTTAAATCCAAAAATAGTGCAAATGCTTCTTCTGGAGTAAATTTCATTTCTTCAGTTGGTGTAGGCATACTTTTTAAAATCCTCTTTGTGCGTTTAGGGCTCGCTTCCACTATTTTTTGTATTATTGCAATTTTTGTTATCTTATTTTGCGTTGGTTCAATTTGATGCAGAAATGAATCCCTTATCATACTATGAGAAATTTCTTCATTGATATTTGCAAGCTTGCGTCTTCGTGATCTTTCACTGCAATTGTCAATTTGTTTTGCGGGCTGACCCACTTTTCCAGTTTCCTTAGCGGTTATTGACAGCTTCTTAAAAATCAGATCATTTGTTAGCCATTTTTCGTTGCGTAAGTAAACCTTTTTCTTGTTTCTAGAACATTTAAGGCACCGTTTTCTTAATGTAAATGAAAAACTTTTAATTTTTATCTTATGAATTTTGATTTCTTGTTCGTTGCATAATTTAAAGAATGGATTATTCATTATGTGTAACACAAAATCTTTTTCATCTTTCTGTTGAAAATATATATCTGCGAGAACTTTATAACTGAACTTAGCCATTGTTTAAACAATAATGAAGGTAAAATTATGAATGCATGCATTTTTATACTCTTGATAGAAGTTTTTTTAAATGATCTTTTGTTACCACTTCTTTGAAACATACAAAACCCCTGTTTTCACACTTTTTAAAAGGATAACATACCGGCAATAAATTAACAGGTAACATATAGGTAATTTTCATGTAAAATATAACTGCGTGCTGGTTTTTTTACCATTTACCTGCTCTTCCATTTTTTTAAATTAAGTTGCAATTTTCAGGTAATTAAACTACATATGTAGTTTATGTTTCGGCTATTTACTAATGTTTAACCTTTTAACTTACCCAGAAATCTAACGTGTTAGTCTATTTATGTCGCCTATTCGTTTTGCAGCATCCGTTCACCCCACAATAAGTTCATAACAATGGCAATACCTTTACCTTCTCCAAACTAATTGATAACCTGACGTGCTAGATAATTTATGTGGCCTGAACTGCTTTATTTGTCGAAAATTCTTTAAGATTCACCTTCTTTAATTCCAGTAATGTTTCCTTGCAGGTCTTATTTTTTGAACCGAAAATCTTACCTTGGGTCACAGAAATTGCTGTAGTTCGCAAGGTTGTATCCAGACGTGTGTACAATGGGGTATAGAAATGTAGGTCAGATTCTGGACTACAAGAGAGTATAGATTTTTTTTGACGCGTTTTGACGGGCAGGACTTATGCTCTATAAAGTAGGAAATTTCCGGAAAATTTTGACATTAAAAAAAAAAAAAAATAAATAAATAGTTCTAGAGGTCGCAGAGTATAAAGCTTTAAACCACGTGTAGCTAATAAAATAAACTAATTCACAAAACTTATTTTGTCAAAAAATCTTAAAAAACAAAAAAGTTATGAGCATTTCAACTTCAAAAATTGGACCACCTTGTTCTCAATGAAATAGTTGAAATAGGGTTGAAATTTTTTGGCTTTCGAGGTTCACTAGTATTTACTTTCACATGAATAAAAAAATTTTAAAATCGGGGAACATAAAAAAAAATAATTTTGGCCGCCTTCTCAAAATATGAACCAGTGTGGGCCGGTCGCAAGGATTTTCTTTTCTATGGTATAACGAACTCTTCTCGTAATAGCCGGCCTTCGGCCGGGCTCAAGGATTTTTTCCTCTATGGTATAACAAACACCGGCTTCGCTAACTAAAGCTTCTCTGTATAGACGGCCTTCGGCCGGGCGCAAGGATTTCCCCTCTATGGTATAACAAACACCGGCTTCGCTAACTAAAGCTTCTCTTCGTATATGGCCTTCGTTCGAAAACAAGGCAGATTTTAGAAGCTTAACTTAGCGAAACCGGTACTTGTTTTACCATAGAGGAGAAAATCCTTGCGCCCGGCCGAAGGCCGGCTATACAGAGAAGCTTTAGTTAGCGAAGCCGGTGTTTGCTATACCATAGAGGAGAAAATCCTTGCGCCCGGCCGAAGGCCGGCTATGCAGAGAAGCTTAGCGAAGTTTGCGCAGCCGGTATTACTGTCCTTACTGCCGAGCAGCTGTTGAAGATAGAATGCAATTTTTTACATAAAACTTACACTTGTATGGAACTAAATTTATATGAATAATAACCACTTTTTTGCAAATTGGGTAATTTTTTATTTTTTTTTCGGAAAAATTCGTTTTTGCTTTTTGGGTCATTTTTAATTTTTTTTTTTGGGCCCTTTTTCGTTTTTGTTGGGCAAAATTTCATATATAACTTTTTGGGTAATTTTTCATGTTCTTTTGGGCGATTCTTCATTTGGGTGATTTTTCATTTTTTTTTTTGGGCCATTTTTCTTTGGGCGATATTTCCTACAGCCTTCGTTCATATGTACTAACTCCCCAAAAAATAAAATGAACGATGTCCCCAAAAACGTGAACGAAGTCCCCAAATATCGTTGTTGTTTTTTCACATACAGTCGTTTGGGGACTTAGTTCATTTTGGGTTTGGGGAGTTAGTTCATTGGGGACTTAGTTCATACCGCCCCTGAAAAAGAGTAGCTGGCTTAATTCTAAGAAACTCACTCTTTTCGGGAGCAAAATTTTTAAGAAACAGACACCAAAAAATTGCATATCTTTAAATAAAATGTCATATTTTTTTGTAGAAAAGAAAACCCCATAATTTAAAATTTCTTGTCGATACAGGCGCTAACGGTTCTGTATTTCCTGCCAGTTCGTCTCAACTTCAACAAAACCTTTCACCAATAAAATTATTTGCTGCAAACCAATCGCCAATTAAAACCTGTGGAAAGAAAACTATTACATTACATTTAGGCCTGAAGAGAAACTTTCATTGGACTTTAATTCTGGCTAATGTTTCAAAGCCAATAAGCGGTTCCGATTTTTTGAGCCATTTTGGATTATTAGTACACGTTAAACAGAATCGACTAATTGATAATTCTTCTCAGTCGCAATGCAAAGGTTCTTTATATACAGAAGTCGTTCCTTTTACAATCAATTCTATCCAAGAAGACTTATATTTTGGCTTTAGGGTAAATCGCCCTAAGAAAAATGGCCCAAAAAAAAATGAAAAATCGCCCAAAAAAATTCCATGTAAAATTGGACCTGAATTCATATGAAAAGTGACCCAAAATTTTGGGCTATTTTTCGTTATTATTGGGTGATTTTTCTTTTTTTAAATTTGGTGATTTTTCTTTCTGAAAAATCACCCAAAAATATTGTATGAAAAATAGCCCATTTTTTCGGGTCATCTTTCATTTTTAAAATTTCGTCCAAATCTTACATACTATTTATCTAAATCAATTATAATCATTATACGTCGAGTTCCTAAATGTTATTTGTAAAAATAACGGGACATATTGCAAAAAGGTGGCATGTCACAACTTTTAAAAGTGGCATAATGTCCATCAGAGCAGTGTCATAAAGTCCGTAGACCGGGCCGACATTTATTATGACATTTTTAAAAATGACATAATGTCCATTTGCAAAGTGTATTAATACCCACGGACATTATGACATTTTCAAAAGTGTCACAGTGTCCATGGACACTACGACACTGGACGTTATGACATGCCACCTTGTAAAAAGCTATATTCTGTTTTGAGTAATTGATTATAACTATGCAGTGATTAATTAATATTTAACTATTGAAGAGTGCACAAAGTTTGGCGGAGGTCTCAAATAAGTATTACTGTCCATACTGCCGAGCAGCTGTTGATATTGTACATTTGTATGTAACTAAATTTATATGAATAATAAACACTTTTTTCAAATTGGGTTTTTTTTTTTTTTTTTTTTTTTTGGGAAAAAAATCGCTTATGCTTTTTGGGTAATTTTTAATTTTTTTGGGCCCTTTTTCGCTTTTTTTGGGCAAAATTTCATATTTAGCTTTTTGGTAATTTTTCGTGTTCTTTTGGGCGATTTTTAATTTTTTTCTTAGGCCATTTTTCTTTGTGCGAATTTTCCTACAGCCTCATATTTTGCTTCACTAATACGTAAATTTTCTGATTTGACAGAACCTCCATCTTTTACAGAAAATTTTAAACATTCTGTCAAACATCATATCCAAACAAAAGGACCTCCAGTATTTGATAAAGCTCGCAGGTTATCGCCTGAAAAATTACAAATTGTTAAAAAAGAATTCCAAAAAATGGTTAAGTAAGGAATATGTAGACCAGTGATGCCAAATGTAGGGAATTTTCCCTTTTTGTAGGGCTTTCTTCGAAAAATTTCAAGCGTAGGTAAAAAAGGACAGATTTTTTATTTTAAGGCAAATGTAGGGAGCTTTCAAAATTATATCTCATTTTCAATATATGTATTATCTAAAAATACGTAAATATGCATCTAATTTTCATTTAAAAATTAAAATTTTTCATATACAATAGAATTTTATTACACTCAAAATATTATGTAGTTAAATTCAAACGAAAATTCATTTTAAACAAATTAAAATTCATTTAAAAAACGGATCATTTACATTTCATTTAAAACAAATGATTTTTTTCATTAATTTCTAAATTTTTTATTTATTGAACAGCATATTCCTTAAAGTTGAATAGTTTTTTCTTTTAAAAGATATATATTTTAACCGACAAATATCAAACTACATAACAAAATAAATACGGAAAAACATTATTTTTTGGTAGTTTGTTTTTTGAATAACAAACATAAATGTTAAAAAATAAAATTATTCGTAAAATAACTATATTTTTATTAAATTTTAACAGTATGGAAAACGAATTTAATAACCCACAATCAGTTACTGTATAATTTTATGAAAAGAAGCCATATGCTATGAGTCCTAACTGCCTGGCAATTAATTTATTAAAACCATGTACCCGAATATTCTTCGAACGTATATTCGAGTTCGCATTGCGAACTATTCTCTTATTTTTGCCATTTGCACTCGCACTCACATTCTCTGAAATGTATGCGAATATTAAAAGCGAATGCCTAACAAATAAGTAATAAATGAAATTTCTGTATAGATATTTATTTGTAAAAAAAACAATCACACCTTCTAAAGCCCTTATGACACTACATTTTTAATGAATTGTTCAAGTTTTGGTGAACAGTGCAAATATAAAGTAATAGACAAATTTAACAAGTGCAAAGGGTTCAGCTGTATTAAGATAAATGGTAAACTGTAAAAAATTTTACTAAAGTTATCGATAAAAAATGAAGTTATGTCAAAAAAAAATGTAAAATTGTTCAACTTAAAATTGACTTTTCAAGCTTGAAATATTAAAAGTGTTGCTGAATCAGCGGTTTATGGGCAAATTCAGCGATTTACCGCTTTTTGTTTTTATGTTCCTCATAAACAAATAGTTGGCAACATTAAAGAAAATTAACAGAACAGGAATGGCTAAGTTGTTTCAATTTTACTTTTTTGTTGATACTTTTTAAACTAAGATTTATAATACATTTTTGTGGTGTTTTTTAAGAACATAAATAAAATTAATTTCAACTAAAAAAATCTTTTAGTACAATTAAGGTAAAAAAGTACAGTTTTTAAAAGTTGTTGATACAATTTTAAAAATTCTCAACGCCATCCCTGAAACAAAACCATAACAAGAGAAAAAAAAACTAAAAATCGTTGTTTACATTTTTATAGTTTGCTCTTTCTAGCATTTACTGTTTCTTTCTATCAATTCTATATCAATTAATGAATAATAAATCGCTCATTTGCTGCAAGACCGGCATAACTCAAAAAAATCAATTTCGAGATAAACGCATTTAAAGTTTTTGATTTGCTCTTACTACTTAGAAAAAAAGAAGACACATTCTCTTCAAACTGGGAAAGTATGAAAGATATAAAGATGAATTTAATACACAATATAAAGAAAAGCAAAGCGAACAGTTCTGCATCTCTATGCCCAAAATTTAATTTTTTGAGTTAAGCCGGTCTTGCAGCAAATGAGCGAAATGTAGTGTCATAAGGGCTTAAGCTAAGAGATATAAAAATATACCATTTCGAATTTTTAAAAAATTTTAAATGAAAACTTTTAAGAATATGAAATGATTGACTTTTAAGTTCAAGGGAACTGAAAAAAAAACATTTTTTTTAAATTGTACAGAGCCCCCTTTTATTTGGTATCAAGTTTGCTAAAAATCATTAGATACTTATGTTAAAAAAATTATTAAAAATAAGTATTCTTGATAACTATTAAGCTCTTAAAAAATTAACAAAAGATGAGGAAATAATAAATCGAATACAAAGTTTGACTCTGTTTTGTTCTAGATTAAACCTTAAGTGAACCCCAGGTCCTGGCCAGGCATTATTGCCTTTTGACCACCAGGGCCTGGCCAGGCCCTGGCATATTTTGTATGAACTGCAGTATATAAAATCAAAATGAAACGTTTCAAAAAGCATACGCAACACATAAGAGTTATATCTCTACTGTTTCTTCGAAGAATTATTCTATTTCCCAACAAAATGTTCCTGCTATAGCCATAAAACTCCATACATATAAGAGTAGTATCGAAAGTCTTAAGCTATCGAAAATATCGGTAGGAAAAATATCAATATCAATATTATTATTATTTAAAATACAGCTATGAAGACTAGAGTGGACCATCAATGAAGGGAACATTAAAAAAGTTATCTGTTTCATAAAGGAAACAAGTTTTGTGTTAGGTTAGGGTAAAAAAAATTTGGTTAAAATATGAGACATATAATGACACGGACATGAAGTCCAAGATTAAAAAAACGGAATTGGATTGGATTACATCCTAATTGGTTCCGTTTTTTGATCTTGGGCTTCATGTCCGTCTGGCTGTCCGTCCGTCTGTTTTAGACTCGAGAAAATAAAATTTTTTGTATGGAGACCATATGAAGGGTTGGATATATAGGATAAGTTTGTTCTAGAGAAATATTGGGAATGCAAAAATAATGGGGATTGCTCATACATTTTACATCTCAGTTGTTACGGGCGTTTTTCTCTCTATTCTCACAGATTTGTTACAGCAGCTATACACACACAGTTTTTTGCCTCAAGTTTTTACTTGCTATTATTAATTCGCGCAGAATTACAGCAATGAATGCAAACAAAAAGAATGGCAGGTGGTATGGATTGCTTAGCTGTGCTTTTTTACTACTAACTTAAGTCCTTTATGCCGAAATGTTTATAGGTTTACATAGGGACTAAAATGTCAAATAGTTTTATGATGTTGTAAAAAAATCAAATAAAAATGCAATTGCGAGCATAGGATAAAACAATGAACGATCATTAGAGAAAAAGTACGCTAGACTGATTACCAATTTAGAACATTATCTAAAGTAACAATAAAATATCTTATAGTCCGTATTACTTTGGTTCCTTCAGAAAGGTGCTTATCAGCATCACAATTTTTAAAAACAGTCATCTAAAATAAAGTGGATACATACATACATACGTCTCATACGTTCAAAAAAGTGATCAAAACAATGAACTGTATGTAGCCTTATTAAAAAAACTAGTTAAAGTTTTCCTACTTAAGGAAAAACATTCCGTCGATAGTAATATCGATAGTAAAATTTGAACTATAGATAAATATCGATAGTATCCCAGCACTACTCCCAGCCAGACCCAGGGGTTCGACCGTGTGAGTTTTTCTATAGCCACAAAAAGCTCCATATAAAATTCAATGAGTCCCAGCCAGGCCCTGGGGTTCGTTTGCGTAAAATCATTTTGGTGTTTGCTTAAGAGTTAAAAGATTCATAGAGGCGTTTTTGTCAAAAAGAAAAAAATTTAATTTGTCACACAGTGTTATTTTTGAAATTAATTGTTTTTTAATAAATAAATTTTTTTATAATAAATATGTATGAACAAAATGTTAACAAAATAAATACATATGTATTTGTTTGCTTGTCGCTAAAAACAATAAATTTTTAACGTAGGGAAAAGTGAAGGGAATTTTTTTTTTTTGGTTGTAGGAAAAAAAGGGATTTTTTTTGGACACACGTAGGGATTTTCTGAAATTTTTCCTGGCATCGCTGATGTAGACCATCAAGAAGTTGTTGGGCGAGTCCTCTGCATCTTGTAATATTGCCAAGTGGTAGATACGTTGCTCGCTCCGCTATGGAAGGAAGGTGAAAAATATAAAAAACCGAAGTAAATTTTCACCAGCTTAAAGTTAAAGAATTTTCGCTACAATTGACAGTTGGAAAATTTTAAAAAATAAACATTCTTTTTAAATAAAACTTATCAATGCAGCTCCAAATTATTGCTTCACTTTCGAGCACTTAGATTTTAAAAGAGTCAGTATATAACTTTTGATTTTTTGAAACTTTTCACGGACGATTGAAGTATCTTGTTTAAAACAGTTATTCATTGGGCCACTTGTAGCCCACTTTGATTTTGTTGGTGGAGCATCTTCTTCAAGTACTACGTTATAGTCACTGTGTAAGTGGTAAATAAGTGAAGTTGTTGAAGAACATTTACGTTAAAATATTTTTGGACACCTGTTACACTTAGCATTATTGGATTTATCCTTCGTACAATAATTTTAAGCCAACCTAATTCTTAAGAGAGAAACGCATGAACCATTTTGCAAAAAAATACGGGCGTGTTCTAGAAATCGAAATGAAGTGGATTTAAAATCGAGCATATTTTAAAACCGCCCTGTAATGAAAGTTTATGAAAATATTCCATTTTATCTACTTTCATCATTCTTTAAGTATCTATTATTTTTGCAAGAACAACACTTAAAACCACGAAAATTGAATTTAAATTAACGTTCGATTTCAATCTCGCTTTATTTTGATTTCTAGAACATGCCCAATAAATTTATATAAATCTTTGAGTTAACATACCTAATTTTGTCGTTTTTTCTTTTGTAAAATGAATTATTAAATTGGGTTAAAATATGTTACAAAATTATTAGCTAAATGACTGTTTTTTTTTATTCCAACGGACACATACATTTGGTTTGTTTATTCGACTTTAAACTTTAGAAAATTATACATTTAACAGAAATACTAAATATTAATATTATTATTATTATTATTCGATAAATCGGTATAAATTTTTCGACTAATCCTATAATCGAAATTAGCAATTTTAAATTATTCGAACAATCATCTAAAATTGTTCGATTAATCGAAAAAGAATTAATCGACTGAACACCCTAATTACTATACAACATGTTAACTGTGCAATTTTTATTTAGGCATATAAAATAAGGATAAGAAGGATTAGTCTAAAATATTAAATACTTTTCTTTTTATCCCTTGAAATCAATACAAATTATATTCCAGTGCTGCTGTCGTAATAGAATTTTAAATGATGGAGAGCACAAAGTTTGCAACTTATGGCGATTTCTTTTCTGAGAAACACTAAAGAAAAGAAATTGCCATTAATCACTAAAAAATGTCGACCTTTGCATATCAATCAGGTTTACTCCTGTCATTTATTAAAGAATTACCCTTAACCAAAAAATCATATGAAATTTAACTAGTCTAATATAAGTTCTTTAATTTATTTTCCAAACATAAAAAAAAAATTTCAAAAAAATTCTTAAAGTTTTCTTTTCTCATACTCATAAAATAAAAAAAAAGTATTTTTAAAACAATACTTTAACTTCTTAAGAACACCAGAACACAATTTTAAGCCATTAACTTCTCAACAGCAAAAATATCTCAACAGTTTTGCACTTGCAACTGAGATTTCAATGTTGCCACAGCCAACTCTATTGACTGAACAAGCAACCTAAAATGTTTTTCTTTTCGCAAGAACATAAAAATATGACAAAAGAATATAAAACAGTTTTTGATTAAAAAAAGAAATGATCGTTACCCTGAGCAAGTTATTGGTGAAAAAATAAAAACGAAAATAATAAAAAAAAAGTTCTCACGAGGATAGCCAAGCATATGTAAGCAATTCTGTTTCAACATCACAATCATCATATGCGACCACAAAATAGCAAATGCCATACTAAAACATCTATACTTAATGGCAACAACATTGCAATCAAAAGGCAAACATTTTTAAAATAAAATGAACACACAAAAAAATTGCAATGGCAAACTTTGGTCATACACTTTCATCGAGTATACATAAGCTCTTAGATAGCAATCTAAGAAGAAGACCAAACAAATTTTCAAAGATGAAAAAGTAGAAGTATATGTATCGAAAAATATGAGTAGTTTTTCTTGTCTCAAACATAAGAGTATGAGGGTTTTTTCGTTTTTTTCGGAATTCAAGTGTGTTTAAATTGCAACTTAGATGGCGTTGCAATTTATGCACTTGTGACAACTGCCACAATAATGTAATATCTAACATTGTATGCGTATATATGTTTGGACATACCCAGCAAACACGAATATGAAATGAATTAATCATTTGACATCAAACACAATTTTCAAAGCTTTTTCAATTGTTTGATTTTAACATTTGAATTCAAATTGATAATTATATGACATACAATGTTTTATCAATTTGATGTCAAATTTTTATCAAATGGTATTCTCCAATCAGAAAATAACTTGGCAGCACTGAAGCAAAAATTAATGTGAACAATTAAAAAAATGGCGATTAAAGTTAAAAATGTTAAACAATTGAAGCACAGCCGCGCATAACGTTGTAAACGCCACATTTTGCAAAACTGTTTTTTGCAGATAACCGTTGACTTTACACTCTTACACAGTTTAAACCAGTGTTTGAAAATAAACAGTACATTATTTAACGTTCGGCTCACACACCCAAGAAAGAACCGAACATTATATAATGTTCGGTTCTTCGTTAAAAAACAGAACAATTGTAGTAGTGATACTGTAGACAAACATTATATTTTAATGTCCTATAATATTTTTTTCATGTGTGTATTTTGTTTTTGTAAAATAGTTTTTTTTACCAGCCAAAAGGGACGAACATTAACGAGCCGAACCGAACACATTGAAGTTTGTGGATTTTCAAAAAAAAACCGAACGGAATTAAATGTTCACATCTTTTGTGGAGTTTGATAAAAACAGTAATATTTTTGTGTTCGAAAGATGACTTACAGGGAAACGTTATTTTTTTTAATGATTTTCTATACAAACACTATTAGCGTTTGTGTTTTCCACAAATCTACCGAACCGAACATTAAAAAACGATATTTAGTGTTTATTTTCGAACACTGGTTTAAACATCAAATCAACCAAAACTATGCACCTTAACGGCTTCAAAGTGGCATGCAAAGTGTCAGCCAGTGGAAGAACATTGCAAGTTACAAACAAAATGATGAAACCGAAATGTTTTTGCAGTGCGGAATAATGTTTTAAAATAGAAAAATAATAGAAAAAAAAAAATTTTTTTAAAACAAATAATGCTGCCTGTCAAAAAACATTTTTTTGCTCTTCTGAAAAATGATTATTTTGTAACTTAAAACGTTATTAGCGGCTGTGTTTCAATTAAAAAAAAGTTACATATTACGTGTAGTTAATTCGCCTTTAACAAACCTTGAAGTTTTTGTTAAAAAATATAAATTAGACTACCTGACAAAACTTCAACAAAGTCGTGACCAAATGAATCTGACAGCTAAACTTTATGTTAAATTTTCCGGTGAATCCGAATTTAAAGTCAGAATTGTCAAAAGTAAAACAGTTTTTCACATATTCAAAAATAACCGTTATTTGTGTTTTTAAAAAAGATGATGTGACTGCAAATGCAAATATCTTAAAAAATTTAAACGGATTATGTATTTCTTTCTTTTAAGTGAAAGGTTATAAAATTTCTAAAATTGAATATCTCAAAAACTGTTTTACTTTTGACAATTCTGACTTCATATTCGGATTCAGGTGTTAAATTCATTTGGTCAATAAACCGTCACGTAGTGTTATTTGTGAGTAAGAAATTAATTACAAAGTGAAAGAATGTGAATAAAAATAAAACGGGAAAGTGAAGAAAATATAAGTTTGTTTTACGATCGTTATGCTACGTCATGGCAATCCTTAAAACAAAAAGGAGCCAAGTATTTTGTCTTTTCAAGATTAAGAGGACGGAAAGAACACGATTACATCTTTTAGCTATGGTGTCAAATGTTTATCTCAAAATTTATTTAAATAAATAATAAATTTATATTCAACAAAAAAATTGTTTATGGTCCACATTGTATTAAAATACACATTTCAGAATAACGTTTAAAAGCAAGTTGAAAATATATGCATTTCTCAATTTGAAAATAGTTTTCCTTTTTGTTGAGTATGCTATGATTTTCAATCATTATCAAACGTTTGTCGCTTGAGAAAAGGTTTGATTTCTAATCACCTTCAATTCGAAATCATACCTCCGTGTTTGTTGGGTTTGTGTATGCACACATATACAATATATTTGTGTATTTTTAGCTTAGAAGTTTTCAATGATGGTTTTGGCAATAATCATATAAACTTGTTACAGTATAACACTACCGAATGTGGGCGTTTTGTATTTATTTTTTGTGAACAAAAGAAGAAATTACATAATTTAATGGCAGAAGTTTATATAGAATTTCATGAGCTGGGAAATAAAAAAAACTAAAATGATTTTTAAAAGGTATTTTAATTTTTAAATTACATTTTCCCATATACTTTATTGGGGTTAATTGATTAACTCATTTAAAACTAATGAGTGACGAATTGAATAGCACTGTTATCGTGCACTACGGCTTTAGCGTATTAAGGTATATTGCGAACCTTATGTAGCATAACCTACGGCAAATTATGGTCGAAGAGTGGACAGATATATCATACAAAATATATGTTCATGTTACTATTTGATTCTATAATGCTGAAACAAAATCATTTAAAATATTTGTTTTTAATTATAATTGTGGTTATTTTGTTGAACTATTTATGGTTTTTAATCCAAATTTTTAATATTTTTAATTAGGCTTAAGTTCATGAAATTTAATTTTTCATAAAATTATTTTTATGAAGAAAGGAATTTTACAACATGAAATTAATTAAAATTGTTATTGATAATCTTTCATTCTTGACGTGGCTGGGGCTCGAACCCCGGCCGGCAGGTTACCATGACATGTTTCGATCGCAACCACTCGATCTCCTCAGATGGATTTGCCGTCTTACACTCGCAGCCATCGACGACTGCTGACGTCAATAGTCAAACATCAATCCTTAAACCAAATTGTATTCTAACATTTGGTAGATCGAAATTTGCTTTCCTGAATGATTATCCATTTTAATGGATTTTACATGTTTTTTCCTTACTTCTGTTTTTTCGTACTTTTGTCAAGAATTTTTCTTGAAGTCCAAGTACATTTTTTGTTTTTTCATTTTGTCTTTCTCTTTTCTGTTGACCTTTTTGTTTTTATTCAAATTAACTTTTTATTTCTAAAATTAATTTGATTTTTGTGTTTTTATTTATTCGAATACAACCGGTTATCTTTTAAGTGCTTAGCAAAAATAGCAACTGTTCAGAATATTCGAAAACTGGTTTTTGAAAAAAGTCAAATATTTAATCGATCTCCCTAATTGATAGTCACTCTCCATAATATGTTTTCTTTAAGCACATCTGACCTCTTTTTAAATGAAATTAATAAAAGTTTAAATTATACAACTGTTTTATAATGGGGAACAATATTAAAAACCTTTTTTAGGTTGACGAAAGGAATGCTTGATTTTACAGTGTTCAAACTTTAGGGAGATTGAATTATAATAAATCGATTAGGATTAGTTATGATTTGGGGTTATGGGAAATATAAGAAAAACAAATATGAAAGTAAAGTCGGTAAAGCCCGACCATATGAGACCCTTCACCACAGTATATTAGAACAAATTTTTGCAAGAGTGGTCTATTTGGGACCAATGGGCAATCATGTATCCGCCAGAACAAAATAATGCAATTGAGCTTAAAATTCATATAAAAACGTTTGTGCCCAATATATTTAAGATATCTTCATCTTTATGATATATGTTTGCCTTTAAGCGATTTTAGCACAACAATTTGTCATGTTATAGTTGTTATCGTAAAAGTCATTTTCGTAATTTTTTATGTAAATACAAATATTTATAAGGAAGTTATGGTATTAAAAACTATTTTCGGGAGTAGTATTTGTATGGGAGCTGTGGTCAAAAATGGACCAATTCCAATAAAATTTGACAAAATGATTTTGAATGCAATAAACTGAGTTTGGACTAAATTTAGTCTTTATGTCAACATAATAGAATGGTTTATAGGCTTAAAGACCCTATTCCGGAGCGATGCTTGTATTGAGAGTAGATTTCAATTAACCCTCTCCAATGACAACCCCATGTAAAAGTGATAGGTCCCATTCATATAAAGCGTATCACGGGACTACTTTAGTGTCAGTTCCCTTCCCCCTAGGTTGCTGACTTAACAGAATTTAATTTTAGTGGTCCTTGCCAAACATATTTCGAGAATTTAACGTAATCATTTTGATTTATAACAGAAGCACATCTCTTAAATCTCGCATTAACTTGATTTTATAACCCTTTTCTGAAATTTTAATAAATTTAAAACATTAACACAATTCCTAAAAGTAAAATTTTAATAAATGAAACTAATTAATTCCCATTTTATACCCACACCACAATAGTGGAGAGGGTATTATGCATTTGTGCTGATGTTTGTAACACCTTAAAATACTGGTCCTAGACCCACCTTAAAGTATACCGATCTACTCAGAATCACATCCTGAGTCGATTTAACGATGTCCATCCGGCTGGCTATTCGGCTGGAAGGTCGCAATTTAAGAGATAATTTGATGAAATTTGCCACTTACGTTCTAATTGTTACAAGGACCAAACCTATTGAAAGTAGGCCAAAATCGGTCTACTAGTGCTAGTGCTAGTGCATGGTTTCAAAACAATTCCAATGAAAATGTCCTAGAACTAATTTTATGAAACAATTTTTAAATAATCCGAAATAAATGATTCACACCACCGGTGAACACTAAGCCTGTCACAAAAACAGACCATAAGTTAATAGAAAATCTCTTTTAAATTTTTTATGTAAAAAATTCTTTAAAAGGAAATTAATACAAAATATAGAAAATTAACCCATTAAGGAATCGGAAATAGGTTTTTACAAAAAGATACACAGAAAAAATTATTGCCGAATTATTTTCAAACAAACGCTTGTTTGAACATTTTTTGAATTTCTACAAATTTTTTTACTGATTCAATTAAAATTTTTGTTTGATTTTTATTTAACCAACAAAAATGTTGACAACCATTCAAAAATATAATACACGCGTGAAACCAATCAAGTTTTCATAATTTTGTATGAAATATTTAACGCTTTTTAATGTTGTCGTCTTTTTGCATTTTTTTATTTGATCGTAAGCAACACTTCCTAATGTGAAATATAAGAACTACAACAAAAAACACATACAGTCTATTTTTGGACACTTTAAAAAAGTACAACAGTAAGAAAGATGAAGAGGTTTGAAGAAAAAAAAAAAAAAAAAAATAGCAGGTAAAAAAACGTTTCACTCTTTTTAAACAACAGAAACAACAACAACAACAACAACAACAACATTATAAGAAACAAAATAAATTTTTGGTTGGTTTCAAAGTTGGTTAAAAAAAAACCAAAATCCCGTATTCAATTTTTTCAAACTGTTTGCTTAAATACATCAAATACAAAAATATAATGATGACGAACAACATATCGAGTCAGTCTGTCGCCGTTTTTGGGTTACATTTCTTCTTCATTAGCAAAGGAAAGGATACAGCAACAGTGAGTGATGACGAAAAACATTGTGTCTATAAAAAAAGACTTCGTTCAAAAAATATTCCAACAAAAAAATGTGTCTCAAAGCCAGCCGGCCGCTCTGCTCTCTCTGCCATCATCTTCTAATACAGTGCCTGCTTGTGCGCGCATCATTGCTTGTACAAAAACCCGTTTATTTTTTATTTTGAAATTTAGTATATGAATTTCAGTAAACTTTTTGTTTGATTCAGTTAAATTATTTGTTTGAAAAAATCAGTGTTTTTTTTCAATAAACCAAATGCAAATAAATTGTTTGAATATGCGAATTTTTTTATAGGACCGATTTCAGACAAAAAATTGTTTGATTCTACAAATTTTTTATTTGAATTGGAAAAATAATTTTTTCTGTGTAAAGAAAGGATAGTACTACTTAAAAAAAATTTGAAGTTAAATGTTGCCCCCTTTTATTGCGTAAGTTAGCGGGTTTAAAGTTAGCGATTTTTAATATTTGGAAAAAGTGAACGAGAACGGCTCTGGAAAATTGGGAGAGTAGAAAATCGGAAACCCCTCTTGGTGACTTATAGCCTTAGGTGTGCTCTGCTTTAGAAAAAAATATTAGCTAAATTGGGCCATTAACGTTGACTGCAGGTTTGATTCAATGTCATGGGTATTTAAATACCCACTTCGCTGCCAGAGGGTTCAAAACACATATTTTTTAATATATTGGCAAGAAAAATTTATGCAAAGAAATAAATATCACAACTATGTTCGATTATTGAGATAATTTTATGTTTTTAATGTTTTTTGGGACACAAGCATGAAACTGTGCAAAACAAGCCTTTGGGTGTAACTTTAATATGCATCTGGAACAACCAAACTTAGTTTTGCTTCACATTGTCCACAACGTAAACGCTTAATAATTTGGCTTATCATATGGTCAAAGTTATTCATGCGCTTTGCCATTTCTTGTGCATTTGTGACAACTTTTTCTCTTACACGAACACTATTACTTCAACAACGCTCACATGAAATAAAATTGACTCATGATTGGAGATCCTTCAGCTTTTTTTAGTATGCAGTGTTATTTCCAGGCATACAACATACCAGCATCCAAAGCATTAGTAAAAAGGTCTCGGCTCTTTTGTATAACATATAAGATACACATTCCACATTCCCTTCTTTGATAACAAAGATGAGAAGGAGTAAAATTTTTTGTTTTGTTTTTACGCATCAACGCGTTAAAGTTATCCAGGTTTATTATGAAATTGGGCGTTCAAATCAAAATGCATATCAACTTCAGTGATGAGGCACATTTTCACCTCAGTGGATTCGTCAATAAGCATAACTGCCGCATTTGGGCGAATGATAATCCAAGAGTGATTGTCGAAAAACCAATGCACTCACAATGAGTGGCTGTTTGGTGCGGTTTATAAGCTGGCGGTACCATCGGGCCGTATTTTTTTCCAAAATAAGGCCGGTCAGGCAGTTACTGTGAATGGTGTTCGCTATCGTGAGAGGATAACGAACTTTTTATGACCCGATTTGGAAGATACGGATGTGGACGATATGTGTTTTCAACAGGACAGTGGCACTTGCCACACAGCTAACGAAACAATGGCTCTTTTGCGCGACAAATTCAATGGCCGTGTTATCTAACGTGGTGGCGATGTCAATTGGCCGCCAAGATCATGCGATTTGACACCGTTGGACTTCTTTCTTTGGGGTTTTTTTGAAAGAAAATGTGTATGTTGATAAGCCAGCAACAATTTAAGAGCTAAAGGATGAGATAATTCGGCACATTAACGTCATAGAACTTCAATTATGCCTCAGCGTCATCGAAAATTTGGACCATCGGATGGAGGTGCGCCGCTTTACATCCAAAAGAAGAAATCCAAAGGCCTTCTAGAAGGCATCCGTACTTTTATTTCGTACATAGTGAAATAAGCACACAAAACTCACATCAATGCATGTAATAAATAAATTTTTTTGTTTTCAAAAAATCTTGTGTTTTAGAACTCTTTGATAGCGAAGTGGGTAGAAAAATACCCATGGTCTAGGGGCCAAGGTTTGACAGGTAAAAATAAAAAAAAAAACGCAATGTCAATATAAATGCCCATAATATCAAATGTGTGAAATTTACATTATCAATTTTACATTTTTAATATAAAAAATTTATTAAAACTTAATAAATACAAAATCTAATAAATTAAAAAGCCTGATTCCATAAGTTTTATATGCATATTAAAATATATATTCTTACTTAATATATCAGAGATTAAATCTCCTTTCTTTTTGTCCCCATACTATTTTCACAAATCTCAGGTCCAGTTCTGTTGGGACAATTTATAAAATATTTATATATATGCATGTATAATATACATGCATATATATATGTGATTATTGATTTGACTAATATTAAAATTATTTTAAAACAAAAAAATGGTTTATGTCCAAAGTTGTTTGGAGAATAACACTCAATTTACATGATGAATTTTATGACGTCCAATTTTAGACGTCATTTTTTGTTTGGTAGCAAGCGGTGTAGAGAAGAAAGAGGAAGAGAAAGCAGAAAGCAGAAATCATGTCTATTTTTCTACCACTCTTTCTTCTCTACGCCGCTTGCTACGAAACAAAACTATGACGTCCAAAATTGGACGTCATAAAATTCATCATGTAAATTGAGTGAAACATTTACAAAAACAATTTTAAAAATTATAATAAGAGTTTTATACTTAAATGGATTTCAAATTCTAGGTAAAAATCCCTTTAATTTTACAAATTTATTTGCTTTAAAATATCCGAACTAAAATAAAAACGGTAGTCCTATTAGTATTTAAATTAAAACAGTCTGACATTCGCAACAATTATAAAGTCAAACTTGTAAAATTTATTCATGATTTGTTTTAAAATATCTAGCCTTTGTCTACTTAAGTTGAATGGAGAGAATTTTACACACCCACATTCATATTGATATAAAATGTATAAATATCCAAAGGTTATCCAATGTGATCACAAAAAGCGAAGATACTGTTAGATAATATGTTGCGTCTATTTTTAAGCGTATATCATTTTATGAATATGTGAACAACTTCTTTGGTAATTTTTTTCCGTGTGAAATTCATTGCTAGAATTCATTAAAAAAAATGTAAAACCATTAACATTTTTTCAATATTTTCATAAAAACTTAGAAAAAGTTTTGCGTAGCAACTTAGCCACAGTTTTATAATCTTGAGTAAATTTCAATGCGTGTTATGATTAACGCAATGAAAAAGTTTTCTCTCACTTTTGTTTTTTATTATTGGTTAAAGCAGCATTTGCGTTTTGCTTATCCTGTTTTAATTCTGCTTATTTTCTAAGTTTATCCTATGTTATCAAAGTTTAAAGTTTTATTATTTTAAAAGCCTAATGGTTTTTTGTTTTTCTTAAAGCCTTTTGTTAACCCATATTATATGAAAGTACGATACGTGGGCAATTTGTGAAGTTATTATAGCCACACCACAATAGGTAGAGGGATAGAATGCCTTTGTGGTGTTGTTTCTTATACACAAAAATATATATTGGTATATCGATGGGCTTCGAATCACTTTATTTATCGATCTTACGATGCTCGTCAGTCTTTCCGACTGCCTGGCTGTTCATGTAAGCCTTGTGTGCAAAGTTAAAACTTCTTTGCACTATGTTGGTGTTCAAATTAATTATGGTCTGAAAAAATTCATTTGCAATCTTTATTAACGCACCAAGTTCAATTATAATTGGTCCATGTTGAACCATAGTTCTTATACAAATGCCACAACTTGGTTTTATAATAGCTTCTATCTCATGGCAACATGTTCATAGCACACCATAGCAAACATATAAACTCCCTTCCTGAAATCAGTTAAATATAGTTTGCTTTCGTTCCAGTAACTTCTACCATATATGAGTTTTTGAGTTACATTCCAGCTGTTTCCTGCTCGTAAAGCTTCTCTATCTAACTGCCTTCGTTAAGTGTGGCCAGGCCGTCCCCTCCTTCTGCTAAATTACTATGGTGTGTGCATGCCCAGAGTTGTTCGTTGGATATTCTATTGGGCCAGAAAATTCTAAGGATCCTTCATAGAGATTTGTAAATAAGTACTTGCAGGAAATTCACGTCAGCTATATTCCAAATCTTCCATCAATAGAGGAGCACAAATTTCCATACTGTACCGATTCGTTCGAAAGCCTTTTAAGCTCTCATAGTGCGGCTAAACATTTCATCAGAAGAGCCTTCAGTCGATGTTAATATTCCACTTTAGTAGCAAAACTTGTGCAATTCCTGAAGTTAAATACCTTGTATGTGGAATTTTCTGTTGAGTGTTGTATTTACACTTATTATCTTCGTCTTATTTATGTTTATTTTGAGACCTGCATAGTCTTAATAGTCAAGATCTACCAGACAACCACCTATTCCCTATGCTATGCCGTTGATGTTTCTTGCTGCGTTTCTCTAAAAAAATTCCAGTACCACACTTTACAGGAACGGCAACAAGGTAAAGCCTTTTCGTACACCAGCTTTAACAGATACCTTATCACCTACAGGAATCTGGTGAAGTAAACGACAGTTTACATTTCTGTATAACTCTCGGATAATCTCTCGGTACGTCTCTGCAGGTGAGTACCGTCCAAATAGTATTGTGGACAAGTGTGTTAAAAGCTTCGGCAAAGCCCAGTTTTAGGGTGACGTCCACTACACAAGTTGCCTCCGTATTAGGCTGTTTATGTAATCCACGCATGATTTTTCCTTAAATCAATTAAAGACGAAAATTCTTATATACATATGTAAATGTTTTTATATATCATATATATAACACAATGGTCTCTAATAAGAACCTTATCCTCATAACATAATTTTTTCTGAGGGGTACAATGTTAAAAATTTGTTTAAATACTAAACCATGGCCGGGCTTGGCTGACTATGCTCTCTTAATTGTTTTTATACAAAATAATTATAAGCTTTGCCCATTATTTTATCCAAACCCATACAATTGTTTTCCCAGACACATATTATCTGGCAAAAGTTCTTAAAAGTTAAACAGTATACCTAACATTATGATATTTGCATAAAGCGTTCTAATTTAAATCGATTAATTCTTTAAACACATTCGAGACATCAGGCTACCGACTTCAATATGTCAAAAATAGAATGCACGTGTGTATACGGCTACATGGCTGCAAGTTATTGTATATGCTATTTCTATTTTTTTCAACTAAGTAAAAATAAGAATAAGTGTTGCTTTTATAATAAAAAGGTAAAAAATAAGTGCAAAAATCCCAGCTTAACACCAAACTGATAATTATTTGTTTAACTTTTAAGAATCCCTAAAAGAAGATCTATAGCAAGATGTTTTTCGGGACAACGTTCTTACATTCACAATATTCTTACAGTAGCAGACTGTAGTTTATTTAAGAAGTATTCCGTTCAGTCATTTTTAAATAAATAAACATTTAAAATTCCAAGCAAATTTATTTTTAACTGATTCTAACATTTATTTAAAAAACTAAGTGCATATTAATACGGATTTTCAGTTGCAGTTAATATTATCCGTTGATTAAGTTAAATTCTTCTGTATTTAAAATTAAATGAAAATGCAATATAAAATAACGAAAAGTTCATTTAATTTTTACTGTCAATAATTCAACCCCATATTCCGTAAAAGCAAATAAATTTTCAGTTATTTTATGTAATTTACCCATCAAAAGGCTAACTACATATTCCGTGAAAAACAAAGCAATATTCAGTCATTTTATATAATTTAACTACAAAAATAAATTTTCTGTTATCTATAAAAACGATTTGCTTGTTTTGTTTAAAACATTCCCATTTTCTATTTGTTAAAATTATTTACACGCAAAGAAAAATTATGGTTGTGGTAAACATATTCTAACAGCAACATCCATATTAAGATTTTTATTGAATCATATTATGGCTAAATATATTCGTAATATTACATCATAATATTTTTCCCTTAATCATATTATTATTCTGTTAATCATAATAAGTTAAGAAGGAATCATTTTATTATCATGTTAATCATAATAAGCTAAGAAATTAATAATATTATTGTCATGTTAATCATAATAAGCTAAGAAGTAATCATATTATCATCATGTTAATCATAATAAATTTAGAAGCAATCATATTATGATACAGCTCCTTTTATAACTGTCATAACAATACAAAATAAATTAAAATTTTTATGTATCGATTTTTTATTTTGTGACTTTTTACAATTTTTCTTGATGTAAATAAAATAGCGGAGTTCAATATTTGTTGTTGGATTTTACTACGATATTTTGCACTATTAATTATTAATTATTTTAATTTTTTAAATTTATTATTTTTTATGGTAACTTATTCTGTTTAACCGCTCACGTATAAAACAAACGACACAACTGATTCAAAATAATTCCACAAATGGCGCTAGCATAATATTATTAGAGTAAAAATAGTTTGATTGCATCTTAAACATAAAATGATAAATGTATAGAAAGTTATCATGTTATGGCTATTAATGATATGATATGATATGGTTGTGGGTAATATAATATGTTTTAAAAGCTATCATAATTTAGTTGTTAGAAAAATAAATATTTTTCGGTCAACAATACTCATATTTATAATTGCGATAAACATTGATATGTTTACAGTAACTATAATATTGTTGATATTAAATAAATATAGCAATTATTTGTGTACGACAACAATATATCGTTACAATAAACATAGTGTTGTTGCCGTAACCATGCCCAACCATATTTTTTCTCTGCATGTAGTTAAATACATCAAAAGTAAAATAATTGCGAAACTATATCGGTCGTAAAATTGAGATTTCTTCTGTAAACAACGGGGTCAGAACAACAAAAGTAAAACAAACATAGAGAAACAAGAGGACAGGCAGCTGTCTGTCTGGTATTTTTAAGAATTCTTTTGTGGAGTATACGAGTACAACACGTATTATATAAAATCACTGAATTTCATAAAATTACTGAATTTCATAAAATTACTGAATTTCATAAAATTACTGAATTTCATAAAATTCAGTTATTTTATATTATTTAACTACAAAAACAAATTTTCAGTCATCTATAAAAACGATTTGCTCGTTTTGTGTAAAAAATTCCCATTTTCTATTTGTTAAAATTATTTTGTAAAATACATAAAATTTTGAAAGAAAAATAATTGGAAATCCATATCGGTCATGCTGCTGGTGTCTTTTAATTGGGAGTTCTTCTGTAAAAAAGGGGTCAGTAAAATAAACATGTGTAACGGGGTAAGTAAATAATAACATTCTATCTCTCTCATTAGAAAAACAAGCGGACAGGTGTCTGTCTGGTATTGTGTTATTATATAAAATTACTGAATTACATAAAATAACTGAATATTCCTTTGTTTTTTACGGAATTTGTAGTTAATTTTTTGATAGTTATTTTATATAAAAAACAGAAAATTCATTTGTTTTTACGGAATATGGGGTTGAATTTCTGACGATAAAAATGAAATGAACTTTTCGTTAAAAATAAATGTAAAATAAGTAGACCGGCTTTTAAATGGATTTTCATTTATCTAATATTACAATTTCAGATAATTTACGTACAGAATATTGTGAGTGTAGTTAAGAAGTTATAGATGGTGAAAGTTTCAAAAGACTTTATCCATATCTATTAAGGCATTAACTGAATCTTAACAATATAAGTATCATTGGAAAATGCATTAAAATGCGTTTTACATGGTGTTTAAAGCATGCCGAATTATTAACCCATTAAGAACTAATTTAAAAAATTCATTATTTTTGCTTAACCCTTTCAGGGTCAAAAATAATTTGTGGCGAGATAAAAATCTAAAAATTTGTATTTAAGGTAATGTGATGGCGCTGAAGCCGGGAAAAATAGTAGTTTTCGTCTCAAGCACCTCCCCTGGTTTTTAGGGAATGTCGAATATATTCGACATTGACCTTCTCTTCTGTACGGAAATTAAAGAAAAAAATAGATTTTTTACGATTTATCCGTTAAATATTTATTGAAATAATTTCACACCTGCTGTTGTTTTCTGACAATGGCACACAATGAATGCCTCCATGGTTTTCGGGTATTCGGACTGTTCACCAACTTATATTGCTTTTAAGAGTCAATAAAAGTGAAACTTCGGAGCTCAGTGGACGTATTGACTTGGAATATATATATATATATATATATATATATATATATATATATATATATATATATATATATATATATATATATATATATATATATATATATCATCAATATTTTCTTCTGACATAAAGTTCTGCTCGCCAGGCACAATAGCCTTTAATTATACTTGTGGGATTTCAAATATGACGTCATCGTCATCATCTTCAATTGCGTCGTCAACATCCGAATAAGCTTCTAACATGGCCATTACCTGATAATTATTTAATTTTTTCATTGTCTATGGAAATCCGTAGAGAAAATGTTATGATATCTAAATAAAAACACTATTTTGTAATGCTTACTAATAAAAAAAATACAACCTCTTAAGGTATATGTCGATTATATTCGACAACCGAAAAAGGTCCACAAAAGAACCCTCGATTTATTTTTGCAATATGTTTTTCAAGTAAACATTTATTTACCTTTGTATCAATTCTTACTATTTTTTTATATAACCTGATCACCGAAATTATTATTTTGTGCTTCCTAAATATAACCTTTTTACAAATTTTCTGACTAGTGTACGACAATGCGCTCAATAATAAGAAAAGAAAGTCAATGCCTACTATAACAACAAGTTAAAATAGCAAAAGTGTATCTGTTTCAGATAAAACAAAAAAAAATATAATTAACTGTACATTCCTATTCATAAAAGGGCGTAGAAACAGAGTACAATGTAATGTCGAATATATATAAAAATAATTATTTAACCTTAATATAATGTAAAAAAACTCTTCTTTATTGCGGGGTTCCGGAATATTTTCAATAATGAACATTTTACAATAATTAAATATGTATCAAGTGCAAAAATTATTACCAGATACATATAGGGGATTTCATGGCAAGTGACCGAACTTTTGAAATCGATCTCTCTCGATTTTAATGAAATATGCGCCGAGATTAGTCCAATAGAGGATAGTAGCTTAGACACAAATTTTCAACAAGATCGGTTAAAACGTTTCTGAGTTAGAGGAGGTCAAAAAACAGGTGTTCTGTCTCATCCATGTAACTTATTAGGTAATGGTGTAAGCAAAATTTGTCCCGAACAAATAAGATCGAACATTTTTTTTTTTTTGTTTTATTAAAAAAAATTTTTTAATTTTTTTTATATTTAAAACTTATATTTTTTTTTTAAATGGGTATTTTTTTTTTGTTTTTATGCCTTTTCGTTTAAGGTAGTTTCAGTCGCTGAGTGGGCTGCGAGTAGGACTTTTAAGTTTTTAGCAGATGCACTACATTGAATTTTTTTTTACATTTTTACGTTAGTGTTTATAAAACCTTATCAATAAAACTAATGCTGAGAAACTAGAAAAATAAACCTTTCCGATGGTATGTAACATATCTAACTAGCATTTTGTACCTTTGATACTGTAATACCCACAAACTGTTAATCCCAGGAGATAATGGCCTCAATTGCTCTCATTAGGATCGCATCTTTGATGCGAATGCTTTATTCCATTTTACAAAGAAGCTAAAATAGTTTTTAGTAGCGAAGAGGATTATGAGGAAATATTGAAAACACTGAAGAGTAGATTATATTTGCTTATATTTTTTACTCAAACTCAAAAATAAATTGAGTAATTTACCAAAATATAATTTTTTAAACCTAAATAAATTTTATATGTTGGAGTTTCTAAAAACAAAGCATATACAAGCTTGAAGTTTTCTCTATAACCTAAAATTTTTAGATCAGCGTTTAACAAACTTCAGTCAAAGTAGAAAAACTGCCATTTCTTCCACTTCTTCATTTGCCATTGGCCAACAAAAAACTCGATATTGACTTTAATTCTGATTTTTTAAATGTAAGCAATCGCTGTCAAACCAACTCAAAAGGCTAAAAGTTGTACACACATTTTCGTTTTTTGTTCGACAGTTTTTTTTCGATTGCAGTTTTTTAAACCCTAAATTAATATCGACAAAATAAACAACCACCCAAAAAAATTAATAATTTTGTTACATAAGCTAGCATTACTAGTGGCGGGATGCACAAATCGATATAAGATTTTGCACAAATTCGTTCTAAAACTATACTGTTGAATTTCGTGAAGATCGGTCCATAATTAACGATAGGCCTCATATAAAGCCCACTCTAGAAAAAAAACCTTAAGTTGACCCAAAACCGTTAAAAACCGTTTTATATGAAAACCGTAAAGCTCTCAATCTGGGTTCTATTATAATAATCAGGGAAATCATAAATATGCAATTGCATGTTTTTCCTTGCGCGACCAATGAAGACAGAGCCTTTTATGAATTTTGGCATCGATTTGTTAGTGCATATTTTACATTTTTTTTTTTGCATAATTTAGTTAAAAGAGCCTTTTTGGAGCATTTATTAAGTTAATAGGGCATATTTTTAAGGCATATTTTGACACATGTTAAATTTTTTTAGATGTCTGAAAGAGCTTTCGCAGCAATAAAAAAAAATGTTTTTTTTAAATTCTGGCTAACAGATGGCCTTTCTGGTAAATATCTATATGAATACCCAACGTAACATTTAATTTTTACTCTAAAATAAATACCATTTTAAACTTTCAGATTTTATATATAAGAAGAATTAAGAAAAAAGCCATTATATACGTTTTTGGAGATGTGTATTATACATAGAAATCGAGATCAATCTTTTAGTATACCAATCGAGTCAGAATCACTTTTTAAAGTAATCTTACGACGTCCACCCGTCCGTAAGGCTGGTTGTCTTTCCATGTTAACCTTGTGCGCAAAGTACAAGTTGCTAGTTTATAGGTAATTTGTTCAAATAAATACGAAGTCTATTTAAGTGGTGAGAATCGTCCTATAATTTCACATATTTCCCATAAAAACTTCTTCCCAAGTTAGACTCTTTGTTTCCGTTAACCATCTAATTATGCTGTTATTAAAATTAAATTTGTCCCAAAAATATTTTACTGCAAATTAAATTATTTTCGAATCGGTTAACATGGGCAAAATCTCGAAAACTCGTCTGTCAATACTATGGTGTATGGGCTTACCGATAATAATTTTAGGTTTTTTTTTTAAATGAAAATGTTATTAAATTGTTGAATATATTGTCTTCAAGTCAACAATTCTAATTTTTTGCCTCACATTTTTAACAAATTTTAGGGCATAATTTTAAGATTTTACTGCATATTTAATGCGCAAAAAACGAGTTTTTTAGAGCATATTTCTGGTTTCCCTAATAATAATATCGATTATTCTCTGAAATGTTACTGTTGTCCCAGATTTCTAATGACAAAAAAAATATTAACTCCATTATCTCGAAATGACCAAAAAATTATACACTATTGTTTTACTAAGGGGATGATATATTGTCAGTCATAGTTTTATAAGACTATAAATCACCTGTTCAAATTTCGTGGAGATCGTCCCATAATTTACCTTATGTCCCATATAAAGCCCACTACGGAAATATTGAATAGCTGAATACATAACTCTAACTTATTTTTTTGGGAATAATATAACTAAGGAAGTTGGAAACCTTACTGTGTGGCGTAATTTGAGAAAAATTTACCTTTGAAAAAGCAGCCTAAATCTAGATTTATAAGATAATCATTCAAAGCAAATTTCGATCTACCAAAGGTGAAATACAATTTGGTTTAAGGATTGATGTTTGACTATTGACGTCAGCAGTCGTCGATGGCTGCGAGTGTTAAATGGCAAGCCCTCTGAAGAGATTGAGTGGTTGCAATCGAAACATGTACACAGAAAAAATTATTTTTCCAATTCAAACAAAAAGTTTGTAGAATCAAACAATGTTTTGTCTGAAATCGGTCTTATAAACAAACTCGCATATTCAAACAATTTATTTGCATTTTGTTTCTTGAAAAAAACACTGATTTTTTCAAACAAATAATTTAACTGAATCAAACAAAAATTTTACTGAAATTCATATCCTAAATTTCAAAATCAAAAAAAAAAAAAGTTTTTGCACAAGCAATGACGCGCACACAAGTAAGCACTGTATGAGAAGATGACGGCAGAGCAGAGCCGCCGGCTGGCTTTGAGACACATTTTTTTGTTGGAATAATTTTTGAACGAAGTCTTATTTATACACACAACACAATGTTTTTCTTTATCACTCTCTGTTGCTGTATCCTTTCCTTTGCTAAAGAAGAAATGTAACCAAAAACGGCAGCAGACCGACTCGATATGTTTTTCGTCATCATTATATTTTTGTATTTCCCTGCAAATAAAATTGGACCACCTGATCCATTTTGATAAAATGGACTACTCCATGGACTGGTCCGATGTAATGCAAGCATGGACCATGTCATTGTTAAAAAGTGTTTGTAGTGAGACGACATGTCTTCGTTTTATAACGACATGCTTTCGTTTTTAAACGACTTCAAAACTAATCCTCTTGTGTACACCATGGAGTAGTTTTAAAACTACTCCTTTGTGGTCCAAAGGTGGGTTATATGGTCCTCTCCTAGGACATCGTAATGTTAAATAGACCAGGTTTTTTCCATACGTTTGGGTTAGTTTTGGACTAGTCCTGGTCCCTTGTGGACTACTCTTTACACGCGTGTTTGGACTGGTCCTATTATTTGCAGGGTTGATGTTTTTAAAAAACAGTTGTAAAAAATTGAATAAGGGATTTTGTTTCTTATAATGTTGTTTCTGCTATTGTTTTTCTTATAGTTGCACTTTTTTAAAGCGTCCAAGAATAGACTGTGTGTTTTTTTGTTGTTGTTCTTATATTTCACATAAAGAACCCTGCAAATAAAATTGGACCACCTGATCCATTTTGATAAAATGGACTACTCCATGGACTGGTCCGATGTAATGCAAGCATGGACCATGTCATTGTTAAAAAGTATTTGTAATGAGACGACAAGTCTTCGTTTTTTAACGACATGCTTTCGTTTTTAAACGACTTCAAAACTAATCCTCTTGAGTATACCATGGAGTAGTTTTAAAACTACTCCTTATTTGTCCAAAGGTGGGTTATATGGTCCTCTCCTAGGACATCGTAATGTTAAATAGACCAGGTTTTTTCCATACGTTTGGGTTAGTTTTGGACTAGTCCAGGTCCCTTGTGGACTACTCTTTACACGCGTGTTTGGACTGGTCCTATTATTTGCAGGGAAGTGTTGCTTACGATCAAATAAAAAAATGCAAAAAGACGACAACATTAAAGAGCGTTAAATATTTCATACAAAATTATGAAAACTTGACACCAATAACGCGTTTATTATATTTTTGAAGAGTTGTCCACATTTTTGTTGGTTAAATAAAAATTAAACAAAAATATTGATTGAATCAGTAAAAAAGTTTATAGACTTTAAAAAAATTTTCAAACAAGCGTTTGTTTGAAAACAATTCGGCAATATTTTTTTCTGTGTAAGGGTAACCTGTCCGTAAAAACGCCTGGGTTCGAACCCAGCTTCAGTCAAGAATGAAAAATTATCAATAAATTTTAATTAATTTCATGTTGTAAAATTCCTTTCTTCATAAAAATAATTTAATGAAAATTAAATTTGATGAACTTTAGCCTAATTAAAAATATTAAAAAATTTGAATTAAAAAAACCACAAATAGTGCAACAAAATAACCACAATACTGATTATTTATAAAAACCTTTTAAAAATTTTTAGGTTTTAGCGGAGTTTTTAAAAAAATTTAATTTGAAATCCGATTTGTCTGGAAATGTTCAAAAAAAAGTTGGCAATAGTACAATTATATGTGATCTAAAAAAAAAAAATTAATTTTGCTCATTTGTCTATTTTATGCATGAGACCTGTAAACTATCACCATAAAATATTGTGATTATTTTATCGTGACAAATTTGAAGACAAAATTTGCTGAACTTAAGCAGTTAAAAATATTCTTGATCTTTACTGGATGACAGATTTTTAAGAGTCTATGACTATAATTATATTTCTCATTGAAACCAAAACCTAAATTAATCCACCCTCGTATTTTTATCTCTCCCAAAAAAAACAACCTCCTTACCACGAGTGGATAGAAACGCGTTCAAGTTGTTATTTATTTTAAAAATAATGTTGAAAACTAAATAATCAGCTGTCGGCGTTATTTTCCATCATTTGAACATGAGCACATTGAGGATTAATAAAAAGGTTTGGGATTTCTCCATCTCATTTCAGGGTGTTAACTATGGGAAAGATTTTGCTTAACTTTCTATCTGACTAGAACCAAAAGGGAGTTAAAGTTAAACATAATAATCTGGTGTTTGCGACTGGGTGAGAGAATTTGTGGAAATTATTGTTAGCTATTTACTTGTTGGAAGGAGAACAAAGTTTCATTTTTTTTTTCTTCTTCCTTATTATAATTTTTTTATTTTATTTATTTGTTTTGGTGTTGTTGTAGTTTGCTCAATGATTGGTAATTGTGTTGTATTTTTACTTATTTTTGTTTAATTTTTGCATGCTCTTCCATGTCTTTTTTTGTTTTTAGATGATGTTGGTAGAAATATTTATAGCTTGTTTTTATTGTTGCAATACCTACTTCATTTTAATTTTTTTTTTTTTTTTGATTTGCAAAATTGTTTTTGTGCTTCATTCAATGTTTGATTTTTAACAATAGAATTGAAGTAGTGAACGAACATCTATTAAAAAAATTGTTCATGTAGTTGTGAATTTTTAGCTTTATTTTTGTTTTACCCAACAAACACGGAGCTTTGATTTCAAATTGAAAATGATTTGAAATCAAACGTTTTCTCAAACGAAAAACGTTTGATAATGATTTCAAAATCATATCATTCTCTACAAAAAGGGGAAATTATTATCTAGTTAAAAAATGCCTTTATTTTCAACTTGCTTTCAACCGTAATTCTCAAATGTTTTTCAAATGTGGATATTAATACAATGTAGAACATAAATAAAAATATTTTATTTTTTTAATTTAAATTCATTATTTATTTCATAGCTGTTCATTGTAAATAATTTTCTTCTAAATATTGGCTCAAAATGAATTATTTACAATTTGTAACTGTTTTTCAAAACTTAAAATATGTTAAATTTATTTAATACTTCTTTAAATTAAATATAAATCAGTTTCAAATAATTTACGATAATGTCTTTCAAATATTATTCCTTATCTTGGAAGTTAAATTCACTATTATTTGAATTTATATTATTCAAATTAATATTTTAAAAATATATTCAAATCAATAGAAAAGCACACAAATTTGTTTAAAAAAAATTTAATTTAAAAAGAAACAAATAAAATAAATTTGTATAAAACTTATTGAATAAAAACATCTCAGACTTCGTATGAAAACATTTTAAGGCTCAGTTAGTCTTTACGTTCTGTTTCTGTTCTGTTCCGTGCCGTTCTGTTACGAATTTGTAATAGTTACTTTTTCCTTAGTAACTTATCCGCCATTTATGACAAATTTATTAGCTTTGCACCGTCCATTGTTTTATTTTAATAACTTTAATGCACATCAATTTGAAAAAATTTAATTTTATGAATTCTTTAAATCAAAAAACAGTTTATTTTAATATAAATATGTATTTTTTATTATTTATTTTGCTGTCACTTACAATTACTTAACATGTTTTTGATTTTAACAAACTGAACCGCAACAGAACAGAAAAACTAATCAATTTCACAGGTTTGTTAATAACAAAAACAAGTCAGCTGATTCGTAACAGAACAGACAAAATATTTTAATTCAACAAAAAATTTTTGAATTAGTCATATTCTGTTCTTCGATATTAGAATTATTATGTTTTTTTTTTTTTTTATTCCAAAATTGAAAAAAAAAATATTCAACCTCAAAACAACCTCACAATTTGCACTTAACCAAAATTCAAGAAATAAAATATTGCTTTTAGCTTCTGGGCAGTTTTCCGCCGAATTTATGTCTAAATGTCATGGAAAATAAACTTGTGGTAGTTAAGTAACCAGTAACTGTATAATATCGTTAATTTTTTAAATTTTCAAATACGATATCGTCCTACTTTTATAGCTTGTATTTTAAAATGGAGCTGAACTTTTTATCCCAGTATTTTTTTACATTGTCTTCCTCATTTTTCAAGGAAAAACTTTAAAAAAATTAATAGAAATTTTAGTATATAAAACTTTTTTGTTTAAATATTTTTATTTTTTACCAATTTTGTTGAATAGAAATTCTAAAACTACAAATCAAATTTTTTTCCTTTCTTCATAAAAATAATTTAATGAAAAATTAAATTTCATGAACTTAAGCCTAATAGAAAATATTAAAAAATTTTTTTTATTTGAATAAAATTGATTTGAATATATTCGGCTTATAATATTTGAATATAAAAAAGAATTATAGAAAATTTTTGAGAATCCAACTTATTTAATATTAAAAAGTTCAAATAATTTTTTTCATAGTAAATTTTATTTACAAATATCTAAATATATTAGGTTTCTATTCGATTTTATAAAAATTAATGCCACAAATGTTTTAACAAAAAATCTTAAACTAAAATTGTTTTTATTTTATTTTATAAGATAGAAATTAAAATTAAAAAAAAGTATTTTAATTTTGTATTTAATTCATATCTTACAGCTATGATTTATTTAAATAAACTGTGAGATAAACATTCGGCAACATAGATAACAGATGAAATGAGGTTCTTTCCGATCTCTAATTCTTGCAAAGACAACATTTGCTCCCTTCTATTTTGAGGATTGTAGCAACGCGATTGTTCTACAAACTTTCTTTACTTTGCCGTATTCTTAATCATTGGAGTTACCCCCAAATAATTTTTAATTTTTACAAGAAATAAACTGTTCACTTTATATTAAAATTTATTTTTAATAGTGAAACACATGTACCCACAAAGTAAAAAATGTAACTTGTTGCCAAGTTTATCTTTGATTTGAATTTAACATTTGAAAAACATTTGACATCAAATTGATAAAAGATTTGATGTCAAATGTTTATTTTGAAATCATTATCAATTTGAATATAAATGTTTAATCACCCAATTGAAAAACGTTTGAGAATTGTGTTTGATATCAATGATAAAGTCGTTTCATATCAAAGGTTTGACTTCGTGTTTGTTGGGTATATTTTTCTTCCTTCTTCACGGTCTGTCGGCTAAAAATTGACATCATGACATTTTTTTGTAGACATCTTGCATTGATTGATATTTTCTTTTAAAACTCTATCTATACTGTTCATATTTTTATTGCTTTCTTATGTCCTTTTATGAACAGGAAATAATAGAATACTTTTTAATGTTTCAATATTAGTTTCATTTTAAATATACAATTATTATTAAAAATAATATGTTTTTCAATTTTATAAAGGCAAACTCAAATAAGTCAGAAAGTATAGTCGGACAAACCTAACTATATGACACCCTACACGACAGCATGTTTCCTATTTGGAAACAATGGGCAATTACGAACATGCTTTCTAAAATTTACGTTTGAATTAATTTTGTAAACTTACAAAAAAAAGAAAAACATACAAATATGGTTTAACGTTAATTAAAAATCTCAAATCGTAATTCTTTACAAAAAAAAAAAATGTTTTAATGGGACACATTCAACAGCATTTATAAAATATAGATCCAATAGAAAAAAATTAAAAATCTCTTTTATTTCCCATCAAAATTCCCATTTAAATTAAAAATTATTCAATTGAAAAAATGGATTTATTTCGTCAACCAAAGGGCAAAAGAAATCTCTTTAAAATGGCAAAACTGTTCTATAGGTGTATAGTTTTGAAAATAAATTTAGAAAATCGCCTTTATTTTCAAAACTAATGAACGTTTATCGCTCTCATTAACCACACAATGACATTATGAATTTCTTTATGTTGTGGATAACAAACATACTAATTAATACTTAATTTGTCTAGATCCAGAGTCTGGATCCCATGTGTAACCATATTCCTAAATGTTTTAGGCAGTTAAGGCGGCAAACAATTTTGAGCTCAATCTAATAAATGCTTTTTCGCATTTAAACTTCAATAAGGCAAAAGTTCATGGAAATAAGCAACTCGGTTGCTAACTAATGAAAAATATTTTTAATGACTTTTTTTAAGTTTTGATTAATGATTTATTGCCATACATTTATATTAGAAGTATACAACACCTCTAATTTTAGCATCACATCATAAATATTATTAATTTTGTCTCTGGAGGAAAAAGTTATTTAAAACAAGCACAAAAAGTACTACGTATGTTTTATATATTTTTATTTATATATTCGTATATTTTACCGACAAAAAAATAAATAAAAGCTAGGGCAAGTTTTTATACCCAAAAAAAAAACTTTTTAGTATGCAAGCAAAGAACTAGCACTAGAAAAGAAATATGCTCAAAAGTACAGAATAATGTATCAATATGCCTACAAAAATTGTTATAAAAAACTTATACTTTTATATTAATCCATTATAATAAAAAAAAATAATTGTATTTATTAAATTTATTCAATTACCTAGTTAGTTAAAACCTGGTTTTAACATTAAAACTATTAACAGCTGGTTTTGCGTTCACATTACAAGTTTTATAAAAACAGGTTTTAACTCACAGTTTGTCTAATAATTTTGTGCAAAATAAAATCATTTCTCATAGAAATAAGTAAATTTGTATAAGAAATTAATGAAGTGAATGCTTAAAAATCAAACAATTTTATATAAAAATTAATTTTAGAATATTTAATCGGTTTGGCGTTTTTTTATTTTTTTAGTTCATTTAATTTTATTGAGCGCCATCCCAGCAAGCATTTGGGTGATAATTTTTTGTAAATATTACCTAAATGAGTCTTTTTAGATCCCATTTGATGATTAAAAACTGATGTATCACTTGAGCTATTAAAAGAGTTGAGCGTTTTAGGTAACGATAAATAAGATCGTCAACATGTTAAAATAATGATTTCTTAATATTTTCATATATTTTGTATTTTTGTTCATTAATCTTGTCAAATTAAAAAAGAAATATAGAAATTTTCTTATAAGCCAAACAAATTAAAAGATTGGCTAAAAAAGAAGTCCAAACATTACTGTCAGTAAATGAAAATAAATGTAAATGCGAATAGTTTCTTATATCCTTTACAAAAATTCGATAACTTGGGTTTGGTTCAAAATAAAATTTGTTCAAATAACACCATGCAACAAAAAAAAAAAAAAAAAAAAAACCAGCTTCAACTCTTTGGCGGATTAGCTATACTAGTGGTCCACTTTAATTTCGCATTGCAAGTGTTAAGGCTGGCGGCAATGACCCGAATTTTGTTGCACTGTGTAATCAGAGAAAAAAAATTCAAAACATGACAGTCAAAAACTTATTTTAAATATAATTGAAAGCCATATAATTTACGGTTAAAATTATTATTACTGAAACGAAATATATAAACTTATTATTATTAAAACTAACATTAATTCGAATAATTCTTTAAGTTGATTCATTGGTAGTGTGCATTTTCTCATAACAAGAGCTTCATTTATCGTCGAAAAATTAGCTTAAAAGTTTCGACTGTTTTCAGTCTTTTTAAGTTGGTAGCACTGAATTTAGTACAACTAAAACATGGTTGTATTTCATTAAATCTACTTAAAACCAAATAAAAAAAGGTTTTAAGATGGTTTTACCCAAATTATTTTTTATAGTAAAACCAGGTTTTAATGATTGGTTTTATCGTTCAACCCAAAATTTGTGTTAAAACCTTAAGTGTGAAAACACTATTAAAGTAAGAAGTTTTATCTTAAAAGTAGGAAATTTGTTCTAGTCCACGTGAGCATAAATTTTCAGACGGGTTTTGTCTTTGAAGCTTTTTTGCGTTTGGAGTTAGGAATGATTTTTTTCCAGTGGATTAGATAATTTTCCAGTTTTTCAATATATTTTTCATTATACCAAGGCGCCTGGTTATAGTTCTAAGAAGTTTTGATTGTGTCCTCTGTATTAACACGATAATTGATTTTCTCGCCGTTTCACACTTTAAAATTCTTTGTGTGGTCTGTGACAATGTACGTTCTGCTGTTGCTTTTTTTGCTATTTCGTCAACACAAGCATAAATGTGATGGTATTTGTGTGCCTTTCACTGCACTACATTCAAGGCAAAACCGGTGAAGTCTAGAGGACGTTAGTTTCAAGTTAAGTTTCTTAGTTTCAATGTGTCGACGGCAAGTAAATCGACTAAACAGATGAATATTGGGGTATTATAACACTATTAATTATGACAGCTGAACAGATTGCTTACCTGAATGTAAACGTAATGTATGGTAACGTGTTTATTTTTAACTAGTTTACTCGAATTCGACAATTTTTTTAACGTTTCACTTAAATAAGACGGTCATTAAGATGAGGACATTCTGTGTTATCTGTAAATGGTCAGTTTGCTGAATATTGGCAAATCAGAGAGTAGGTTATGTAAGGTAAGGTGGCCGGTCATAAAGACCCCGCATAGACCGTGTTGGTCGCTAGCGTTTCCACATTATACGATAACCCATACATGGAGCGGTTAGCTCGATGTGATGATACCCAGAGTACTACACACCCTCTTGGCGAATGCTAGAAGACTCAATAGTCCAATTCCAAAGATTTTCCCCAGATCTTGGAAGTAATGATTTCCCAGACAGCCAGCTCTGGAGCGTATGAGTGCCGAACAGTGGAAGAGTATGTGCTCCACCGTCTCCCTTTTTCCTGGTACCCCACAGAATCTACAATAGTCACTAGTAAGTTGCCCCGCCCTTTTTGCTTATACTGCCGTCCAAAAGTGACTCGTTATAAAGATTACCAGAAGCCTACAGTCTCCTCTTGGTAGCGATAGAAGGATTTTAGTCGATTTTGGATTATAGGATCCCCCCATAGCCTTGGAAACCCCGTACGTTTCGGTGTTTCCCCAAACTGCCTTAGATTTCGTATGTATAGTAGAGTCCGTATCCTTATTAATATAACGAATTGGAACTGGAATATCAATCACTTTATATACGGTAATTGAACACCCCGTCTGACCTATTTGTCTGCTACTTCGTTACCTTCTACCCCGTGATAGCCGCGAACCCAGCAGATGTGTACCCTTCTGTTTTCACCGAGTCTATCTATTGAGTCCTTACACTCCTGGACGATCGAAGAGTATGTATATTTAGCGGATATCGCCTTGATCGCCGCCTGAATTTTTATAAAGATCTATATTTTTGTTGTTTGGCCAATTTAATTGTTCATTGATATAGATTTTTGAATAGATTTTACTTTAGCTAATATAAATTTAGATGTTGGCAAGAATCAGGTCGCATCATCAGCAGCCATTTTCAAAGAGTAAGTCAAAAAATCTTTCCCTGTGGAACACCAGTTTCAATCTCATACTCCCTTGTCCTTTATTTTTTGTCTTGCATCCTAAATAGACGTTCTGATAGGCATTTCGCAAGTAATTGAAAACCCCGACCATTAGCCATATTTTTTTAAAAGGCGGATCAATATCCAAGAAAACTGCTAAACAGGTAACAAGATTTTCTTATCTCTCCAGGCAAACGGTTAACCTGTTCTATAGTTCTGTTATATTCAAGGATACCAAATTGGTCCCCTACACCAGTGTTGCCAAAAGAAGGAAAAAAAATCCCTACATGTAGGGTTTTTTGATACCACAATAGGAGCGTAGGGAAAATCGGACTGATTTTTTATATTCGCCAAAATGTAGGTATATTTTCTCATATTGCATTATATACGAAATAAATGCCAAAAAAAAATTATTTTTTATAATGATTTAATATTAAAAGAAGTGGCATTATTAAGTCCAGAAAATGTTTTTCGACAATAAACAAAGATGAGTACTTATATGAACTTTTGTCTTTACAAGTTAACTTAAGTCTCAATGATCTCATTTATAATAGAGAACAATCGCATACAACTAATTTTTCTGAAGTTGGGAAATTAATATATAAAATTGTGAAATTAATATATTTTAGAACCTGGATTTGGAAGAGTTTTAAAAAAAATAGTAAAGAGCGGCCACCAAACAGCAAAACAAATTGAGCCACACAATTTTAAGTGTAATTTGTATTTTAAGGTCAACTACAAACAATTTTTTTTTTTAGTTTTATAACTTATGAAATTAATCAAAGTGTCAAGTGCACGGCCTAAAAAACCGAACTGACAACTTGCTTTATTTTTGGTTTTCTTACGAAAACAATAAAGCAAGTTGGTTTTTTTCTTAACCTACTTTCAACTGCAATTTATGTTGGGAGAATTCCAACCAATTGTAGTGGGGAATGTAAAAAAAGATAAACTAACTGTTTTTTGATGTTGTTTTTGCTTAAGCTTTAATATTGTTACTAGTAAAACTAGTGTTTTTAATTCTTATTCGCTTAACAGTTTTACTTGTTTAATATCTTTAGCTATTCTAAAATCTTTGGATGAAGTTTCCTGAAGAACTGGCCTAAGCAACCAGTGATATGCGCAATAAATTACAGTATTTTAATCAAGAATAAAAATTGGGAAATAAGCACGACTAACAAAATATTGTTAATTAAAAGTTTTATTACTTATTTTTGTTTTTAAAGCTTTTTTATACATATTAGAATAAAATAAGTTTTTTATAAGATATTAATGACTTAAGCGCGTAGGGATTTTGGAAAGAAAATGTTTTCAACGTAGGAAAAACTCGGATTTTTTTAGTATGCGTACTTGTTTACTTTACTATTGTTACCTGTTTATATATACACTTCCATTTGTTTCCTGTTAATTAATTTCTAAGAAATATTCCATAATTGAGTGAAAATTTAACAGCATTTTAACATCATTATAATTTAATATAAATGTTCACTCAAACAATTTGTTCCTTTTAGTTTTTAACTACCACACTTGATGGGAAAATATTTATGTCTTATCTTATAATAACTAGCGTCTTCTTTTTCTTCGTGGACATATTTTTATGTCAAAGTTTATTTTTCTAGGTTTAAACGTGTTCAAATTCCAGCATTTAACCCGCTACTTTAGTAGAACCTAAAAGCTTAAGAATAATATCAAATTTCCCGTATTTTCTTTTTTGGGTATAATATTTAGCAGTAGTTCCAAAATTAGTTACGATTTTCACCCCTTAAATGTTCGAATTTCCAAAAAGCACCAAATTTGTATTGGTTCAAAAAATAGATGGAGTGGCAAAAAAGTACTAAAATTCTGATTTTACCTGTTTACTCCCTAATAGGGCCGAATTTCAAAAAAGTACCAGACACCTGTCCGCTCATTTTTCTAAAGAACAACGATAAGTTTTACATTTATTTTGCATCTCTTTTAGTTTTGGAGATATAAGGTTACCGAATTTTCCCGTTTTTACTAAAATGATCTAATTTTTTCTATACTAGTTAGCTCAGATGTGAACTAAACCTAGTGTAAAACTTGTAAAAAACAAATAGGAAATTATTAATTTTTTTTTTTTTTTTGTATAGATGTAAGTTCTTTAGGGCCATTTTGTGCCATGCAATTAAGTATTTTTTAAAATAATTTTTCGTTTTGTTCTCAATAACAAATTACCGCAAATCGTCCCCTCAATATAACAGTAGCGTATAATTTTTTTGGGGTTTTGAGAAAATCGTGTTTAAAGTTTTTGTCAAATCGGATGTCTATTAAAACCTCATTATCGCGGTAAATAAAAAATACCGTTTTTATACCCTCCACCACAATTAGTTGTGAAGAGGGTATATTAAGTTTGTCATTCCGTGTGAAACTTTTTTATTATTCATCTCAGACCCTATAAAGTATATATATTCTGGATCCTTGAGTAATTTTAAGTCGATTTAGCCATGTCCGTCTGTCTGTCCGTCTGTCCGTCTGTTGAAAACACGCTCACTTTCGAAAAACTCAAAAGAAATAAACAAACTTGGAGTCAAATTGCTTGTAGTTATCCTAAGCAGTTTGGGATTGAAATCCAGCAAAATCGGTTTAATAGAATCTGAGCTATGAATCAAAATGTGGAACCACCACCTAAAAAAAATTTATAATTTTGTTACAAAAACTAACATAAATGGTGGAAAAATGCACAGAATGACATAAGATTTCGCAACAGTTCGTTTTATTTAACAAGAAATCACGCTGTAAAATTTCTTGAAGATCCGTCCATGATTTACCCTAGGCCCCATATAAGCCCTACTCCCGGAAAAGAGTATAGTAAGCCTAAAACCCTAACTAACAATGCTATTATAACAAATTTTGACACGTCACAGTTAAATAACACTAGAAATGAAACTGCTAAGTTTCGTGAAGATCGGTCTATAATTTACCATAGGCCCCATATAAAACCTACTTCCAGAAAACAGTTTAGTACGCCTAAATCCGTAAAAAATACTGCTATCATAACAAAATTTGGTACACCAAAATTTTTTAGAACTAAAAATAAGACTATGAAATTTCGTGAATATCGGTCCATAATTTAACATAGGCCCCATATAAACCTTACTCCCGGAAAACAGCTTAGTACGCCTAAAACCGTAAAAAAGAATGCTATCATAACAAAATTTGGTACATCACAGTATTATTGAACGAGAAATAAGACTTTAAAATTTTGTGAAGAACGGTCCATCATTTACCATAGGCCCCATATAAACCTTACTCCCGGAAAACAGCTTAGTACGCCTAAAAACGTAAAAAATAACGCTATCATAACAAAATTTGATACATCACAGTTTTATAGAACTAGAAATGACACTGTGAAATTTGGTGAAGATCGGTGCATAACTTACCATAGGCCTCATATAAAGCCCACTCTGGTAAAATAATTAAATACGCGGTAAACTTTCTTCCAGTTTAGCTTCATATGGCCAGAAAAAATGTTATGCAATTTTGTGATATACGGTCCATAATTTTCCTTAGATTCCATTTCAGCAGCCTTCTGAAATTTACTGCAAACGCTTAAACTAATTGCACCGCTGTATTGAAATTTATGTTTTTTAATACCAAAAATCGTTGTGCAGAATTTGGGATGATTGGTTCATAGCTTAACATGGCTTTTACATAATTTGTTCTCTTGAAAATCATTTAAGTTCATCTTAAACTGATATTCTACTCAAACTTTTTAAAATTGATTCTGATTGTCGATCAATAATTTTATATAGGTCTAAACCGAAAAAAATTTTAATGCAGACATCTGCAAAGATTATAATAATAAATAGACATCATACAGATATTACTCCTAAAACATTCGAAGTGTCGGTGGAGGGTATCAAAGATTCGGCACAGCCGAATATAGCACTCTTACTTGTTTGTCTTTAAATTGACCAATTTTTTTTTTATTCTACGCATGCTTTAAGACCACAATTATGTCATTCAAAGTGCAAGTCCTCCATATACGCTATTTTATTTTTAAGGAATTCATATGATGTATCTGATACACTATTTTATTTTGTATGGTATACGCTGTTTTATTCAATAATTTAACGGTATTTTTATTAAAATATTTGATCTTAAAAATATCAATTTGTAACATTATAAAACAGTGATTAATTCATAGTTTTGTTGATTCTGTGGCACATTTTCATTACTTTCCAATTTGGATTATTATAAGCAAAAAATTATGACAAATTAAGGTATACATTGCGTAAATCAAAAATAACTAGAAATTCATTCGTCTCTTTCTCTTCCTCTGCTACATCTGGCTCATCTTAACAATTTCGCTTCTTTCCACCTTGTACGTTGCAAAAAATGACTGCGAGCCACAAATTTTGGAGATCTAGCAGCTTTCGCTGGGCGGAATGAAACTATTTCTCAAACAATAGTGTTTATTCTTATAAGCCTTTTTATGAGTTAAAGTTTTCAAAACTTGTATTTTTTTCTACAGGCTAAAATGGAGTATAATGCGTATACACTATTATTCTTTTAAAAACTTTGAAGTAGCAATCTCAAGTAAAATAGCGCATATGAGCTTACACACTTATTGAAGGAAAATTTTGAACAAGAAATTATACACGATTTTTTCCAACGACATTTTGACCCACTTTTTGGAAGTAGAATTTGACGAAATTTGGACCAGACATAAAATCAATGATAGAGATTCTAAATATGCAATAAAAAATAATAGCGTATGAGCACATACGCTATTGTTATATTAAAGGGACGAAATAACAAGCTATAACTTTAATCTAAAATAAAAAATAATTTTAGAAGGTTCACAAAACACAACTTGGAAAATATAAGTCATCAAAATAGTATCTAATGGACAACCACGTCATTGGAATTGTTATTATACAGTCACGTCAGTCGCATTTGTCACGTCATGTGTAGAGTGTGCATTTAATAAAGCACCAGGCGGAAAGCGTGAGGGTGAATACCATTACGGAGAAAGTATTCCCATCCCGTTTCACACGATCCATATGGATCAAAACGTAACGAGCATATTTTAGTAATCGTAGACTCATTTACAAAATGCACCATCGTGAAAGCAGTGAAAAGTACGGCCAGAAAACACTTTATTTCCATTCTTAACGAAGTTAGCGAATACTTTGGCATACCACTGCGAATTGTAACCGACCGAGGAACGGCCTTTCCGTCAAATTAGTTCCAGCGATATTGCCAATCTAACGAGATAAACCATATCCTTAATGCCGTACGAACACCACGAGCTAACGGCCAGGCAGAGCGAACAAACCGTACCATCTTAGGAATGCTACCCCCATCAACAAACGATGACAAACGTTGGGATGATCAACTAAGATGTATACAGTGGTCAATTTACGCAACGAAAAATAAAACGACAAACAAAACCCCACACGAACTTTTATTCAGTTTTGAACCACGAGATATTCTTCAAAACAAGCTTGTTCTTGCTCTACATAATAGCGAAACGACAACGGAAGAAGATATCCAAAAGCTACGAATTGATGCAGCTAAAAGAATTGACGCAGAGCGTGAGAAGGCTAAACAGCGACATGATACGCGACATTCGCAGCCCAAGAAGTACAAAGAAGGTGATTTGGTTTTAGCAAAAAACGAGTCTACAGCGACGGGTACTTCAAGAAAGTTAGAGCCTCTCTACAAGGGTCCATTTATAGTAACTACAGTTCTTAACAACGATCGGTATGTTATCGAAGATCTACCCGGTTCAAATAGAACTCAGCGACATTATAAATCGGTATATGCATCCGACAAAATCAAGAAATGGTGTATTCCTCCAGCGTTAGAAGACGAATCGCCAAATGATGATGACGAAGATGAAGACAACTCTCCTGCCCCAATCGAGGTCGATTGTAATGAAGGGATGGCCGACTGTAAGAGCACGATTGCTTAAAAACCAATTTTTGAGGGAGTTGACGAGAAACACTCAAAGTGATCATACGTGCGCGGAAGAACTATTTTTAAATTTACTCCCTTTTTTGTATTTTTTTAGCAAAAATTTTGAGAAATATGCGAAAACTTAAAAAACTTGCCTTGATAAATATATATGTACTTTGTAAAACAACGCTTTATTTATCAATGCTTTTTGAAATTAATATTAATCATAACTTCAAGTTTTAGAACATTTTTGCTATGAAACAACGTAAATATTTCTCCAGGAAATTATTATTTTTTTTTTTAATCAAAAATAGTTAGTACACGAAAAATATTTGTGCTGATGGAAAAAAACATTTGGTGGATAAATTGCAGTTCATTTTTAAAAATTCTAAAATAAACTTTAAGAAATTAAACAGATTTGACACAGAAACTTGAATTCTAAAATAAACTTTAAGAAATTAAACAGATTTGACACAGAAACTTGTTATTAACAACAAGTTCTGTTGTTGCGATTGTGCATATTTGCAATTTTTTTTTCTCTAAGGACATTTACTCACATCACTTGCTTACTTGAAATAAACTGACTATTATATTAAAAGTTAATGCTAAAATATTATTTCAAAACTTTTCTTTCCCATTTATGCGTAGCTACGGTCTAAATGCGTTTTAAAACTTCGTGATCAGTCTGTTCAAAAATACAGAACTCCTTTACACTTTTTCATTTTAGCTTCATCAACAATCAGTTTATAAAAGTACGATGCCTTTTTTTAGTCATCGGAAAAAGCTGTTTAGAAAAAAACTTTTAATTAGTGTTGGAAAGTTTTTCAATTAACAACACCTGTAAACTATTTATTTTTCAAAACATACAGTTATAATAACAAACTGCAACAACAACAAATTAAAACAACAGCAACATCGATGCTAATGGCAGCAACGGCAACAGCATCAACTATAAGAATGCGTAGTAAATATTTATACATGACTCGCATTTAAAGGATTAAAAATGACTGTACAAAAGTACAGCAACAGCGGTAAACAACTAAAACGCTAAGAGTTGTAGCTGCAGCATTCAACGTTTCGTTTGCTGTCAACTGTTAATTGAAAAAATTAAATAGAAAAATCTTCATTGTTTTTAATTTGTGTATGTATTATAAAAATACTTTAACTTAAGATACAAGAAGGAGTGGAAAATAACAGGTGAAAGTTTTTGTTAAAAGACAAATCTAACTAGTAGTAAATGATGGAAAATGTAATTATCTAAAATCTATCTAAAATGTGTGTTATTTTACAAAAAGGTATAATAATCTAAAATTATTTAAAGATAACACTGGGGAACAGTCATTTTGCGGCCTGGAACTTTATTGCAAGTTTTCAATAATGTGAGGTCGCTGGTTTCAAATCAAATCTCTATTTTTGTCTATTAGCTCGACTTTTCGAAAAATTAAAGGCAGTTTCACTACATATCGAGCCATAACCGCAGAAAACCCTTAAGCAACAAAACAAAATTTTACAGGAGAAGGTTTTTTTTATTATAAAAAAAAGAAAACATACTAGAAATGGCGCTTGAGCTAAAATTGTTTTTGCTATAAAATCGTAACGGTAGCTTGTATGACCATAAAATTTTATGAGTTGATGCAAGTTTCGCCAATTAATCAATTTATAAAAAAAAACGAAAATTTAAAATAATGTCGCTTGAGCTATTTCTGCGGTTATGACTCTATATATTGGAATAACTTGAAAACGGTACACCATATTCAGTTAAAAAAATCAAAATTTGACAACAATATTATCTTTAAGTCGTGCTTACATTGGTTGTTAATTTACCTAGTAGTTTCAGAGATATCGTTGAAGTTTTGAAAAAAAGAAGAATTAAACACGACAAACAAAATCTTGTAAATTAAAAAGAACAATTAAAAAAAATACAATTTTTGTTCTTTAAAAATGCATACAAAATTAAATGCGCCAAACATCACAGCTTTGGTTACAAAACATTTAGCTGAACATATTTCGAATCAAATGAGGTATATTTCATTGTACTTGTAACTTAAAAATGCGAGCTAATTGAGAAAAATGGGGATAAGATTTAAAACAGCGACCTAAAATTAGTAAAAATTTGTTCCCATTTGTGATTAGTATTGTGGTTATATTATTAAACTGTTTACGGTTTTTAATACAAATTATCATATTTTAACCAGGCTAGAGTTCATGAAATTTAATTTTCATTAAATTATTTTTTTGTAGAAAAGAATTTTACAACATGAAATGCATCAACATTTCTTGATAAATTCTTTACTGACCGGGCAATTGAACCCATGTTCACGGACAGGTTGAGTTGACATGTTTCGATAGTAGCCTTACTATCTCTTTAGACATCTTTTGATAAATGCATGGTGTACCCCTAGCCAGTGCTGCCACATACGTTTTTTTTATTCTGCCCAAATCTAAAACCAAATCCCCAAAATATGCCCTTTAAAAAGGAAAAAAGCCCAAATACATACCTTTAAATAAAATAGTATGTTTTGTAATGGTTAATTTAATAGATTATATACCGGTAATAAACAACAATAAATTTTAGCACATCCATTTAAAGGTTGATATATCAGTTGACTACTCTATTGGGTTTATGGACATTAGGTTAAAAGTAGTTTTACTTTTTCTAATGAGAAAAGAAAAACTTCAAATTATAAAAACATTTCTCCAAAAATTCTATTTTTTTGTTTTTTATCCCCAATTTCAAACTCAAACCCAAAATAAAAATTGTTATCCTCATAAACAAATAAATGTCTCCTTACCCTAAATTTGGCAGCTCTGCTTAATAGAATGCAAAAAACTTAACAAAAAAAATCAGTTTTTTTACGATAGTTTCATTAATTCATCCTTTATTAATGATACTAATCAGAAAATTTCGTTTTTATAATTACAAAAGTTGGCTTTTTATTAAGTTAATTATCTCTGCTGAAAATTATTTTAAATGTTGATAAGCCCTTTTGCATTTTTTATGACGATGCACATAAGTTTACTTAACAAAAATATTATTAGAGAAATATATGTATATTAGGGTGGCAGCTAAATTTCAACTTTGGATTTTCAACATCTCCCGGGCGGAATATTGTGCCACATGGTCTAAAACTGATGTGGAAAAAATTTCAGCCAAATCGGATAACTTTTACCCCTGCCCCTTTGAAGTCAACGTTCAAATGATAAAAAAAAAAAATTTCCATACAAGCAAAAAAATTTTTTTTCGATTTTTTTTTTTTTTTTAATATTAGTAAGCTTTATAAGCTTATTAACAACAAAAAATTTCATTTCGATCGGACAAGATTTTCAGTTTCAAAAGTGACTCTTGTCCGATATCTTGTCTGATATCTTTAAGTCCTAAGTGTCTATTTATGTAGCTATTTTCTGAATAATTGCTTTGCAATTCCTTTTTTACAAATTCGACATCTTCATTTAATTTTTTTCTATTTTGTCATACATATATCACGTCACAATAGAAATATCTATATCGAAGTCCTATATTCAAAACCCTCTATCTTTGATTTTCACGAAAATGACTTTTTAATGGTAAAATGTTCATCTATAGTGTGATTTTCATAACAAATATATTTTTTTTGCTGTTTTATTTCCATTTTTGTATTTACTCTATCTTACACAATTAATTTTTCTGAATGCAAAACCCTCTATCTTTATTTATAATTAATTTTCAAATATTTTGTGGAATAGCTTGTTCTTGCAATGCATATTTTGTTTACTATTTTTTGCAAGCTTAACATTAATTTTACATTTTTAATGGTTTATCAAAATAGCGAAAGCCGATTCTGAACTGAATTACCATGAAAATAATTTACATGCTTGTTTCTGGAAAATATGTATAATGTCCACGGCATAAAAATAAATAGATGGTTAAGTTTGGGCTATGATACGAGTTTCAAAAAAATAAGTAATTTATAGGATATTTAAAATCGTTGTTATTAAAATATTATTATCGTGTGATAAACTTACATAATCGTAAGTTTAAAATTTAGTTTAATAATAAGATTTTAGTAATAAACTTTTGTAACAGTTCAAAATGTCTTATCTTGATAAAAAATAATGTTACTTTTAATTCCTTTCAACGTATAGTAGTCGATTAGGTATCATCAAATGAAGATAAAGAGGACGGTCGGATATCAGGTATGTTGGCACATAACAAATTCAAACAGCAATTAAACAAAAATTATATCTACCCAGATTTCGAAGACGAAAAAATCAACAATAATCTGGTCGTTTTCAAAAGAACTAAGCGGAAACATAATCATATATCAAATTTCCGAATGGAAAACTCAGTAAAGCGAATGAAAGGCTTAAAATATTTAGGATTTCTACTACTGATGGAGTTTTCATTAGAGTATCCAAATATTTGACTTTTGGTTTTGTTCGAGTAAGGAATTAATCGATTTTTGAATTTAAAAATTGCTCGAATAATCGAATAAACGTTTTAAATTGTTCGAATTACTCGAATAACTCGAAGAATTCACATAATTTTATCCAATGGGAAAAAACTCATACTTTTATTTATTAATAAACAGAAAACGAGAGGTTTCAGCCAGTAATGAAAAACATTTTAAACCAATTTATTATTCCTGGAAAACTAGCGAAATTGAATTGAAGTCGATGGAGATTCTCCGTTTAGTTTTTTAAAAATCACCGTAGTTTATCCTGATTTTAAGAGAAGTTCTGGTAAAGATAAGAATTCAACGTCTGTACTATACATATATAAAAAATTTTTTAATAAACTTTAAACAGGATCGTTTTTTAAATAAGTTTGTTTTAATTTCTTTCGTGTTTTCGGTTTTTAAAACTTGGCTGATAACTTATATCGACATTTTTTTGTAATTCCCTTTAAAATTCCTTTATTTATTTGTTTAATTTATTTTTAAACGTATTACTATTTGACGACAAAAATCAGACACTTTGTTTGCAAACAAGGACACTTGAGTTTTGAAGACGGATTCGATAACATCTCAAATGTCAACATCCAGCCGATTAGAAGATACGGGGTAATAAAAAAAAATGACATTCGTGTTATAACAGGTAACCCATAATCTGACAGTTCATGGTTTACACATTTATAACTGCTGATGAGTTTTTTTTTACCAATTTGACGTTTATAGTTAGCGTTTAAAAAACTGCAGTTAAAGTAGAAAAACTGTCATTCCTTCCAGTTCTTCATTTGTCAATGGCCAAAAAAACTTTTTCTTTTACTCGAAAAGCGAGTTCGATTTTTGTTCCATAGTTTTTTAAACCCTGTTAATAGTGATTTACATAAATTGTAACACACGCTCAAATCTAAAAATGGACTAAAAAGTGTTTAAAAGTATGATTAATGGAAATAAATTCAAAAAGTTAACAACATGTAATTTAGTTTCAAGGTAAGAAATCTAAACAAAATATTTTTACATTAAAAAAGTAGAATTTTCAAAGACATTTATTTTAATCGATTAATTGACATAAATTGTTCGAGTTATTCGTTATTCGAAATTGGCTATTTTAATTATTCGATCAAATAATGGCGGAAAAATTCGAACAACGATTAATCGAGTGGATACTCTAGTTTTCATACAAAATTAAAAAATATCACCAAGAAAAATGGGAGTTTCTTGTTCATCATTATTTTGCAGAAAAAGAAAATTAAGACACTGCCAAAAATTTGATCATGAAACCAGAAATTATATTTTTTAGATGTTTTGGGATATGACCTGGAAAGCTAAGCAAGTGGTTGTAAAAAGCCACGTCGCACGCAAAGCCAAAAAAAAAATGTACAGTTGAGAATTCAAAGAAACAGAATACATTTAAATTAACTTTAACCTCCAACCAGGAATCTCTACAGGTATGTCGTTTCATGTTTTTTTTCGACTCTATCAGTAAATGTTGATATGGTAAAAGGTTGGTTAAAAGTAAAAGAACCCAAAATTTCATGATTTAATACTAAGGCCCGTTTTCACAACTTACCGATAGCTAAAAGTTGACTTTAACCGGCCTTATAAAAAGTGTTCCATTATTAAAACTTTACTTTAACCTAAAGTGAGCGATAAAGTAAATTAAGGTTCATCCTACCTGGTAGGTAAAAGTAAAGTTGTAATAATGGAACATTTTTTATACTTCCGATAATATCCTACCTTTAGCTATCGGTAAGTTGTGAAAATGGGCCTAAAAGATCTAAAAATACAATACATTTAAAAGAATATTTTGATCAATTAGATAAAACGGAAAGCCACTACTGTCGTAAGGATACAAACAAAATATATATCGGAGCAACATTTAAAACCAAAGCAGATACATATATGAATTTACTGTAATTACTGCTTAGAGAAAAATTTTCAGGCCGTTTCTAGTTTTTCATTTTCTTAATCTTTTGAGGAGGAGCATTTGGCTTTATTTATGCCTCGCAAAGACCAATGCAATCTCTGTGTCGGATTTAAGGCTAAACCAGTATCAGCTGACGAATATAATTAACACATTTCCAAAAAAAAAATCGTGCACAGTATGAAAAAAGTATTGATAAAATTGCAACTGAGATAGGTGTACGTCACGTTTTTACAATGGGCGCTCAAGCAATAAAACTGTGCCCCAATATTAATGCATCAGCAATTTACTTTATGCAACGCCTTCTGGTACACAATTTTACCATTTATTATATAGGTACTAGGCTTTTGCACTAAGTACATTTAAATTCAAAAACATTTGCTTTTTTAAAAATTCTCAGAGTAAAGCTAAGTACAAAAGGGAATCAAAGCAAATAAATTCAAAACAAAAAAAAACAAATAAAAGAAATTATTCTCTTTATACGCTCAGAGTTCTTGTATTTACTCATTCTTACTCACTATAAATAAATTACAGTAAACATTTTTTTTGCTAATGTTCTGTAAGTACTTTGCAAGATTCTTATTTTACAATGTGGGTATTTTAAGCATTAAATGCAAGCAATGGTTATTGCTTTTTAATTTGTCTTATTTGCAGATTATTACTAATTATTAAAATAAAAACTATTACTTTGTGTTACCGTTATTTATATTTTGTCTCTTTTGGTAATTTTTATAGTTTTAATACAGTATATTTGAAACAATTGTATTGTTAAGATCAAAGTTGAAGTACCTATAAAAACTTTGATTTAAATTAAAAACAATAATGGAAAATGATCAAGTAAGTTAAATTATTAAAAATACATACATAGGTATGTGTAGTGTGTAGGTAGTGTGTTTAAGTTTCAATAAAAAAGTTACTGTAAAAAAGATATTTTATAGTATATTTTTATTTATAATTAATTAAACTTTTAATTTACTTTTAATTTAATTTTTTAATGTTTTAATTTTTTTATATTAGATTAATATTTGTGATATTAAAGAAAAACTGCAAAAAAGTATTTTCAAAATTGTTATGAAAAGGGGGCATAGTAAGATATGGAACATTATAGGAAAGATTGAAAACGAAAATGGGGAAGAAGTAAAAAGAGTGGTTGGTTGTCGACTTTGTTTTGCCGTTCTCAAGTACGATGCAAGATCTACATCAAATCTTAATAAACACAAGTGTGTTATTGAAGCTGGGAAAAATTCAGAAAATATTAGTGTAAGTGGAGATACAAAACAGGAAGCTGTAAAGTTTTGTACAGAGTGGGTTGTTCGAAACTGCAGGCCCTTTAGAATCGTGAATGATGAAGGTTTCAAAAAAGTCTGCCGATTTTGTATATCTGTTGGAGCAAAATATGGCAAAAATGTAAATATGGATCATTTAATTCCCCATAACTCAACAATATCAAGAAATGTTGAAAAAATATACGAAAAATATTTTGTCCATGTAAAAGACATGATATCAACCATGAAGTGCAATGGTTTCGCAATAACAGCGGACTGATGGACTGATAATTTTTTGCGCAAAACATATTTAGGAGTAACAATACACTCAATACTACAGGGAAAGCTCATCAACATTGTCGTTGGTCTAAAATCAATGAATGGTGATAAATGTACAGGTACATATATTTAAATGCGTCAAATCTTTTTATTAGTTTGCCTATTGCAAATTTTATAAGTGCAATTTTATACACATATTTAACATTTCAAGCATGTATATTCTTTGCGTAGTTGTCTCTTATTTGAATTTTCGTAGCCTGTTATTTGAATATTAAAAGCTGTTGAATTTGGAATTGTAGTTGTTGATAAGTTGTAGTGGTTGATACTGTAATTGTTGTAGTTAGAGTTGCGATTAAGAGGTTCGATAGTTTTGATTATATATAAGCTTCTTTTTATCCACCATAATTTTAGCTGCAAACATAATAGTTAAGACACAAAATTTGCTTAATGAATTCAATTGCCAACTGGACGTGAACTCTACCATCGTCACTGACAGAGGTAAAAATATGGTAGCTGCATTTCGCGACTACTGTCGCATTAATTGCATTAACCACTTGTTGAACAACGTTGTTCAGAAATCTGTTGAAAGTGTAACGATAGTAGCAGATCTGTACAAAGCTTGTAGCAAGCTGGTCAATTATTTTAAAAAGTCAGGACTTAATGCACAGCTGACAGTGTGCTTACAGAGCTTTTGTCCAACACGCTGGAATACAGTATATTATATGTTTGCATCTGTGGGTAAAAATTGGGCGGAAATTGTTTGTCTTTTACAACAAAATCATCAGATAAATAGAATCGAAAGTATTAACCACAGTTATATAATTGCGATCGCTTCTATCTTAGAACCATTCGAGAAAGCTTCTAAAATGTTAGAAGGCTCCGAATACCCCACACTTCATTATGTTTTAATATACGTTCTGCAGTTACGTAAAAAATGCGTCGTGAATGAATCCGACTTGGATCTAATTAAGGATTTAAAGCTTAAAATACTAGAAAATTTTGAATCAATAGTCATGCAAAATCTGTCAATGTTGCATAAAGTGGCTTTGTTTCTTTTCCCGCCAGCAAACAAACTTATACAATTTACCAATGATGAGAGGCGTAGCATAAAACTTGAATGTACTAAATTAATGGAAGAAGCACACCAACCCCCGCAATATGCTCCAAGTGATCAAAACGTGTTATCAGTAGAAAATTTGGATCTCCTAGGTGATTTTTTGCAACCTTACAATACAGAACATACCGGCGATTTGATTCAGCAGGAAATCGTAAGTTACGAAAACACAAATGTTTGTATGGTTGATGATTTTAATATATTACAATGGTGGGAGACGCGAAAGATGCAGTTCCCGAATTTATATAAACTCAGCTGTAGAATACTGTGTTTAGAGTCTAAAGAGAAGGTACAATAAAACAAATACACGAAAAAAAGGGAATGTGTTTAAGTATTTGTTTTTTGTACTTTTGCAACAGCCTAATAGGTACTCATCAGTGCACAAAGTATTGGTGGAGCGAAATCAATGGTGATTTTTCCGCATCGGTATTTGTTTCCTGTATTATTCATCATTTAAAAAGTATTGCTTATCACATTCATTGCCAATTTCAATTTTCGGATGGTTGTAGCTACCAAAACCGTAACCATTACTTATCTAATGCTCTATCCAATTTTTCTGCTGAAAATAATAAAGTTATTGAACAGAAGTTCTTAGAGGAAGGCCATACGCAAATGGAGTGCGGTCGTGCCCATGTTAAGATAGAGGTAGAGAGTGTATAAATTGAAAAATCCATCTATACACTTGCCAATCGATTACGTTAGAATTACTAGAGAAGCCAGAAAGACTGTTAAAATTAACAATGAGATCGTGAAAAGGCCGTTTTATGCAGAATATTTAAATTATGATTTCTTTAATAATTACAGTGATAACAAACTTTTGCGTTTTTTTAATTAGACCTGGACGAGTAAAGAACGATCCTACAGTGTATATTTTAAGACCTCTTTTTTATCTTCCAGATGGTAGCGTAAAATATAAATTTAATTTAGATACAGATCACATTAATTTACCTGTTCGTATTAAGCCTTATACACAACATATTGAACCAAAACCTCTATATTCTGCTCCTCTTTCAATTCAACCATATAAGTGGAAAAATTTGCCAGATTTGAAAAGCGTTATACCACAGGAATACCATTATTTTTACTATCATTTACACCAATCAAACTCCAAACAAACCTAAAAAAGCAAAAACAAAAAAAATTTGTTGCTATAACTTTTTGTTATATATTGTTAATTGTTAATGTTTTTTCTTATGTTGTATTATCAGCCTTTATCTTAAATAAACCACGTTAAACACAGGTGGCATTTATAAAATCGAAATAATTAATTTTATTAAAAAGCAAAACCCTCTCTCTATCTTTTCATTTTCGTACAAACATATTGAATATTTTTGAGAAGCAAATCCCTCTATCTCGCATAAAGTCCCCAATAATGCAAAATGTTATGAACCAATTATCTGTGAGATTCAGAAATTGATTTAAAAAATATTGTTGAATACCGAATTTTAATAACTCAAGTAATACGCGAACAAACAGTTTTTTGGCTCTCCTGAAAAGTTGTGTTTTCCAATTTAGAGGATTTTAAATATAGGCCCTCTATATAACATAATATGTTTCTGCCAAACTATATCTCAATATTTAAATTTTTAAGAGATATACAGCAGTATAAGCGTTTTGCTAGATTCAAAATATCGATCAATTTTCATAAAATTTTAGAAAAACATTTTGGCAATGAATTTAATTGAAATACCAACATAATAAAAGTATATCAGGACTAAAGCTCTAATTCGACGATAATGTTGATGCCGCTGCAAAAATGGTCGTAAATGTAATTTTGCTTGGAATGAAACTTTTTATTCCCTCGAAGCAAAAATGCAGTCAGATCCAGAGAGGAGGCGTTTAGTAGTTGGCGTTTGAATAAAAACGCAACTACTGATCAGCTACGAAAGAGGGCAAGATCTGAGTGTGCCAAAGTACTTAGACGGGAAAAATTTCTACACGAACAGCGTCTTCGTGCTAAGGTCCTTGCTGCTCCTCGGGGCAGTAAGACCTTTTGGTCCTTCGTTAAAAGAGTAAGGGACAGTGCTAGTTCTTCTATCCCAGCGCTTTTAAAGGACGACCAAATATTTACTGACCCGATTGATAAAGCTAACCTCTTGGCTGAACTGTTTGCAAGTAATTCGTTCTTGCCGGAAAGCAATCAATCACTGCCCGTTGTCGAAAGAGTATCATGTACTATGCCCAAGATATTTTTCCGATCACGCGCAGTCAAAAGGGTTCTTTCGGATCTTAACGTAAACAAGTCACCGGGGCCGGATGGCATATCAGCACTGGTATTGAAACAGTGCTGCTCGACGTTAGCTCGTCCATTGGCCAACCTGTTCAGCTCTTCGTACCGTGCGGGAATCTTTCCCTCTTGCTGGAAGGTGGCCAATGTTCAGCCAATCCCCAAGAAGGGTGAGGCTACTAACCCTGATAATTACCGCCCAATCGCAATTTGCTCTTCGCTCTCGAAGGTGATGGAGAGCATGGTTAATTACCATCTTGTGAAATATCTGGAGACAAATTCACTTCTCAGTGACAGACAGTATGGTTTTCGTGGTAGCCGATCTACAGGAGACCTGTTAGCGTTTCTTTCAGAACGTTGGAGTCGGTCCATTCACCGCTTTGGTGATTGCAAAGTGGTTGCTCTGGATATTTCCAAGGCGTTTGATCGGGTGTGGCTTGGTGCGCTTGTGTCAAAGCTTATTGCTTTTGGTGTCGGTAATAATTTCTCTCGATTTATATCGAGTTTCCTCAGTGATCGCACTATACGTGTTGTTATAGATGGGATTGCATCAAACGAGTTTCAGGTAAATTCAGGGGTACCGCAAGGTTCTGTCCTTTCTCCTACGCTATTTCTTATATTTCTTAATGACCTTCTTGGTCATACTTCAAATCCTATCTACTCTTTTGCAGATGACAGCAACATTTGTCATTCATATTCCTTCGATCATAGGCCAAGCCTTGTTGAGATTGGGGGCAAAAGGCAAAATTTGAATGACACTCTTAATCAGGGCCTAGCTGCAATCTCTGAGTGTGGTCAAGCGAAGACGGGCCGTGGGACCAACTATGTCATCTGTATTAATGGGTGGCATTGATATTAAGGAATTGGATACTCTTGATGTTCTGGGCATGAAAATACAGTGCGATGTCCGCTGGAATAAACACGTTTTTAAAGTGTCGAAAGAGGCATTCAAGTGTTTATGTTTTTTAAAACGGTGCAAGACTTACTTCACTTCCTCCGATCTCCTTACTATCTATGCCACCTATATCCGACCGAAGATGGAATACAACTCCCATATATGGGCAGGGGCTTCAAAGTCTATTTTGAACCTTCTGGACCGTGTACAAAGGAGGGCGGTGAAGCTCATCAATGACAGTAGGGTATCCAACTCTATTGACTCATTGGGGCATCGTCGGAATGTGGGTTGTGTGACACTTTTCTATAGATATTACCATGGGAGGTGTTCCACTGAGATAAGTGAACTTATTCCACCCGCCCGAGTATTTCTTCGTAATACTCGCTCATCCAGTGGATCACATCCGTTTGTAGTCGATTGTCCTGTGTTTCGTACAACGCATTATAGAGAAAATTCGTTTTTCAGTCGAACTATCCGTATGTGGAATAAACTTCCCGCAGAGGTCTTTCCCGGTACTTATAATTTATTAAGATTCAAGTCAAATGTCCACAAACACTATTCCCTCTTTCCTCCTTCCCAAACCTTATTTTCCCGATCAACACAATGCACTGCATATATAGGGGGCATCCCCTGAGTGTTGGTTTATCGTTAAAAAAAAAAAAAAAAAAAAAAAAAAATTCGGGCAAAGATTTGTATGAAATATAGACAAAATAATGTACCAATTTTCGGCATTTTTGTGCTTCGTCCTACAATGAGAACTTGTGCGGCAAATTTTATAAAATTATTTTATTACTACATTTCTACCTTTACTCTAAACACATGTCCGCCAAACAGACATTGCCTTTTACAAACGTTAGCAAAAATGCCAAACAACCACCCAACCTACGACGGTTTGGGCTATAAATAAGTCGAATAAATGTAAAATTCTAACAAATTGTTAATATTCAAGGTAATATTAAATATAACTGCAAGTAAAACAATCTTTGAACTTAAACTAAATAAATTATTTTTACAAACTTGTTTAGTTTAACTTCCTTTTGTGCAAGTGCATTTTACATTATAAAATACAACCACTCACTTCCTTGAACTTGTTATTTTATAGCCATAAAATATGAAACATTATTAGATTTCCACTCCACTTAATACTGTGATCACATTTTAACTTTATAAAATTCTTAGCAATTGTATTACAACTCGTACTTCAAGTACTATATGACTCTAAAGAAAATGAGAAAATGTATGAGGAAATACTAAAAAAACAACATTATTAATTTTCCTCTATATTAACTTTAAAATATATGGGTTGAAAGAAGGACATCACTACAATAAATACTGGTATGCAGCAAGATTTTTTTTCTTTTTTTTTGCAAAATTGATACAAAATGCAATAATAATGTGACATAAACAAATATGTATTTTACTCAGGCTCGTTGCAAATTTTTTTATTTCAACATTATGAAAAAATTTAAATTTTTTAGATGTAAAACATTTGTTAAACAACGAAACGTTGTAACGATGCACCTGCATCAAAACTCTTATGTAACTACAAGAGAGTAAAAAAGTTTGAGGACACGATACGAATCTTTTTACACCCTTTAATTTTAAGATGCTTATGGGATTTTTTTCCTGATTATTTGAGGATCGCTATATCAAATTCTAAAATGTATTTGGCTTTCCATTAGATATTCATCGAATGGTGTTATGTTAGTTATTTTAATTTTAAAAATCTCTTATTGACAATGAGAATGATAAATTTTAACGCGAAGTTTATTAAAATTAAAAAATTTTATAATATTCATAATAGAGTATTGCATTTGCTGCTTCTGTGCTAAAAAGTAATCCCTGGAAATATTTTCAGTCTTTCAGAATGATTGTCTTTGCGAAAGTTTCGCCTTTCCGCTGAAAGGTAACTTTAGGGGATAACGTGGTGGTTGTGCTTATCATTCAAAGCCGCAGGAAGCGATTACCTGAAAAGTCCACTAAAGGGCTGATATTTCACAACTTGTGGTGGAGTTTGGCTTAAAGAAGGACTATCCGTATATTCTGTTTCTGCACAACAGATGCTGCCAGCATTTTTTCAGAATTAGCGGAGGTCAGATAGCTCCAGCTCCAAAACAAGAAGCGAATGATTATTCTTGCTGGATTACGCACAGTTGGGTGTGATGGTTGCACTCACACTCAGGGACGGTTGGTTAACGCTTTGTTTGTCACCAACTGGTTAAGATTAACTACGGAGTGCTATATATTAAAGGACTTTTTAACAAGGAATGCTACTGTAAATTTAGAAAAAAAATCTTTTACCAGAATTCAAAGGATAAAATTGCTGACTTTAGTGGTTGATGCAAATGGTCTTCCAAAAGAATAAAGGAAACTCTGCATTATGTTAATCAGATTTTTGTATGATGTGCTAAGTTCCCAATTTTTTTATATATGATAAATACCCTAAAAATTTATTGTTGAGTGAAAGCTAGCTTCTATGCGCATTTCACTGGTTGCTAAGGCCAGATCGGCAGGAAACCTTTTCCAAAGATTTTAGAAAAGCCACAAATATTATACACATAAAACCTTAAAGCGAATAAGAACTATCAACACTCAAAGTCTTACTTGTAACAATATCGAAGCTTAAACGAAACATCAACAATAAACAGTGAGTCTATCTTTTCTTACATTGTTGTTGGCAAAACAATTTGTACCGAACACTGGTCTTCTCTATTGAAATTAATAAAAATTAATAAAACAACAGAAAGAAAAACAATCGGAAAAAATTTAGTTTTTTCACTTACTTTAAGTACGAGTCGTACTTAAAAATTTAACATTTAAATTTAACCTTCAAACGTACTTAAAGTAATCCTACATGGGATAATTTTCGAAAATAAATCCCGAAATTTCTTGCAATAAGTACACAATTCTTAAACCAAGTAAAAAAAGATTAAACTTTTCGTTGGTAGTGCCACTCTGAGAGTACAATTGCAAAGTGACCGTTTGAATCTCGTTTAACTTGTCAACATTTTTTGCAGACACTACAACAACACCACACAAATAGTTAAAAAACGATTTGATTGTTGTGTGAAGAAACAACAAAACAAGGCAAAAACACATTATTTTCAAGTTTAAAAAATTTAATTGAGAACTCTTGGTTCTCATCAGAGAAAGCCAAAAAGTTATATTTTTAATACTTATAACCTATTCATACGCCACCGAGCACGAGTACAGGCAGGTATGACCACCAATAAGTATGAGCATGAATAAGTTTGTATATCGACCGGTATGAGTATGAACAAACACGCATGCTTATGGGTAATCTTTTGAATGCGTATGAGTAAAGGCATGTATCGTAAGTATCGAAAAGTAACTTCAACATTTTGTATGGTTATTTTAAAGCAAGCAGTGTTGCCACGACCTAAAAATTTATGTTAAAGTTATATAAAAACATAAATATTTGCTATCAAATTAAAATAATGCTTCTAAAGCTATAATAAATTATAATCTATTTTACGAAAAAGGTTTTTTATAAAAATAATTAAAAAAGGAGGCTATCAACTATTTTGGGATCTTTTCTGTTTCTTTTTTTATGTTTCCAGCTAAAGAGAAATCCTAATCTAAAGCTGCGCTGCAGGCAGGAAATTTCATAAAATTCTTGATTCTTATTAAGACAACCGTGGATACCTTGTGGAGTTGTTTTTCCACCATAGCAGGATGTCGAAGTCTTCTTTAAGGCTAACATTTTCGGTGGCATACTGATTGACTTCAGCAATTAAATTTTAAACCATTTTTTAACGTCTTAAAAATGCAACTGGCAACAGATAAACTACTCAAACTCATAATATAAATGAATGTATTTACCTATGATATCTCATTTCTTAACTGCCAATATGAATATTCGATTTTTTTTTTTTTTTGGATTACGGTAACTTCTTCTGTTTTTATTAAGAACGATTAAAAAAACACGACGTATTTTAATTTGCATCCATTTAGTCATTTTTTTAGATTTTCTTAAATAAGAACGCAAATCTTAATATCACAGAAATTTTTTAAAGTCAACAATCGTTTTTCAATAAAATTTTGTTGAATTGTACTCAAACGATTTTGAAAAAACGTATTTATTTGTGATTCAACAATTTGGAAAAAAAATTCTGGCAACATTTATGAAAAAATTTAACAAAAAAAATGTTTGAAGTCAATGCTATAACTATGGGTGTGTCTAAATATGTGCGAGTATAAAACACAATAAGTATGATAATATACATGAATGAAATCAAATGCGCATGGATATACACAAGTATGAGAATAAACAGATACGAGTACGCACACGTATTGAAAATTGTCGATATGTGCTAGAGTACTTTAATTTTTTTTATACTCATTGGCTTTCTCTGGTTCTCATTTATTTTATATTTTATGTTATATATTGTACATTAAGTTTTAAAGTAAAACCCATATCGAGAATGATGCTGGATAATTGAAACTCTGTAAGGTTTATAACGGGTGAGTTAATCAGTCATAGTAAAATGTTCCTTCTAATTTCACTTTTGGTTTATTTCAAGTTCGAATTCGGGATTCAATACACTTTATGATACTTGAATTTAGCGCATTTGGAAATTTGTTCAATCTTAGTTTTATTTTAATCAGTCTTATGATGGTAGAAGAAAAACCCTAGCAGGGTGTGGAATTATTAGCTAAGGTTTTTTAATTAAATTTTAAAGTGTTCGACTAGGGATGGATTTTAGTACAATCTTCAAAATCAGATCTAAAAATCTTACATTAAGATAAAATCAAAACAGCAAAACTTTCAAAAAACGATAAATTTCGTAATAGATTTTTAGTGTTGATGATAAAATATAAGGACACTTCAAATATTTTAAAATACTTAGAAAAATTTATGATTTTATACTTGAAGAAAAGAAACTGTTGAAAGCTGTTAGCTGATTATAAACAAGTCTGTTTCTTTAAAAGCAATTAAATGGTTGTATATCAAAAAAATGTTTTTTATAAATAAAAATTAATTAAGAAAAATGTTGGCCTTCAAGGCAACCTTCCCATTAATGGTTAAGAAGGTAATAGAAAAATATGTTAACCAAAATTTAAATTAATATTTTTTTTGTCGGCTACGAAAGCACTTGTCAATATTCACGCACTTCCAACATTTAAAAAAAAACTTATGTTAAGTGGTTGAAAATGTTCAAGAATTCTGTTTAACTTTGTTTATTGAAACTTCATCCACATGTATAACAGTAAAAAGCCATTTGTGTGTTCGTCAATTTCCTAAAAGCTCCTTAACTACAGCACCGATTTTCTTGAAATATTCATATTAATTTGCTGATTAACGGATGCTTAAGAAAGGCTAAATATTTGTTAAAGATTCGTTAATTAGAGAGTTAGCCCCCAAAACAAGGACAATATAAAAAAAAAGTTAACTTATTTAATGGCAATAGGGGGTAACAAAGTGCCCTAGGATAAGCAATTAAGATATAAAACACTGACATGCACACATATGTAAATTTGCTGAATTTCTTGTTAACTGCTATTTTAAATTTATTATCTCAGTAAAAAAACGACCACAAAGGGGTTAAATAATACCTCATATTTAACTTAAAATATAAACTAAAGTGTAGTTGTTTTACTTAAAAAAGAGCCAAAGGCTATTAATATAATTCTTTTCAGTCATAGAGTTTCTTTTTTCACATTCTCCTTTCCTTTCTTATAATAAATTGTAACAATGACAACCGCAATGAGGTCATATTGTAAGAAATTCAATTGTATGTCTATGTAGTATATTGTATGGTCAAAGTATGGCACATATGGCTTTTTTACTACGTCCCAACGATGCTCAATGCTCAACCAACACACTTGTAGTATGGCAAAATTTTCTCATTTTCATGTAAGAGACATGTATAGTTTATGTTTTTGTTTGGGAAAAAATACTAAGGCTGTGTGTTAATATATGAAGAAACATATGCTAATAGCTTTCTGAAATGCCACCTTTTGTGTCCCTGTGTTGCACTCGGGTTAACTCCTCAGCTCTTCTTTACTCTTTTGTTGAAGGTTTCCTGGTTTCTTTATGGTTTCCCAAACAACAGCCTTCAATAACAATACCAATTTTCAACTTGTTTCTAGAAAAATCAAAGAGGCTGGCTTAAAGTAAAAATGAAAAAAGTCAAGAAGGAAAAAATTGAAACCGCAACAAACAATAGGAAATTGTATTTTTTTTCTCTCTCTCTGCTGATATTGTAGCTGTCTTCGGCCTGGGTTGCCAATATTTAACCATTCTGCTCTATTCAATAGCAGTAATGTTGCAGAATGCACAACACTATAGTACAAACACACATCAGTGCTCATACATATTGTTGAAATGTTTATGTTTTACTTCTGCTTGTTACCAGAACAAGAAAAGGAAATTGAATGCTGAAATGAATGATGAGATACAATGAATATTTTTTTTTTTTTTTTTTTTTTGTTATTTTGCTAAATATGAATTGTGTTAGGAATAAGAAATGAAACTTTAAGTTTTTATTTTTATGCTCACTTTTTGTTTTAACCAAGTTAATTGTTAGTAATATTGAATGTAAAACACTTCAATAATTGAATATTTTCTCTTTTTGCAACTGTAGCACATACTTTTTTCTTTGTGTGTTGAGCTATAAATCTTTGCTCTATTGTTGGGTGAATAAAATAATAACAAAACTTTGTAAATGTCATTAATTTTAATTGGATTTGAAAATTTATGTTACCTTAAAAGCCGTGAATAATTTTGTTTAATAAATGTATTACAAATAGGGTATTCAAAAATCAAACTGGAAATTGCTTAACCGGTTTCTTCCAAAAAAAAAACCCCCGAGATATTTTAAAATAAACCAACAGGCACGTTTTTCGGGTCGGTAGCCCAGCATTAACCAAAAAATGTGGTGTTTTTTGTTATTAAGCTTTCTAACCGGACATTAGATCAATATAAGTTTATCGAAATAAGATACATACCGTTCTTAGCTATGTTCCTTTCTCATTGTTTTGGCAGTATAAGGATGCGAAAGAAGAGCTCAAAATAGATTTTATCGCCGCAACTGTGCAGGTTGTCGTTATAACTTAATTTTTATTCGCCATTAATGAGTCGATGAGTTTTTTATGGAATGTAGGCACCATTTTAGACGTACAAAATTTTCTTTAAACGAAGAGAGTGATCTCTTCCTCGTGGTTTTTTGGTTCTGGATTGTTTCTCCTTCAAACGTTTGGCTGCTGGAGTGGCTCTTAATAATTTGCTGAGTTTATTAGTTTTAGTTTAATGTAATTTTTTTTTTTTTTTTTTTTTTTAATAATAATTTATTTTTATTATTGAATCTTTCTTATCGAAATTTACAATATGTATTCAAATCTTAATTCTACTTGTTGTTTATTAGTTGTTACCTGTGTAACCACTAACTGCTGTATTCAAATTTTTAAGACTGTCTTCTAGTAAGGCTCAAAGTATCGGTTCTTTTTAGCCTCTGGTGACCTTCGAACTGAAGCAAACCCCGAGCGAGGTAGTTAGGGTGAACCATTAGTTTGTCGATGTAGCTTATTGAATATTTTTTAATTTCCTCCTGGATAGTGGGGACGTTGAGATCTCTGTGGATAATATCATTACGTATATACCATGGGGCGCAGACAATTTGTCGTAATATTCTAGACTGTCTTCTTTGAAGCTTTTGGATGTTAGATGCGCATGCAGTACCCCATAATTGGATGCCATATGTCCATATTGGTTTTATGATGGACTTGTATAGAAGAACTTTGTTGTCTAAAGACAAGTTTGAGTTTCTACCGAGAAGCCAATGTAGTTGAGCTGCTTTAAGTTTCATAGCCGTTATTTTCGCTTCGATATGACGAGACCAGGTCAAACGTCTATCTATATGAACTCCCAAGTACTTTACATGGTTTTCTACCGGAACAGTGATGTTATTTATTTTTACTGCTGGGCACGTTTGTCTTCTGAGCGTGAAAGTTAAGTGAGCACATTTAGCCGGGTTAACCTTTATTCTCCATTTTTCTAGCCATGCCTCTAGTTCATTGATGTGGGACTGCAGATTTTGCGATGCGACTTTTGGGTCATGGTTAACGCTAATAAATGCTGTGTCGTCTGCAAATGTAGAGGTATGCGTGCTCAGGTTTGTTGGCATATCCGCTGTGTATATTATATATAGAAGCGGTCCTAATATGCTGCCTTGGGGAACACCAGCAGTAATTTTCTTGAGGGGGGAGTATTTATCTTGCGACCTTACTATGAATGTTCTGCCTGTTAGATAGCTCTCCAGAAGCTTGTGAGTGTTTTGAGGAAGCATTCGTGTTATTTTGATGAGTAGCCCATCATGCCAAACTTTGTCAAATGCTTGGGAAATGTCTATAAACAGGGCTGAGCAGTATTGCTTTTTCTCAAACGCCGATCTAATAAGGGTGACAATTCTATGCACTTGCTCTATTGTACCATGTTTCGCTCTGAATCCGAACTGGTGATCCGGGATGATGTCGTGTTCATTTAGATGAGGAGTTATACTTAAAATGAATATTTTTTCGAAAAGCTTTGATAGGATTGATAATAAGCTTATCGGTCTGTACGACGCAACCTGGCTAGCATCTTTTCCTGGCTTGGGAATCATAACAATTATAGACTTCTTCCATGAGGATGGGAAGTATCCGACTCTTAATATAGCGTTAAAAATGAACAGCAAGATTCTGGAAGCAGACGAAGGTAAGTTTCTTATCATTGACCCTGTGATACGGTCAAGTCCGGGAGATTTTCTAATATTCACTTTTTCTATTGCAGATTTTACTTGAGTAATGTTAAATTTTAATGGATGGTTTACCTTATCAGGAATGGTTGGACGACAGGAACAAGTATGTGTATCATGTGGCGTGAAAACTTTCTCAAGATGGCCCGCGAAAGCGTTTAATTTTTCATCTGTGTTTTTCGCCCAAGTGCGGTTTTCCAGTCTTAATGGAGATTCTTGGGTTATAGGGCATTTCATATGCCGTACAGCCTTCCATAAGCTATAATTGGAGTTTTTTGTGGCATCTAGGCTGTTTAGATAGCCTTCTATTGCAGACTCGTGGTTCTGTCTCAATTTGCTGCGAAGAGTTGTCAGGCATAATTGTAGTTGGGCCTTAGTGGTTGGGGAACGACTGTTTTGCCATTGTCTTCTTAACTTCCTTTTTTCTCTGATAAGGGTCTCTATATCCGTCGATGTATTGTAAGGAGCACGTTTAATTGTCCGCTTGATTGGGGTTGCATTTCTTGCTGCAGCATCCAAGACTTCTGTAAATCGGTCGACAGCTATTTGGATGTCAGATGAATTTTTTAGGGGAATGCACTGTGATAGGTGAGAGCTCACATACATTTTATACTTTAACCAATTTGTGTTTCTGTTTGGATAGGAAAACCAGTTTGCAGCTGCGGCGTCAGAGTTACATTTTAAAATGAGGATTGAAGGTGAATGATCAGACGAAAGATCATAGGAGGAACTAACTAGTACCTGATCGCGCTTGATGTTTTTGATTACAGCAAAGTCAATAAGGTCTGGTAGCTTGTTGAAGTCGGTTGGCCAATAGGTAGGCTCACCACTCGATACCACATCAAAGTTATTTGCAGTTACGGTATTATATAGCTGATTACCTCTAGGACTAATAAGTCTGGAGCCCCAATATGTATGTTTAGCGTTGTAGTCGCCAGCAGCAATGAATTTCTGGCCCAATGTGGAGAAGAAGTTGAGAAATTTATCGTGTAGAATTTTGTGCCTCGGGGGACAATAAACGGATGTTAACGTTAGTTTGAAATCAGTCAGATTTATAGATGTGGCCTGGATACAATCTTCTTCGAACTCTGGCAATGGTAAGTGTCTGATGTGTTTGTGCACAATTATGGCTGTGCCACCACAAGCTCGTCCGCTGGGATGTTTTGTGTCATACGTAAGGTAACCATTTACCCTAAAGCAGTTTTTATGAGTAAAGTGTGTTTCAGAGACAAGAAGTACGTCGATTTCATGCCTATGAAGAAAGTTTGCAACTTCGTGTTTATGTTGGGATAACCCGTTTGCATTCCAGAAACATATTTTTAACTGGTTCATTTTTTGTTGAGTAGAACTTGCAGGAGCATGTTCTGGTTTCGCATCATTTCCTGAAACATGCTCTGCATAGTGGCCATGAAATTATTCATAGTTTGAATTAAATTTTCAATTGAGGTAGGCATTTGTAGACCTTCCCTAGGAACATTAGCGTATGGAGGTTGCTTTGCGTTGGAAGTACTCGGGGGATTTTTCGCATTAGGGTTTCCTTTTAGGACTTGGGCATATGATTGGTTTTGTTTGTTTGTTTGTGTAGTACTAGCAATAGAGCCAGCGGCTTGGCTGGGCGCATGTGATGGACCATATTGGGAGTGAGTATATTTTTGAAGTTTAATGTAATGAAATATAAATTTTTATATTAACCCTTTCGGGGACACCTTATTTTTAGAGGACTTCCCGTGGGACACTTGCAGTATAAATCGATCTATAGAATAAAAACTGTGTTTAATTTTTGACGTTCATAAACGTCATGACTCTGCTTGTATTCTGGCATTGATGTGCTGCGTCATGACGTAAATAGACGTCAGAACGGATTTATCTAAATTTACTTCCCCACCATTAACTGCAGTTTCTTCAGATGGTTTAACAAATTCCTCTTCTTTTGAACTAATAGAAAAGGGGTCTGAGCTTTGTCTTTCTGGTATATAATTTGGATCTTTCCCAGAATATTCTCCGTCATCTGCAAATGGATCAGATGAATCTGAGTCTATTTCAGAGAAGCTTTCACTAGAGTCTGCTTCAGCAAACAACTTCTCTAATTTTTTCTTTTGATTTTCATTAGCCATTTTTAATGCCTTACACATGAAAAATAAAATTTATCAGTAGATTTCGCCAGCAAAAAAGTTACAAAAAAATATATACTTACAAGCTAAACAATTACGAGCCTTTGCTTTTTCATGCGGCTACTCGTAAACACACACTTTTTACTATTGAAGAAAATCTCATGGAAACAAGACGTCTATACACGTTATGTGTCTATGGGAAACCCCAAAAAAAAATATTGCGATTTTGTAACGGCTTTTAGTGTTGCTTTATTTTTGTTTTGTTATAAACATGCAACATTGTTGCCTAACATGTAGTTATAAGCATAATAGTTGCACACATCATAACAGCTAAGTTTCTCATAGAAAAATTCATTTGCAAAGATTTTGTTGCCGAAACATTTTTTGACGTCTATACACCTCATGTCCCACCAGAAGTCTTTGTTTTGACGTCTATAGACGTCAGTGTCCGCGAAAGGGTTAATTTGAATGTCTATTCTGACTGAAATTACAATTTTAAAAGCTTTTACACTTTAATAGTATTATTCATTCAATATTTTCCAGGAATATTTTCTATGTACTATCAGAATTATTGGTTTGTATATTTCTGTTACGATGCTTACTTAAGTTATCCTTTGGATAGCAATGAAGTAAATTGTACAGAACATTTATACAACTATCAGATACCAGTAGAATTTCTATCTTATAACTGGAAATTGCCTTTTGTAAATTATATGTATTTTTTAACAAATAGAATCTGGGAACTTATTTCTCATGGTGAGTAACATTTATTTTATAAATTTTCATATTAATTCAAATGTGTATTCAAATAAAGCTTACATTATATAGGTTTATTCATAAAATGGGTACCGATGCGCAGATAGCGGGGACATGAAGTATCTTTTGTAATCTAGCCGGTGGCACCCTTAATTGCAACACTCCGGGTTTTGATGACGGCAGCAGTATGTTAGTAACTACAAACAAGAACAACTAAAAGTTTGGAAAAATATTTCGAAAAACGTTTAATATTAGACATAATAAAGTCGAAAGTCTTGTAATAATAAGAAGATTGAACCCCGACAGACGAAATAATGTTGACACATCCGATGTTGATGGGATATGCGCGGCAAAAAGGAGTATAAAATGCGGGAAGGTTGGTGGTAACGACGTTCTGCCCAAAGAATGTTTCTAGGCTGAGCCATAGACAATGTCGAATCTGGAGCAGCGAGAGTTTTCCCTCAGAGTGGAAAAAATCAATAACACAGTGCAACACGAAAAAAATAACCACATACGGACACCACTATGTGATAAAAGACCAAAAAAAAAAGACCCGTGTCTCCTAGTTTTGCCCAAAGCCATACACTCTTTTTTATGGGCCCCCAAAGATTTGGGGCCTCGGTGTCATTTTTGCAAAAAAGTGATAATTTACTCAGGCTCATATCTTGCAAACCGTTCGGAATTTTGATTTACCCTTTGAAACAAAGTTGTTGCTCTTGCCATAAAGAACAAAAAATTTAAACATATAAATCAAAAAAACTTCATCTTCAAGGTCAAAATCGCAATTTTTTTACCTTTTTTCCCCCTGTTCAGGTCCATAGGTAGCAAACCGTTCAAAGACTTGATTGGCATGGAGTACCACATAATTGGATGACATATGTTAAAGCAAACAACTAAGGCAACGGGATTTAATGCAACAAGCACTTCTAAACTCTTAGTAAACGATCAAGAAATTGAAGATATTACGAGTTTTGAATACCTTTGTAGCATTATCAGCACATATGTCGGTACGAAACTCGATGAAGAGAACCGACTGAAGAAAGCAAAAAAAAAAAAAGCAACACTGCCGCTTTTTTAACCAAGCTCTGCAGATCAAACACTATTTCCAATACAACACAGAGAAAACAGATTCGTGATCACAACCGAATTTGGCGCCAATCGAATTTTGTCGGTTGCATGTACTATCACACAATTCGGTTACAATTACTGAAAATTTCGTTGCTTAGAATAATATTTTTGATAGCAACATTTGAATTTTAGTACACTATCAGTTATGACAACAGATATTGTTAGTTGTAAGTATGATTATTAGAAATCAAAATTATGCTTACACCCGAATATATGATTGATGCAACTGAATAAACACATAATTGGTGTTCATAACAAAAGATTTGATTGTCTTTATCAATTTATTTTTTTAACCGGTTACATAAATCATTTTCCCGATTTATTAGATAGAAAATCAAAATAATTGCAATAAACTCCATTTTTTGTTAGTGTATTTATTTATTTATATTTTTATGTACAGTTTACAAATTATTTAATTTTATACAAATACATACATGCAGCTTTCCACATCATCCAACGGATTTCCAAAGGTGTACAGCTTATCCCTTTAAGTACCAACAAAAACCATCTTTGGCTTTAGTTCAATGCAATTTCTTTCATCAATGTCGTCTTGTTCTAGTGTCTAAAGTAAAACAGAATAATTTACATGTGGTTTTTACAATACGAACAGTAATTGAAGCTGTAAATTAATATAAAAATCACTAAAAAAAACTGAGCGATTTTCATAGAATGTACTTATAACATATTTGTTTGACCACTGTACACGCGGAGCAAAATATACACAATATGTACATGTATATGTTTTGTACATATGTATGTATGTATGTCTAAGATATTGCCAAGATAGCATCGGATGTTTGTTAGTCTATTGTCTAACTCCTTAAAGATTCTTCTGATGATTATCTGATGAGTAACAATAATAAAAACATCAAAATTTTTTATTTATTAGTTTTTTATACATTTTCTGGCACGCTTGTCTTTTAATCTTGGTATGAACCTTTTGCGGCTCTCCTTATGATTCATATAACAATTACTTAGCTACCTTAATAAGAGCGTTTTTAAAACATGAAAATTCACTTGTTAATACAATTTTATTATTATTTATTATTTAAACAAGCCGACTTAAGTATCTGCCAAATAAGATTTTCCAACAGGATTGTTGTTGAATTCCTGATCTAAAGGTTTGTTTCGTATAAATTGTATGAAAAAGGCTTGATGCTCTTGTTTAGGTGGCTAAGTTATATGTTTAAGCATTCCACAAGTTATAAGGGAATTCCTACAAGAGTCTCATAAGATTTTTGATGTGCTTTCTGAAAGCCTCATCAGAAAATCTTTACAGAAATCTCAAACGAATTCGCCTATGATCAATACACTGTGCAACAAAAAAAAAAAAAAACAGCCTCAATACTTGCAACTCAAATGGAACTAGAATATTGGGAGAGCAAATCAGCCAAAGGGCTTTAAAAAGTAAGCTTCGGTTCCCGAAATATGGGCCCCAAATTTGTCAAAAAAAAATATACTAAATGTATTTCTGACCAAAAAAATAATTTCAGATGTCTTCAGTAAAATCGTATGGCGATTCTTTTGTTAGGATATATTAATTCACTAACACTAATTTTAAGGGGTAATTTTTGTCCTTTTTTTAACTTCCCAACAAAAGTATTCTAAAACGACACTTTAGAGGGTTAAAATGTTCCACGAATATTTTTTGCATCAAATTTTAAGACCAATAGTTCATGCACTTTATGTAAAACGGGTTTTCAAGAAATTCAAAAATTTCAAGGCCAGGAATTTCGAAAATCCCTTTTACATACATTGCACGCACCTTTAGTCTTAAAAAACCGCTAGTAAAATTTGATGAAGAAAATATTCGTGGAACTTTTTAACCCTCTAAAGTGTCGTTTTAGTATACACTCTTAAAATGAGTGTCAGAGGGTTAATAAATTCTCAGAAGTACATTTAGTATATTTTTTTTGCCTTATACCAAACGCCCTTTCAAGAAATTCAAAAATTTAGGGGCCCATATTTCGGGAACCCGAGCTAACTTTTCAAACCCCTTTGGCAGATATTCTCTACCAGTATTCTAGTTTCATTTCGCGTTGCAAGTGTTGAGGCTGGCGGCAATGTCCCGATTTTTTTTGCACTGTGATATAAGCGTCTTTCGCTGTGTTGTAGAAGTATCTCGCAGAGGAATCACCTTGGTTAACAGTTTTCCCGTGTGAGGAATCTTTTACGATTAAAATTTGTGCTCGTGGACGAGTAATGCTCTACATGAGATTCCCAGTAAATTCTTTCGATTGAAAATGCTAGCTGGGTACATATATGTATGTATTTATAAGAAATATAATACATACACACATATGTATGTACGTGCATATGTACATAATTATAAAAATACGTAAATAACTTACCCCTATTTATTAATTTTTTTGCACATTTTCAATTTTTTAACACAAATTTATGTATTTTAATATAAAATTAAAATTATTTTATTATATTTAATATTTTGACGGTAAAATTAGTAAACAATTGGGACATATAGCATTTTTTTTTGGTTGTGAATACCAAATAATTATATTTTCATTTGTTGTACTCGAATTGAAACTATACTAGCAATAGATAATTAGTTGCAATAAATGAATTAACATTAATATTACAAAATTTATTGACGAAAACAAATTATTAATTGCAAAGACCAATATTCAGTATTGCCCTGTATTAAATTCGGTTGTGATTCTAACCATTTGTACTAATTTTTAGAATTACATTAAATTAGTTATCATAACTAATAAAAGAATTAAAGGAATCATATTTCAGTTAGAATAACGTTTAAATAATCAAGAGAATTAAAAATCAGTTAGATCTATACATTTTTAATAGTTGCAATAGTAAATTGTATTTCTTGATCAATATTTTATTACTGCAACCGTTTTCCAACCAATTTGTTTTCTGTGTGAACGTTGGTTCGAATATTTGAGTTTTGTGACTAATCTACACTTTCATTTGTCTGCGAAATATGGTTCCTTACCGAGGAACTTATTCGGAACATATTTAAAAAAAAAAATGAAATTAAGAAACGTACATAACGCTGATTGGGATATACGTTGAGAAACGGAGAAACGGCGAAATTACATACTCTTCCTTCGATTGGAGTATTTAGGGAAAGCGAGACCAGAAAAACATTTAAACATTTATTGGAAAAATTAAGTAAAAAAAATATGTATTTGTCAATAGATTTTTTCTGAATTGTTAATTACGAACATGTCTTAATAATAACAATAATAATAATAATAATAATAATAATAATAACAATAATAATAAGATAAGTCGACCGTAGAACCATTACTACATTCTTTTACTAAAATGAATACTTTTATTGTTCAACTTTATCTATATGTTTATTTAATTTAATTAAAATTACTCAACTTAAAAAAAAAAGAAAATTTTCATCATTTTATTTATTATGCAGTGATTCGAATAAATAAATTATTTATTTGATTTATTAGGAGAATTATTCAATTAAAAAATTTAAATAATAGAACAAACATAATTAAAAAAAAATCAAATCATTTTTAATATTTTCTTCGATAAAAATTCTGAATATTACACTAGCCAACAAGATTTTGGACTGAAGCAACCAAATATCTTTCCTAGGGTAATTTGGTGGGCTGAATTCGAATCTGTAATTGGTTTTTCCCCAACACGTTAGGTTTTCGAGTTACAAAATAAAAATGTTTTTATTCTTTAGTTTATTTAATAGAATAATATTAATATGCATTAACATATTTTAACGATTCTGATATTGTATATCCTGTTTTTCCAACCAAATTTTCACCACACACCAAGCAAAAATAGCTTGAATCAGTAACACAACATCTCCCTGACATGCTTAAACGCTACTTTTATGCAGATTTATAATGAATGTGGGCTTCTGTCAAACTAATAATTGTAAAATTGCAGTGTCAGTATTGACTGCTTTACAGTATTGCAAGCATGCGATAAAAAGTGAATAATGCCAGATTCGGATTCAGCACACCCAGATTAATTAAAAAACATGCTTTGTTTCCGCAGTCAATTTTTTCCGAATTTGTAGACCAGTGTTATTCAAAGTTATATTCAAATAAGTTTAAAGAGTCTTTATAATTATTTGCATATATATATTTTTTTTTTTTTTAATAATGTTTCAAAATTTAACGAACATTATTGAAATGTTAGTAAAGACTACTCATATTTGAGAATTTTTAATATACACAGAAAGAAATATTTTCTAAGTGAGATTCACATTTCAATAAATAACATAAATCAAACTTGTTTTTTTATTTCTTAAACTATTTTTATGAGAAAATGTTATTATTTTTATAAAATACTTTTTAACGCCAAGTCCCGAAAAAAATGAAATAAGGGCCAATAAAATTTTATTCAAATGTAGGAGAAATTTCATTATGATCTCTCAGTTTTATTTTATTTTTTATGAAGTTTTTTAATTTTTTTTTTTTTTTTTGTCTGGGAAATATTTCATACGGCAATTAACACAAATAAAATAAATCCCAAAAAATTAAACGTGGAAGTTTTTTAATTTTATTTGGCCGTGGGAGTTATGGCATTTTTTGTGGAAGTTATTTTATTTTCCATTATTTGCAATTTTTAATATTTTTTAATATTTTTTATTTGTATTTATTAATTTTTTTGGTAAATTACCTGATGTGTTCATATTGAAGAACAAAGTAGCTTAAAACCTACATACTTTTTTGGATTTTCTCCTCTATAATATAACAAACACCGGCTTCATTTAAATATGGTCACCTCCTACAAAACTATGTTTAAATAAAATGTTTAACATATTGTTACGAAAGTTAAATTATCTAAGAATTATTTATAGTTATACCCAATAAAAAAGTTTATCATTTTGCGAAGCACTAAAGGTACATTTAAAAAATAAGCGCACAATTATGCGCTACGCAATAAGACATACAGAAATGCAGTAAAGTAAGTGAAAGACCTCTCAACAACTTTTATAAAAAAAAAAAAAACATATCAAGTGCTACATCATTCCCTTACTACGAAGCAGGTTCGTAAGGGAGAATACTAAAAAATAACTGTATCAAAACATTTAGTATGTAAAGCTGATCGTTACATCCAACAATTTTTATGTGCGCTGAATAATGCGCTTTATGTGTCAAAAATTTATTGCTTCAAAGTGGGAACTCGCCATATAAAATTCATGTCTTCCGCAAGCGCAATGGTAAGCGAAACTTTTATGTTTCTCCCTTACAAACCTGCCTCGTTGGAAGCTCCATTTTTTATTGGGTAGTTATAAGTTATCTTGTAAGTTATAGTTTTATGTAACTTAAAATTGTCAAGTATAATTTTCAACACAACTGTAGTTTTAAAATAATTCCTATACAAATTTCCCAGTCATTTCTAGAAATGGTTATAGAACATAATAAATAGTTATTACGGGAAGGTTCAGGAAAAATCTAGAAATAATTATGAAATATAAAAAGAAGTGACTCATGTATAATTAGTTTAGTTGAGAAACGGTTCTGTTTGTAACTAACAATTGTGAACAAAATAATTAATTTCAATAAAGTTTCTTAAGTTGAATAAGTGTGTGTTTTTATTCGGATTTGCAATTAAACGCGTTTATTAAAAGAAAAACGTAACAATATTATTATTTGTGGACCTAACAGCTGCTTATGATACCGTATGGAAAAAGGGTCTCATCCTTAAACTGACCAGAGTTATCTCATGCAGTAGAATTTGTAACCATTATCCTGAGCATGCTCAGTGATCGGCTTCTTAACGTATTCCTAAACGACAGCCCAACAATGGCTTACCACAAGGTTCAGTTCTAGCCCCGGTTCTCTTTTCTTCCGAATTCTATATCCCGCAAATTAAACTATGCAGACGACCTGGCTTTTGCTAATCAAGATGATAGCTAGAAACCGACCTTCTCAAAATAACATCATACTGCAGCAAATGGAGACATCAGCCAAGTCCTACGAAGACCGAACTATGCTGCTTCCACCTTACCCATAGAAATGCTGATAGGAAGCTATAAATACGTTTAAATGGTACCACCCTCGCACACAATGTTTACCCGAAATATCTTGGTATAACGTTAACGTATAGCAAATTTCTGCAATAACATTAGTCTACTCAATTGCCAAATACGGCGCTCCAATATGGTTGAACAGCCACCAGGTAAAAAGAATAGACACGCAGTTAAACAAGACGACGCGAATAATATCTGGTACATTAAAAGCTACACCTGTCAAATAGCTGCCAATGTTAGCAAACCTCTGCCCCACTGACCTAGGACGAAGGCAAGCACTTCTGCGGGAGTACATAAAGATCAGCACAAACCCGCACATCCCACTCAACTCTGACCTCTCCACTAAATACGATGCAAGATTAATATCTAGAAATCCACTTCTGCTCTTGGCTAAAAAATTGCGTGACGATAATTTTGATTTACATTCCGCATGGTCTTCGCAGTGGAACGAGTCGGGACGAAGCAGTCCGTTATTCAACCCAAACGATAGGACCACCGATTTTGATCTTCCACGCAAAACCTGGTGTAATTTAAGCCGCTTACGTACATACTGGCAGAACTATGGATTTAACCAAGTGGGGGCTAATGACTCCAGCTGTCCATGCGGCCATCCTTTACAAACAGTTAACCACATAATTCATAATTGCTCACTGCTGTCATTCCCAGAAAACACTGAAGATATCAAGAACCTCAAACCCGAAGTCATATTCTGGTTAAATTCTTTAAACTTGTAGAATACATTTACTATATATTTAACCAAAAAAAAAAAAATTTATACATATATATATATATATATATATATATATATATATATATATGTATTTTCTCTCTATATTTTAAAACAATATTCTAAATAAATAAATAACCCTATAACCTATGCTCCTTATACCAACAAAGTCAATGCATTGCATTAGTAGGGGCATCCCCTCAGTAAAAGTAAAAACAAAAACAAGCTGAAAATAAAGGTTCTGAAAATTACTAAGGCTCGGTTAAGATCTCAGTTTAACTAAGGTAAGTCAAACTGAAAACAGATTTGTGCCGCCATTACCAAGTTTGTATACAAAATATTTAATGAAGTATAAAATAAATCGCAGTTCGCCTGAAAAATACAATTTTTGGACTACGGTAAACTAAGTTTAAACTTGATCCAATTCTCAGAAATCCGGCGTTTTTAAAAAAGATGATGTGACTGAAATGCAAATATCTTCAAAACTTTGAAACGGATTATGTATTTCTTTCTATTTAGTGAAAGGTTATAACATTTCTAAAATAACCATGGGTCGTTTGTGAAGATTAGTTAATAAATGGTGGACAAAATTTTAAACTTCATTATGAATTTGATGATTTTTTGCAATTTTGCACTAAATACGACATTAACCTATTTGCAAAACGAACATTTTGAGTCCAATTTGATCCAGATCGGTTCAAAAATTACAAAGTTACAGAAGATTCATTTTATTAACCCACTTTTCGATTTGTATCGAATCAAAGAAAAACACACGAAATAAATATACAAAGCTTAATTTTTAGTAACAGTAAATATTAAATAAAAATAGCTTAAAACTATTACATTTCTATGTGGTTAATTTACTAAATCTTCTGTAGCTTTGTCATTTTTGTACCAATCTACATATGTCTTGTTGCCGCAAAATTTTCATATTTAAATGATCTAATGTAGCATGTAGTAAAACATTAGGATTTTTAAATCATTGGTTCAAAAAAAAATATAACTTGAAAAGAGCAAAATTTAACAAAATCATAAAATTTTCAATGAAGCTTGAACTTTTGTCCCCTGCAACCCTGTCAGAAATACATAATCCGATTTAAATTTTTTAAGATATTTGCATTTCAGTCACATCGTCTAAACTGTCACATCATCAAAAACTGTTCTACTTTTGACAATTCTGACTTCATATTCGGATTCAGCGGAAAATTTTGCATAAAGATTAGCTGTCAGATTCATTTGGTCACGACTTTGTTGAAATTTTGTCACGTACACTGAAAGAATTTTCTTCGCAATAACAATGAATTTTGACATTAATCCCATGAAAAATTGCATTAAAAAGGAACCTATGCAGCGCTTCGTTGGATCAATGAAACCTGTTTGATTAAAAGGATTTAATGAAACATTACATTAGATCTATGAATATTATTCATTGGATGAATACTTTTAATAAAGTAAAAAACATTTTTTTTATTATTTTTTTTTTATTTTTTCTTATTTATTTTATTTTATTTTATTTTTTATTTTTTTTTTCCTGTCTCTGGCGGGATTCGATCGCGCAACCTCGGTGCTGATAGACTAGCTCACTACCAGCTAGTCTACCGGGGCATTGTAGTTTTTGGATAAAAAACTATGTTTTTTACTCAATTAAGAGCGTTAATATGAGATTAAATTGTCCATAATAACAATAACAACGTTGATTGAAAGTGGATTGAAAGTTTTTGTTTCATTACTATAATGACATTTTTATTGTCATAATGAAAATTTAAATTTATGAAAGCAATTATTGAAATATGTTGCTTTTATAAAAAAAATTTTTGATTTCATAAAGTTAATGGCTTACATGTAACATTAGATGTATGAAACTATAAAATCTTAAATTTTTTAATTAACAATTGAAGCACAGCCGCGAATAACGTTGTAAACGCCACATTTTGCAAAAACGGTTTTCTTGCAGATAACCGTTAACCTTACTCTCTTACACAGTTTAAACATCAAATCAACCAAAACTATGCACCTTAACGCCTTCAAAATGGCATACAAAGTGTCAGCCAGTGGAAGAACATTGCAAGTTGCTAACAAAATGATGAAACCGAAATGGTTTTGCAGTGCGGAATAATGTTTTAAAAGCTTTTTGCATAAAAGTTTTTATTATCATTATTTTTAATAATAGGAAAAAAATAATTTTTAAAACAAATAATGCTGCCTGTCAAAAAACATTTTTTTGCTCTCCTGAAAAATTATTATTTTGTAACTTAAAACGTTATTCGCGGCTGTGCTTCAATTAAACATTTTTTTTAAGGAAACTATAATTTTGTTTTAATTTATGAATATAGTTATGTTTGTATATTGTTTTTTTATGTTCCCAATTAAAATTTTTTGTTTTACTTGGACAAACTTAAGTTTTCATACATCCAATGAAAATTTTTAACGTAATTACGAAATCCAATGAAGCGATTTTAACGAAAATACTTCATTATAACTATGAAATTCCATTTAAACAATGAAAATTTTCATTTACCCAAAGAAAATTTTTTTATGAAAATGATTCATTAAATATATGAAGCATTTTTCTTTCAGTGTAGTGTTACGTAATCGCAAAACATCTCCTTTTTTATGAATTAAATTTTAAGGAAACAATTCATACTAATTACATGTTTATTTTAGATCTTTTCTGTGTATAAATATATTTGACTTTTAAATTGATTTATTTCTTGAGAAAAATACTATGCAAATAGTTTTAACTAACGTTATTTTGCATAATGGGCGATTTAAAAAAAAAAAGTATGATAAATCGGCAGCTTCTAGATGGAAACTATAATAAAATTTTACTTAACTACTGCATAGTAGAGGTTTGAACTAGGGATGCTTATGCCGAAATCTCAATCTCGTGACCTCCGGCATTTTCGGGAATTAAATTTGTTTATTCCGGTATATTCGGGATTCAGCCAATCCCGAAATTGTTTAGAAAAAAAAATTTTTTTTTTTTTTGTTTTAGATCTTTCTGTAAAATGAGAAGATAGGATACACAATATTTATCTTTGCAAACGAAAGTAAAAAATAACTGTTTTATTTTTAAATCAAGCTCTAGTCTTTTTAATATTAAATTATTTATTTTCAATATTTCGCTTACCTTTGGTTAGCATCTTCAGGAAATTCAACCAAAGGTTAGCGAAATATTGAAAATAAATAATTTAATATTAAAAAGACCTAGAGCTTGATTTAAAAATAAAATAGTTTTTAATTAAAAAAGGTCAAATAAAAGCTAAATGAAAGTAAAAAAATTTGGATATTGTTTTTTTTTTAGATTTTGTTATTCTTTCTAAGCTCGTCTAACAATTATAAAGACATTTTAGTGTGAGAAGTTTGAAAATAATTAAAGAAGAGAATTAATTTAAGAAAAATTTACGATAAAGTAGATGCGGATTTCACGGAATTAAGTAGTGTAATTTATACACTTCACAATTTCTACCACTAGTGCCGGTACGTAGAAAACTTCGTTTTCGTTTAATTTATGGCTCATGTCACAGAGTACAATTCCGTTCGGAATTGAAGAAAACATATTTGTTTGTTGATGGAAAGTGTATTTTGATAGTTTTATGGCCTTCCAGATACAGACAACTCCCATACAGTTCATGAAAACAAAAATAGTTTCATTCCGAAATATTTATTCGTCATTTTCTGAAGCACCAAAATACGGAATGAATTCCGTTTCCGAACGGAATTGTACTCTGTGCAAAATAAAATGATTAGCACGTGATACAAAAATATTTTAATGATAAATTTTGTATTCCCAAAAAAACTTTGAATATAGTTGCATGTCTTACGAAAACAATAAAATGAAGCAAATAATTTTTAAATTTTTTTTCCTTTTTTCCCACTTACAACTATAATTCGAGTCGGAAAAAAGCCAACCAATTGAAGGGGAATGTAATAAAAGATAAGCTCACTTTTAATTGTTGGTGTTTTGTTTAAGCTTTGATATTGTTACAAGTAAGACTTTGAGTGTTTATAATTCTTTTTTGTTTTAAGGTTTTTTTTTTGTATAATATTTTCAGCTTTTCTAAAATCTTTGGAAAAGGTTTCCTGATGATTTGGCCTTAGCAACCAGTGAAATGCGCATAGAAGCTAGCATTCCCTCAACAATAAATTTCAGTCTATTAACAAATATAGAAAATTGGGAATATAGCACTTCATAAAAAAATCCTTTAATTCCTGTTTGTTTATTCTTAACTAAAATATCAATTATTCTTTTTGATTAAAATTAGGGATGCCAAATGGGACCAGGTTATTTGAAAACTGGGCTTCGGGGTTTTTAATTCAAAAAAAACGGGATCCCGGGATGGATCGGGAATTTTCGGGATCTTATTTAATTATATTTAATTTAATTATAATTTAATGTTTATGTATAAGTATTAAAACAAATTAATTCATGAAAAAAACTGTAATGTATTCGTTTAAAGTAATATGGAAGAATTATGTATTAAAATCTATATTTTAAAAAAATTCTAAACAAATGACGTCTAATAATCGGTAACTTATCTTAATGCAAACATATGCTGCCGAAGAAACCAAAGTTCGCATGCAACACTTCTGGGTGGTCTCGTAAATAAATAGCTTAATACATGCTATATGACAATATTTAATTTATTTTATTTCAAATATATACGAAGTATTAATCTAAAAAAATAAACTTTAGCAAATATGTGTCAAAAGACCTTTGGAAGAACCCCCTTAAGTTATTAACACCTATTTGCACAACTTGCATATTGCGTGCGCAGTTCTATTATCATTCACTTAGACAAAAGACCACAACGAACGTTGACTTCTGATTTGGTTTTCTGTGGTACAAAATGTATTCCAAGTTACATTTATTCACTTGCAACTTCTTTTTAGCACTATGCGCCCACGATATGGCGTACAAGTAACAAATAATAATATAATAATAACTTATTTTTGTAACCAGTTAAAATTAGATTCAATGCCAGTATGATTTAATATTAAATTTTTTAAGTTATATTTAACACGGTGACTCACGTTTATTTAAATATAATTGTATCTAATAATAAAAAAATACCACATTTTTACTCAACCCAAAATCTGGGTATTTTTATGTAAAAATCCCGAGATTCGGGACTTAAATTTTTTAGAATATTCCCGGGACGTCGGTATTCGAGATTGTCACTGCTTTTCGAATGATTTTTAAAAACATTGCGGTTGACTAAAATTGGAAAGTTTTTAACCAATAAAGAAATAAAATTCATAAACCAAAATTTATTTCTGCCTTGAATATGAGGCTATCAGCGGAGAAGTTGTATTACCCACAATTTAATTTGGTTACGGTTCTGGTGTAAGATTGTTATTTGTACCGTTCTTTACAGTGCAAAAGTCGAGTAAGCCAACTGTTTGTATCCATAGTTAGAAACATAGTTTTTTCATGGGTCGTTACAACCAAGTACTATAGTGCAAGAATAGTGTTAACTCCTCATTATCTCGTAGAAAGTAGCCTGCGGTAACTCCACTTCTGCGCCGATAGCCTCATGTATAAATCAGAAAAAAAAATTTTTCTATTTTGTTTAGGTCCTACTTATTTGTGATAACTAATCAAAATATTTTAAGTTAAATTAAACTTTGTTGTTCACAATTTATTTGAGATATTTTATTATATATATGTATATATTCCTCTAACTCCCACTGGAGCATAGGGCGCCAATTAGACGATTCGTTAGCAAATTATTTTTCGGAAAAGTGGGTTGCTGGCCCTCCTTTCTTAGATTGGTGATAAGGCTGCTAACTTCTTGTCCAATCCCACGATGCAGTCATGATTCAGCAAATATTCATGTAATTTGCCTACTTGTCTGAGACGTTAAGATGTACTTTAACTATTCAGGCTACATGACTGGGCGCCTTCTTCACTTAAGCTAGCTTTCTGAGGAATCTGAAAAGCCATTGCCCGAGAAAGACTTGGTCTAGGACCGGAAGTAGTGAGTTGCTTGGACAGTCAAACAGAGGAATCGTTACTGGTCACTCCCAAGTGAATGACAGTCAGAAAACTTTCCGCACTACGTGCACCTATGCTGAAAGTCCCATGTCCCATATTTTATTATAATAATGCATTGTTCATATTTACAATATTTTAAGCGATAACGAAATAATGATGCGCTATTCATGATATGTTTTAATATTAATGCACAAGTAGAATATTTCTAACAATACTCGTTTTTAAATATTACCCAGTAAAAACTTTGCTTACTTTTTCAAAATGAATAGTTTCTTTTACTCATTATTTAGTAGCTTTCGTCTATAACTATTTCTATAACAACTCTAATAGCTCCTTTTTCTGGATGTATGTAAGTAATACAATAATAACTTACTTTTTATTGCGTTCATTTTGGGACATCCCTTGTAAAATTCATTGGTTCTTTCAGTAGAATTGTGAGTTGTGCTTTTATATTTTTCTGATTACTCAACACATTATTTTGCAGGCGAAGTTTTTACTGGATACTACTTTGCTAAGAAATTAAGCTAGTGCAAAAAAAGAGCATTAAAGTATTATAGTTAGCAGTAATGGATTAAATTTTTATTTCCATTGTTTTGGTTCTATTTGGAAAAATTGCTTATTTTTTGCATTTGTCCCAGGTTGGATATTATTATAATCGGACAGTCCATTCAAACCTCCAATTATTTTTTGCTCTTTTCAAAAAGCCCCAATGTGCAATAAACAGACTTACAATAAACAGTTATACGTACATACATACAGTCTAACATAAATTTTTTCAATGACTAAAATATTTTGCATATTTTTTAAATTAAAAATACATTTTTTTAAATCTGAGTTTCTTTATCATTCAATTGGAAATAATTCCAATTTTTTTTTTTTTTTTGTTTTTTTCCGTAGTGCATTATTATATTTTAAAGCAGATTTCTTGTATATTTTATATTTTGATTCATTAAAATTTTTGTGTATAATTTGGTTAAAATACTTTTTTTTATTAGCAAACCAGCAGGTGGCTTTTTTTATTTCACAACAGCTGAGCTCAGTATAGCAGCATGGAAAATCAACAATGATTAAATGAATTTCAATCTCATTCAAATTTTACACAATTATATTAAATGGAAAATTTGAAACCGAAAAATAGCAATATCATGAAACACCTGCTACTCAAATGTTCACAATGCTTTAATACCCAACACCACAGAGTTTGTTTTGTTTTATTTTTTATTGATCTTTTTTTATTATTTTTTTGTTTCTTTAATTTTATATTTTGCACACACGTTCGATTATCAGCAAAAAAAAAAACCAAAAAAAAATAGACGTAAAATAATTGCAATTTTATTTCATCTTGTGTACGTTAAAATCAATTATCGAAAATTTTAATTGAATTTTTAATCACAAACGTAGAATACGAAATGAATGAAGAAGCATCGTTTTTATCGTAAGAAAACTGAGTATTAAAAAAAGCATGTAAAATAAAGAGATACTAAGTAAATACACAACCAGAGATACTTAAGTATGTACATAGTGTAATCGATATCATTTACTAACGAATGTATTTATGTAGAGTGTTTTAACTGCAAATAAAATTCTTGCACCAAAATAAATATTTTTATTTCATCAAAGAATACTGACATTCATTATACATACATACCTTTATTTCTTCCAATTCGTGTGGTTGAGGTCGTTATATTTTAAGAAAAGAAAAAAAAACAAAAATAAACTTTGCACAAGAAGATTATTTTTGAATTTGTAAAAAATTATTTCAGTAAATGCAGAGGTACGTATGATTAATATGTGTGTAAATAAAGAAATATTTCTCATACTTACGTTACAGTATAAACGCAAAGTAGCAGTGTTTAAAAACAAACATTAAATATAGTTCCTTAGTGGTCGATTCGTTAGATTTGTGGAAAACACAAAAGCTAATAGTGTTTGCAAAGTAAATCATTAAACAAAAATAACGTTTCTCTGTTTGCGATTTTTGAAATTTAACTGTACTTATCCAACTCAACAAAAAGATGAGAACATTCAATTGCGTTCGGTTTTTTTTTTCCACAATCTATGTTGTGATTTTCACAACATTAATGTTCGTTTGTTTTAGTTGTACTTTTGTTCGGTAGAAAAAACCAAAATTTTTTACAAAAACAAAATACATAAACGATAAAAAACAAAAAGCCAGCGAAAAAATTTTACTCAAACAAAACATGTACACAATACATATACAAGCTATTCGTGCTGTGGTCGTTGCTAAAACTTTTTGTTTGCTTATTTCTTTACCAATAAAAAAAGAAACACTATAGAACATTAAAATGAAATGTCAGTCTACAGAACCACTACAACTGTTCTGTGTTATAACGTAGAAAAGAACAATGAATTATATTATTCGTTACTTTCTTGTTTTGTTTGTATTCACAAACACTTAAAAATGTCTACTTTTTTAGTGTTTGTGTATCGGGTGTTTCTTGGTGAGTGAGTCGTACGTTTAATAATGTTCTGTTGATTTGTTTGAACACTGAATATTACATAAGTAGGTATTAGAGTTGCCAAACTTAAAATCCCGGGATCCATACAAAAAAAGCCTGGGATTTTTTGCGAATTTTCAATTTATCAACTTTAATGAACAACAAATTTTTTTAAATGATTTTTTTATACACAAAACAGTCATAACCACTCCATAGACTCGAGAGCAATCAATAATTGTATTTTTCACACAGACACAACAACTTTGTTCGGGCCACTCCATAGTCTCGGGAGGCAGTCAATAATCGTATTTTTTACACCGACACGGTCGGCAATTCATATGTATACAACAACTTTGTTTGTTGCTTGGTTATCACTGACATAAAACCAAAAAAATTTTTAAAAATTATCAGCTCGGGCCTTCATGTCGATCGAAAACTTAAGCGAGCCACAACAATCCCTTATTATCGTTCTCTTTAGCGGCCTACTAACCATCGACTTGTCAGTCGACTGGTTTTACGTTTCTAACGTAATTCTTCAATTTATTGTCAAATGACTGTATTGCCACATCAGAAATTACACAACTAAAACGCTAGTTTCGAAAAAAACCGACAAAACATATAAATTAATCCATAAAATTGAATACAAAGCAGAGTAGAAAACAAAGTATGAAACAAAAAACAAAGCAGTAAACAAAAAATGTAGAATTGAATTTTATAAAAATATTTTAAAACCCTATATAATAAATAGTATTGTGGTTATTTTGTTGAACTATTTATGGTTTTTAATTCAAATTTTTGATATTTTTAATAATAATTTAATGAAAAATTAAATTTCATGAACTTAAGCTTAATTAAAAATATTAAAAATTTGGATTAAAAACCATAAATAGTTCAACAAAATAACCACAATACTAATTATTGTTAAAGCTAAGGCACGAGCTCTATGTGTACATTTGTCCTTAGAGTTGTGCTGAAAAAGGTCAACAGAAAAGAGAAAGACAGAATGAAAAAACAAAAAATGTACTTGGACTTCAAGAAAAATTCTTGACAAAAGTACGAAAAAACAGAAGTAAGGAAAAAACATGTAAAATCAATTAAGATGGATAATCATTCAGGAAAGCAAATTTCGATCTACCAAATGTTAAAATACAATTTGGTTTAAGGATTGATGTTTGACTATTGACGTCAGCAGTCGTCGATGGCTGCGAGTGTAAGACGGCAAATCCATCTGAGGAGATCGAGTGGTTGCGATCGAAACATGTCACGGTAACCTGCCGGCCGGGGTTCGAGCCCCAGCCACGTCAAGAATGAAAGATTATCAATAACAATTTAAATTGATTTTCATGTTGTAAAATTCCTTTCTTCATAAAAATAATTTAATAAAAATTAAATTTCATGAACTTAAGCCTAATTAAAAATATTAAAAATTTGGATTAAAAACCATAAATAGTTCAACAAAATAACCACAATACTAATTATTGTTAAAGCTAAGGCACGAGCTCTATGTGTACATTTGTCCTTCAAGTTGTGCTGAAAAAGGTCAACAGAAAAGAAAAAGACAAAATGAAAAAACAAAAAATGTACTTGGACTTCAAGAAAAATTCTTGACAAAGGTACGAAAAAACAGAAGTAAGGAAAAAAACATGTATTGCAGTCGACATCGGGGGCCAGGCTGTATACTTCAGTTTTATATTTTATCGTTAATTCTTATTTTTGAGTTTAAATATTTTTGGTTGGCAGACAACGATTATTTTTATAATTCTTATTTTTTGCTGGAAATTTCTTCGTATGGCTACTATTTTGCGCAGGAATCAAAAACGTTTTGATACCTACAGCATTAAAATTACTAAAAATAATACTTTAATTTCATTTATTGGAAAATTTGCTTCATGCCACTAAATGTGACGTGTTTAGGGAACTCAAAAATTGTAGATTCGAGAAAATGTTTACAAAAAAATTTCGATAAAGTAGATGTCAAATTGAACACCATATTCGGCAGTATAATTAATTTTTTAATTGAAAAACAACCGAATTTGTAAATAGAAAAAATACTTTTGTTAATTCAAATTGTTAATATTCAACAAATATTTTTAACAATGAATTTGTAATATTGAATAAAACATTTGTTGCTAATTAGATATAGATTTGTATTACGAGTTTGTCATATTAACAAATTATTTGGTTGATAATATGCCTTTTGAAAGAAGGAAATGCAAGTTATTTTAAAATTAATTTTGTATTAACAAATGTACTTAGATAAATGAAAAATACAATAAGTACTAATTTTAGAGGGGGGTTTAGTATCAATACAGAAAAAATTAAAAATTGTTTTTAATGACCAAAGTCATAGAATCAAGCAAACAATTTGTTGATTTTGTACCTTCTACCAAAATTATTATATCGATTACTAAATGTGATTCTATTTTCAATAAATGATTATTGACATTTTAATAAAAAAAAAAACTAGCCAACAAGGTTTTGGACTGGAGCAACCAAATATCTTTCCTAAGGTAATTTGGTGGGCTGAATTCAAATATGGAATTGGTTTTTCTCTATCACGTTAGGTTTCCGAGATACAAAAAAATTTTCTTTTTCTTTTCTTACATAAAAATCACTTACTTATTTAAAAAATAAAATAAATTTTTAAAGGTGAATGGCGTCGTTTGTATTTTGCTGGTTCGGTTTCACGTATTAGAGTCCAGCAATAGTCTCCCAGCATGATTTTGTCCCAAAATCCTTGATAATTTCCTTGATAAATTTTCATTAAATTAGGTTTTGTGGAAAAATATATAAATGCGAAGGAAGAAAATGCAATACATTGTCGGTGTCCACAATTTGTTTAAATTTCGGGCTGCAAAACCAAAATAATGTAATCATGCATATTTTAATGATTCTGATATTGAATATCCTTCTTTTCCGACCAAATATTTACCAAACACAAAGCAAAAATAGCTTGAATCAGTAACACTCAATCTCCTCAGAGGGCTTGCCGTTTAACACTCGCAGCCATCGACGACTGCTGACGTCATTAGTCAAACATCAATCCTTAAACCAAATTGTATTTAACCTTTGGTAGATCGAAATTTGCTTTGAATGATTGTCTATCTTAATTTATTTTACATGTTCTTCCTTTACTTCTGTTTTTTCGTACTTTTGTCAATTGAGTGGTTGCAAACGAAACATGTCAGGGTAACCTGTCCGTAAAAACGCCTGGGTTCGAGCCCAGGTTGAGTCAAGAATGAAAAATTATCAGTAAATTTTAATTAATTTTCATGTTGTAAAATTCCTTTCTTCATAAAAAATAATTTAATGAAAATTAAATTTGATGAACTTAAGCATAATTATAAATATTAAAAATTTGGATTAAAAACCATAAATAGTTCAACAAAATAACCACAATACTAATTATTGTTAAAGCTAAGGCACGAGCTCTATGTTTGCATTTGTCCTTCAAGTTGTGCTGAAAAGGTCAGCAAGAAAAATAAAGACAGTACAAAAAAATGAAAAAACAAAACAAAATATGTACTTTGAACTTCAAGAAGAATTCTTGACAAAAGTTCGAAAAAACAGAAGTAAAGGAAGAACATGTAAAATAAATTAAAATAGATAATCATTCAAAGCAAATTTCGATCTACCAAAGGTTAAATACAATTTGGTTTAAGGATTGATGTTTGACTAATGACGTCAGCAGTCGTCGATGGCTGCGAGTGTTAAACGGCAAGCCCTCTGAGGAGATTGAGTGGTTGCAATCAAAACATGTCAGGGTAACCTGTCCGTAAAAACGCCTGGGTTCGAGCCCAGATTGAGTCAAGAATGAAAAATTATCAGTATAATTTTAATTAATTTTCATGTTGTAAAATTCCTTTCTTCATAAAAAATAATTTAATGAAAATTAAATTTGATGAACTTAAGCCTAATTAAAAACATTTAAACATTTGGATTAAAAACCATAAATAGTTCAACAAAATAACCACAATACTAATTATGAAAAATTTCCTTTCACTCATCCAAAAAACATTTTTTATCTTCGGCTAAATATGCAAACCTTCTAACTCCCTTTCAGCACATTTTACAGGAGAGACCAAAAACTTTTTATATTTCATATTTGCAGTTTGAGAAGAAAACTAAAAATATAGTTGGTTTTACACACTTTAAGACTCAAATTGAAGTGTCGACTGGTCGGCTGGATGGCTGGTCGGCTTGTCGGCTGGTCGGCTGGTCGACGAGGCGTCTACTTCTCTACCACATGGCATCAAAATCTCAATTTACTTAAAAAGTTGATTTATCAGGTTGGCATATAAAGCCGACGATATACCATAAAAGAAGGTGGACAAATGTTAAATTTATTTATTATTGATTATTATGGGCATGACTTATAATTCAAACGAAATAAAGCGTCATGCTTTGATCAAAATCGGTCAAATCGTTCTCAAGTAATGACGAATTGTATAAGCGGAAACGCCTTAATTTGGGCGAAATATTGATTCAGCAAGCTAAACTAAATTAAAACCACATAACAAAGTCCTTGCTTCCGACTTTGTCTTATTTTGACTGTTCTCAAGATAATTACTTTGCTATTAAGTGAATATTTAAATTATTTCTAAATTCCAAAACTTTATTTGCAATGCATCTGAACAAAGCCATGCATGCTTTCCTTAACGCAACCATATAAATATTGGCAATGTCGTATATCCCTAAATGTGTAATAAGTTATACCAAACAGTGCAACAATAATTTTGTTGCTGCTTTATTGATATTTATTTTTACAATGCAAATAAAACAGTAATTTTTATCAAAGCAGTATTAAAACAGTTTTACTGCAATGAGTTTTGACGTTTTGGAACTCGCCCTATTTGGTAATTTTATAAAAATATAAATGTTTATTAAATCTAAAAGGTAGTTTTAGTTTAGTTAAAAATATAATGGAATCAATTAAAACATTAATTAAATTTAGTAGAAGCGTTATTTGTGTGGCACAAACTGCCACCTGAACCGGGTTGGAATCACTTGTATTATGTATTTGGTTTTTTGTGGCTACCGTAAAAACTCACACAAATGAAACGCTGGGCATGACTGGGACTACTTTTGTTTGTATGGGGTTTTATGGCTTTAGCAAGAACATTTTGTTGTCAACTAGAATAATTCTGTTGCGTATGATTTTGGATAGGTTTCGTTTTGTCATGTATAATAGAGCTGGGCCTGGCCAGGCCCAGGGGTATACAATATGCTCAAAAATTCCATTAAGTCAATTGGCACGCCCACAGTGTTTAAATTTACACTTTTTTTCTCGTTTTCTTGTAAAAACACTTTGATTGATAACAACATAAACTTTCGTTCTAAAATATTTAATAATTATACAAAAAAACTGGAAAAAAGTCAACAAATGCCTGGCCAGACACTTGTATACACTTGTGGGTTAAGCAATTGTTTTAATTGATAAAAAAAACTATTGAACATTTCTTTCTGTGAATATTATTAGAAAAAATTGTATAAGATTTCATATTGTTGCGATTCTGGAACTAATCTCTATCCCTATCTCTGTTTAAAAAAAGCCAAATGTTCTTATGCGTTTGTCGGTGCTGCCGCAGAATTATTTAATTTAAAAAAAATTTTGGCGTCTTGTCCTTATTGCTTAAAAAGTCACATCGTCAATGCCTTTTATTACTTAATATCTTCACACCTAAAAAATAATAGCCATAATGAGTTGCATTTGACATTTGTACACCATTTACAAACTTCAAACAACTTTTTTTTCCTTTTTTATCCTTAAAACCTTCAAATTAAATTTTAATTCTGTAATAGAAAGTTTAATGACCCGTCTCTAATACACTAAGGTAGTAGCTATTAAATCTTTTATTTCAAGGGAACTAAACTTACCTATACACACAACAATATAATATACATTAACACATTTTATATAAAATAAACCTGCAAACATGTGGAAAAAAATATGTATGTATATAAAATGTCCGTGAATTGTCCTTCAATATTTGTTTGTTCTTATCGTGTAAAACACAAAATGAATTTTTATACCAGTCCATTTCATTTATAGCTTTCGCTTCGTTTTAAAATAAAAAAAAAAATGAATTGAAAAAGATGTGCGAAAATACTCTTAATCTTTTGTGCATTTATGTGGTCTTTAGTTGAGGTTTTTCTTTTTAGTTGGTCCAGCTGTTTGGTTAAATTTGAAATGCAATTGTTTTCAAAGTCTCCAGCAAGGGAAAAAAGAAAACATTTACTTAGCTAAATTGACTGCTAGTTGGTAAAACTATTTTTGATGTTTCTGTTCTTCTGCTGTTGTGTACTATTAAAATGCGTATGTGTTTGTTTTTGTAGTTCTGGTGACAGAGGCAATGACAATGCAAAAGCTTTTGTCCAATTCAAGATTACATTTTTAACAAAATCCCTTGTCATTGCATTACAAATGTTTATTTTTCATTTAAACTGTTTGCAGTTAAATGGGACAAGTGTAGTCGGGAATTATCACAAAAACTTAAGGTGATTTCATTTAAATAATTTTACTTGCTATGTATTTAAAGCAGGAGCGGATCCAGCTTGGGGGGGGGGGGGTTATTAAAAACAAAATTTCCATGTTCCTTGCCAATGCAACAGTTCAGACTCAAGTTTAGATGTTAGTAGGTGTTTATCTCTTTTATCAAATATAAACAGTTCATCCGCTAGTTGTGATTTTAAAAGTTTTGTATCTGTTTATGACTTGATAACACTTTGAGGTAGAATTTAGGTAAGTTCAATACATTTAGGATATTTATTGGAAAAGGTGTTTTGAGATCTAAAATAAATTCAATAGGAGGAATGTAACCTACAACTCGGTAGTAATCTTCAGCATTTCCATTGGAACCTCCATTTGAACGCAAATAACTATACTATAACTTTACCAATTGCAAAGTTCTTGGAAATATTGCATGCTGGTGTTTTTTTAATTTGCAAAATCAATGGCAAATTGAGCAGTTTATCCGCTTTGTGTAAAAAAAATACTTTAAAATCGCCTAAAAGCAAACTTTTTTTGCGTTCAAAATTTTTCAATACTCGGAAAATTTTTCGTAATAATACACAAACTATTTGTATCAAATTTTAAAAATAAAGCTGTAACGATATGCAGAAATTTATGTTCTCTTTGTATGGGAGGGGCTACTCCCACTTATCTAAACCAACCCACATTTTGACAGATGTCTTGTAATTCCAAAATATTTGTTCCATATTTGTAAACTGTTTTCCATAATACAGTAATCAATATATTGGCATTTCCTTAGAATCATCAACCAGGATGGAACAATAAAATGTTGATAATCATCGTTTTTTTACTGTTTTACTTGAGGAAATTGGGCTGGAAACTGGAAATATTTATATATTATTTTTAAGCTACTTCTAAAGACATTTTTATATAATTATTTTACATGCCCGTAGGTTCGCGACCGGTACATAAGCCAATTTAGCAAAAACCAATATAGATATTTTATTGCGTAAATACTGGATAGAGACCTATATTTAAACACTTTTAAAATAAGTTAATCACTTTTGAATACTCCGTTCCATTTTACAGATTTTTGCATTTCTCTACTGTCAGCCAAAGTTGCCTTCTATTTTGCGTACGTTCGTGACCACATGTTTATACATAACTATTATTATAAAAACTTAATCTCGATGAAATCCATCTTTTGCGCTAAGGAAAAGTTTTGTTTTCTATATTTTTTGTGCATCATTGGCGTACGAACGTACATTGTAACGCGCTATGTGAATAACAAAAATCGACACTTATTCCCGTACCAGTTGTAGATAAATTCAAAACACAAAGTTTAGGTGGCATATAAAAAGATTTCCCAGCTAGCTAGCATATATGTGGTATTTTGATTCTAAACCCGTATTTAAGCGCATTAACATATAAATACTCTTTATGCCTATTAACCGAAGAGTATAATTTTTATAAAAATACAAAAACAAAGAATTGAACGAGACAATAGAGAAAAAAACCATGGCATGGTGTAGTTCCACGTAGGGTAAATTTGCTCCCTCCCCAATTGACCATAAGCCAAACGCCTTGACAGAATCTTACCCTAACATTTACTTAAATCTGTCCCTAATGAAGACTAATAATTATAACTTACATCCTGCTGCCATTAACCTTCGTTACCCTTCCCATTTAAAAGATTTTTAGAAGTTCATTTTAAATAAGTAGAAAAATACAATTTATTGAAAAAAATTAATAGTGAAATAAGATAAACATACATTAATAATCATTTTTGTTAAAAATGATCTTTACCATAAGGTTGTTGAGGTAATACTAAATAAATTCAACTTTCCTATTCTTTTAAATTGCAATATGAACCACAAAAAAATATATAAGGGGACAGTTAAAAAAAAAACAACAATCAAATGTATATTCAATAATACTAATAATTACAATAATAAAATATTTATGTTTCATTACTCACAACATACTAGTTGGTGTTCCAAATTACAGCTGTCTCGATTGAAGGGCCCAGCAAAACGAGATGATAATGAAGTTTCTCTTCTTTTCTTTTTGTTGTTGGCTTTAAACGAATTCTCAAATTATATTGTAATTATTAATATGTGTATTACATGTAATTGAGAAGTGATTAAGAAAGATACTTTTAATTTAATTTTTTTTTAGTTACAGTGATAAGCTAAATTATAAGTACAAATGATTTTAATTATTCTAAATTCATTTAAAAATTGTTATAGGGTCTGAGATCTAATTTATTTTATAAATTGCTTTAAAATTCAAGAGTATTAATTAAAATCATTTGTACATATTGTTATTAATAAATTTATTAAAGTTAAGTTAAATCAAGTATTTTTTCCTTCAATTCAGCATTTTAAGTAGTTAAAATTTAAGAGGTAATTAGTTAAGTTCTACAATTTTTAGGGCAAACTAAATTTAATATTTTATAGATTGCATTAAAAAAAAATTAAAAATTATATTATTAATTTTAAATCAAATTATTTAAATCGGTATATGGAAAAGTTTTATATAACTCATCAAAAAAAAAATAGTTTAGCTTATTAAATTTTGTATTAAGTAATCCGAAATGTTATGAGAAAATGCATGAAAATTGATTTAAACTATTTGGTGTCAAATCCGTTTATTTGAGTAACATATTTTAATTCCAGATTCTTGCAGACCATTGGTATTATGTAAGTGAAAAGGTTCCAAAAGTTGACCACACGCCACGTGTGGTTGAATGAAAATTGGCAATAAAGTTCAAGTCTTTTTGGCAAACTGGAGTTCCTTTTTTGTACCAGATTATTAGTCCCTGTTCCGAAGGAAGATTGTCAACCCAAGTATCAGGTGGTGACTTTATTCTAACGATTAAAAAATATTTCTGTAGGATTTTGACACGACTAATTGAATTCCATATTACCTTGGTTTTAATTTTTGTATCCTCTCACAAGTACTTTCCATAAAATTATACAGTCATCCAAAAATTATTTTACTTAAATAAACTTTTGACTTTAAGACACAAATAAAAATATTATTAAATCATTGAATAATTTCACTTCAACTCGAAATTTTTGCACTTTTTGATTTTATTTAATTCTTTTTGGTTTTGTTTTACTTATGCACTTGTTCGTTCTTCAACAGTTTTAAAGGCAATGACTTAATTGAAGTAAAAGTTAAACAATAAAGTGAATAAAAAAATGCGTAGTTAGAATTGGGTTCGATCGTTAATGCTAAATTAAAAATTGGAAGTTAGAAAAAGACAAAATTATTAACATGGTCAGCATAAGGTGATCTGAAAGAGATCAACTCATTTTACATGTAAACGCCGAATTTAATTACCATATATGGTCATGAAGTTGAACTAAATAAATGAGAGCGACAGAATTGAAAACATAAATATGTATGTAAATATGTATAATTAAATATGTTACTGCAAATGAACGATGCAAAATGCATGAAAAAAAAACAAATAACAGCATGCAGAAAAAGGTGAAGGATCCTTATTGACATATGTGCATTTAATTTTGCTGTATAAAAGTTTTAAGAAGAAATAATTTTATTTTTCATTTAACCACAAATCGTTACAACATTTGTGACCCCAGAAAATGCCCATATATGATCGATAAGTACTGTATACTATTGATAATAGGGTAATATATTAGAAGTGGAGCTCTTTTTGTGTCAAACAGTTTTTATTTACAACATCAAAATTTATTGTGTGATATTATGTACTGCTTTACCTTAAAAATGTTAATCCATGTATACTAATTTTTCTCCCTTTTTCACACTACCTATTTTATTATTAAAAAAAAAGAATACAAAAATTAAAGGGAGGTATTTTCAAAGTAAATTCGTTTTGACTTTAAACATTAAAACATTATAAGTCTAGACCAAAAACATGCGAAAAAATGAGAAAAGCATTTTTCAGTTTGATGAACTTAAAATTCATATCGTTTTCTATTTGGAAATTCTTTCACAAGCTTTTTACAAGCCATAAGTACTGAATACATATGTGTGTATAATCTAAGATATATGAACATATTTAACATTTGAAGTTATGGAGAATAACTTACAAATAAAACATAAAAAAAAATCCGTAATTAAGTCTAGAACATCATCGTCAAACTCAACATCCACAAAGCATAATCAAAATCTCAATAAAAGCAGCATAATGTAGATAAAGGAGATAGAACATAAATGTATTTTTTATTTGTACAGAGTAGCGCATAAGTTACTTTATGATGTTAATATTTACAAACCCTTAGCTAAATTTAAAAAAAAAGCCAACGGTAAATAAAATCAGAAAAAAAAAGAGTTATTCATTAAAAAAATCATAACGTTACTAATGCGCCGCTCTGTAGTTTAGCAAAGTAGAAAGTCTGTGTTATTCTCTTTTATTGCATACATTTACGCAAAAGTGGAAAAATGTTAAAAAAGTAATATTACAAAAACATTTTCGCATTAAAAAGAAAGTTAAGTATAGCAACCATAAAATAAAAACAAATTTTCTTAACTCCACTACAAATATTTTACGTAATACAACATGCATTTTTTACATGATAAAAGAATTTTTGAAAAACTTTTAGAATAGACATAAGAACTCGCATAATGCGAAGTACCTTATTATTGCTTAAAGGGATTTTTAAAGTTTCAAAGATTATATATTTTTGAAATGTCTTTTCATTATTTTTGCACAATTTACCATGTAGCTAGCAATGTGGTCCCACTATTGAAATCTCTTTGCAATATCGATAGCGATGTATCTTTAGGTAAGGTAAATTTAGCTCACAAAAAATCTTTTTCAGACCATTCTAAATATACATATCTTGGCAAAAGCTATCAAAGTGAATAGCAAAAACTTGTAATCAGAGTGTCCAATTCGGCTAATTGGCAGTGAGCTAATCTATAAGTACCACATTGTGCGAAAAAGAACGAAAAGAAATTATCACTCAATATTTTTCAAACGACAACAAAGTGTTGTCAATAATTCAACAACATCTGTTGTCAAATTTTTAACAAAACATTGTCAAATTAAACCAAAGATGTGAAAAACACCATTGTTCTCTTATAGATTCCACCTGTTTTTCATTACTGATAGCATATGAACCTACCTACATATGTTGTGAACTTTCCTTATTGATAGCAGTTTAACAAATAAAAAAAGTTGCAAATTTTTAATAATTAATTAACAAATTAATAATAAATTAAAATACTATAACATCTTTAGTAAAAATAAACACTAAACTATGTTAAAAACATTAGAGTTCCACAAAGATCTTCTTTTTGAAGAAAAATTAAATGTCTAAAACACAAATGCTGAAAATACTAAAAGTTTGCTATCATGTCAACTCAAAAAACTTCGTATATCCAAAAACATGGAATTAATGATTATTTTAAGGGTAAGTAAAAAAATTTTGTTATTCGTGCTTAATTCCCAGTTTTTATTCTTGATAAAAACACTTGAAATTTATTGTTGATGCATTTCACTGGTTGCTTAGGCCAGATCATCAGGAAACTTCATCCATAAAGATTTTAGAAAAACTAAAGATATTAAACCAAATAAAACTGTTAAACGTATAAGACTTATAGCAACAGTTTTACTTGTAACAATATCAAAGCTTTAACAAAACACATCAACAATAAAAAAAGTGGGTTTATCTCATCTTACATTCCCCCCTACAATTAGTTGAAATTCTCTCAACATTAATTGTAGTTGTAAGTAGGTTAAGAAAAACAAAATAAAAAAAAACAACAACTTACAAAAGATGTTGTCAATTAAGTGTTTTTTTTTAGGCCGTGCACTTGCCTGTTTATTATCAAAAAGTAATTTCAATTTTTGGGAATACAAAATTTTAATTTCAAAAGATTTTGTTATTCGTGCTTAATTCCCAGTTTTTATTCTTGATAAAAACACTTGAAATTTATTGTTGATGGGATAAGCTATTCCTATGCATTTCACTGGTTGCTTAGGCCAGATCATCAGGAAACTTCATCCATAAAGATTTTAGAAAAACTAAAGATATTAAACCAAATAAAACTGTTAAACGTATAAGACTTATAGCAACAGTTTTACTTGTAACAATATCAAAGCTTTAACAAAAAAAACTGGGAATTAAGCACGAATAACAAAATCTTTTGAAATTAAAATTGTGTATTCCCAAAAATTGAAATTACTTTTTGGTAAGTAAAAAATATACAATAATTTGCAATATGTAGTTAATTTAACAATTCTTTTTAAGTGATATTTAGAAGCATGCTGTATTTAAATAAAAAAGATCTAAATGAAGCTATACCGAACTTAGATCCCCGCATTAAATTAAGGGAAAAATTAATATCATAGAAAAAAAACCCCCCAAGTAAGTTAGATTGTGTTGCAATTTTTATTTTATATAAAAATAATTTGTAAGTTTTGTTTTTAGTTCGGTATCGACGATGGAACTGTTTCAATGCTATCTAAATTAGAGTTTGGCTATATTAAAATGAAGGCACTAAGATGTCTTTAAATTTGTAGGTCCAGTAGCGGAAAAGTTTTATATAAGATAAGGTCAATATTTTCTTTTATTAATGAATATGCAATAAATTTCAGTGTTTTTATCAATAATAAAAATTGGGAATTAAGCACGAATAACAAAATCTTTTAAATTAAAATTTTGTATTCCCAAGAATTATTTTGATAATAAACAGTCAAGTGCACGGCTTAAAAAACTGAAACTGGCAATATGTTTTATTATTTAAAGCAGGTTGTTTTTGTTTTTTCTTTAACTTCTATTGTAGTTGTACAATTAATGTTGGAAGAATTCCAACCAATTGTAGTGGGGAATGTAAGAAAAGATAAACTCACTGTTTATTGTTGATGTTTTTGTTTAAACTTTGATATTGTTACAAGTAGAACTTTTGCATTCAATTCTTAAACGCTTAACAGTTTTATTTGGTTTAATATCTTTAGTTTTTCTAAAATCTTTGGACGAAGTTTCCTGATGATCTCGCCTAAGCAACCAGTGAAATGCGCATAGGAATAGCTTATCCCATCAACAATAAATTTCAGTGTTTTTATCAAGAATAAAAATTGGGAATTAAGCACGAATAACAAAATCTTTTAAATTAAAATTTTGTATTCCCAAGAATTACTTTGATGCAACGATGGCAATTTTTTTTCAATGAAATCTGTAGATTTTAATTAAAGTAAATAAATAAATAAAAAAATATTTATCTCATGTATTTTTTTTTTTTTTTGTTAGTTTACAATGGGTTATTATCAGGGAAACCAAAAATATGCAATTGCATGTTTTTGCTTGTGCGACCAATGAAGGCAGAAACAATATATTTATGTTTTTTAGATCTTTTTATGAATTTTGGCATCGATTTGTTAGTGCATAATTTTGCATATTTTACCGTTTGCAGCATTATTTTGCATAATTTAGTTAAATGAGCCTTTTTGCAGCATTTTTAAAGTTTTTAGCGCATATTTTGCATTTTTGAGGCATATTTTGATACATTTTAAATTTTGATGATGCCCAAAAAAGTTTTTTTTTTGCGAAATTTTTAATTTCTATCTGTATAACCAACGTGTTGCCTCAATTTCACTATCTACATTTAATGTTTACTCGAAAATTGTAAAGCAAAGTAGGTTGTCATAAAAATTTTATATATAAGCAAAAATTAAGGATAAATCTGTTATATACTTTTTTGGCGATGTGTGTAAACATAGAAATCTGAACAATTTAGAATCACTTTTTTAATTGATATTACGATAACCATCCGTCCATCTGGCTGATTGCCTGTCCATGTTAATTTTGTGCGCAAAGTGGCAATCTTGTTGATATAATTTGGTAAATATATTTTATTTGTACTAAAGACGAGTTCTATGTAAATGGTGAGAATCGGTCTATAATTTTACATATTACCCATAAAAATTTATTTCCAAAGTAGACTTTTTGTGTCCGCAAACCATCGAATTATGTTGGTATTTAGATTAAATTAAATGGAACTGTAATTGAATTGTTGAATATTTTGTTTCAAACTATTTTTAAATTTTTTGGGGCATATTTTTAGCAATTTTCAGGGCATATTTTCAAATTTTTACTGCATATTTAATGCGCATAAAACGTGTTTTTAGAGCATATTTCTGGTTTCCCTGGTTATTATTAACGAGACTGAGAACTATCTGTAATTGAAATGGCACATAAATGTTGTCAATAAATCAACGTTGTGTTATCTAAATAGTAAGAACATGTTGTCGAAATGAGACCATTATGGTATAAATATGATAACAGTTTGTTGTCAGAATCAGAACAATTGGTGGACATAATGAGAACGAGGTGATTTAAAAATCTTGAGCTAAACGTAAATAAATTGAACACAAAGCGAAGGATGGTTTTGGTTTCTTTTTTTATATCGGATTTTTACCTCTGTAAATTCATGCAAGTTCGATTTTCTCCAAAGACTCTGATCTGTTTCACTTCAATGAGATAAACGTCTAAGTTACTATTGCTCGGTTAAATAAGTAAGAATATAATTTGTAATTGTAAATATAACATTTAATTACAAAATCAATGAATGGAATGAATTTTTTTATTTAATTCAATTACAAAGTTAGATAAATACAACCACTAATGGCGATTTCTTTTCTGAAAAAAATATGTTACAGTATGTACATGTAACATTTTCTAATGTTACCTATAATCACTGGAATTGTTACATGTTGTGCAATTTCAATAGAACACAATTAGCTGCTTTTATTTACAACTATTACACTTTCATCGTTAATGTACTTCATGAGCGATTTTTAAAGCTATTTAAGCGGTTTCTGCAAGCAATTATGGCTTGGAAACAAATATTGACATCACTAATGGCTTAAAAAAATTTAAATGATTATCATATAAATAGACTTTTTTTTTATTTTAATGTGTAAATATATTTACATTTTGTTTTAAAATAATTTTTTTACAAAATTATGAGCTGTATGAATTATGACAAACAAAATAAAACATTGGTTGTACAAACAAAGTAGTAAGTACCAAAATTGTAAGACAGGGCAGTATGAACACCTTAAGTAAAAGCAAGGGTAAAACATGCAACATGTTTTGCACGTTTTTTATCAACATATTCACAAAAGAACTTTAAAATTTTTCCCACAGTTGTATTTTTTGTACAAACGAACACAAAAATATAGAACATGTAACATTAATGCAACATTTTTCTCAGAAAAGAAATCGCCATAAGACATGGGCCTTCACAGAAAAAATTATTAGTAATTTTTTATCAATTAAAAAAATTATTTAAAAAGTATTTAAACTTAATTAATGTAATAATTGAATCAATTATTTTTTTGTTGAACGAATATTAAAAATATAATTTTGATTTAATTAACATTTGAGTTGTTTTGAAATTAATTTTGAATTAAAATAATAATCAAATAACAAAAAAAAATTTCATTTAAAATAAAATAATTTTAACTTGTGTAATTGGAAATTGTCAAAATCAATCAACACATTGTTTGAAACGGCAAAGTTTTTTGATCATTTTTGTAATTAAAATTAAATATATAATTTATTGAAAAAAAAATCTTCAAAATATATAATTTTTACAATTTTTAGTAATCAATATAATCATTTTGGTAATAGGTGCAAAATCAACAACTCGGTTGCTTCGTTCTATGAATTTGGTATAAAATTGGTGATTAGAGAAAATTTTTAATTTTTTCTGTGTTGTAAAAGGTGTATTTTTAAGCCAAAAGGATCGTTCAAACGAACTGTCATACCACGCTTACTTTTTTAAATATATGAGTCCTATACTATTTCTAGTCAACATGAATCACGTTACCTAATTTTATCTTAACATACTTAAAAAATCAGTTACAATTTGAGCAGCTTATAGAAGTTTCGTAACTTGTATGACAAACTGTTAACTTTGAATAACGAGTTAAACATTTTTGATTTGCTCGCACCACATAGAAAACGACACGTTCTTTTCAAACGGGGAAAGTATAAAATATATAAAGATAAATTTTAAACACAATATAAAGAAAAACATAGCGAATAATTAATTCTTCATTACTAATTCCAAAATTTAATTCTTTGAGTTATGACGACGTTGCAGATTATATATATTATTATTCAAAATAGTTAGTTTTGCCAATAAATCCATTAAGTTGTTTTGTTTAGCCATGAAAAAATTAATTTAGCTAAACTCCGTTTTAATTCAGCATTCATATAATTAGTGCTATACATTTCCATCTTCACCTATTGTATTAGTAAAATTTCAAACCGATCAAGCATCTAAAAACAAAATAAAGTTGTTTTAACAAAATTTTGTTCTCGCTTTCTTAACAGCGAATTTCTTGGATACAAAACGTTTCCGTAGATAACAAATTGGCAAGTGCATGGCTTAAAAAACTGAACAATCAAGCAGGTTGTTTTTTCTTAACCTACTTACAATTACAATTAATATTGGAAGAATTCCAACCAATTATAGTGGGGAATGTAAGAAGAGATAAACTCACTGTTTATTGTTGATGGTTTTGTTTAAACTTTGATATTATTACAAGAAGAAATGTTGCTTATAGTTCTTATACGCTTAACAGTGTTATTTGGTTTAATATCTTTAGTTTTTCTAAAATCTTTGGATGAAATTTCCTGACGATCTGGCCTAAGCAACCAGTGAAATGCGCATAGAAATAGCTCATCCCATCAACAATAAATTTCAGTGTTTTTATCAAGAGTAAAAATTGGGAATTAAGCACGACAAACAAAATCTTGTAAATTAAAGGCAGGGCTTTTAGAGAAAGAAGCTTTGACAGCAGTTATTTTTACAGAAGTTGATTTTGATAACAACATGTTTACAATATTTTATAAAGAATTAAAGATATCTGATAATTAAGCATTAATGAGAGCTATAAATCCATTGTAGACCTCATACTTCAAACATTTTATCATAAAGTTTTGTTGTGATTTTTATCTTGATACAAATAGGTTTTTGTTAGAAGTGTGATTTCTGATGGCTTTGCTTATAAAGAAGCTACGTTCCACTTTAAACCTCCACAATCTTGTTAAATTTCTTGTTCTTCTATTTTACTTATAGGTATGCATCGTAAACAATATGAATATATGTATGCATACTTATAAAATATCCCTTTCGGAAATTTCAGTAGTGAAGCTGTACTAATACACTATCGACTTGGTGACCAGTACAACCGACCAACTGTAGGCCAACCGATGCTTTATTTTATATACATTTAGCATGTGCTTGTCATAGAAAATCCATTAATTATATATTATATATCGAGGGTTATTTTTCAAATAGTGCAAAATCACAATTTTACAGGAGAGCGAAAAAAACTCTAATGGCGATTTCTTTTCTGAGAAAAATGTTGCATTAATGTTACATGTTCTACATTTTTGTGTTCGTTTGTACAAAAAATACAACTGTGGGAAAAATTTTCAAGTTCTTTTGTGAATATGTTGATGAAAAACATGCAAAACATGTTGCATGTTTTACCCTTACTTTAACTTAAGGTGTTCAACTGCCCTTTTCTAAAACTTTGGTGCTTACTACTTTGTTTGTACAACAAATGTTTTATTTTGTTCGTCATAATTCATACCGCTCATAATTTTGTTAAAAATTGATTTTAAAACAAAATATAAAAATATTTACAAATTAAAATCAAAAAAAGTCTATTTATATTATAATCGTTTTAATTTTTATAAGCCATTAGTGATGTTAATATTTGTTTCCAACCCGTAATAGCATGCAGAAACTGCTTAAATAGCTTTAAAAATCGCTTATTAAGTACATTAATGATGAAAGTGTAATAGTTGTAAATAAAAGCACTAATTGTGTTCTATTGAAATTGCACAACATGTAACACTTCGAGTGATTTTAGGTAACATTAGAAAATGTTACATGTATGTACTGTAACATATTTTTCTCAGAAAAGAAATCGCCATAAGAGTATTTACTAAACATTTTTTTTAAATAAAAAACATCTAAATCATTCATATTTTAATTTTTTCTTAATTTCAGATATTCGCACTTATATGTCTGATAGCACTATTTACAAATTAAACTATTTGAACATAATTGAAAATGAGCTCTAACGAAAACTATTTGAGACTTCAGTTTAAGTTACACGAATTTTTATTAAAATTAATAGCAAAATTTAAAGAAACGCGTAATCAAGTTAGCAGAACTCGAAATTAAGTTAGAATTTTACACTTAAGTTTATTGAAAAGCAATAAATAATTGAACTTTATCCACATATTTAAAATTATCATAAAAATATTGATCTTCTTGCGAAATAGCAGACTTCAATGCTTTGGAAATGCATCCGTTTGCTAAGTTAAAAAGAACGTGAGCCAGATTGTAAGGGGTTCGCTTCTATTTATATGATCACTACACAGTAGGGAAGCCAAACGGGAAATCCCGAAAAGCCGGGATTTTTCGGGATTGACAAATCCCGAATCCCGGGATTTTTAATATATCAACTTATGTGTACAACAATGTTCGTTTTTATTGAGTTTTTATACTCTATACAAAAAAAAATTATTAAAAACTATAATTCAGTTGTATTTTTTATTTTTATCAGGGGTGTGATGGAAATCGAAAACGCAAAACGCAAGAATTTGAAAGTTATTTTTAATAAACTTTTAATCAAATTTTTATAATTTTTTTTATAAAATTATGTTTAATAATCCAAATTTTTAATATTTTTAATTAGGCTTAAGTTCATCAAATTTAATTTTTCATTAAATTATTTTTATGAAGAAAGGAATTTTACTGATAATTTTTCATTCTTGACTCAATCTGGGCTCGAACCTAGGCGTTTTTACGGACAGGTTACCCTGACATGTTTCGATTGCAACCACTCCATCTCCTCAGAGGGCTTGCCGTTTAACACTCGCAGCCATCGACGACTGCTGACGTCATTAGTCAAACATCAATCATTAAACCAAATTGTATTTAACCTTTGGTAGATCGAAATTTGCTTTGAATGATTATCTATTTTAATTTATTTTACATGTTCTTCCTTTTTCGTACTTTTGTCAAGAATTCTTCTTGAAGTTCAAAGTACATATTTTGTTTTGTTTTTTCATTTTTTTGTCTTTCTTTTTCTTGCTGACCTTTTCAGCACAACTTGAAGGACAAATGCAAACATAGAGCTCGTGCCCTAGCTTTAACAATAATTAGTATTGTGGTTATTTTGTTGAACTATTTATGGTTTTTAATCCAAATTTTTAATATTTTGAATTAGGCTTAAGTTCATCAAATTTAATTTTTCATTAAATTATTTTTATGAAGAAAGGAATTTTACAACATGAAAATTAATTAAGTTCATAAAATAAATTTGATGAACTTAAGCCTAATTTAAAATATTAAAAATTTGGATTAAAAACCATAAATAGTTCAACAAAATAACCACAATGCTGATTATTATGTTTAATAGATAAATATATGTATAATATTTGCCATAAAATTCTTTTTCTACAGAAATCTTGTTTAAAAACGACTTGTAAAATTCTTGCCTTTTGCGTTTTCGATTTCCATCACACCCCTGTATAATTCTTATTTTTCTTTTTTAAAAATATATGTTTAATATCGAGGGTTATTTTTCAAATAGTGCTATCTGAAATTTTTCAAAAAAATTTTTTTTTATAGAAACGTGTTCACTGACGGAAGGATCATCTGTCATTTAAATTTGAAAAAAAAAAAAATTTTCCCAAAACGTTTTTATACCCTTCACCACAGGTGGAAAAGGGTATATATAAGTTTGTCATTCCGTTTGTAATTTCTATAATATTGATCTTATACCCTATAAAGTATATATATTCTGGGTCCTTATGAGGGGAGAAGTTGATTTAACGATATCCGTCCGTCCATCTGTCTGTCCGTCTTACGTTTGATATGTGTTTTCCGGAGACTCCAGACATGATAGCGGCTACGTTGTTTTACATTTATGTCACATATAGTCCACCATTTCTTGCTATTGAAATTCAGCCAGATCGGTCCAACAATGGCTGAGATATGACCAAAAAACTACGACTGCCTCTAATTTTTCCAAAAAATCCCTTGTGGTTGTTGTATTTGTATTACTTTTTTCTGTATATCTGGAGAACGGCAAGAGCCAAAGCTTTAAAATTAGGTACAAACATTTAGGTTATAAATATACACCATCCTACAAAATGTGGGCAGGATTGGAGAAGTAATACAAAAAGTATTAAAAATTGTATAAAAACCTGAATTTTTTGACTGTAATATGACCTATGGTTACGCCTTATATCAGAAGGTCGGACATTTTTAATAGAAAATATTTTCTGAAAAGTTCGGGAAAATCGGTTCAGATACGAAAAAGTTATGACCAAAATATGAATTTTTTTTTGAAAAATACCCATTTTCAGGAACCATAGATCTTCCCGAGTCCATCTTTTATAGCCAAAATAACTGGAAAATTTCTTCTTAAACACGTCGGTATGTAAATCTGTCAAATCGGTTAAGAAATAGCAGAGTTATGACCAAAATACTGAAATCCCAAAAATTACTCTTTTATTTATAATTAAGATTGTTTTTTATACCCTTCACCGAAGGTCCTACACCCTAGAAAGCGAAGTTCAAATCCGGTTGTCGTCTCTTCTTCCTATCCCCTCACCCCCCCCCCCCCCCCCAATCATCCAATATGATTTTGTTATCACCCTTCTTTATTATTTCATATATTTAACGAAATAATTTTAACGAATAGAAACTTAAAACGATTTAAAAAAATATTTACCAGTTATCGCTTTTTAAATTTCATTTATAATGAAGTCGTAAGTATTGTAAATATGTATGTATATGTATATGTAAAAATTATTTAGTTGCTCTATATTCTACTCGCACAATGGTGAAGGGTATATAAGATTCGGCACAGCGGAATATAGCACTCTCTCTTGTTTTTTCATAAATGTTGTTTTGTGCTATCTAACACACAAGTTTTTTTTTTTTTTTTTTGTAAAAAAGTGCTATCTACATAAAAAATATTACTTCATATAATAAAATGATAAAAATGGTTATTAGAAAGTAGACATATTATACATCAAAGGGTTGGGAATAATGTCTAGATTAACCAAATTATTGCGCGTCACTTACAGAGTTTTGTACGAGATTGATAATGGCTTAGGGAACCATTAAAAAAAAAATAAAATGGAGGCCTTTACAGAATTTTTATTTTGCTATATGTCTTAAACTGTAATTTTTTTTTTTTTTGAAGTTCTTAAAACTTAATAAATAATAGAGTTGTCAATTATTCGCCTTTCAACTTTGTTCGAATAATTCAAATAATTGTTTTTGTTCGTTCGATCAAACGATTAAATCTAAAAAACTATTCGATTAATCGATGAGAATAACGAATAAAAAAATTATTTTAACAAAAAAATTACTATGGAAAATCTTCCATTCCATCCGCTATGACTTTTTTTTTGATGCATAAAATTTTTCATCTTAACTCCACATAGTTGTATTACTTTAAGGCATTGTAAAACCCTTAATTCCTTAATAATTCTATATTACTCTGGATTTTCGAAGTCGTTGGAAGACCTACCATCTTCAGCCAAACTTCTGTCTACAATTTCTTCTATCGACAGCCACTGTCTTAATGTATTTTTCCATTGGACCAAGTTCGGCATTTCTTGATGTCGTTGGATTATCTTCCACTACATTGTTTTCAATGGTAGTATTGTGGCACTTACAAATTGTAAAGATATACATATATAATTTAAAAAAATTGTATTATAATACAATAACAACAATTTTTACTTTCAATATATTTTTTATATAAATCAATTCTTTATTTTTAAGCTTTTTGTTTATTTCTAAATTTTTCACCCGATATTGAAAAGTTTCCTTTCTTCAAAATTTTTTAACGTTTGACTTAAAATCAAAACAGCTGATACAATTGAGAAGATACAAAACTCGTTCGTTGCAGAATTAAAAAAACGAGATGGCAAATGATTCTTACAGTTCTTTTGGCGCTTTATTAGACGAAATATTCTGATTGTGTGTCCGTGCTAAAAACATGGAAGAGGACATGCATTGATACAATTAGAATATCATTTCATTTCATATTTTAAATTTTGTAGCGAACGAGTTTTGCAACTCACCTACTCAATTGTTTGATAAGATTTGTTAAATAAAAACATAAAATACATTTTTGATATACAATGTGTACTCAACACGGTTTTTGCTTACTAAAAATTGAGAATAATTACAACCAGGGCTATAGCAACAATATTTTTTAACTTTCCTATATTTTGTAGAAAATCACTTAAAACTTGTTCGATTAATCGACATTAATTAATCGATTTATTCGTTATTCGAAAATCGGCGTTTTGAAATTATTCGAACAATAGTGTGGTTTTGTTTGATCGATTAATCGAATTATTCTTAATCGGTTGACAACTCTAATAAATAAACCTTTTATTCTAGGGCGTGACTGATGAAAATTTTTTTGGTTTGTATTGGCTTCTACTTGGTTTAATGTAGTATGTATGTAAAAAAGAAAAAAGGGGCTTAATTTGGACCGTCAAAAAATTGGTCATTTGGGGGAAGGATCCGAGATGGCATAAGTGGCGCCCAGAATTTCAGGTCGGATTAAAAAGTCACCAAGGACAAAAATGAAGCCACTATCAAGCCATGAACAACGATATGATGAGATCGGACTTTAAATGGCAGCGCTTCATATAAAAAACCAAAAGTGCTGTATTTTGGGGCGTGGCAAAATAAAATTTGTCCTGTTATAGAAACTTTATTGACATATCTTTCATTCTAGGGGGTTGTGAAACTTTTTTTTTCGACCCACCCTAGTGTATATACCTAGTTTTTCCATACGGCCACAGATTTCATAAAGAATCCTTATTTCACTACAAACTGCTGCATACTTTTCAATTATTCTAACTTTACGTCCGTCAAAAAATCTGTACTTTTTCTTAAGGACAGGCAAAAAAGAAGTTAAGTTAAATAAAGACCGATTTTAATCCAGCCATAACTTCAACTAATTCAAACTAGGCATAAGTGTAGGCCGTACCTTAAATGCAATAAAAATGAATGACATTAACGAAGGTTTATCAAATTTTCCCTTAATATTTTTTTTTTTAAATTTCACAACGGCAAAAGAACACTTCCGTTACACAGAAATGTTCATTAAAGAAAAGTGTCACAAATGTTTCACCAAAATAAATAATTTCAATTTTTCTTGCACACAAATAAATACGTATTATTTTTTTATTATTAAATTTTAAACATTACATTTTCTTTACTTTTAAACAGAAAGTATTTTTATTCCTTTTATTTGTTGTTAGGGGCGATGAGTGCAAGTGAATCTCTAACGGAAAAAGTAAAGAATAGGTAACATTTGTTCTACTTATTAAAATTTTAATCGCGGTTGGGTGAACTTCTCTTGCGTGCATGTGTTTGGCTTCAAATATAGACATTTCTGCTGTATGTATGGTTGTGCTTTTCCTTTACTTTAAAGTAATAAAGATTCTTTTTACAGATTTTCTTATTTCTGTAATTTTTTTTTTTTTTTCTTTCTTAACATTAACTTCACTCATAATTTACCAAACGTGGTTAATTAAATTCTTTATGCCTTTAATGGCAGCATATTTTAAAATGCAAAATTGTAATTAAAAAACAAAAGCACGCAAAAAAAGTTAAATGTTTTCTTTTAGAAAAATACAGCAAAAATCATGAAATCTTTGTTTAAAGGTAGACTCATTATAATAAAATGTAAAGAGAGTAAAATCAAGAGAGTGATAGAGGGAAATACTGGAAGGAAAGCAAAACACGTCTTTTTGTTAGATATTGTTACAGTGTTTAATTGGCAGGGGAATGATTAAATAAACAAGAGTTGCCATATTCTTAGTTAGCAGTTTTTAATACATAATCTATTGCAACAAAAGCATAGCGATGGTATTTCAAAAATATCTATTTAATTATATGGCATCTTAACGAATATCTAAAAAAATACAACCGCAGAAAAAAAGAAAAAACGGTTAACAGACCTTAAATTTTTTTTTTTAACTTCTAAGAAAAACAACGGAAGGTACCTTACAAAAATTTAATAACTTTTTTACCAGGTTTTATATATTTCTTTAAACCAAACCTGGCAACAGTACTACCGTTAACTACAAAAATAATAAGATTAAATATGATGAGTGTTAAGAGGTGATACACATCAAACATAATTTCCGTTACATTATAAGACCTGGTTTTAACACTATGACACCTTAAAAACAGAATATAATTACCATAACAAACATCTAGTACGTACATATTATAACAACAACTATAACCAGCACATAAATACGTACAACAAAATATGACTTTAAATGGGGGGAAAAGTTTAAATATTTAATTGAAATTATAACGATGCAAAAATGTATAATTAAAATGAGATTTACAAACACCAATTTACAAAATATGTGATTAGCATTTAAATTATAAACTAAAATTGAGATTTTGTAAAAGTTTTTTATATATTTGAGTCACCAAAAAGGTAAACTAAGAATCAAAACAGTCTTATTGAGCTGGTAAAGCTGAGTTTGCATGCTTTTAAAATTAAATCTAGAACAGATTTCTTCGATATTCTGCATGTTTGAAATATCCTTATAGGAAATAGCGTCTGTCAATCCTTCTGTCTATTAAAAGTACTTAAAAGGCTTAGCAAAATTAAATTTGTTCAAAACTATTTGGTAATTTTATTCAACATTTTTTATTTTCGAATTTATTCAAGGTTAAAATTGTTGAGTTAAATACATTCAATTTATGAAGCATCAGTATCCAGTGTGACACAAAGAATGCTGACGAACGCTGTATCGGTCCAGAAAATGCATTACATTCTGCTGGGGTCTAAAAATTGGAAATATTTCTGATCATACAATATAACACATTGCTATCCAATGGATAGCTAAGGTAAAATGTAACAAGAAGATACAATATAATAGGTAGAGTATAAAGTCATTCCTTAACATTTAAGGAATAGGAATATAACATAAAAGCTTTACAAAATTAAGGTGATTTTTTTAGCTATTATCTTTTTGGCAACACTGGCGCACTTTTCGTGTTTTGTTTCACTGTCAAACATCTTCAGTTTGGTCTATAATTTAACCATGAATCGTCTTACAAACGAACAACGCTTGCAAATTATTGAATTTTATTATCAAAATGCGTGCTCTGTTAAGAAAGTTCATCGCGCGCTTCTTCCATTTTATGGTCAGTTTAATCGACCCACTGAAGCGGCAGGATTGTCGATTTTGGAGTGAAGATCAGCCAGAAGCATTGCAAGAGCTACCAATGCATCCAGAAAAAGTCACAGTTTGGTGCGGTTTATGGGCTGGTGGCATCATTGGACCGTACTTCTTCAAAGATGATGCGAATCGTAACGTAACTGTGAATGGTGAGCGCTACCGTGAGATGATATCCAACTTTGCCCAAAATGCAAGAGCTTGACTTGCATGACTAGTGGTTTCAATAAGACGATGCCATATGCCGCACTGCACGCTTAACAATGGACTTATTGAGAGGCGAGTTCGGTGAACATTTTATTTCACTTTCGGGACCGGTCGATTGGCCACCTAGATCGTGCGATTTAACGCCTTTAGACTATTTTGTGTGGGGCTATATTAATGCTCATGTCTATACACACATTCCCGCTTCAATTGACGCATTGGAAGACAACATTGAAGCATTTATTCATGAGATACCGGCCGAAATGTTGGAAAGATTATGCCAAAATTGGACTAAGCGGATGGACCGTTTGAGGCGCAGTCACGGTTAACATTTGCATGAAATAATCTTCAAACATTAAATTATATGGACCGTACTATCGATTCAAATAAAGATTTCATGCATTTTTCTTAATTTTATGTGTTTTTTTTTAACTTTCCTATAGCTCTTACAAAATCACCCATTACATAACTGAAATTAAGCTCGTAGAATAATTTCGAAAAATAAAAAATGTTGAATATAATAAAGTAACTTATGAAAAGAAATAATTCCCAGTTTCTATTTGTAATTTTATTCAGTATTATTTATCTATGATCACACTTTCAGGTCACTTAGTCTACTTTCACACGTTTCATCTTTTGATGCTCAACTTCTTTTCAATTCCCTTTTAAAGATGCCAACATAATCACACGCAGCAATCGGTTTCAACTTTTTTCGGTTCAAAACAACAACAATTTCATTAACAGCGAATCAAAGAGAAAAAGAAAAGAAAAAAATTACATGCAGCCATTGCTGGCATATACCAACGAATAAAAACACAAAGCGTACTGACCGAGTACAGGCATCTCTGTACTAACCCCCTTTCTTCTTTCTTCTCTCACCTAAAAACATAAGAGTTGAGCATCAAAAGATGAAACGTGTGAAAGTAGACTTAACGTTGGGTTTTTGTTTTGGACCCAATAAGTGCCCACCAAATTACCAATAAGTGCTGTGTACTTTGCGCAAAAGGTTACATGGACAGACAACCAGGCAGTCGAAGAGACGGCAACGTTAGATCGACTTAGAAAATAATTCTGACTCTATTTGTATACTAAAAGCACATTACTCTCACCACTTTTGTGGTGAAGTTCTAACAAAACATTTGAGGGTACGACTAACTTTGCCCAGCTTAACTAGTTTCAAATTAAACTAAAATATGTGCAACTTTACGAAATACTCTCTTTATCCCAATTGTGCTGTGTTTTGAAGAAGCGAATATCAAATGTATATGTAATGTATATGTAATGTATATGTACACTCACAATATTATTACAGTAACGGACTGTAGTTTATTTACGAAGTATTCCGTTCAGTCATTTTTAAATAAATAAACATTTAAAATTCCAAGCAAATTTATTTTTAACTGATTTCTAACATTTATTCAAAAAACTAACTGCATATTAATGCGGATTTTCAGTTGCAGTTAATATTGTCCGTTGATTAAGTTAAATTCTTTTGTATGTTAAATTAACTGATAATGTAATTTAAAATAACGAAAAGTTCATTTAATTTTTACTGTCAAAATTTCAACCGCGAGTTCCGTAAAAACAAAGAAATATTCAGTTATTTTATATAATATAACTACTTATATACATTTATAATTTATCTACAAAAATAAATTTTCAGTTTTCTATAAAAAAAGATTTGCTTGATTTGTGCAAAAATTCCCATTTTCTATTTCCTAAAATGATTTAGTTAAATGTATAAAATTTTTAAAGGGAAATAATTGCGAAACCATATCGGTCATGCTGCTGGTGTCGTATGATTGAGAGTTCTTCTGTAAACAACGGGCTCAGTACAACGATAGTAAACAGCTGTATTAACATCTCTGTTACATCTCTGTCTACAAAATGTTAAAAAAAAACGAAAAGCACAAAACAGAATAAAATACAAACAAATGAAATTTTTCTTAAACCTCCGTGTTACAAATGGTTTTTCATTCAAAATACATTGAAAAAGTTCTGGCCAGACTCATGAGTAAGACGAAGGGTTAATTTGCGGTTTTAATATATTTGTTTGGACAATGTTACATATAGAATTTTCTTTTTGTTCTTACCCAGCAAAAAACTTTTGAAGTTGTTCAAATAGAAGGGATATTTTCATGACTTCCTTAGCACTTAACTACTTGAATGAATTAACAAAGCGTTCCAAAATTCGAATAAATTTTAAATAAGTGAACCCATGAAAAATTACACGCAATGCACCCATTCAACTCTTATATAGGAATTACAGTTTTTTACTATAATTATGTATTCTTTTAGGATTGAAAGGGGACGAATATTATATACAATTGACTTTAATGATTGAGTTAAATTTATTTTAATATATACATATGTAAATACATTTAATTTTAACTAGGATCGCCCGGTGGCCGAAATTCGACCACTCGACATTTACTTTCGAGGAAACCAGTGCGTTATACAACAAAAACGTACACATTTCAAGAGAACGGCAAAACTGCACTATTTACCCAACTTTGTACGTTTGTCTGTAAGATAAATTAAAACGCTTTTCAAATAATTTAATTCAAAAAATTTAGAAAAAAAATATATTGTGCATTGTGCACACAAATCCCTTTAAAACGATATATGTTTCATTAAAATCGGTGGGCGATAAGATACTTAAAAATCAACCACAAAAAAATTGTTCCCGTATTTATATATAAGATATGTATTTTAATTTGTTATATTGCGTATATCAAGGCGTATCCAATAGGTCTGCTTTCCTCAACAACAATACAAAAAACAGGCATTTTGTTTGTGTAAAATTTACCCGCCGTTGCACATTAGGTCAAATGACTACTTTTTCTGTGCAAAATTAATTACGACTACATTATAAGAGTAATCGAAACAGTTATTATATGAATTATATAATTATGGATGGTTCCAGTAAAAAAATGGAATTTAACCCATAAGTGACCAAAAATTAACCCTCTAGCACCCATTAATTTAAACACAGTGTATAGAATTAATTAATTTGTTTTTTAATACTAAAATATTTATTAATTAAATAAACCCAATTCACTTTGTAAAATTAATTCAAGGGAGGCTTCTTCACTTTCATTATTTTCGTCGTCTTGTTCGTTATGGTGAAGTGCTTCTGTTGGTTCGCAGCAACATAATAGTTCAATTACTTCAGGTGGTAACGTGGAAAGTGTTCTTTTTTGAATGCGTCTGTTTAAAAATGTTGTGGAAATTAATGGATCTGAAGTATCCATGGCCCTATTAAATACATCTAGTAGGTTATTGCATTATACTGCTCTTTAGACAAATTATGTTCAAGGAGGAAGGCTAAAGCCTCATCCGCAGTAAATGGAATTGGCTTCTTAGGATGTTCATCACAAATTTTACGCATTTTTGATGGTCTTGTTGGACTTTGAATACTTTCCTTTAGTATTGCAGCCAAATCGGTTTCACCTTGTTTACGTGCTGATGTTGCTGCTGCACGAACGAGAAGACTTGTATAAGGTTTCGCATTTAAAAGCTCTGCAGCTTCTTTTCTTTTTCCAAATTCCGATTTTTCGCTAAATGGTACACGAGGACGTCCAACAGCGCCACTTGTTGCCTTTTCTAAAATGCCATCTACCACAATATTTAATTCAGCATTTAGCCTGGTTTTGGTTTTTGAATACATTTGTCTTTCAATGACACTTTTTCCACTTTTGTTCTAGTTTCACGCAAAACAAATTAATTTTTTTGGTAATTTGTTTCACCATATCATCAGAAATTGACGAGGTTTCAAGTTTGTCATATACTTGTTTCAAAACGGCATCAACTTTTTGTTTTTTTGTACTTTCCTTTCGCCATACTTCAAAAAGATCAATCTTTTTTATACAGAGGTTACCTAACAAAAAGAGGCATTTCTCGCAAAACGCAAAAAATCGCAATTTTTGATAAATACCAAATAACTCACTAGATAATATTCTAATTATTTTGTGCAATTTGAGAGTGGAGAAATGGGGTATATTTTTTTAAAAGCTTTCAGAAAATAAAAATTTTATAAAAATTTAACTATTTATAGATGTTTACGCTAATGAGTTATTTATTAAGTATAGCGACATAAATATAAAACATTTAAAATTAAAAATATATCTACTTACTTGGCTCTTTCTTTTCCATTTTACTCTAATAAATTATCACAAACACAGTCCGAGGTATACGCACTTAAAGTTGACCACGCACTACTTAACTTATGAACACAATTATAGAAAAAATTTAATCAGTTGACTTCGACACGCTGCTGTATAACGGTTATTAATATTTAGTCAAAACAAAAATAATTTTTTTTTATTCTGAAGTCTTTAGAATTAAAAAACAACAACAACAATAGTAAAACTGCAAGTTGATTTTTGGACTTTCGCACAGAAAAATGTGTCGTTTGACCTAAAGTGCGTTGTCAAAATCTTACTACTACATAGGGAAAACAAAAGGGCAAAAATTTAATTTATAATAAATTCCCATAATGCATATAAAAATTAATATCGAGCACCAATGAAAATACGTATTAAAATCATTAAAGATTCATTGCTTTTCATTCACACTCAGTTCAGTTAATATTCCAGATCAATGAAAACCCCGATCTAATCACTGAACTTTCATTGGTTCTAAGCAATATTTTGAATGACGAGCCGTTTACCTAAATGTGAACCCATGCTCGCCAACGACACGCTTTCACCTTAAAAGAACCAGTGCATTATCCGCGGAACCCATGAATTTACTACTTCTTTTGCATGTCTTTTTTTGCTGGGTAATTGTGAACTTACAAGTTTTTTTTTTGTTCATGCATAAACATATGAATATATTTTTGTATATATGTATGTATGTAAGAAGTCGGGCCTCAGCTATATATCTATAAAAATTAAAAATATTTGTATGTTTGTTTGTTTGTTGGCTTATAGACTCCTACACTACTAAGCCGATTTTCCTGAAATTTACAGTAACATCACGTGAGACCTTAAAATAAAATAGGCTACTTATTTTGTCGAAAGGGGCAGGGGAATTGGTACCCCTAATTGGATGCCAATATTATATATCGGATATCTTAAGAGCTGCTGCACGCATTTTGTTGAACTTTTCGTAGTAGGATCTTCTGAGCCCCAAAATTTAAATAAAATAGCAGCGGTGGAAGTGATACCCCCCATAGGATGCCAATGTTTAATATCGCATATCTTAAGAACTGTTATAGTGCGAATTTTCAAACTTTGCAGAAGTCACTCTTATGGTATACTACACTTTTGAAAATTAAAAAAAAGCGGGTAGGCGCAGGGGAAAAATACCTCCCATAGGATGAATTTTTTAAATATCTCTCAACTGAAGAAGTGGTTAAACAATTTCAGTTAATTTTACGTACAGTATATTGTGAGTGTGGTGTATTTGTAATATATGTATATTAGAGTCGCCCATATTTTCAAGAAAAAATTTCAAAACTACTTTGGACATCTGGGCACCCCCTAATATTTTTACAAGCAATAAAATTAGTATGTGTGCAAGGTTTGAAGATAAAATTCCAATTGAAAGACAGTGCTCAAACCAACGTTACATTTATAACAAATTAAAATTTTTTTTATTTTAAATAAGGCACAATTAACTAAATAGTATAAAAATAATTTATTTAACAGTTAAAAATGGATACATAATATAAAAACTTTGTTAAAAAGAGGTAAGTAAAGTAAAAAACAGGTTTAGTTTTTCGAAGATGACGGCTTCTAACTTTCAATTACGGCTTGTTGTACGTTGGCAAAGAACAAAAGCAAGGGCTTGCCTATCGGAATCTTATTGCGATCTAATGCGCTTGTAACGTGTTTAAAGAATAATTATTTCTTTGCAGTTGTATCAGTTTGCAAGTCTGTGTGAAATCTTCTTTTTTTTGGGAAGCTGACGGTTTTATAGCTTGGTTGATTTAATTTCAACAGAATCAGAGTACTCAGGTGATTCATCTTCTGTATCTGAACTTGAAAAGGTCATATTTAAAGATATTATGGAAGCGAAGTGTAGCTTATTCCCTTTTTTAAGTCACTCTTGTTCTTTTTTTTCATTGAACAATTCTTTTTTGCTTTTTATTGCATTTCTTGTGTGCTAATGAAATAATCCTTTTAATTCCGTCCTCTGGTCAATCAAAAACTCTGTCTTTGCCTATTTTGTACATAGTAAGTACATCATTAAAAGCCATGTCAAAAAGTATATCCAACTGTACTGCGATTCACTAACTTTTAAAGGCCCAAATACACTGGTCAAATTCCCATTCAGCATTAAGGTTGTATTAGTCTGTTCAAACCGAACAGACGCTAAAAATGTCGGATGAAAAAAAATGCTTTGGAGGAAAAAAAACTTATTTAATAACATTGTCCTTCTTTTTTTTTGAATTTTTTTATTATTTATTAAAAAGCAACACAGTTAAAAGTATGTAAACACAATTAAAAACTTTTTATCTATATTTCAATATTTTTTGCTCCTGCTGTTGTCACACTAAAATTAATTCCTCTACAGTACAGTGACTTGCATTTCGTACTGATTTTTTTTCTTGTAGGAAGAAGTGAATTCTAAGAAGAACTTGTCGTAGAGTAGTTGGTTGACATTGGCTCTAAATCTTCTACACCTATCAAAAAAAAAAGTGTCTGCTTGACGTGTTGAACTTGAGGAAAAGGCATATTTGCAACTTTTTTCGGGTGTTTTTATTTGCTTGTCAATTTCTGAACAAAATATTCACACTTTTAAACTAGAACCATTCTTTATTATCTTTCTTATACAAATGAACCATCACAAACTTTTTTAAAGTTAGTTTTTATATAGAGCAATATTTCGGGGAATACCCCAAAACTAAAAACTAAATTTTAAAATAACTTCTCAGCGTATACACAAAACGCAGCACTCATATACATATGTATGTCTGACAGTGTGAGAGAGACTAAATAATATATGCGTTGAGCACTGTCTTCTGTACCACGAAGGGCATTGAAATTTTTACACTATACTACTATTAACTACAGTAAAAAAATCAGTGGGTGCCCGGGGGTATCAAGTGAATTTGAAAATTTTGGGCCACCCTAATGTATATGCAATAAAGTTCCCGTTAGTTCCATTAAACGCTCGAAAAAAATTCCCGAAATTACCTGCCTATGAATTTCAGGAAAATTAAAAAAAAATTCCTGAAATGTCCCTGGAATTTTCTTTCGAATAGGGACTAGATCCAGAATTAACTATAAAGTAACATATGTATATGAAACTTTTAAAAATCGCATTAGCATAGAGTATTGTCAGATAAAAATTTCGATATTTAGACAAATTTAGCAGAACTAACTCTTATACAAATCTAGATGTCATTACAATATTTCGTGCTTGTAGTTCCGTAATCATCCAATGGCCCCAAACTCTAAAAAAAAGTTAAAATAAATATTATTTCTTGATTAAGTTGTAAATCACTTTCAATAAACTTCACATATTAACTTTATTTTCATTGCCTTAAATCTAATAAATGCCCATATATTATGAATTTGACAAAATTGTAGTTGTCAAATTAATGGTTGTTAACATTTAAACTAATTATATTAAATAAAATTTTTTTTCTACGAACAATATAAGTATACTACATTGCTATTAAAACATACATGTGTATAATGTTTATGAAATAACAATAAAAATCCATGTATATTTTATATTTATTAGAATTAGATACTAATAACTGTTAAATATCCCTGGGGGAGTTGTTCATACAACTGAAAGCGCTAAATGTTTTTTGGTTATATTTTATTGTGACATTTTATTTTACTATGTTTTGGTGTATTTTTATTTTTCCAGCAAGCCATCTAACACTTTTATGTTTTTGTTTCTGCCATTATTTTATTCCTTTTTTATCTTTGTTGTTTAAGTTTTTATTTTGTTTTTGTTATTTTCAACAATGTGTAATTAATTTAACAAACAAAAGTAATGTTTTTATTGTTGTTGACAATTTAAGTAGTTTAGTTTTATATTTGTAGATGTAGTTTTACAAAGATAAACATGAGATGGAGGTGTAGCTGTATAGTATGTTACAAAAAGAGGCCTACATATAATACAAATAATAATTTGACCGCTTTGAACTAAGATTTTATTTTAAATTTAAGAAACTTTAACTACTTTAATGGCCATTTTCTCATTAGGCAATTATCTTTTTTCCCAACGAAAAACTGCACATTAAAGAAATTTGGTTTTCTCAATGTCTCATTTGCTTCGATTTTATCGCAAAGCTAACCGGCACTCATCTGCCAGTTATTTTTTTTTTCTTTTATTTGCCGTACAGATAAATTCAATCAGCTGACTCCCAACTTTTACATGTATTTTGAGTGGCGTTGCCAGCTGAAAACAATGTTTTTTGTCGGTATATTGAGAAACCCGAAATCGTTAACGGACAGTTTATCGTTCCAATAAATTTATGTTGACATTAAGTAACAGACAGTTTGTCGATACATTGAGAAAATGGCCATAAGTGTAAGTTTTTGTTTTATTATATTTCAGCAGCAATTTTGTTTCGCACTGTATGAAATTTTCAAACGTAACAACTTCATACAATGCAATTAAATACGCTTTGTTTATTAGTCCCCAGTGAGACATTGTATGACCTTCATCACTTATAAATAAATTTTAATGCCACTAAAATCCTCTAACACATCCTTCTGTACAAATACAAGTGTAAGAGTGTTGTAGTATTGTGTGAGTTATTCTTGTCACAAAACATGTTGACGTTCATTGAAAATATAATGTTTGTGTCCTTTTGTTTTATTGTTTTTCAAATATCATGTTGTTTTTTATTTGACTAAAGTAGTTAAATTAAAAATAAACAATAGAAAAAGAGGAATAAACATTTTATTTAACACTTTGAAAAGTTACACGGCCTATCAGAATTAAAATATAATTTATCTTCTATTTAATAGCAACAACATATAACAAATTAGTTTTAAGACTTTCCTCCTAAGGATATCGTTATTACCAACACTTATTACGTCATACCCCCAGAAGTCTTAGCAACAACCAGTTCACAAGCTTTAAACCAGTCATTACCACTCCATAGACTCGCGAGCAGTCAATAATTGTATTTTTTCACACAAACACGGTCGGCAGTTCACATGTATACAACAACTTTGTTCGGGCCACTCCATAGTCTCGCGAGGCAGTCAATAATCGTATTTTTTACACAGACACGGTCGGCAATTCATATGTATACAACAACTTTGTTTGTTGCTTGATTATCACTGCTTTAAACTCGGGGGCCTACTATTTTTCGTAATACCGGATAGGACTCTGACTATAAAATTTTTTTGTCATCTGCGAGTTTCAAGCCCCAGAAATGCTTGAGGCATAATCTCCCTGTGCGTCTGAGAGTATTACCACTGCAAAATGCATACATGTCATGTAAAAGCAACAAAAAAAATGCTTCTGAAAATGTCACCTCGAATTAACAGTGTGTTCTAATTTGAATTGTCACATGGCATCAGCTGTTTTGCAAGTCATTTGTTTGGGGTGGTAAATATACATTAAAATCTATTTATTAACACATATTCATAAAAAAAACCACAACTTTAATAAACTGAAGTGCAAATGAAAGTAAAAAGAAATATAAATTTGTGACCTGTGCTAACATTACCAATGGCGAACGCTACAGGCAAATGGTTCTTTCCAAAAAGACGGCGCAACATGTAATACAGCGTGTGAAACCCTAACTTGATCTAAGCGTTTGTTGACCCAATTATCTCAATAAATGGATCTGTGAATTGGCCAAATCTTTAATACGATTTGGCACCTTTTGACTACTTTTTGTGGGTTAACGTCAAATCTCTAGTTTATGCTGATAAGGCAGCAACGATTGATCATTAAGAAGCCCAATCTTATTTCGCACTATTGAAAACAATAAGAATGGGTATTCTCGTAAAAGTGGTGCCAGTTTGGACCGACAGTATATGGGTATGACAGAGTACGCCAGATATTATTTTTAAACAATAAATTCCATGAAATTTATGCGCCAATAAAGCCAAAATTTTGGTCATTTCGTTGAATCGTCACTAAAAGTTGCAGGGTAACTCGAAGTGGCCGCTCTCGTTTTTCAAGATACACATGTGGGTTCCCCGAATGTCAAATGCGGTAATTTTGCCGATTTTTAAAGTCATCAAAGTAAAAATATGCACTTTTTCTTAGTATTAAAAATAATAATCGATTTATAAATGTCAAACAAGCTAACGCAAAGAGGTTGTTTTATGGTAAAACGCTCCATTTTACCTTATTTTGAATTGCTTTCAGTCAAATTTTGCATTAACTTCTTAGTCTAACTTAATTTTGGAAAATATTTGTATAAGAAATTTTTTGCCTAATTGTAGCATATACCAATGTGCTTGATGTTTAACCAACAAACACGGAGGTTTGATTCTAAAATAAAGGTTATTTGAAATCAAAACTTTTTTTCAAACGACAAAAACTATTTGAAAATAATTTGAAAATCATAGCATTCCCAACAAAAATGCGAAACTATTTTCAAATTAAGCAATGCATTTAATTTCAACTTGCTTTCAAATGTTATTCTCATATGTTTTTCAAACATGGATTTTAATACAATGTGGAACATAAATACAAATATTCTTTTTTTTTAATTTAAATTCATTATTTATTTAAATAAACTGTGAGATAACATTCAGCACCATAACTAAAAGATGAAATAGTGTTATTTCCTTCCTCTTAATCTTGCAAAGACAAAACGCTTGGCTCCTTTTTGTTTTGAGGATTGTCATGACGCACATTGGTTGAAGTTCATAAAACGAGCGACAAAAAATAGAAGAAGTTGTCGAAGGATAATGAAACTTGCCACATACGCATTTTTTGTTTTAATCAAGAAAAAATGGAAAAATCAAAATAATCCGCCTCCTTTTACGCCCACCTCCAATACAAAGTAAAAATTAAATTTTGACCTACGGCAATATTTTTTGGCACATAGCATTTTTAAACACTCATAATCATTTGTGTGAAATAATCCAAATTTTTAATATTTTTAATTGGGCTAAAGTTCATCAAATTTAATTTTCATTAAATTAGTTTACAACATGAAATTAATTAAAATTCATTGATAATTTTTCATTCTCGACTGAAGCTGGGCTCGAACCCAGGCGTTTTTACGGACAAGTTACCCTTAGATGTTTCGATTGCAACCACTCAATCCATCGACGACTGCTGACGTCAATAGTCAAACATCAATCCTTAAACCAAATTGTATTTAACCTTTCGTAGATCGAAATTGCCTTTTGAATGATTATCTATTTTTAATTTATTTTACATGTTTTTTTCTTACTTTTAAAAATATTCGCCCACTTCCCATACAACTTGTATTGAAAAAGTGGCATAACTCCCTTAATATTTAATGCATCAACTCAAATTTAACAAAAAACAAGTTAGAGTGCTATATTCTTTGATACCCTCCACCGACAGTTCAAATGTTTAAGGAGTAATATCTGTATGATGTTATTATTATCTTAAACTGTGACGATTTGTTATTAATTATGGTTTTAGGCGACTAAACTGTTTTCCGGTAGTAGGGTTTATATGGGGCCTAGGGTAAATTATGGACCGATCATCACGAAATTTGACAGCGTCATTTCTAGTCCTTTAAAACTGTGACGTACCAATTTCTGTTATGCTAGCATTAGTAGTTATGGTTTTAGGTGTACTAAACTGTTTTCCGGTAGTAGGGTTTATATGGGGCCTAAGGTAAATTATGGACCGATCGTCACGAAATGTCACAATATTATTATAAAAAACTGCGACGTTGCAAATTTTGTTACGCTAGCGTTATTTTTTACGGTTTTATGCAAAATTTAACAGCATGATTTCCAGTCAAATAAAACAAATTTTTGCAAAAACTTATCTCATTCCGTGCCTTGTTCCAGCATTTATGTTATTTTTTTGTAACAAAATTATCAATTTTTTTAGGTGGTGGTTCCACATTTTGATTCATAGCTCTGGTCCTACTGAACCGATTTTGCTGGATTTCAATCCCAAACTGCTTAGGATAACTACAAGCAATTTGGCACCAAATTTTTTTATTTGTTTTTAGTTGTTCGAAAGTGAGCGTGTTTTCAACAGACGGACAGACGGACAGACAGACGGACATGGCTAAATCGACTTAGAATTACTCAAGGACCCAGAATATATATACTTTATGGGGTCTGAGATGAATAATAAAAAAGTTTCACACGGAATGACAAACTTAAACTTCACAACTAATTGTGGTGGAGGGTATAATAAATATTATAATTGTAGAATGGGCTCCTGAAAAAATTTACCTCCCATACAAAGTGAAAATTAAATTTTGACCTACGGCATTGTTTTTTGGCACATAACATTTTTAAACACTCATAATCATTTGTGTGAAATTTGAAGTTGATGAACATTAAAATGTTGATGTTGCTTATGTTTTGTTTTAAGAAATTTTTTATATGGCACTTTTTCCAACTTTTTTAATGCAAATCTCATCTATGACAATTGTTATTTACGAATATATACAACAAAGACAAATGATAAGTTTACTGTGATTGTACCAAAAGATTGAATATACCGTAAATTTGCATGCCATTATAAACAAGCAAACATATATGAACTTTGAGCTATTCAGTGCAACAAAATAATAAATATATCAGGCTTATATTATGGAATCATAATATTCAGATATCTGACAACAAAATACTAAAAAATTATCCAAATTGGCGAACATTAAAAATATGAATTAATGCCGCTCTTGAACCAATCTGTGACTAAACTTATATTTTCTTAACTTACTCAATTTATTTCTATTCACATTCTTTCAGTTTGTAATTAGTTTTTTTCTCACAAATAATTTACTTTTTTTTGAAAGAAATCAAGGGTTTCTTAAGGCGTATTAACATTAGGTAATATGTAACTCTTACTTAAATATCAATTTTTTAGTGTTAGCATTAATTTTCGCTTTTGTATTGCCAAGTTATATTTTGATTCGCATTAATTTTCGCTTTAGTATTGCCAAGTTATATTTTGATTCGAGAATAACATTTGATAACAATTTGACATCAAATTGAAAAAAACATTATATGTCAAATGTTTATATTCAAATCATTATCAATTTGAATTCAAATGTTAAAATCAAACAAGTGAATAAGGACGGAAATTTGTATTTAATGTCAAATTACAAATTCATTTCATATCAAAGGTTTGACTTCGTTTTTAGTACGTACTTGTAAAATGCGGTCAAAAGAGATTTCTAAACTGGTTCTTATATAACAGCTATGGAAGATGACTAAGGTTTGATATTAGAATTTTTGAGATTTTTGTGTACGTAAAAACAAAAATTCAAGAAAGAGTTCTTTGCAGTAATTTTTGCAAAATCACTCTTAACTTATAAGGGAGTTCATTACACTCATAAAATTATTACAGCAGCTGATTGTGGGTTATTAGATTCGTTTTCCGTACTGTTAAAGTTCAATAAAGAATAAAGTTTTTTTACGAATAATTTTATTTTTTAACATTTATGTTTGTTATTCAAAAAACAAACTAAAAAAAATAATAAGAAGGGTCCTCATGATATCGTTTATAAGTCTCGTAAATTGTGCAAACTGTGCATTCTTACGCCCTCGTAAATGAACTGTCAAAAATTGTATGAGAATTCATTTACACAAACTGCTTAAATTTGCCCAACAATTTTGACTCGTAAACTTACGCAGTTCAATTGTGCATTTATACAGACAAATTTTTTTAATGCTTACCGCCGTTTTCAATGAAAACTTCAAGTGTAAATAAATCACAAACAATAAATTCTTGTAATAATATAAGCATATTATATTAGTCTTTTGGCTTTCTTTATGCATGTTTAAAAACAAATTTCATTTGAGGGGCTTAAAGCACAAGGGGTTCAAGTGACTTATTTTAAATAATGAGACTGAAGCGGTTGTTTCGCTTGTGCTCCAAAGGAAGCAGGTATTTTAATGTCAAGTGCTTGAATTTATCACTATATCTAGCGTCCAGATGAGAATCCTACATTCACCTCTTGTGCTCTGAACAACTTCTCCGAAATATACCTATAATTCCATATGTAAACTCAATTTTAGAAAAAGGCACTTAAACCCCTTGTGCTCTAAGCCCCTCATTTATAATTTACAAATTCCAAGTTTTTTATTATATTTTTGATTATTTTTTTTTTAATATATTTTTTATTGACGTTTCTGTTTGAAATGACATTAATTGTTTAAAATTACACAAAACTTAAAAAGGATCTTCATGAAACGAGTCTCGCAAAATTACCCATTTGCACAAATGGTAATTTTAAGCGACATCATGAAGACCCTTAATGTTTTTCCGTATTTATTTTGTTATGTAGTTTGATTTTTGTCTGTTAAAAAATATTGTTTAAAAGTAAAAACTATTAAATTTTAAGGAATATGAAGTTCAATAAATAAAAAATTTTTAAATTAATAAAAAAATCATTTGTTTTAAATGAAATGTAATGTGGTGTTTATAGTACACGAGCGCCCAACTCGTCCGTTCAACTTACATTTAAAACAAAAACAAAATTTCGAAATTTGTTTTTGTTTTAAATGTATGTTGAACGGACGAGTAAGCCGCTCGTGTTCTATAAACTACACATAAAAGAATTATTTCGGGATTAAAAAATTCAATCTAATTAGATCTTATTATAGAATAGGTATACAGGCATATCTTATTATCCTATACGATTATAAATAAAAAAATATTTATTTCAATAATTCTTTTAAATATTTTACAGATTTTCTTCCCGCGTCATTATTAGAAGCTCTCTATGAAAACATAGACGGGCAGGTATACATCTGAGAATGACAACAAGTACCCATAAGAATAATATACAGAGGTATTTACCCACGCTTTTCGTTATTGTGTATACACATATTTATAACGCAAAAAGTATGGTTATTACTTATACTTATGCACGGCAATATCTTCACGCAACCACATTCAGTAAACAAAAATACATGAATATTATGCAGATGTTATTCAATACCCATGAATGTGTTTTGGTTATCTGCCATACAAATAAAATATCCATGTTTAAAAAAATACCTTCAGTATTTTTGGCACTTCTGTGTAAAAATGAAAATGAAAAAATTTACCAAAAATGTGCTTTGTCACTAGGCAGGTATGGGACTACGTACATTAGTGATATAACTTTTTGCAATTTTTGCAAATATCAAAAATACCATCTCATATCCGTGTGGGGCATTAAAAAATATAAAAAAATATGGTGTCACTTTTCCTCTTTCGTGAAAAAAGTATCCGCACCGAAAGCGTTGAAGTTTTGTTTTTATTTATTTATTTTCTTTATTAAATCAGTTAGTCTTGTCTTAAAAAAATTCTTGACAAAGTACGAAAAAACAGAAGTAAGGAAAAAACATGTAAAGTCAATTAAAATGGATAATCATTCAGTAAAAAAAAAAAGCAAATTTCGATCTACCAAAAGAAAGTGTTAAAAATACAAATTTGGTTTAAGGATTGATATTTGACTACTGACGTCAGCAGCCTTCGATAGCTGCGAGTGTAAGACGGCAAAACTATCTGAGGAGATCGAGTGGTTCCGATCGAAACATGTCATAGTAACCTGCCGGTTCAACCCCTAGTCACGTCAAGAATGAAAGATTATCAATAACAATTTTAATTAATTTTCATGTTGTAAAATTCCTTTCTTCATAAAAATAATTTAATGAAAATTAAATTTGATGAACTTAAGCCTAATTAAAAAATATTGAAAAATTTGGATTAAAAACCATAAATAGTTCAACAAAATAACCACAATACTAATTATTGTTAAAGCTAAGGCACGAGCTCTATGTTTACATTTGTCCTTCAAGTTGTGCTGAAAAAGGTCAACAGAAAAGAGAAAGATAGAATGAAAAAATAAAACAAACAAAAAAATGTACTTGGACTTCAAGAAAAATTCTTGACAAAGTACGAAAAAACAGAAGTAAGGAAAAAACATGTAAAGTCAATTAAAATGGATAATCATTCAGTAAAAAAAGCAAATTTCGATCTACCAAAAGAAAGTGTTAAAAATACAAATTTGGTTTAAGGATTGATATTTGACTACTGACGTCAGCAGCCTTCGATAGCTGCGAGTGTAAGACGGCAAAACTATCTGAGGAGATCGAGTGGTTCCGATCGAAACATGTCATAGTAACCTGCCGGTTCAACCCCTAGTCACGTCAAGAATGAAAGATTATCAATAACAATTTTAATTAATTTTCATGTTGTAAAATTCCTTTCTTCATAAAAATAATTTAATGAAAATTAAATTTGATGAACTTAAGCCTAATTAAAAAATATTGAAAAATTTGGATTAAAAACCATAAATAGTTCAACAAAATAACCACAATACTAAGTTCGTTTTTGTTTAAATTCATATATAATCTTCAACATTAAACCATTTTTCATAAGTCGAATGCAAAATCAAATGGGTTTCAATTTCAAAAATAAAATTCACATATAATATGGAGTTTTAGGAATCGCTTACGGTGCGGAAACTTTTTTCACCGAATCAGCTTAAAAAACAGTTTTTTATTATCAGAACAAAATTCCCCACATGGTACTGGAGTGGTATTTTGCACTAAAAAAAAAAGTTATTACCCTAATGTACATATTATTTATGATATTTAAAATAAATTTGTCCGTAACATCAGCAGTACCTATGTAAAACTACACATAAGCTATACATTTTTATAAAAAATAGGACCACGAGGGGTAAGAAGGAGCGATTTCTGCTCTCCGAAGCTATCTGACAGATTTTAATGAAATTTAAAACATAGATAGATTCATATTTATATAGACACTTGAGCTATGTATTTATTTAAAAAAAAGGATAACGAGGGGGGATAGGGAGCAATTTATTCCTCTCCAAAACTAAATAACAGATCTTAATGAAATTTAAAACATAGATAGATCCATATTTACATAGACACATAAGCTATGTATTTTTTAAAAAATATGACAAAAAGGGTTATAGGGGGCAATTTCTGCCTCTCCGAAACTATTTAATAGATTTCAATAAAATTTAAAAATATAAAGGAATATTCACCCCTATTGTGTTTGGCGTATTTAAAATACGCCTACGACTTTTTGGTTATAGATTAAAGAGAACGTGAATTTGTTTTCTTTAATCTATTACCAAACAGTCGTAGGCGCATTTTAAATACGCCAAACACAATAAAAATTATTATAAAAAACAGCAATTGTAACACACATGCACAGCAACATGTGACATGAAAAGTTGACAAGTCAGATGTAAAAAACTTGTCGTGTACATGTATCTTAAGCAAACGCTATAAATAAATATGTAGTGAGTGGTTGTTTCACTCTTTCTTATTAGCACAACATACAAATCAATACTTACATGCATACATAAAAAACAATATCTTCCATATCGTGTCGTCTACCTATGCTATGTGCGTGTGACAGCAACAAGTGGCTCTTCGATATTTTTATTTTTGCATGTAAAAACCCTTTACGCATCCGCACAATTCTTTTGCACTTATCGCTGTCACACACACAAAGCATAAGTAGACGACACGAGATGGAAGATATTATTTTTTATGTATGCATGAAAGTATTGATATGTATGTTGTGTTATAAGAAAGAGTGTAACCGCCACTTAATACATTTAGCGCTTGCTTAGACGCCTTTCTGTAACGTTTTAAAATTCAAACATTTCTTTTTAATAAGTTGTAAAGAAGAGTTTTTCTTTAAAAATTTCATCCAGTGTATGTATGTATGAAGCATATGAAAAATTATAATTTTAAAATATGGAAAATAATCAAGAAATTTTAGAGAAAATAAATGATTTTGGAGAGGCATAAGTCGCCCCCTATCTCCCCTCGTTATCCTATTTTTTTTTTAAATACATAGCTTATGTGTCTACACAAATATGTATCTATCTATGTTTTAAATATCATTTAAATCTGTTAGATAGTTTTGGAGAGGAAGAAAATACCCTCGAGCTTCCCTCGGGGTCCTATTTTTAAAAAAATATATAAAGCTTGTGTGTTCATATTAATATGGATATATCTATGTTTGAAATTTTATTAAGATCTGTTAAATAGTTTCGGAGAAGCAGAAATTGCCGCCAACCGCCCCTCGTTGTTCTAATAAAATAAGCTTACCGCCTTAGTCAAATGTTAAAAAGCTTTAAAATTATCAGGATATTTTTCTGAATAACAACAAAAAAAAATTTTGGCTAGTTTCAACATTTTTAAAATTGCATTTGCCATCTCTGTTCTCTCTCGCGCTCTCTATATTTACGTTATACTAACGGTAATACACATATTTATATGGGTATTGCAGATAGCTAACAGAAATTTTATTTATATCTGCATGTACATTCAAAAAGAAGAATGAATATGCAAATAAACAATCCAAACGGACATAAAGCCATAATTTTGATATGGCCTTAAGTCTCATATCAATTTTAGTAGAATGGGACATAAAGCCATTATGGTGTTATGTCCCATTTGATGTGTTGCGTTACAAATGCTTATATGGTATAACAAAGACCTGCTTCGCTAACTAAAGCTTCGCTGTATAGCCGGCCTTTGGCCGGGCGCAAGGATTTTCTCCTCCATAGTATAACAAACTCCGGCTTCGCTTACTAAAGCTTCTCTGTATATCCGGCCTTTTGGCGGACGCAAGAATTTTCTCCTTTATGGTATAACAACTACCGATTTCGCTAAGTAAAGCTTCTAAAATCTGTCTTGTTTCCCAACGAAGGCCATTTACGCAGAGAAGCTTTTGTTAGCGAAGCCGGTGTTTGTTATACCATAGAGGAGAAAATTATTGCGTCCAGCCGAAGGCCGGCTATGCAAAGAAGCTCTAGTTAGCGTAGCTTTTTCGGGTTTTTTCCATAAATGAACGACGTCCCCAAATTTAGGGGCTTAGTTCATTTTGGGTTTGGGGAGTTAATTCATTGGGGACTTAGTTCATACCGCCATTTTTGACATAAAACAGGGCGACATGAAACAACAAAGCATTTTCTACATGAAATAGGGGGAAATACAATCATTATCAAAAATATGGCTTTATGTCTCATTTTACGGAAAAAATTTATGGCGTTAAGTCCCATTATATTGAGACTTAATGGTATATGCCCTTATGACTCAATGGAATGGGACTTGACGCCATATGGCTTTATGTCCTATGGCTTTGTGACACCCCACCGTTTTCTCACTAATATTTTTACGGATTTAGGCGTACTAAACTGTTTTCCGGTAGTAGGGTTTATATGGGGCCTAAGGTAAATTATGGACCGATCGTCACGAAATTTCACAATGTTATTTCTAGTTCTAAAAAACTGTGACGTTCCAAATTTTGTTACGCTAGCGTTATTTTTTACGGTTTTATGCGTACTAAACTCTTTTCCGGGAGTATTGTTTATATGGGGTTTTGGGTAAATTATGGACGGATCTTCACGAAATTTAACAGAATGATTTCCAGTCAAATAAAACAAATTTTTGCAAAAACTTATCTCATTCCGTGCCTTGTTCCAGCATTTATGTTATTTTTTGTAACAATATTATCAATTTTTTTAGGTGGTGGTTCCACATTTTGATTCATAGCTCTGGTCCTACTTCACCGATTTTGCTGGATTTCAATCCCAAACTGCTTAGGATAACTACAAGCAATTTGTTCATTTGGTTTTAGTTTTTCGAGAGTGGGCGTGTTTTCAACAGACGGACAGACAGACGGACATGGCTAAATCGACTTAGAATTACTCAAGGACCCAGAATATATATACTTTATGGGGTCTGAGATGAATAATAAAAAAGTTTCACACGGAATGACAAACTTAAACTTCACAACTAATTGTGGTGGAGGGTATAATAAATATTATAATTGTAGAATGGGCTCCTGAAAAAATGTACCTCCCATACAAAGTGAAAATTAAATTTTGACCTACGGCATTGTTTTGTGGCACATAACATTTTTAAACACTCATAATCATTTGTGTAAAATTTGAAGTTGATGAACATTAAAATTTTGATGTTGCTTATGTTTTGTTTTAAGAAATTTTTTATGTGGCACTTGTAATGTACAAGTACGCATATACTTTTACTGATATAGTAAAATATCAAAAAAATCTCATGCTTAACTACAATCGAAATTATAGAAGCATGGTCGGAAAAGACAGAAAGCGGTCGGTGGGAGCCTTACATCGCTAGCGATCAGTCGGAGGGGGGTTCGTGACCTTCTCTCTCTCTTAACTCTCTTTTACTACAAATTAAATTATATAGACTCCCTTTTTATAATTACGGAAAAAAAAAACTATTAACTGGGCCGGAATAGCATTGTATCAATAAAAACATGCCCCTTCAATGCTATGAGTTTTGAGCATACAAGAAATAATGGTATTGATTATATTACAGCGTCCTTAGTTATTCCCTGGTGTTGCTGGGAATCCACTTCATAACCCGCCCGTCCATGATCTTAGTAGTGAATATAAATTGGTCTAAGATCCCACAAATAAACGCTATTTCCCTTAACAAATCAACCCATGACGAAAAAATTAATTAATTTAATGGTTCATCCTTAGGATTTCTACGTGTATTTATTCAAACAAAATTATTAATACAAAAAAACATTATGCTAGAAAAAAATGTATTGAAATAATTTAATAAGGAGTATACCTTAAGGGTTCTAAATTCTATATGTAGCAACAAATCTGAACGATTGGGTAACTTTAATAACTTTATTTTTTCTGTTTTACATGATTTGATAAAACAGAATTAATATAAAAAGAAAAAAAAAACGAAATATCATGATAATTAGCAGAAACAAAAAAAAAAAAAAAAATACGCAGTATATAGAAATAGAAGAATAACAAGATGATTTTTATATTTACTTTAGTTTTGCTTTCTTAATTCTTAATATCATTTCATTCAAAAATTGAGTTTTTAAAAGTTCATAAACCACGAGAAAACAAAACATGTCAATATAAAAAGCACCTTTTTCACTAAAATATAGAATATAACATGTGAATTAAATTTAATATAAAATAATTAATATAAAAAAGTTACCATTGTAAAAATAGTTTTTGTGATTCTTACTATGGAACTAAACAAATGTTTTTTTCTGTTTAATTACGAAACAGCAACAAAAATGATCAATGAATGCAGTTACTAAAATTATTACAACAACAAAACAATGGAATTATATATGTATAATTTTTTGTTTTTAAAGTAGTAAGACTCATTCATTGATAATCCCTGTGGAAGTCATGAATGGATTCTGGTTCTTTTTTTTTCGGACGTTTTTTTGGTTAGTTGTAAATCAAGTGTATATGCAAGAAATTTTTTTATTACACAGAAAAGAAAAGTATTGTTCTACTCACCACCTTAAGATGAAAGATGAGGCCTCGTCGATCACTGGGGTTGCTCTAACTAATTTGGCTGTGTTAAAGAATGAGGTTATTTCTTGCATATAATTAGTTTTATATTACTTAATTCATACGATTAAATTTTAAAAGCCAGGTGTATTGTCCAGGATAATAGTGGTATATTGTTTGGGGTTTGTTAAAGAAATATGGTTTTGGATTTAGTCCGTTTAACACCTATCCACAGGTTCTCGACGAAAACAGTAAGTTGCCACTTATGCCAAACAATATTCTAATTCTGAGGTTTCAATCGTACGGCAAATTTTATTAGGTTGGTCGTGTTCGGAATGGTTTTCACCCTCGTTATATAGATTCCTCTGACAGTACCAATTACAAATTGTTAGGTTATGTTGAAGTTTTCAGTAGAATTTTTAACAATTTTTTTACTCTCAATTTGTAACTCTAATTTACGGTTTAGAATAAAGAGTTTTGAGGACGTATGTCCGACACAAAAAGGAGCTTCCACAATCTATTGAAGAAAAATTTGATTTCTAAAATAGCGAAATACCACGTTTTTTTTTTAAAGGTAACACTTACCAATAGTTCGATTTCGTGTGCAAAAGATGTGATACAATGTAAGGAGATGCTAATGCATTCCCCATGTAGGATATAGTTTAAGTGGTGTACTCACTTAATTGGAACGTTTTCTCTTTTGGGGTTACTTGGAACCATTTATAAATAAAAATCAACTAACGCCAAGTATTAAATTATTTTATGTGGATATTCCAAAAACAAAATTTTAGCGTAATCGCTTTCTGGCGTTGTTTAAACAATTTTTAAACCTTTATATTTTTAACTTTTTCAAGTGATGACCAATGGTTTTACCGATTATGATCCAGAAAACTTCCGTCTGATCTCCAACACAATTAAATTAAAAAGGAAGTAATGGACACATTTTCCAAATGATAAAACCCGATTACAAATTAATGTCGAAGCGGTGTTTTAGAGAGTATTACTTAATAGATTCAAATACAAAACGAATCAACTTTGGGGGGTACCACCGAATAAAATCTCTTAATAAGTTTTAAAATCGTTTGACAAAAATTTGTTCCAACAAATACGAAACGAAGGCTTACACTAATTTTCTTTATGTATGTCAACATCAGATTGTTTATCAACATTATGTGTATGTTAATGAAAATACAACTAAATGTTAATATACATACGTAGTAATGGATACAAAAAAAATGATTATAAATACAAATGTTTATGAAATGTAAGCGCAAAAATATTAAGCAACACTATTAAGTGATTTTAAAATATTTTAAAATTGCATGCTGTTAAATAAATTTATATTAGTTGACAAAACGAAAAGAAATAAACCAAAGATATTTTAAGTATCACAATTTTAATAATTGGTTAGGATATGAAATGTTGCGATCGTTCACCACAAAACTACATAACATTGACTCTATGAGTAGCAATGTTAGGTTGAACAGAATGATTATAAGCTAGGTACGGAGGTCTTTTGCATGGTATGTACCTATTGGCCTGTTCTGTAAATCGACCAGTATATAGTAATGGTTACCCAGTTTCTCCTTAACTCTAGCCTTTACGAAAAGTGGGGCCAGCTTGGCATTAAATCGTTTTTCCAAATTGCTTTGGACAAAATTACGCCGTAGAACCTCTTGTCCTATACTGAAAGTTTGACATCTGGTTCGTAAGTTATACGTTTTCTGGTTCTTTTGATATGCGGCTTTTAGGTGTTTTTGTAGGTCTTGCCGTATTATTTGTAGAGAATCGTCTCTAGACAAATTAATATTAGGTTCATTGAGAAGTTTCAAGTTTTTAAGCAAAGGATACATTGAGCCGTGGGTTATCATATCTAATCCGTAAACAGCATGATATGGGGAAGTGTTTATAGACTGATGATGCGTGTTTCTCAGAGCACAGCTGATGCTACTCAGGTTTTCATCCCATTTAGTGTGGTCATGTTTCAAATAGGACCGAATAGCTGCAATCAGTGAGCGATTAACGCGCTCTGAAGCGTTCGACTGAGGGGAGTAAACAGCAGTATAAATGTGCTGAATACCTAAAGACGTAAAAAAAGCATTTAACTCGTTCGATTTGAATTGTGACCCATTATCACTTACGATATACTCGGGCACCCCATAGGAATGGAAAATCTGTTTTTCTAAAAAATCTTTAATTAAATGAGAATTAAATTTTTTCAGCGGCTGTAACCAATGGTATTTTGTAAGGTGGTCTAAGACAATAAGTATGCCTATATTTCCTGCCTTGCTGCGAGGGTATGGACCAAGCAAATCTATAAATAACCTCTGGAAGGGGCGAATTGTGATTATTTGTTTTCCCATTTCAGGTTTAAGGACAAAATTAGGGGCTTTAGTACATTTGCAAATTTCGCAGTTTCTAATATATTCTCTGATGTCACTAATCATTCCAGGCCAAAAAAATGTTCTTTTCATTAGCTCTACTGTCTTGTGCATACCACTATGAGAAAAAGTTAGAGAGTCATGAAAACGAGATATAAGGGAGTTCCTAAGACCAGAAGGAACCCAGAGTTTCCAGGCATTTGTTTCATTGCCTTCATTGCCGTCATAGTGCTGTGTACGAATGTACACATAACGATCGACAACTTTTATGTCGGGAAATTTATGCTGGTTTTCAGTAATTTTAGCTTTCAAACTTGTATAATCGTCTTCTTCAAAACAGGTTGAATTTAAATCAATTTCTGGTTCTATAGTTTCTACAGCACTTATCTCAGCGGATGGAATTCGAGATAGGGCATCTGGGACAATATGTTCTTTGCCTTTACGGTGACTGATGGTGAATTTATAGGCTTGTAATTTAAGGGCCCAGCGTGCAAGTCGTCCACTTAGATTTTGCTGGCGCATTAGCCACAAAAGGCTAGAGTGATCCGTAATGATCTCAAACTCTTGGAGCTCTAAGTAGCATCGAAACCTTTGAACTGCCTCGATCGCCGCTAAACACTCACGCTCCGTTACACTGTAGTTTCTTTGAGCGGAATTCAATTTCCTGCTCATGAAGGCTACAGGCTTTTCTTCACCATTTTCGTCAAGCTGTACGAGGACAGCCCCAATGCCGTAATCACTCGCGTCGCATTGCAAATAAAATTTCTTTTCGAAATTTGGGTTGCTTAATATAGGTGCCGAGGTCAACAAATCTTTAATTTTATTGAAAGCAATTTCTGCCTCCAGCGTCCAAATAAATTTCTTTTTAGTGGATAGAGTTTCACTGATTGGAAATACAACGTTTGAAAAGTTTTCAATGAAACGCCTATACCAGCCTGCAAGGCCTAAGAATCCTCGAACTTGTTTTAGGTTTCTTGGAGTTGGCCAATCTCTGATTGCGCTTACTTTTTCGGGATCTGTGCTAATGCCACCATCGCCTATCACATAACCCAAGTATTTTACTCGAGTTACGCAAAATTTGCTTTTGCCTATGTTCAACGTAAGGTTTGCTGTACGAAATTGTTCAGCGATTCTTACTAAGATGGCTAAGTGCCGCTCAAAGTTTTCTGACACAATGACTAAGTCGTCCAAGTATCCAAAAACAAAAGTTTTCAAATCCGGAGGAATTAGGTCGTCCATCAACCGACACATAGTTTGAGGGGCATTGCACAGTCCGAAAGGCATTACTGTAAATTGGTACAGTGGCCTTCCCGGCACTGTAAACGCGGTGATGGGCTTGGCATCATCAGACAATCCTATCTGCCAGTAAGCGTCCTTAAGGTCTAATTTAGTAATTAGATTAGCCTTAGGCAGACGAGCAAAGATCCCCTCAATCGATGGCAATGGATAGGCATCTTTTTTTGTCACCGTATTGATTTTGCGCGCATCTAGACATAAGCGAACCTTGTTCGGTTTCACCACGAGTCTCATTGGAGAACTCCATGGCGAGCTTGATCTTTCGATAACTCCCAAGGCAAGCATATGGTCTACTTCACCAAACATAAGTTTTTCTACCGCTGGTGAAACAGGGTAGAATCTCTGCTTAATCGGTTTTGCCTCACCAACATCAATTGAATGCAATATTAAAGGTGTTCTGCCCAGACCTTGGCGCTCAAAACTGGGGAAAAGTGAAATGACAGCTTCAAGTTGCTGTTTTTGAGTCGGACTAAGTATATAATATTCGTTTGTATTCTCAGAATCAGATATTTCCATTTTTTCAGACGGACAATTGGACTTTTCACATGGAACCGACTGACTTAAACTAAATATTGATTTATCAATAACATCCACGGATTGCACCACAGATGGTAGTAAATCGAACTTTTTCCAGAAATCTATACCCAATATAAGACGCTGCGAAATTGATGGTATAATAAACAAGTTAATATGACCAACTTTGTCTTTGAATTTTAAGTCCACTGAGAGCCAACCAGTTACTTTTTGTAACGTGCCGTCTGCAGTTTTAACTGCATATTTACACCTTGAAAATTGTGGAAATTTTTGAAAATTGACAGTAGCAAGATCAGACCCAATACAGCTTATGCTGGCACCTGTGTCTAACAAACCGAATTCATCAAAATTAAGAAAAGACACCTTTGCGTAATACCGGCTATCTTTTGGATTTGAAACTATGGCAGATACAAGCAACTTATTGCACAATTTACGATTTTTATAAAATCTTCGTAATCTTTGGGTAGACCGTTTAGGCGCAGGCTTATAGTCAATTTGGCAAAGATCCAACTCATTAAAAATTTCGTTTCGTTTCGCAATGTAGTTTTCCCAACGTTTATGGTACGGGCATTTAGGCATTAATAATTTCTTTGAATCTTCCTCAAATGCATAAAAAGGAGTTTCTCGTTTCAAAATATTCATTTTTGAAAAACTCTTAGTTTGGTCATAAACATAATTAGGGGTTAAGTCAGGGTTATTTGTTGAATCAGGTATTTTGGAAAAATCTGGTAAATTTTTAATATTTAAGTTTTGTCCCTCGTTTGAGGCTGAAAATTTAAGTTTTTTGCTCTACGACTAATACACTTTTGACACTGTGGCTTGTAGGTGTTTTTGGCCCCACACCCATAACAAAAAATGGTGCGTTCGGACAAACAGTCCTCCCAAAAGTGTCCATAACTATCACAATTCCAACACCGATGTGGATTTTCTATTTTTTCAATCGCATCTACTTGTTCTTCTAATTTGACATTCTGCTCGATTTCGATCTCAGAAATTTGTCTTCTAGTCGCAAATCCTGGTGTGTTTTTCATATTTAAGTTTCGACGAATATAATCATCATTTAAAAAGCTCTCTCTTATCTGAACTAATCTTCTCAGGTGTGGAATCGATTCAACATTTACGTAGAGGAGTTCAAGCCTAATCTCCGGTCTTAGATTTCTAGTTAAAATTTCGATCAATTCAGAGTCGGATAAGGGAACTTGAAGTCTGTCCATTATGGATGTAACAGCTTCAAAAAACACATCAAATGTTTCCCCTGGTTTCTGTTTTCGATTCCTTATTTCTTCTTTTATATCGAAATTTGACTTGCAATCCCTGTATTGGCTTCTTAAAGACGTACAAAAATCACTCCAATTTATAAAACTGACTGTTTTATGGTGTCGCCAATACCAATCGCGAGCCTTGCCAGATAAGAGGATATGTAAGTGTTTACAAATAACACTAAAATCGCCACCGAAGTTTTCATGGGTTAGAGTTCTCAGTCTGTACAAAAATTCTTCCACATTTAGACCATTTGATGAGCCATCAAATTTAAGACCCCAATTTTGTATAACAGACGTAATCTTATCACTATTTAGCGACGAAGTTTGAGAATTGGGGAAACTAGAATTAAGGCCAGAAAAATGGGCTTGAGGGATTCTGTTAGTCGGACAATTTATTGAAGGATTTGGAACTCTCTCGCGACTTTGTTGTGGGTTATTTATAGAATTTGGGCAACGACTATTATTAGCAAACGAATTAGGTACGATATTCATATTTTGTAAAATTCTGTTAAGATTGACCTCAATCATTCTATTGATTTGGTCGTAATTAACAACCGGTGGTTGTACTGCAGAGGTAAAAGTATCAACTCGATCCTGTTCCGGAGAATTTCCCAATGTCCGGCTTTCGCTATTCGAGGTATCAAAAATTAACGGTTCATTTAATAGGTTTCGATTTGTACTTCTAGTTTGATATTGTCTAATATGCCCTCCCCGAGGTTTAGGTTTTGACTTTTGAACTTGTTTTACATTTAAGTTAAATTTTTTAAGATCAACTAGCTCACATTTCGAATGACATACAGGACATTCACTTTGACTAGCTAGAAAATTCTCTATACATGCCCTATGAAAGGCATGAGCACATCTACTAATAATCATGCATGGAATTTTATCATCCATTTTCTCAGAACAGACAGAACAATACTGATCCTGACCTGTAGAAAGCGGTGGTAAAGGTGACAATGACGGTAGCGCAGATGCTTCAGCAACTTGTGCAAGAGGTGGGGATCTAGGTAGAGACATATTTCTCTAAAATTTTTACGTAGTAAACCACAAAAGAAACTCTGAAATTTCTCAACAAAATTGCTCCAATTAGAGAAACTCACAGCTAGTTAATATTTTTAACCCAATTCCGATACATAAAACTTTTCCTAGAGACTAATTATTTTACCTATTACGTATTCACATACAATTTTAAAAATCCTGTCCAGTTTAGAACAGTTAACAAAAAAAAAAATCTTTGTTTAAGAAATAGTATACTTTAAGAAAATCACTACCAAACATATAGTAAGATTGGAAAAAACTTAATTTTAATTTAAGATTTGTATTTTTGTTTGTTTAGTTTTTCGTCTGGTTTAGATGCTGTTAGAGGTCAAATTTTTTTTAAGGACGCTAAATTATAATCAACACTGAGAACCAATAACTTGTCTATTGAATATTTTGGATAAACAAAAGCTGTGCCAATTAGGAACAAACCAACTTTAAAGCAATACGTTTCATCTGCTAAACTAACAATTAAAAGATATTAAGTCGCTTTCCTCCAACATAATATAATCCGTTTAACCCGTAAGTTGCTGATAACTCAGTTACCTTTACTGCCACAACTAAATGTTTACCACAAAAATTGCAAAAGTATTTAGAAATTATATATTCGCTTTCAATCAAGTTTAAAGGAACCTACAGCGGTTAATCGGTTAGGTAATTCGAACTTACTACCACAAATTCCTAAATATCCAGAAAAACATGTACGTTTATTAAAAATAAAATATTTCAAATATACAAGTTCCAGCAACTTAGCTAATAAAATGAAATCTACACTTATCACAATTAATTTGGGAAACCGAAAAAGGTATGATGGGAACCATTTTCGGCCCCACGTTGTGCGCCATTCTTAATCTGTAATGTACAAGTACGCATATACTTTTACTGATATAGTAAAATATCAAAAAATCTCCTGCTCAACTACAATCGAAATTACAGAAGCATGGTCGGAAAAGACAGAAAGAGGTCGGTGGGAGCCTTACATCGCTAGCGATCAGTCGGAGGGGGGTTCGTGACCTTCTCTCTCTCTTAACTCTCTTTTACTACAAATTAAATTATATAGACTCCCTTTTTATAATTACGGAAAAAAAAAACTATTAACTGGGCCGGAATAGCATTGTATCAATAAAAACATGCCCCTTCAATGCTATGAGTTTTGAGCATACAAGAAATAATGGTATTGATTATATTACAGCGTCCTTAGTTATTCCCTGGTGTTGCTGGGAATCCACTTCATAACCCGCCCGTCCATGATCTTAGTAGTGAATATAAATTGGTCTAAGATCCCACAAATAAACGCTATTTCCCTTAACAAATCAACCCATGACGAAAAAATTAATTAATTTAATGGTTCATCCTTAGGATTTCTACGTGTATTTATTCAAACAAAATTATTAATACAAAAAAACATTATGCTAGAAAAAAATGTATTGAAATAATTTAATAAGGAGTATACCTTAAGGGTTCTAAATTCTATATGTAGCAACAAATCTGAACGATTGGGTAACTTTAATAACTTTATTTTTTCTGTTTTACATGATTTGATAAAACAGAATTAATATAAAAAGAAAAAAAAAACGAAATATCATGATAATTAGCAGAAACAAAAAAAAAAAAAAAAATACGCAGTATATAGAAATAGAAGAATAACAAGATGATTTTTATATTTACTTTAGTTTTGCTTTCTTAATTCTTAATATCATTTCATTCAAAAATTGAGTTTTTAAAAGTTCATAAACCACGAGAAAACAAAACATGTCAATATAAAAAGCACCTTTTTCACTAAAATATAGAATATAACATGTGAATTAAATTTAATATAAAATAATTAATATAAAAAAGTTACCATTGTAAAAATAGTTTTTGTGATTCTTACTATGGAACTAAACAAATGTTTTTTTCTGTTTAATTACGAAACAGCAACAAAAATGATCAATGAATGCAGTTACTAAAATTATTACAACAACAAAACAATGGAATTATATATGTATAATTTTTTGTTTTTAAAGTAGTAAGACTCATTCATTGATAATCCCTGTGGAAGTCATGAATGGATTCTGGTTCTTTTTTTTTCGGACGTTTTTTTGGTTAGTTGTAAATCAAGTGTATATGCAAGAAATTTTTTTATTACACAGAAAAGAAAAGTATTGTTCTACTCACCACCTTAAGATGAAAGATGAGGCCTCGTCGATCACTGGGGTTGCTCTAACTAATTTGGCTGTGTTAAAGAATGAGGTTATTTCTTGCATATAATTAGTTTTATATTACTTAATTCATACGATTAAATTTTAAAAGCCAGGTGTATTGTCCAGGATAATAGTGGTATATTGTTTGGGGTTTGTTAAAGAAATATGGTTTTGGATTTAGTCCGTTTAACACCTATCCACAGGTTCTCGACGAAAACAGTAAGTTGCCACTTATGCCAAACAATATTCTAATTCTGAGGTTTCAATCGTACGGCAAATTTTATTAGGTTGGTCGTGTTCGGAATGGTTTTCACCCTCGTTATATAGATTCCTCTGACAGTACCAATTACAAATTGTTAGGTTATGTTGAAGTTTTCAGTAGAATTTTTAACAATTTTTTTACTCTCAATTTGTAACTCTAATTTACGGTTTAGAATAAAGAGTTTTGAGGACGTATGTCCGACACAAAAAGGAGCTTCCACAATCTATTGAAGAAAAATTTGATTTCTAAAATAGCGAAATACCACGTTTTTTTTTTAAAGGTAACACTTACCAATAGTTCGATTTCGTGTGCAAAAGATGTGATACAATGTAAGGAGATGCTAATGCATTCCCCATGTAGGATATAGTTTAAGTGGTGTACTCACTTAATTGGAACGTTTTCTCTTTTGGGGTTACTTGGAACCATTTATAAATAAAAATCAACTAACGCCAAGTATTAAATTATTTTATGTGGATATTCCAAAAACAAAATTTTAGCGTAATCGCTTTCTGGCGTTGTTTAAACAATTTTTAAACCTTTATATTTTTAACTTTTTCAAGTGATGACCAATGGTTTTACCGATTATGATCCAGAAAACTTCCGTCTGATCTCCAACACAATTAAATTAAAAAGGAAGTAATGGACACATTTTCCAAATGATAAAACCCGATTACAAATTAATGTCGAAGCGGTGTTTTAGAGAGTATTACTTAATAGATTCAAATACAAAACGAATCAACTTTGGGGGGTACCACCGAATAAAATCTCTTAATAAGTTTTAAAATCGTTTGACAAAAATTTGTTCCAACAAATACGAAACGAAGGCTTACACTAATTTTCTTTATGTATGTCAACATCAGATTGTTTATCAACATTATGTGTATGTTAATGAAAATACAACTAAATGTTAATATACATACGTAGTAATGGATACAAAAAAAATGATTATAAATACAAATGTTTATGAAATGTAAGCGCAAAAAAATTAAGCAACACTATTAAGTGATTTTAAAATATTTTAAAATTGCATGCTGTTAAATAAATTTATATTAGTTGACAAAACGAAAAGAAATAAACCAAAGATATTTTAAGTATCACAATTTTAATAATTGGTTAGGATATGAAATGTTGCGATCGTTCACCACACACTTTTTCCAACTTTTTTTAATGCAAATCTCATCTATGACAATTGTTATTTACGAAAATATACAACAAAGACAAATGATGAGTTTATTGTGATTGTACCAAAAGATTGAATATACCGTAAATTTGCATGCCATTATAAACAAGCAAACATATATGAACTTTGAGCTATTCAGTGCAACAAAATAATAAATATATCAGGCTTATATTATGGAATCATAATATTCAGATATCTGACAACAAAATACTAAAAAATTATCCAAATCGGCGAACATTAAAAAAATGAATTAATGCCGCCCTTGAACCAATCTGTGACTAAACTTATATTTTCTTAACTTACTCAATTTATTTCTATTCACATTCTTTCAGTTTGTAATTAGTTTTTTTCTCACAAATAATTTACTTTTTTTTGAAAGAAATCAAGGGTTTCTTAAGGCGTATTAACATTAGGTAATATGTAACTCTTACTTAAATATCAATTTTTTAGTGTTAGCATTAATTTTCGCTTTTGTATTGCCAAGTTATATTTTGATTCGCATTAATTTTCGCTTTAGTATTGCCAAGTTATATTTTGATTCGAGAATAACATTTGATAACAATTTGACATCAAATTGAAAAAAACATTATATGTCAAATGTTTATATTCAAATCATTATCAATTTGAATTCAAATGTTAAAATCAAACAAGTGAATAAGGACTGAAAATTGTATTTGATGTCAAATTACAAATTCATTTCATATCAAAGGTTTGACTTCGTTTTTAGTACGTACTTGTAAAATCCGGTCAAAAGAGATTTCTAAACTGGTTCTTATATAACAGCTATGGAAGATGACTAAGGTTTGATATTAGAATTTTTGAGATTTTTGTATACGTAAAAACAAAAATTCAAGAAAGAGTTCTTTGCAGTAATTTTTGCAAAATCACTCTTAACTTATAAGGGAGTTCATTACACTCATAAAATTATTACAGCAGCTGATTGTGGGTTATTAGATTCGTTTTCCGTACTGTTAAAATTCAATAAAAAATAAAGTTATTTTACGAATAATTTTATTTTTTAACATTTATGTTTCTTATTCAAAAAACAAACTAAAAAAAATAATGTTTTTCCGTATTTATTTTGTTATGTAGTTTGATTTTTGTCTGTTAAAAAATATTTTTTAAAAGTAAAAACTATTAAATTTTAAGGAATATGAAGTTCAATAAATAAAAAATTTTGAAATTAATAAAAAAATCATTTGTTTTAAATGAAATGTACTGTGGTGTTTATAGAACAAAAACAAAATTTCGAAATTTGTTTGTGTTATAAATGTAAGTTGAACGGACGAGTAAAGCGCTCGTGTTCTATAAACTACACATAAATGATCCGTTCTTTAAATGAATTTTAATTTGTTTAAAATGAATTTTCGTTTGAATTTAACTACATAATATTTTGAGTGTAGAATTATTTCGGGATTAAAAAATTCAATCTAATTAGATCTTATTATAGAATAGGCATACAGGCATATCTTTTTATCCTATACGATTATAAATAAAAAAATATTTATTTCAATAATTCTTTTAAATATTTTACAGATTTTCTTCCCGCGTCATTATTAGAAGCTCTCTATGAAAACATAGACGGGCAGGTATACATCTGAGAATGACAACAAGTACCCATAAGAATAATATACAGAGGTATTTACCCACGCTTTTCGTTATTGTGTATACACATATTTATAACGCAAAAAGTATGGTTATTACTTATACTTATGCACGGCAATATCTTCAAGCAACCACATTCAGTAAACAAAAATACATGAATATTATGCAGATGTTATTCAATACCCATGAATGTGTTTTGGTTATCTGCAATACAAATAAAATATCCATGTTTAAAAAAATACCTTCAGTATTTTTGGCACTTCTGTGTAAAAATGAAAAAGAAAAAATTTACCAAAAATGTGCTTTGTCACTAGGCAGGTATGGTGATATAACTTTTTGCAATTTTTGCAAATATCAAAAATACCATCTCATATCCGTGTGGGGCATTAAAAAATATAAAAAAAATGGTGTCACTTTTCCTCTTTCGTGAAAAAAGTATCCGCACCGAAAGCGTTGAAGTTTTGTTTTTATTTATTTATTTTCTTTATTAAATCAGTTAGTCTTGTCTTAAATAAGTTCGTTTTTGTTTAAATTCATATATAATCTTCAACATTAAACCATTTTTCATAAGTCGAATGCAAAATCAAATGGGTTTCAATTTCAAAAATAAAATTCACATATAATATGGAGTTTTAGGAATCGCTTACGGTGCGGAAACTTTTTTCACCGAATCAGCTTAAAAAACAGTTTTTTATTATCAGAACAAAATTCCCCACATGGTACTGGAGTGGTATTTTGCACTAAAAAAAAAGTTATTACCCTAATGTACATATTATTTATGATATTTAAAATAAATTTGTCCGTAACATCAGCAGTACCTATGTAAAACTACACATAAGCTATACATTTTTATAAAAAATAGGACCACGAGGGGTAAGAAGGAGCGATTTCTGCTCTCCGAAGCTATCTGACAGATTTTAATGAAATTTAAAACATAGATAGATTCATATTTATATAGACACTTGAGCTATGTATTTATTTAAAAAAAAGGATAACGAGGGGGGATAGGGAGCAATTTATTCCTCTCCAAAACTAAATAACAGATCTTAATGAAATTTAAAACATAGATAGATCCATATTTACATAGACACATAAGCTATGTATTTTTTAAAAAATATGACAAAAAGGGTTATAGGGGGCAATTTCTGCCTCTCCGAAACTATTTAATAGATTTCAATAAAATTTAAAAATATAAAGGAATATTCACCCCTATTGTGTTTGGCGTATTTAAAATACGCCTACGACTATTTGGTTATAGATTAAAGAGAACGTGAATTTGTTTTCTTTAATCTATTACCAAACAGTCGTAGGCGCATTTTAAATACGCCAAACACAATAAAAATTATTATAAAAAACAGCAATTGTAACACACATGCACAGCAACATGTGACATGAAAAGTTGACAAGTCAGATGTAAAAAACTTGTCGTGTACATGTATCTTAAGCAAACGCTATAAATAAATATGTAGTGAGTGGTTGTTTCACTCTTTCTTATTAGCACAACATACAAATCAATACTTACATGCATACATAAAAAACAATATCTTCCATATCGTGTCGTCTACCTATGCTATGTGCGTGTGACAGCAACAAGTGGCTCTTCGATATTTTTATTTTTGCATGTAAAAACCCTTTACGCATCCGCACAACTTTTTTGCACTTATCGCTGTCACACACACAAAGCATAGGTAGACGACACGAGATGGAAGATATTGTATTTTTATGTATGCATGAAAGTATTGATATGTATGTTGTGTTATAAGAAAGAGTGTAACCGCCACTTAATACATTTAGCGCTTGCTTAGACGCCTTTCTGTAACGTTTTAAAATTCAAACATTTCTTTTTAATAAGTTGTAAAGAAGAGTTTTTCTTTAAAAATTTCATCCAGTGTATGTATGTAGCATATGAAAAATTATAATTTTAAAATATGGAAAATAATCAAGAAATTTTAGAGAAAATAAATGATTTTGGAGAGGCATAAGTCGCCCCCTATCTCCCCTCGTTATCCTAATTTTTTTTTAAATACATAGCTTATGTGTCTACACAAATATGTATCTATCTATGTTTTAAATATCATTAAAATCTGTTAGATAGTTTTGGAGAGGAAGAAAATACCCTCGAGCTTCCCTCGGGGTCCTAGTTTAAAAAAAAATTATATAACTTGTGTGTTCATATTAATATGGATATATCTATGTTTGAAATTTTATTAAGATCTGTTAGATAGTTTCGGAGAAGCAGAAATTGCCGCCAACCGCCCCTCGTTGTTCTAATAAAATAAGCTTACCGCCTTAGTCAAATGTTAAAAAGCTTTAAAATTATCAGGATATTTTTCTGAATAACCACATAAAAAAATTTTGCCTAGTTTCAACATTTTTAAAATTGCATTTGCCATCTCTGTTCTCTCTCGCGCTCTGTATATTTACGTTATACTTACGGTAATTAACATACTTATATGGGTATTGCAGATAGCTAACAGAAATTTAATTTATATCTGCATGTACATTCAAAAAAAAGAATGAATATGCAAATACACATTGGCAGCGTATACCTATACATATTCAACTTTAGCTTGTAATGGGTATTGGTATGTATGTGTATGGCTTTTATCTTTACCCATACATGTCCGTACATGTTTTCTCGGTGGGGTGTCACAAAGCCATAGGACATAAAGCCATAATGGCTTTATGTCTCAATCCAAACGGACATAAAGCCATAATTTTGATATGGCCTTAAGTCTCATATCAATTTTAGTGGAACGGGACATAAAGCCATTATGGTGTTATGTCCCATTTGATGTGTTGCGTTACAAATGCTTATATGGTATAACAAAGACCTGCTTCGCTAACTAAAGCTTCGCTGTATAGCCGGACTTCGGCCGGGCGCAAGGATTTTCTCCTCCATAGTATAACAAACTCCGGCTTCGCTTACTAAAGCTTCTCTGTATAGCCGGCCTTTTGGCGGACGCAAGAATTTTCTCCTTTATGGTATAACAACTACCGATTTCGCTAAGTAAAGCTTCTAAAATCTGGCTTGTTTCCCAACGAAGGCCGTTTACGCAGAGAAGCTTAAGTTAGCGAAGCCGGTGTTTGTTATACCATAGAGGAGAAAATCATTGCGTCCGGCCGAAGGCCGGCTATGCAGAGAAGCTCTAGTTAGCTTAGCTTTTTCGGGTTTTTTCCATAAATGAACGACGTCCCCAAATTTAGGGGCTTAGTTCATTTTGGGTTTGGGGAGTTAATTCATTGGGGACTTAGTTCATACCGCCATTTTTGACATAAAACAGGGCGACATGAAACAACAAAGCATTTTCTACATGAAATAGGGGGAAATACAATCATTATCAAAAATATGGCTTTATGTCTCATTTTACGGAAAAAATTTATGGCGTTAAGTCCCATTATATTGAGACTTAATGGTATATGCCCTTATGACTCAATGGAATGGGACTTGACGCCATATGACTTTATGTCCTATGGCTTTGTGACACCCCACCGTTTTCTCACTAATATTGAAAGAGTATTTAAAATTATACTTTTGTCATTCTCTGGTATACATATAAATTAAAAATGATAACTTTAAAGCGCTCAGTATATTACAAGTTGATATAATTTGTTTGGGTGTAACAACCGGAATCACAAACACAATAAACCTTCTTAAACTACTTTTTTTAAGGGTACAATGGTAAGAGCGAAAATTTTTTCAAAAAAAAAAAAAAAACAAATATAATAAATATAAAAAACCCGGAAACAATAAACGTCTTCCTTTTGTCTGTGTTACATTTAGTTGACAGTTGGTGTCATTAACACAATAAAAACGAGTTTGAATTTACGCTTCAATAAAAAAAATATTAAACAGACAAAAGTAAGTAAAAAGGATACTTATGTCATGTCAAAGCCCATTTTAGGTTTTTATAATAAATGAATACGCTTAGAAATATTAATGATTTGAAGTTTAACAATAAATTATGGGACTTGCATTGAAAATTAATTACATTAAAAAAAAATGTCCATCTAAAATAAACTAAGCATTAGAAAAAATAACAAAATAAGCCCATCTGCCCAACATTTGTTAAAAACTTTTTTTTTTATTTGCTAAGTTCTTATTTCACGAATAAAAAACATATACACTCATACAGAAGTAACTGAAATACAAAGCAATCTCTAATTGTAAATATTTTACAAATTTAATTGGCCGACCCTCTTTTACATTTTTTGTTTATTTTTTGGTTGTATGTGAGTGTTTTAATATTTTCAACAATTGCTGTATTTAATTTTACTTTGTACATCTTTCCATTATTCCATAAATTTTTTTTCCTCATAAATGGTAAAAATGAGAATGTGAGAAAAAACTCAACTGTTAAAAAAATAAGCAGATATTCATTATATTTTTGTTAAATTGTTTTTATGAAAGAAATATTTTTTTATACATATTTTCTTTTGCCACCCAACTTTTATAATAAATATTTTCAGTTGTTATGAGTGAAACTCTTAAAATGAATATTATAACTGACGCATCATAAGTCAACTAATGAATTGAAATGGTAGAAAATATGAGAATCGAATAGTAAAAAAAGACTTTTACGAAAAAATCATATAAATGTGTCTGCACATTCTGGCTTTTATTTGTAAACCAAAAGTATGAAGAAAATTATATGTGCATTAGGGTTATAACTAAATATGAAATAAAAAAAAATAGACGAAGTTAAAGAAAAGAGTTATTGGAAGTGGTAGTCATAATATACGTTATTAAAATAGTGATTGTTTATGTATGAATAAAGAAGAAACATTTTGAAGGAAGCGGCCAACAAAGCTCAATATTGAGAGCGAGCATGACTCACGATCAATTAAGCGGTGTCAGATTGTCTTTTCAGCTATGTGTCCTTTTAGAGCAAGTGATCACTCACTGTAAAGTTCGATATATCTGAGCTTATTAACAACTTTTTTCTTCACATGTAAAAATCGGATTATAACTCCATTAGCCCTTAAATGCTGCTTTTATGACAACCTTAGAGTGAAATTTCTTTTGAATAGGTCAATAATTACTAATAAAGTACCCGTTTCAAAAACTGCACCTAGATTAAAAGTAGGTATAAAAATGGCCATCTCCAAAAAAAGGATTTTTGAAGAAAATTTTAAGCATATAATGTTTAATTTAACTATATTATTTTCACCGACAACCATATTGCGATTAAAAAGGTCCTCCATCAAGTAGCCTCAACCATATTAAGGTTGCCTCCGAACATGTTATGGTTAAATATGATAATAATTTGTTTTTAAATTTACAATAATGTTCTGAAAATATGCACTGAAAAAATTTTCTTCACATATCCAATGAAATTTACATTAAAATTCAACCTATGTAACCTTTCATTGGATTAATGAAGGATTAATAAAATCAGTGACAAAATTTTCATTGATTTTATGAATCCTCATTGAAAAAATGGATAAAATAAACGTTTGTCATTAAACTAATGCAAAATTTTCATTGATTTTATGAAACATTTCATTAATCCAATGATGGTTACATAGGTTGAATTTTAATGTAAATTTCATTGGATCTGTGAAGAAAATTTTTTCAGTGTGGCTTGAACTAAATACATGTGTGGTATAACCCGGTACCCGTGAGTCCACAACACACAGAAAAAAATATCAATGTGAAATTAACATTGCGCAGTGTTGATTAAAAATTATAGTTAATTGTTCAATATTGAATCCATAAAATCCTGTTTTTTTTTTTTTTTTGTATAGAAACAATAACAACACTATAAAAAGAACAACATACATTTTATTATTTTAACGTTTAAAATTATTTATAAAAAGAAAAAAGATTCCCATATTCTTTTTGTTAAAATCAGGGACATAACAGTTATAACCAATATTTGAAAAAATCCTGAAATAATTAGTATTGTGGTTATTTTGTTGAACTATTTATGGTTTTAATCCAAATTTTTAATATTTTTAATTAGGCTTAAGTTCATGAAATTTAATTTTTCAAAAAAAGTAATTTCAATTTTTGGGAATACAAAATTTTAATTTCAAAAGATTTTGTTATTCGTGCTTAATTCCCAGTTTTTATTATTGATAAAAACACTTGAAATTTATTGTTGATGGGATAAGCTATTCCTATGCATTTCACTGGTTGCTTAGGCCAGATCATCAGGAAACTTCATCCATAAAGGTTTTAGACAAACTAAAGATATTAAACCAAATAAAACTGTTAAACGTATAAGAATTATAGCAACAGTTCTACTTGTAACAATATCAAAGTTTAAACAAAACACATCAACAATAAACAACAGTGGGTTCATCTCATCTTACATTTCCCCACTACAATTAGTTGAAATTCTCTCAACATTAATTGTAGTTGTAAGTAGGTTAAGAAAAACAAAATGAAAAAAACAACAACTTACAAAAGATGTTGTCAATTAAGTGTTTTTTAGGCCGTGCACTGCCTGTTTATTATCAAAAAGTAATTTCAATTTTTGGGAATACAAAATTTTAATTTCAAAAGATTTTGTTATTCGTGCTTAATTCCCAGTTTTTATTATTGATAAAAACACTTGAAATTTATTGTTGATGGGATAAGCTATTCCTATGCATTTCACTGGTTGCTTAGGCCAGATCATCAGGAAACTTCATCCATAAAGGTTTTAGACAAACTAAAGATATTAAACCAAATAAAACTGTTAAACGTATAAGAATTATAGCAACAGTTCTACTTGTAACAATATCAAAGTTTAAACAAAACACATCAACAATAAACAACAGTGGGTTCATCTCATCTTACATTTCCCCACTACAATTAGTTGAAATTCTCTCAACATTAATTGTAGTTGTAAGTAGGTTAAGAAAAACAAAATGAAAAAAACAACAACTTACAAAAGATGTTGTCAATTAAGTGTTTTTTAGGCCGTGCACTGCCTGTTTATTATCAAAAAGTAATTTCAATTTTTGGGAATACAAAATTTTAATTTCAAAAGATTTTGTTATTCGTGCTTAATTCCCAGTTTTTATTATTGATAAAAACACTTGAAATTTATTGTTGATGGGATAAGCTATTCCTATGCATTTCACTGGTTGCTTAGGCCAGATCATCAGGAAACTTCATCCATAAAGGTTTTAGACAAACTAAAGATATTAAACCAAATAAAACTGTTAAACGTATAAGAATTATAGCAACAGTTCTACTTGTAACAATATCAAAGTTTAAACAAAACACATCAACAATAAACAACAGTGGGTTCATCTCATCTTACATTTCCCCACTACAATTAGATGAAATTCTCTCAACATTAATTGTAGTTGTAAGTAGGTTAAGAAAAACAAAATGAAAAAAACAACAACTTACAAAAGATGTTGTCAATTAAGTGTTTTTTAGGCCGTGCACTGCCTGTTTATTATCAAAAAGTAATTTCAATTTTTGGGAATACAAAATTTTAATTTCAAAAGATTTTGTTATTCGTGCTTAATTCCCAGTTTTTATTATTGATAAAAACACTTGAAATTTATTGTTGATGGGATAAGCTATTCCTATGCATTTCACTGGTTGCTTAGGCCAGATCATCAGGAAACTTCATCCATAAAGGTTTTAGACAAACTAAAGATATTAAACCAAATAAAACTGTTAAACGTATAAGAATTATAGCAACAGTTCTACTTGTAACAATATCAAAGTTTAAACAAAACACATCAACAATAAACAACAGTGGGTTCATCTCATCTTACATTTCCCCACTACAATTAGTTGAAATTCTCTCAACATTAATTGTAGTTGTAAGTAGGTTAAGAAAAACAAAATGAAAAAAACAACAACTTACAAAAGATGTTGTCAATTAAGTGTTTTTTAGGCCGTGCACTGCCTGTTTATTATCAAAAAGTAATTTCAATTTTTGGGAATACAAAATTTTAATTTCAAAAGATTTTGTTATTCGTGCTTAATTCCCAGTTTTTATTATTGATAAAAACACTTGAAATTTATTGTTGATGGGATAAGCTATGCCTATGCATTTCTCTGGTTGCTTAGGCCAGATCATCAGGAAACTTCATCCATAAAGGTTTTAGACAAACTAAAGATATTAAACCAAATAAAACTGTTAAACGTATAAGAATTATAGCAACAGTTCTACTTGTAACAATATCAAAGTTTAAACAAAACACATCAACAATAAACAACAGTGGGTTCATCTCATCTTACATTTCCCCACTACAATTAGTTGAAATTCTCTCAACTTTAATTGTAGTTGTAAGTAGGTTAAGAAAAACAAAATGAAAAAAACAACAACTTACAATTTAATTTTATTTAATTTAATTTAATTTTTCATTAACTTATTTTCATGAAGAAAGGAATTTTACTACACACAGAAAAAAATCAAGTTAAAAACGTCGAAAACAAGGTTGAGATAACATTTTTCGGTGGTGATTTTGCTTCATACGTTTTTCATGTTAATTCAACCTGATTTTACAATAACTGCGAACAACATTTTTTCTTTTGAAATAACTATAATTCATGTTAATTTAACATTGCAGTAAAGTTAGAACAAAATGTAATTTATATTGAAATAACAATCGGAATCACGTTGAATGAAAGTTATTTCAAGTTGAAACAACGTGAATTTCATGTAGAATCAAATGGGTTTGAGTGTATTTTAACAGTGTGAAGAAGCTTCAGAGACAACATTTGCATTTATGTAAGAATAATTCAAAACACTTACCCTGTAACACATGTTTCACTTATTTTGTATTCTCCTTTGTTAACAAAAGCATCAGCAGAATCGCCCGATATGGTCATCATTCTACTTTGAAAACTTGATGTACCATTTAACTAAACAATTTTAATTAAAAGAATACGGGAATTGTCTTCTTTTTATAACATATTTTAAAAATGAAAATAAAAAATGTACATACTTAAGTATGTATGCATGTTAATTTAACAAGATACACTTTTGATTTTGATATAAAACAGGTTTTTATGGGTTCAATATTGAATCCAGATTTATTTATATTTTAATATTTTTTTTTTTTTTATTTTTTTAACAGTGAATAATATTAAATAAACGTAATTTAAGGTTATTTTAATATTTTTCATTTAAAATTAATATGAAATAATGATAAATTTAAGTAAAGGGCATACTTTTGCTGAAATTTAACATGATTCTCAATCAACATTTTTCCATGTTAATTTTACATGGGTATTTTTTTCTGTGTGTACATGAAAATTAATTAAAATTGTTATTGACAATCTTTCATTCTTGACGTGGCTGGGGCTCGAACCCCGGCCGGCAGGTTACCATGACATGTTTCGATTGCAACCACTCAATCTCCTCAGATGGATTTGCCGTCTTACACTCGCAGCCATCGACGACTGCTGATGTCAATAGTCAAACATCAATCCTTAAACCAAATTGTATTCTAACATTTGGTAGATCGAAATTTGCTTTCCTGAATGATTATCCATTTCAATTGATTTTACATGTTTTTTCCTTACTTCTGTTTTTTCGTACTTTTGTCAAGAATTTTTCTTGAAGTCCAAGTACATTTTTTTCTCCTGAAATAATAATTTATAACGAGTTTTTAAAACTTGCTCTCTGAATAATTATTACAAAAAACCAATATTTTTTGGTCTTTGATAACGTTATAGTTTGTTTTTGTTTTTTTGGGCTTCCATAACCATTACAAAAAGATTTAAATTTTTTTTGGTCTTTCGTAACCATTACAAAAGACTTTTATTTTTTTGGTCTTCTATAACCATTATAAAAGTTTTTAATTTTTTTTTTTTGGTCTTCCGTAACCATTACAAAAGATTTTTATTTTTTTCGGACTTCCATATCGAATTTCACACAAGTTTTATGAAAATATTATTTGGAGTTCAGCCAATGACACTCCTAATGAAATCTATGAAACAGGTTTCGTTACAGTCAATGTTTATGAAAGCTTCATAGAATTAATGAAATTCTTTACAGAAACAATAAATCGTCAGGTAAGGAAGCATTTTATAGAATCCATGAAACAGTTTCATAATAGTCATTCCTAAAAAGAGCTTCATTAAATTATAATTTTTATTAACATTTGTATTACTAGCAATATTTGCATTTGTTGCGGTTTTTGTTAAAGATTTCTTCACCCTCACTTTAGAATCGATGAGATTTTCATTAATTTTAAGAGCTCGTTTACACTCATAAAAAAAATGTCAGTAGAAATAGCGAAAACCGCTGCAGAAATAACTGATAACAGTACCACTATTTTCAGCTGTAGAAAAATCCACATAATATCCTACACCTATTTGGGTCCGAAATTTGTATGGTTCCGAAGTCGACTTGGGTTCAAAATAGTCGAACAAGCCTACTTAATGGTATTTTCGGTTAGGTAGAGGTGGCAGCTGACTTTATTCGCCAGCTTAAATAGACACTGAATGTCCGTTGCGATACCACTGCGCCTCCACTCATGCGTAATTAGGTGTGTTGCATATTCTTAGAATACATGACGAGACCTACAGTTTAATGCTAAATCCAAACGGCAAGATTTGAAGCCAACCGATAGTTGAGGATGTTAAGAAATAATTATTTCTTTTTGAATTTTTTTTTTTTTTTTTAGTCGCTCGAGCCAGGATTCGAATCCGGGTCCTATCGGTTTCAGAGTCCACATCTTAGCTACTACACCAACAGCACTGACTACTCAATGGTTTATAAATACAATTTAAGTACGAAATTTATTTAAAAAAAATATTTACCAAATATGAGAAAGATATCAAAAAATTTGCGGATTCTTATCAAAATCATTAAAAAAAAAAGTTCGTCCTTGTGCAAATATAAGTCAGTGTGCGAAATTTTATAAAAATATCTTAAGATTTGCGAACTGTAGCGTGGTTATAGAAGACTGAAAAAATAAAAATCTTTTATAATGGTTATAGAAGACCAATAAGAATAAAAATCTTTCATAATGGTTACCAAAGACCAAAAAAATTAATAATCTTTCATAACGGTTATCAAATACCAAAAAAAATAATAATCTTTCATAACGGTTATCAAAGACCAAAAAAAAAATAATAATCTTTCATAATGTTTATGGCAGAACTATAATTTTCTGCGTAATTTATAATTATTATTACAGGACCAATTTTTTCCAGTTGTTTTTTCCATAACCTATTGGATATTTCAAAAATAATAACAGTTATTTCGGGTCCCTGGCTAAAATTATTTAGTTAAATAGTACATAAAATTTCCAAAGTAGAATGATGACGAAAATCATATCGGCCATTCTGCTGGTGTCTTTTAATTGTGAGTGCTTCTGTAAACAAAGGGGAAAATAAAAATAAATAATTGTATTCTGTTTCTCTCTCTGGTTTTTTTTTAATTCCCTATGCTAATCCCCGCGAAGCTTGACGCTTGTCTGCAGGAAAGAAACCAGAGTCTCTGGCGGGAATCGAATCCGCAACCCCGGGGTTGATAGACTAGCTCACTACTAGCTAGCCTACCGGGGCACTCCGCGGGTAAGTGTTTAGAATGTTTCTTAAATTAACGCATATGTTGTCTCTGAACTAGTGCTGGGATACTATCGATATTTATCGATAGTTCAGATTTCACTATCGATATATCGATATTACTATCGACTGAATGTTTGTACTTGTGCAGGAAACTTTTAAATATTTTTTTATAAGTGGTTTCATCACTTTATTGAATATATGAGACGTATTTATATACGCACGTTATTTTAGATGGCAGTTTTTTAAAAATTGATAAGTAGCTTCCTGAAAGAACCGAAGTAACAGGGACTATAAGATATTCTATTGCAACTTTAAATAATTTTCTAAATTGGTTTTGATTCTCAACCCAAAAAGGTAATCAATCTAGCGGACTTATCCTCTAATGGTCCTTCATTGTTTTGTCCTATGCTTGCAATAGCATTTGAATTCGCCTTTTTTTTTTACAACATTACAAAAATATTTGACATTTCAGTCCCTATATAAACATGTACGATTTTCGACTTAAAGGCCTTTAATTAGCAGTAAAAAGCACTGCTAAGCAATCCATACCACTTGCCATTCTTGTTGTTTGTATTCATTGTTGTAATTCAGCGCGAATTTATAATAGCAAGTTAAAATTTGCGGCAAAAAACTGGTTGTGTATAGCTGCTGTAACATGTCTTCATAGCTGTATTTTAAATAATAATAATATCGATATTGATATTTTTCCTATCGATATTTTCGATATTTTAAGACTATCGATATTTTCGATATTTTAAGACTATCGATAATATCGATAGTCTATCGATAGTTTCCCAGCACTACTCTGAATTAATTCGATTGTACATGGAATTCACGTTGTTTCAACTTGAAATAACTTTCATTCAACGCGATTCGGAGTGCTATTTCAATATCAATGTCATTTTGCTCTAACTTTACGGGAATGTTAAATTAACATGAATTTGAGTTATTTTAAAAGAAAATAATGTTGTTTGCACGTTATCGTAAAATCATGTTAAATTAACATGAAGTAACTATGGAGCAAAATCACTACCGAAAAATATAAAATCAATCTTGTTTTCGAGGATTTGACATTGATTTTTTTCTTTGTGTATCAACTTTAAACGTTTTTAGCTGCGAAACCGCTACTGATAGAGTCTTTTTGATTCGTTTTATTGACCATTTATGAATTTTGGTTCCAAATAGCTTCCAAAGATGACACCTACGCAAACGCATAACCGGGGTACCCGTGTACCCAGTAGTTTTTATATAAAAAAAATAATCGAGTTAAGAGTTGTTTTAAGATTTTTTTAAATTAAATATGTATATTAACTTATTTCTTTAACATATAAATATTTTTAGGTAACAGTCTTTAAGTTTAATATTTTTTCTGTAAGACTAAATGACTTAAATAATGTGGTACACGGGTACCCTGGTTATGCGTTTTTGTGGTATTTTTTTGATTATGTATTCTACGATTAAGCAAAATTTTACTAAATACGAACGAAATAAGTTAAAGCAAGAAATTATTATGGATTTTCTTGTTTAAAGAAACAAAATTGATAACTTTAAAAAATAAACTTCTTTCCGTCTATGTTCCAGTGGCAGCCACAATCAAGCTCGCCTGGATCCAGCAATTAGTCATCCCATGTTATCAGGCTGCTGACATTTTCTTGTACAAATCATTGTCAGAAAGACAAATTTGGTCCCTAAGGCTTCCTCGACAATACAGTTCAAGTATTAGATGTGAAAAGATCGGGCAATGACTGAGAATATGTTCCATTGACTCTTCTTCCTCATCGTCATTGCAACTTTCACACAGGTAATTGTAAGAGAGCCATTTCATTTGGATGTGATTTCCACCTGACATTTTCTTGTTCAAATCAATGTCAGATCCTGTTCAAATCAATGTCAGAAAGACAAATTTGGTCCCTAAGGCTTCTTCGACAAAACAGTTCGAGTATTAGATGTGCGAAGATCGGGCAACGACTGAGAAGATGTTCCATTAACTCTTCTTTCTCATCGTCATTGCAACTTTCATACAGGTAATTGTAAGAGAGTGCTTTCATTTGGGCGTTTTTTTTTTTTCAATAATCCAGTGGCCAGTTATAGCCGCAATAAGATGCCTTAGGTGCAGTCTGGATAGCTTTAATGCTTAAAAGTTTTATCAAACCATCTCTGACTGGCATTTAAAAGTGATGCAATTTATGATATGTTAAACCGTTTTAAGGTGGTGACTACATTCATGCCAATGAGTCAGTAATACAGTTTCCATGTATGCCCAGCATGCGAGACTCATTGAAGGGTAAGTAACTAATATTCTCCTTCAGAGACATCCGGTTAGTAATGAACATGTCTACAACTACTATAAACAAAATCGAGTTTTCAAAAAAAATAGATATTGTGACAAGAAGTCGATTTTTAACACAAAATTATTTTCAACAAAAAGAAAATGGATATTTTACATAAAAAAAAGATCTTAATAGTAAAAATCTATATTCCTAAGAAAATATCGATATAATGACTTAAAATCTGTTATCTAATGTATCTGAATGTATCTTTATTTTCACAAAAAAATCTTTAAAAAAAAAAACAATTATTTATTTTGGACAATACTTGATCAAGAACACACACTTTAACAGTTTTCGTACAAGCATTTTTATTCAAGTTTGTCATAATCATAAGTTTAAAAATATTAATAATGACCAAACATGATATCAATATCTATGTATATTGACACTACAAGTATACACAAAAGGAAAAACACTCGGGATAAACTAAGTTTTTTATATTTACTTTACGTACGAGTTCAAACTTAATGGGATAACTTTCAAAAATCAATTCCGAAATTCCTTAGAATAAGTATTAAATTCTTAAACCAAGTAAAAAAAATATAAAACTTTTTGTTGGTAGTGCCGCTCTGAGAGTAAAATTTCAAAGTGCGCGTTTTAATCTCATTTCACTTATCAAAGTTTTTTTCTGAAACTGCAACAACACTACACAAGCAGTTAAAAAACGGGTTGCTTGTTGTGTGTAGAAACATCAAAAACAACAGAACAAGACGAAAACCATTATTTTCATTTTTAAAAAGTAAAATTGAAAGCAGAAGTTCTCATTTAGTTTATATTTTCAGTTATATATGTACATTAAGTTTTTAAAGTAAAAACCATATCGGGAATGATGCTAGTGTTATTGAAATTATGTACGGTTTAACACGCTTGAGTAAATCAATCATAATAAAATGCTCCTTCTAATTTAATTTTTGGTTTATTTCATGTACGAATTCGGGATTAAATGAACTATATAATTCTTAAATCATTCGCATTTTGACATTGATTCAATCTTAGTTTCACCTAAATCAACCTCCTTTTCGGATTATTTTAAGTACGAATACGGGTATAAATCAACTTTATAATTCTTAAATCAATTGCATTTTGAGATTAATACAATCTTAGTTTTACTTTAATCAATCTCATTTTTGGATTATTTCAAGGACGAATTCGTGACTGAATATGGATAAGTTGAATAAAGTTAAGCGATTAAAAATCCGTACTTGAATCAAACTTTTTGTACTTGATTCAAGAAAATCCGTACTATTAATACCGCTTCGGGTCGAGTATGGATTGATGGATTGATTTTTTTTTTTTTTTTTTTTTTTGAGTGTACCCAGTAAAAAACGTGCTCCAAAAAGAGCAGGTTTTTTGTATGAATTCATACCTCAAATCGCTTCAAACCTGCTGATGGGATGCCTGATTTTTGTATGGGGTGTTCCCGGTTTGGAGGACTATTTTCTGCTGACAATAAGCGCTTCTTTTAACATGCAAACAAAGCGCTCCTAGAGTGCTTTTTTATGGGCTAACTATATTAACATATTCATGAATGTTTGGCTTTTACGTGTTTAAATGCCTTTTTTCAATCATTTTCGTAAACCATAATATATTTTTTTTTCGATTAAAACCCCTCTTCCTTGTCAGCTTTTTTGTATGTTTTATTCGTTATCATTTACTGCTTTATAAGAGCTCTCTAATTGAAGCGCTTGAGTATGTGCTTTTTCTCTGTAGTGCTTCAAAAAACCCAAATTTTTTTACTGGGTATGGTCATATATTTCAAATATTACTAATTACGCGTAACACATTATAGGGTTGTCCCAGTACTCAAAATTGCGATTCCGTGGGATCCCAATTATTTATCTGTTTTATGGACTTAAGACGCACTGGATAAAAATTAGAATCGATAAGTTCTCTGAGCCGAGAAAACAGAATAAACTTGGATTTATTTAATTTTTTCCGAGAGTCAAATTACCCAATAGGAAGTGACAAGAGAAAAGAAAGAAAAAATAACAAGACTTTAGATTAAGATTTTCTACAATTTCTTCAAAATATAACCTACTGCGAAAAACAAGGCCGAATTTTTACAATGCCCATAACGAAACGAAAATGACATATTAATTATTTGACACACAAAGCTAGGCGATTCTTATAATATACTGCCATAGTAAAGGTAAAACTTTACTTTTTACAGCGTAAATGTCAAAATTCCGATAACCCCTTGGGCATTAACACCAATGTTACCATAATGCTTTTTATTTTTGAGTACAGGAACGCTTTTGAGAAACAATAGGATCCCAGTTTTGGATACTGGAACAAAGCTACCCAAATGTCACCGAAATATTTAAAAAATACTATTTATTCTGTAAAGGCAAGTTGGTTTTCTTGGTTTTTTCTTTTATTTACAATTTATTATTAACATCGAAATCCTTAGGACCTTTGTTCACGTCTGAACCGAAGGTAGCGGGTTTCCCATTCCTGGTGGCAATTTTTGTTTTTGGCTTGTAACTTAAAATTTGTTCTAAGTCGAATCGTTGTTTTGAAAGCCATATTAGACCTCTGTATTTTTAATCGTTTAAAAATAACTAAATTGTTTTTGTGATTTACTTTTATAAATTAGTTTATTACATTGTTTAGAAATTTTATGTTTTGTAGTAAATAATGTATTTTTACGCCAAATAAATGGAAACTTTGTACCGTTTCGGAAAACAATGAAAGTGTTTTTATATGGTTAGAAGTGATTTTCTTTCGTTTTAATATTTGTGCCTTTTTCTTGTCCTCTTTCCAGCCTTTATAATATCACCAAGTTGTTTAGATACTTGGCTGATATAAAAGCGCTAAATCCCGAAGCGATCCTACACACTCCATAAGCCCCGAAACCAATCGGCGTTCTCTCGGGGAATACCAACAAGGTGTTTGGATCCTTGGCAAGTATTCTGGAGCTGTAGCCCTCAAATCCACCCTTAAATACATTCCACACTCCACGAAACGTATCGGCGTTTCGTCCGGACCACTATAAGACCTAATCGACGTTTTTAACCTTAAATACATATTCATTTTCAAAACGTTAAACTTAAATTACACTCACCTTATTGCAGCGGACTAAAAAAAAAAATTTTGTGAACTTTTGCAAAAACAAAGTCCTTATTCAACACACTGAAATGTATTTTTTTTTTTTTCGTTAAGCATTTAAACACATTCATACGAATCTCCTACATCTTTTTAGTTCTTTTATTTTGATGTGCTTTATTACGATATAAATGAACGTATACACGCCAATAACTGTGAAAAAAAAAACAGTTGTTCTTGTATAAAAACTGAATGGCGCGCACAATATTAAAATATAAAATTAAAAAGAACTAAAAAACTATATAAAACAACTGTTATAGATGCGTATTTTTCAGTAGAGTTTCATTCGTTCTTGATTGTTAGTTGTGTTGTACATCAAAAAAAAAAACCGATTTAAAAAGAAATAAAGAAAAACAAATAGCATATATTTGTTTAAAGTATGTATGTATATGTATATTTATGTGCATTTTTTGCTTTCATATAAACTGGGAGTTGTATGAGCAAAAAAAAAAATAATAATTTTAATTAAAAAAATCCAAACACGGTACTAATTTGACTTTCAACACTTTAGTTCAATGATGCATATTACAAATAACAGCAACAGCAAGAACGTTTTATATGCACAACTCTGTTTGTGTTTTTTTTTTTTTTTTTTTTTTGGTTTTTGTAGGTTAAAAAGAGTTTGTTTATATACCAATATATTCATATGCACACAAGTCATAGATAGATGTGTGAGTGTGTATTCTAGAACAAGTACTATTTATGAAATACTCATCGTAATACGTCCTGCATAATAACGGTTTAAAGTTTCTAGTGGTCATTCAACTAACCATCCAACCAAACAACCCAACAACAAACCGAAACAGCAAACAAATGAAATGAATTCATCAGAAAATTAAAAGAATGAAATGTTTGTGCTTACATACAGTCACACAGATAAAAGTAAGTACCCTTAAAAATTCGTTAATTTTCCAAAAATTGGTGATATTAAAAACAAGAAAATAAGCCAACAATTTTTAAATGAAAATAAATATTTATTTCATTATTTAAATTTAAGACTATTGATTTCTCCGCACACTTAAGTGCGAAGTCGAGTCGTGGCTATAGAATCCGCTCTTTTGCAGAACACTTCGCACTGTTTCTGAATGAACAATAATATTGTGGTAATTTTCCAAAGTGTTTCGAATTTCCAATCGGTCAAGTCATGGCGAAATTTTGTGTGGACGTCCAGTTTTTGGCTTGCTAGATATTTTATTAAAGTCTGCACTGTAGACTTGGCACGTCCAACAATTTTAAAAACTGAACTCAAATAATTCCCAACGTTGCGTTATTTCAAAATGTGTTCACGCATTTCGGTACAAATGCAGTTTTTAAGAATTTGCTTGCAAATTTAGCTTGTATCAATTTCCGTATATTATTGTTTCTTTAAATCAACTTTATTTTAAAAGAACTGTTTTTTACTGGACATCGTACGTATAATTATCTGTGCTGTCAGATTAATTTTTAAGTGTAAAAGTATATCAAGCGGAAAGTGACCCGAACCTTTTGTGGTTTGATTTTGACAGTGTGTCGATGCCCTGCAAATACGTACTATTATCTGTGTGACTGTAAATTTATTTCGATTCTTGAAATATTTGAAATTGAATTAAATTTCAAGTCAATTCTTTATAAGAATCTTAAAATATTTTAAGGCAAGCAGGCTTTATTGGGCATTGCAAACACAAGTGTGTCATTTTAGCTTAAATTAAATATTAACTTTAGTATCAAAAATACCCTACTTAAGAGTTCAGAGTTAAAGAATCATAAAGCTAGACAAGTACATGTGTACCTGATTGTAAACATGAGTAATTCTTTGCGGCGTGTGGTAACCATACACACACATGATAAGAATTCTTTTAAACACTCATAAACACATATAAAACACAACTCATTTGTGTTTAAGGACTTGTTTCAGCATTCTTTCCCAATGCACACATGCGTAGAAAATATAAAAAATATTTATTAACAATACTCAAAAATAGAGTTTATCTTGCCTGATAATCTAAGAACTAAAATTAAACCTGCGTTAAGGTTCAGTTCTGAACAGGCATTGATTTTGGGTTACGTCAGACAACTAGTTCTCAATTTACCTATAAAACAATTTTTTTATTAAAATTGACCTCACAATTTATAATTTATTGCGCTTTTAGGCGTATTAATATCTATTCCAAAACTTAATTTTAACTTTTTTAATAAATTATGGACCGAACTCCACGAAATTCGGCAGAGTGATTTCTATTCTTATATATGTTTTGTAGGAAATAATGTTATTATAATAATATTTTATTATTTACTGCTTTAGAGAGTGGATGTTTATATTGGGGCTTAGGGTAGATTATGCACCGATCTTCACGAAATTTAATAGTATGATTTCTTGTCATAAAAAACGAATTTGTGCAAAATTTTATTTCAATCAGTAAATTTTGCCTCCGCTTATGTTTATTTTTGTAGAAACTCTAATATTTATATTCTGCTGTATCTAAAATTTAAACTGCTTAGGATAACTAAAATCAATTTGACACCAATATTGTTGTTTCTTTTGAGTCTTACGAAAGTGAGCGTGTTTTCAATAGACGCACAGACAGACAATTAAGATTAACTGAGAATAAGAAGAATATGTAAGTATTTTATTGTGTTCTTGATGAATACTAAAAACGTTTCACACGGAATGATAAACCAAGTATACCCTCATTAACCACTTGTGGTTGAGGGTATAGAAAAGGTTCGACCAAATTCAATTAAATACTTTTAAAAATAAATTTTAAAATATCTTTAAATATTTTTTTTTTTTTTTTTTTTTTTTTTTAATATTTTAATTAGGCTTAAGTTCATGAAATTTAATTTTCATTTAATTATTTTTATGAAGAAATAAAATAGTTCAACAAAATAACCACAATACTAATTATTGTTAAAGCTAAGGCACGAGCTCTATGTGTACATTTGTCCTTCAAGTTGTGCTGAAAAAGGTCAACAGAAAAGAGAAAGACAAAATGAAAAAAACAAAAATTTACTTGGACTTCAAGAAAAATTCTTGACAAAAGTACGAAAAAACAGAAGTAAGGAAAAAACATGTAAAATCAATTAAGATGGATAATCATTCAGGAAAGCAAATTTCGATCTACCAAATGTTAAAATACAATTTGGTTTAAGGATTGATGTTTGACTATTGACGTCAGCAGTCGTCGATGGCTGCGAGTGTAAGACGGCAAATCCATCTGAGGAGATCGAGTGGTTGCGATCGAAACATGTCATGGTAACCTGCCGGCCAGGGTTCGAGCCCGAGCCACGTCAAGAATGAAAGATTATCAATAACAATTTTAATTAATTTTCATGTTGTAAAAATTCCTTTCTTCATAAAAATAATTTAATGAAAATTAAATTTCATGAACTTAAGCCTAATTAAAATATTAAAAAAATTTGGATTAAAAACCATAAAATAGTTCAACAAAATAACCACAATACTAATTATTGTTAAAGCTAAGGCACGAGCTCTATGTGTACATTTGTCCTTCAAGTTGTGCTGAAAAAGGTCAACAGAAAAGAGAAAGACAAAATGAAAAAACAAAAAATGTACTTGGACTTCAAGAAAAATTCTTGACAAAAGTACGAAAAAACAGAAGTAAGGAAAAAACATGTAAAATCAATTAAGATGGATAATCATTCAGGAAAGCAAATTTCGATCTACCAAATGTTAAAATACAATTTGGTTTAAGGATTGATGTTTGACTATTGACGTCAGCAGTCGTCGATGGCTGCGAGTGTAAGACGGCAAATCCATCTGAGGAGATCGAGTGGTTGCGATCGAAACATGTCATGGTAACCTGCCGGCCAGGGTTCGAGCCCGGGCCACGTCAAGAATGAAAGATTATCAATAACAATTTTAATTAATTTTCATGTTGTAAAAATTCCTTTCTTCATAAAAATAATTTAATGAAAATTAAATTTCATGAACTTAAGCCTAATTAAAATATTAAAAACATTTGGATTAAAAACCATAAAATAGTTCAACAAAATAACCACAATACTAATTATCTTTAAATATTTTGCAAAAAATAAAATTTTCTACTAAAATCTTTCTGTTCGCAAACAAAATCCCAAAAGATCGATTAGTTCACAGAAATCTTTTTTAAACTCTATCTTTTCACAGAAAAAAATAAATTTTTTTACAAAAAACCATCTGATTAAAAATCTTACTTTTAATTAAATAATTATCTTTTCTGGGTAATTCCATGTCAAAACGACCAAGAGTGGGACACGATCCCTTGCGATTTTAACGAAATTTGGTTCCTTTTATCTTATTAGGAACATATATGAACGAAAAAAATTTTTAAAATTTGTTTTTCGAAAGTTATGTCATATTCAAAATGTCATAATTTCGCAGAATTAGCCGAATGTGTTGAGCTTATTTCTTCAATATCTCGAAAACTACTTGACATACGAAGATGATTTTGATGTCATTTTAAAGAGAATACTTGGCGCTACAAACCATAAATTGAAAATTTCTTGAAAAATGTAATGTCCGCAAAATGTTAAATTTTAAAAACGGACTAAGTCAAAAACCTATTTTTTTATTTGGCTGATTTTTTTTGTATAATACCTCAAACTGTTCTTTAAAAATCCTGAAACTTTGAAGGAGGTGTTTTTTTTTTCTTTTTTAAGATATGATTTTTTTCGTTTCGCAACCCTTAAAAAATAATATTAAAATATAATTTTCATATTGTAATTTTGAGCAATAAGTACACTGTGCTAGTTGCAAACAACAGACCAGCCGCGCACCTGGCATTTAACCCTAATTGGGGACGCTGAATCCAGTGGTGCTAACCGTTTTTTTAGGTAAGCTCTTGTTTTCAAGATATATTGTTATTTCGAAAATGTAAGAGGTTGCACAGCATATATTCGCGTAACTCAAAAACGGTTTAGTTTATTGAAATAACTAAAAAAAACGAAATTCGGCAATAAATAATAAAGTGGGGCTGTTCATACATTTGACCCATCTGGAGCATCCTACGCGCTGCAGGGGCCAAATTAAAGAATTTTATTAAGTCGCAATATTTGTATGGTACAGCGCGTAGGATGCTCCTATATGGGTCAAATGTATGACCAGCCCCACTTTATTATTTATTGCCGAATTTCGGCAATAGGTCCCAATAGGTCCCAATCGTGCACGAGTGCCGGACAGTAGCAGAGTAAATGCTCTACTGTCTCCTTTTCCCCTGGTTCCCCACATAATCTACAATTTTCACTATTCATGCCGCAGTCCAACAAGAACCCGTTATAAAACCTACCAGAAGTCTACACTCCCTTCTCGATAGCGACAGAAGAATTTTCGTCGACTCTGGATCATAGGATCTCCACATTACGTTGGAAACCCTGCACGTTCTGGTGTTTTCCCAAATCGCCTCTGATCTCCTCTGTATAGCAGAGTCCGTATCTCTCCTAATATTCTGAATTGGAGCCGCAATGGCCATCACCCTATCTTATGGTAAATAAACCGCCCGTTGATAATTTGATTTTATGGAAGAAAAATCTCTTTCTTTTCACAATAATTTATAATTTTAAAAGTAGATATGCTTAATAAATTTAATTCAAAAGTTGTTACAAATAACGTATGCTTATTGAAATAAATAAGGGTTCAAGTTTCTCAAGAACTTTTTCATTCAAGTTTCAATTTTACTTAAAAACAAATAATAGTGCTGTTTCGAATCATTAATACCATTCACCGAACGCAAAGCAACGTCTTAAGCTACTCACTAACTAACAGAATATAAATAATATGTATTTTTGTTTAAAACATGTTTTTTTATTTAAGCAGCAAATTATGAATGTTGTGTAAAAAAAAAGCAAAGCAAAAAATAAAAACAATAACAACAGGACATTTTATGATATTAAAGGGTGTCCCAACTAGAACGCAATTTTTAAATTTTAAATAAAACACAGATATTTAAAAAAATCGTGAAACTTTATTGTATCGTAAAGTAGACAGAATGAGGTTATGTATGGAACAAGATATCGTGCAGATGGCCGCCGCGGCTTTGCTGGTACACACGCGATCTTTTAATGAAATTTTCAATGACCTTTTTGCATAAATGCTGCGGTATTTCATTAATGCAGCGTCCAATTTCCTCTTTTAAGGCTTGAGTCGTCGTCGGCTTATTCGCGTAAACCATCGACTTCAAAAAACCCCAAAGAAAAATCGCACGATCTAGGCGGCCAATTCTGGTCTCCAAAACGCGAAATAACACGACCGCAAAATGACTGATGCAGCAATTGAATTGTTTCTTTGGCTGTATGACATGTGGTGCCATCTTGTTGAAACCACATGCCCTCCACATTCATTTCTTCAATTCTAGGCAAGAAAACACTGGTTATCATTTCACGATACCGAACACCATTGACTGTTTGCGCTTGACCTGCCTCATTTTCCTAAAAAAAAGGTCCAATGATTCCTCCAGCCCAAAAACCACACCGCACAGTGACACGTTGAGGATGCATTTGCTTCTCGTGAATCACTCGAGGATTTTCCTCACCCCAAATTCGACAATTCTGCCTATTGACGAAGCCATCAAGATGGAAATTGGACGCTGCATTAATGAAATACCGCAGCATTTATGCAAAAAGGTCATTGAAAGTTTCACGATTTTTTTTTAAATATCTGTGTTTTATTTAAAATTTAAAAATTGCGTTCTAGTTGGGACACCCTTTATATAAAGGCAATCGTGTTTTTTTTTTTTTTTTTTTTTTTTTTCTTATTTCTCAGTCTGATCTCAGTCAGATCTGGCTGCCTATCATTTCAATGCTCTTCGGAAACTCCATTTTAAAAGACAGATAGTCAGGCAGACTGACAGACTTCGTTAAATCAACTTCGCTAATAGGGTCTAACATTAATAATGACTAAATACTATATCGTTCAACTGCTGCAACGTCGTCATAACTCAAAGAAACTATATTTCGAAATAAACGTAATGAAAGTTTTTAATTTTCTCGCCCCACCTAGAATAACTTACGACACATTCTCTTCAAACTCAGAAAGCTCCAAAGATATAAAGATACATTTTATACACAACTAGCGTGCCCGTTGCCTGCTTCGCACGGCAAAACAAAATAAGAAAAGAAACACACTTGTTTTTAATAAAGTTAGTTTTCCTGCGGCAAAAACACACTCACTTCACATACGCACCGCACACACATGCGTTATTGGATTTCAACCAAACTTCATATAAACCATATATGGGCCACTGCCTACGTAGTGTATAAGCTTGGTTGAAATCGCAAGACGCGTTTATGAGTAGTTCGGCGACGTACATATACGGACTTATTTTTATATATATAGATAGATATAAGATTACAATGTAAGGAAAATTCATTATAAAATTATGTACAATTCAAACGAGGTAACATATTTCTGTGTTAGTACTTTATACAAACTTAAATATATTTATTCGTATGAAAATAAGGAAGAAGTCTTCAAATTAACATCCAATAAGGATACTTATTGAAATATTTGTATGTGTTGGTCCCATAAAATCGCTTTACTACTGATTTACTACTATACAATTTTTGTTTATTTAACATAATTTTAGCTATATTTTTATTCATAAACACAGATTTCATTAAAATATGTTTCTAACAAAAACCATTGTGTTGATTTGAAGAAAATTTATGTATTTGAAGAAATTTTGATTATATTTGAGGAAAAATGGACTTGATCAAACTATTTTTTTTTTTTAGTTAAGGGTTTCCGACATTTCTTTATTGATTCTTAAATATACACTTTCCTCAACAAACCTAGAGGAAAAATATTATTTACTTACTTGTTACGCATGTCTGTTTTAAATTTGTAATATTTCAAATTTGATAACAGAAACATTTCAAAATCAAGACACCAGATATGGCTTTAGTAATCATTATAATGAGAAAATTTTATGTATTTAGCTTAATAATTTTAACAAACAGAATTCGGGAGTTTTTGCTTCTTATTTTACTTTTTAAACATGAACATCCAGTTTAAAGTTATTTGTATTGCCCTTAAAATAGTGAATTATTTTGAAATTAGGTTGAAATCGCACGACGCGTTTATAAGTAGTTCGGCGACGTACATATACGGACTTATTTTTATATATATATAGATATAAAGAAATATATAAAAAAAAAAAATTTTTTTGAGTTAGGACGTACTTTTTTGCTCATTTCAAATAATAAGAAAATTAAGGTTAATTTATTTAACCCCCTTAAAAACTGCAAAAACCTGGAATTGGCAGCAAGCTTTTAACTAAATGGCACTATACACTACCACACACGTCTTACGTACTTTGATCAAAATTCAACCCTGTCATGAAAAGTTGTAATTATGAAAAATGTTCGAACAATAATTAACAGGGAATTATTTTCGTCAAAATATTAAGAATTGTGTGATAGTGTAAAATGACCTTTACCAATGGATACAACAAACTGCCATAAATGACTGCAGTTATTGTAAGGGATATTTGATGTCAAACAACTTTTATGTCGGCACGTACCATTTGTTAAAAAAAAAATTAAAATTACCAAAAGTTTTCTTAGGAGTCAAAAAATTTTTAACTAATAAGATCTAGTTTAAATGTACTAAATTTCCAATTCTTACTATTAATAAACTGAAAATTTTTGTTGGTGGGATAAACAATTCAAATGCGATTTTCAATGGTTGCTTAGGCCAGTTCATCAGGAAACTTCATCCAAAGATTTTAGAAAAGCTAAAGATTTTTTTCAAATAAAACTGTTAAGCGAATAGGAATTATAAACACTCAAAAGTCTTACCCGTAATAATATCAAAGCTGTAACAAAAAGATAAAATTATGCTTTTTTGATATCTACGTCTACAATACAGAAATGACTGGGAAATTTATATAGGAATTATTTTAAAATACCAGTTGGATTGAAAATTATACATGACAATTTTAAGTAACATAAAACTATAACTTACAAGATAACTTATAATTATAACTATAAATAATTCTTAGATAATTTAACTTTCGTAACACTGCACTCCACTTAAGCCTGTTCATCCAGGCTCAGATTCTCCTTTTCCATATTGAGCTAGTCCTTCCAGTCCTTTGCCATAGACAATGCAGGCTCTCCCGTAGCTGTACGCAAGTTTACACCACTTAGCGGCTCGACAGCTCCCTTTAAGAAATCAGCTCTTATATAATGGAATTTCCTGCACCAATGTCGATAGTCAAAATGCGGATTTTACCATATATGTAACCACAGGTCGTTATATTTCTGTTACTCGTTTTCACTACTAAATTGATCGTGAGACCTTCTGTTTCCCCTGCACTGCTTGCTCTTCTCAGCTTAAGCGGTGGCTCCCGCGATGATTGTTGACTTGCTCCTCGTTTGTTCCTTTGCGGCGAAGCAGATCTTGATCGTTGTTTGGATGCTTTACAGTTTCGCTGAATATGGCCAATCTTACCACAATTATAGCATTTTTCTTTGTTTCTGCATTGCTTCTCGCTTAAAGCTTGCATCACCGCCTCCTTTATGCTTCTCATTTCATTTAATATATATCTTTGTTCTTCATCAGAAAAATCAAGTTATCGCACCATATACGTTTGTGGCCTTGAAATTATCCTTGCGGTTTCTTGTGCTAATGCAAATGATGGCTTCTGTGATGCACATACCGCATCATTTTAAGACGCCTCGGTCTTAAAATGATTTAGCAATGGATGACTTTTACCTGGATAAATAAGCTACACCAAGCGTTCAATCTCTAGTGCGAAATCCGGTTGCGTCTCGTTTGCCTTTTGTACTCTGCCGCGTAATTCCATTTCTGTGTTCACCACCAGACTTGCGTTGCAGTGCTACTATAATGTCATCATAATTGTTTCTGCAACTTACTGGTACACTTTCTAGAATTTCAGCTGCAGTTCCTTTTAAAGCCAAAATCAGCTCTATGGCTATTTCTTCATTGTTTCATGCATTTTTGTTGGCAACTGTGTCAAACTGGAACTTAAAAACATTTAATGGTAAGCTGCCGTCAAAACTCGGGGCTTTTATTCTATTCGAGACTTCTGGAAAAATTCGCAACGCTCCCTCTTGGCACTGAAGACTATTAACTTTTTCTTCCAGATGATGTAGTTTTCCATCAAAAAACGTGACATGTGTTTTTACATCAAACAGCTTCTGGTTGAATTCTATCTCCATATCGTCTACTCTCTCATTTATAGCAGTAGAAATCTCTTGAAGCTTCTCAAGTTTTTCGTTTGTCAATCTGGAATTTTCTTGAATTTCGGCTACGATGGTGCTCGAATTTTCCTTTGCCATTTTGCTAGAATTTTCTTCCATTTTTCTAGAAGTTTCAGCCGAATTTTCTTTTACCATTTCCTCTATTTTCTCTAAAATTTTCTTCCATTTTTCTTGATGTTTCTGCTGAATTTTCTTTCACCATTTTTCCTAGATTTCTCGAAGTTTCTGTCATTTTCTCCATCATTGCAGCAAACATTGTGCTGCCATCCATGGTGCTTGGTATTGCACGGGTAGCCACTTCTATTTCTTCCTTTTCATCAAATTCATAAGCTGCATGTCAATATTGCGTCGCTTAAATTCATCGATTAATCTTTTCTGCAGCTTAGCTTTATTTCCTGCAGTAGGAAGATCCAACTTGTCCAACTCTTTCTTGAGCTGTTCAACTTTTAGCTCATCGAATTTCATTGTTGTTTTTATAGTTTTTTTATCCTTTTTTTTATTGGTTTATTAATTTAATTTTTTTTTTTTTTTATTGCAATCCCACTTCTGGCACCAATTGTTACGTTTTTCTTTTAATTAACGCGTTTGGTTTACTCCCTTTATAATAAACCGTTGAGTTCTTTTAAGTAGTAGTAGTAGTAAGATTTTCTTTATTTACAATAAATTTTTGTTTACAAATTTCATTTTTATTTATAAAATAAATTCTTATTGAAAATTAGAAAATTTAAAGTAATATTCGACAATGTTTTTTAAAAACGTCTGTCGATAACCTTAAAAATAAACTTTAAAATTATTTAACAAATAAGCTAATTATATTCTTGTATTAAAAAATTTCGATAATGTAATGCTGACTTTAAATAATAAACCAATCTTTCCCAATCCGTTTTCTTTTCGCCATTAAGTATATCAATCATTTCAGTGTAAAGTAAATACGGTTTTTCAAAACTAACAATTCGGAACTCCTTGAGGACTGGACAAACACCTAGGAAATGTTCAAATGTTTCCATTATACCCATATTACAAAGCTTGCATATCTTGTTCTCAGTTGTCGCCCCGAATGTGTTGTAATTTAGTTTAATGAGACCACATCTTGCTTTAAAGACCCACGTTATTTTGGATTGATTCATGTTGTCGATAAAATAATTTGAACCTCTTTCGAAATCTAAATCTTTATATATTCTTGAGGTTGCTGCTTTATTATGTAACCACAGATTACGCTGATGTTGTTTTATTCTTTTTGTTAGTTCATTACTTTGTGTGATCCATTGTTGTTTATTGGGTTGTGTACTGGACCATGGAGTATTTAGATTGTCTGCAACCTTTTGCAATTCTTTGAAGCAAAACAAATTTTTTCGGGCAAGTATATGTGCAATTTGAAACGGTAACCTTTTAGCCGGGTATTGAAACATCACTCGAAATAAGTACAGCAGATTTAGTTCCAATGTATATAAATGGTTGTTTACCGCAGCAGTTTCAAGCATCAGAGCATAATTAGGTGTAAAATCTGGCAGCATCAAAACTTTTTTCAGGAAATATCTTTGAAGTAAGTCAGTCTCCTCAAAATAACCATAACCCCAAATTTGAGCTGCATATGATTGAATCGACCTGCAAACAGCTAAAAAGAGATTCCACTTTTGTCTCAATTGAATTTGTCTATTAGATATAAAGTTTTTCCAAGTACAATTAATAGCTGTTTTGGCCTGTGCATTTCTACTTTCCACATGTTTGGTAAATTTCATTTTCGGTGTAAGAATTACTCCTAGGTACTCATTGGTGATTTTAATATTGTTTCCGTTGAACTGCCATTTTTCTTGTAATTTAATTCTACCACCATTTCTGAATACAACTATTTCAGATTTATTTAAGTTTACCTCTAGATTCCATAGATCGCAATATTTTTCCAGTTTAAAGATCATTTCTTGAAGAGTACCTATATCATCAGCTAGTATGACTATATCATCCGCATACATAAGTAACCGGATATTTATATCTTCGACTAGTATCCCACCACCTAGGGATTCATGTAAATCGTTAATATAGAGTGAAAAAAGAAGTGGGGATAGTAAACATCCTTGCTTAACACCTGAGTTGGTTTGAAAATACTCAGATAACTCTTCACCATTCCATACAGTGGATTTCGTATCTTTATAAATATCCTCCAATATTTTTACAAATTTGTAAGATATACCAATTGAATATAATTTATATATAAGTGATTTTCTTGCCACTTTATCGAAGGCTGCTTTGAAGTCGACAAAAAATGCATACACCTTTTTCTTTTCGGCGAACTTTATATTAACGATACCAGCCAGATTGAATATGTTGTCAATTGTTGAATACTTTTTTCGGAAACCAGCTTGATATTCTGTTAAAACTTGATTCTCTTCCACCCAATTATATAACCTGTTGTTTAAAATTCCCATCATAACTTTAGCTAATGTATTCATGAAGGATATGCCTCTGTAGTTTTCTGGCGTATTCGGATCTCCTTTTTTAAATATAGGAAAAACCACTGTTTTACTAAAGACTTCATTTATTTTACCCTCATTATACATTTTGTTGAAAGAATTTAACAGATGTATTTGGAAATCTTCTGTCGCGTTCATAATAAACTCATATGTGATTCCATCTTCACCAGGGGCTTTGTTTGTCTTTGCGTTTTTCAGAACGTGTTTTAACTCATCAAGTGTAAAATTTGAATCGAGTGTATCGTCTTTGATAAGTATGGGCGCATAAATAAACTCATGTGAAGTTATCGGTGGATTCAAAAGTTTTTTAAAGTAATTTTTAAAGGCATATGATGATATTTGAGTTCCAATTACATGATTTTGACCCCGTACTTCTCTCGCAAACATCCACCATTGCCTACTATCATTTATGTTATTAATTTTAAGCGACAACCGTTGAAAATATTCTTCTCTGCTCTGTTTACATATTATTTTGTATAAATTCTGTTTTTTCAGGTAAATTTCTTTATCGGCTAAATTTTTGGAAGCCCTATACTTGTTGAAACATTCCATAGCCTTAACTCTGGCGTTATTACATTTAAAGTTGTACCATTTATTCTTCGGTTCAAATTTTCGGTAGTTGGGTTTGACTGCAGATGCTTTGATCATATCTTGCAATTCTTTTAAACTAAAGGGATGATTATTTGGATGTTGTTTTATTTTCGAATTCAGATTTGCTTTATATTTTGCCATTTCATTACAATACCATCGTAGTTTGGGTAATAAATTAATGCTCTTAATGTAATTCTTATCCCAGGACAAGTTTAATGTTAATTTTATAGGAAAATGGTCCGACCATACTTCATTGTCGACACAAAAATGCATTACATGTTTTAGATTTTCAAAATGAACTGCGCATATATCATTTACTGACTCACCAGCTGAGCTTACATATGTTAAGGAACCTTCATCATCTCCATCCGTTTGACCATTAAGCACAAATAAATTTTCATCTAAACAAAATTTCATAAACTGTTTTCCCTTATTGTTGTCAATAACATCTTTTGATCTTCTCACTTCTCTTCCAGATTTAAACATTTCCATGTGAAAATCGTCTACATTTTGTTGAATACTACCGATTCTAATGTTAAGATCACCAATAATTATCGGGTTAGTTATATGATTTTCCTCAAAAAAGTTTTTAACAATATTAAACTCGTTTTGCCAGTTACACCCTCTCAGATACAATGGGATAAATGTAATTTGTGTGTCATGTATATATAATTTAGCTAATTTAACGTAACCTTCTTCGACAACGTCCATTCTTAAGCTTGCGCATTTTAAACTGTTTCTTATTCCATACAAGCACCCACCAACTGCCCTACCGAAACGACTAATTTTTATTGCTGGTATAGAGTACAATGTAAAACCCTGGAAATATTTCCGAATACTTTCCGTTTTTTCTTCAATTAAATGGGTTTCTATTAGAAAGAAAATGTCAGCCTGTTTTATGTAATTAAAAAATGTAGGAAAAATTAGTTTATTTTCAATGCCATTTATATTATACGATATTATTGTTATATTTTGTTGTTCTAAATTAACGACATTGTTTTTTTGTCGACAGACATGTTTTAGTTTTTTGAATGAGTATTACTAAGCAGTGTTTCATAATTTAAATCTAATAATTTAACCTCATCCCCATATACTTTTGCCAAAGCTTCTATGCCATCTTCTTTACCACACACCAATTGGTTTTCCATATTCCATATAAACCATTTTTCTTCCACTTTGAGTTTATCTTCTCTTACCAAAACTTTATATCTTTTGTTCATCGCAACTAACTTTCTCTTTAATTGCAAGAAAACTAATTTCTTTTCTTGTTTAAATGGTATAAGATCACGTTCAACTATGATTGATGTGCCAGACAACTTTTTGGTATTGCGAAATATTTTTGTAATGTCTTTAATAGATTCAAACTCAACCGCAACATTGATTTTCTCATCTTTTTCATAAATTTTCCAAGCAGAAATAATATTAACATCAATATTTAATTTGTCTTTGCAAGTCTTTTGGATGGCAACTCTAGGGCTATTTTCTTTGGCTAAACCTTTAAAAATTAATTTTTTATTACTCGATTGTTTTTCAAGCCATACAATATTTTTCTTGCTGGTTTCCTTTTCTTTTTTTAAATTTTCCACCTCCATTTTTAATTGCTTATTTTCTCTTTTCAAAACTGCCATTTCATTATTTACTGCTCCTATCTCCTGTTTAATTTCCTCTACATCGGATTTGGTAGCTAGCATTTTCATTTTTTCATCCAGATTGTTGTTAATGGTGTCTTTTATCATACCCATTAAATCATTTATCTGCATGGTTCCTACCAAATTACATTTTTCCGGTGACAATTCAAGGTTCTTTCTTTTTGCTTGCTGGGTTATGTTATTTTGAGAGTCAGGCATATTTTTAGGCGTTCTTATATTATTCATTCACGGTTAACTTTTTTAATAAATAATTAGCAATGCTATTACTTTTTAGTGAGTTGCAATGATATCTCTCAGCTGATGTTATTTATTATTATTATTCTTTTTTCTATTTCGGCAAATACATACATTAAATTCAGCTCTCCTTCCAGTGTTTGAGTGTTTTTTTTCCTTATTTTTTGGCAAAATTAAAGAATTTAATTTATAAAATTTTGTTTTCAACAATGAAACAAACAAAAACACTTCTAATGCCTTCCGATCCAGACACCACAAACCGCATCCAGCACGCCCACCGACCACTCTAGGTAAATATATCTTCCGTTTACAGCAAAAAAAAAAAGCGTAGAGCCCCAATTTTCACGTCAGCACCACAAAGCAAAACAACAATATCTTTTTCTTTTAATTGCAAATAAAAATAAAAACACACACTTATTCAACTTTACAAACTTTATTATTTTGTTCACAATTGTTAGTTACGAACAGAACCGTTTCACAAAACAAACTAAACTGATTATACATGAGTCACCCCTTTTTATTTTTTATAATTATTTCTAGATTTTTCCTGAACCTTCCCGTAAAAACTATTTATTATGTTCTATAACCATTTCTAGAAATGACTGGGAAATTTATATAGGAATTATTTTAAAATATCAGTTGTGTTGAAAATTATACATGACAATTTTAAGTAACATAAAACTATAACTTACAAGATCACTTATAACTATAACTATAAATAATTCTTAGATAATTTAACTCAGTGTTCGAAAATAAACACTAAATATCGTTTTTTAATGTTCGGTTCGGCAGATTTGTGGAAAACACAAACGCTAATAGTGTTTGTGTAGAAAACCATTAAAAAAAAACGTGTCCCTGTTAGTCATCTTTAAAACACAAAAATATTACTGTTTTTATCAAACTCAACAAAAGATGTGAACATTAATTTCCGTTCGGTTTTTTTTTTTTTTTGAAAATCCACAAACTTCAATGTGTTCAGCTCGGCTCGTTAATGTTCGTCCCTTTTGGCTGGTAAAAAAACATTTTTACAAAAACAAAATACACACAAGAAAAAAACATTATAGAACATTAAAATATAAAGTTTGTCTACAGTATCACTACAATTGTTCTGTTTTTAACGAACATTATATAATGTTAGGTTCTTTCTTGAAAATAGTTACGAACGGTATTAAGGATTGTGTATGTCTACACAATCAATTAAAAAAACAGATATCGTTCCTGGGTGTGTGAGCCGAACGTTAAATAATGTACTGTTTATTTTCGAACACTGATTTAACTTTCTTAACAATATAAAATCTTCCATTATACCATTTAAATCCTGTTTTATTTTTATAATTTTTTAACACTTGTAATTGTTTGGGTTAATTCTGTTGTTGCGTTATTTCCGTTCATTTCCGAATTCCTTAATTTGTGTTTTTGTACTGTTTTTTAAAAAAAGTATTTATAGAAGGAAATATATAGTATAAAAAAATAATTCTAAACACAATCTTTGGTGCACTTTGGCAACTTTTTTTGGAGAACTTTGGTACCGATTACGTTGTTAAATTGTTCATCGTTGCACTGTAAAATGTATTTAAAAAAGCGAGTTGCTTTGCAACCGACGTTTTGGAACTCACCCATCGTTAATCGAAAAAAACCAATTTTAAATTAGCCGATCAGTTAATTGGGTAGTAATTAGTCGATTAACGGTTAACCGAATGAATACCCTACTAAATATATAAGTTTAGATTTTAGGCCCAAACATAATATGCATGAGCTATCTTAAAAAATCTGTTAATAATTAACGAAAATCCTGTCTAATGCGTTTAAAAAAAAACATATCAAAACACATCTGATTCCGTACGGTATGTGCGATCAGTTTCGCACTTTGCTTAAGCAAATGAATGTTACTTACCGGAAAGTTTCCTTAAGTTCTATATAGTTTGAATCATATGCTTTACAGGTACTTGACCATTTCTTAAGCTAGCTCATGCACATTATGGCCTTTAAATTTATTGTATTGACTTTCAGAAGCAGAAAAGGAATTTAAAATAATACAAAAAAATAGAGTACATCTGGCTTTCAAATCTGTTTAAGTTTACTTTAATTGTAGTAAAAAATGGCAACACATATGAAAAAAGTACATTTTGATAACAAAAAATAAAAAAGGACGTTTTTAAAACCTATTTACTACGATTTGAACACAAATATTAAACCAATTTGTCAAAAAATGCGAAAAAGTACATTTCTATCTACGACTTCCCATAAGCCCTTCCTACCTATGGTGAAGGGTATAATAAAACACTTTATTTAAGTCTTTTAAAAACTAGTACCAAATGGTAAAAAGAAAATCAATACAAAACCCGTTAAAAGATTAAGTACATTCAAAGTTCTGTCGCGCGATTGTCCGACAACGCATTTTTATATCCACGATTTTTAATTGCGGGTTTTATATTTAATTTTCATATGGATGTTTGGTAAATATTTATATATTTCATTTCTATAATAAATAAATGTATAACTAAAAATAATTGGCAAAAACGCCAAACAAAATGCAATTTGATTGAAGAAAAAATTTATTCATGCTTCTACAAAATTATTAAAAATTACAATCATTCATGCAACTGTTATTGTGGGACATTGTTGTACAAAAAAAAAACGAAATGTTTTTAATTAATAATAAACAATTTATATTGTTTTCTGTTATTTAATTTGCTTTCAAAATATATATATACGAGTTATTTATAGTATTTGAATTTGTTTTAAAATTAAAATAATTGCAGTCGGTCAAAATTAAAAGTTGCAAAAAATAAAAATAAAATAGTTTAAATATTGATGAACAGTAAACATAAAATTATTAAAATTTATACATATGTAAGCTTTCAAAAATAAATGTGTGTGTGTATAACTTATTATAACAAAAACTATTTCTAGTATTTGTGAAGTATTAAAACAGTAATCGTAATCGTAATTTATATTTATTGTTTTGTTTTTAATTGATTTAATCACTTTCACAACATCAAATGTGAAAAAGTGATTGTTCAAAAAAAATTAATTTTAAATTTTCATAATACTTAATTGCTATAATAATTCAGTTGAAAATCAATCATACGCCCCGTATTATATTCAAATTACGTATAATATCATTTTGACCCTAAAAGTAGGCAAGAAAATTTTATATTAATTCGTAATCAATCATACGCCAAGTTGTTAGTTAGTTAGTTAAAGTTTTTTTCATAGTACAAGATTTAGGAACATAAAAAATTCTAAGAAAAACTTAAAACTATAGTGTATTATTTTAATTGCATGAGAATTTATTTGGTTATGCGACTAGCTTATCAATATTCAAGAAAACGTAATAATATATAAAATTAATTATTAATATTGAATGAAACAATGCTTGCTCCCGACTTTTAGTAGAGTTGTATCTACATTTCATAAACTTAATACTAAAAAATCTGAAAAGCTAAATCTTAAAACTATTAAGAACAAAAATAAAAAAATAATAAAATGAAAAACCAAACCGAAAATTAATTTAAAATAATAATTTTTACCTCCTATGTATTCCGGGAAAATAACTCAGTGTTTGCTCGTTTGACAGAATATCTTGCATTGCATTGCCGTCCAAATAAGACAGTCTGTCAACAAAGCCTTTCTTCAACTCAAGAGCATAGAAAGAAAGCGGTCTTTTTTTTTTGTAGAACCGTGCTGGTGTTGTAAAGCATCCAGTCATGCCATAATTAACACGTTTGTTTAGCGAGCCGCTTGATGCAAGCATAGACACCCGATTTATGCCGCACCTCACATGGTGAACCGACGCATAATAACGTGATTGGTTACTCCGCCTTTGATTTTAAAATCTCCGCCGTTGACTTCCCACGTTGTGGATTGTTCTTAGCTTCAATGCTCCCCTTCAACCTTAGCGGCATGGGAGGCCCTACCAGTAGCTACGCTACCGCCGGCATCGCTTTCAGGGTCCTTGCACCTATTGAGCGTCCTCACCGCGACAAGGTTACATTCCGTCGAGGACATATGTTGGCCTTCTTAAAATTTATTTGAAAGCCTTTTATTATAAGTCTTAACCTTCTCTATGAACTTTCGTACAATATGTCGTTCAAAAATTTATCTTTCTCACTAACGTTTTTGAAATGCTGAACCATCCTGGAACCGCTTAAAGAAGAACTGGTCTTATACTCAGTTTATATAACAGTAATTTAGTATTAATTGGCACGGTTTTACTATTAAATAGTTTTGAAAAGGCACCTTTAACACGATAAGCCTTCTCCAAATTAAAAACAACTTTTTATTAAGCTTTAATAGTTTGTTAAAGTTTATTCCAAGATATTAAATGATATCCTTAAACGTAATTTCAGAACCATTTAAAATTAATTTCAAATTGTTGCTCTCCGGAACAACAGTATATTAACATTTACCGGAAGCATTTCTTAAACATATTGCATTGCTTTTCGAGGCATTCATTTTTATTCCCCAATGAGAATAAAATTTATTAACATATTTTAGGAGTGATGAAACACGATGAAGTGCAATTTGAGGTGACTCGTCATGAGCATAAAGCAGAGCATAACGTATTCCTTTGGAATCATTATATTCATGGTGAAAATCATGTATAAAAATATTATATAAATAAGGCGCCAATACAAATACCTACGGAACGCCACAAGAAACATAACCCTGAGATGACAACACACTATCAATCTGAACGCAAAACCTTCTGTCCTCCAAAAAACTTCGAAAAAGTTTTATAATAGATGATTCAAAACCTATCTCTATCATATCATTTTGAATAAAATGCAATCGTGGTAAGTCTTATCAAAAGCCTTCTCGATGTCAAGAGAAACTGCGACAGTGCATTGACCCTTTCTTAAATTCTGTACAACTTTAGAGTGGAATTTTAAAAGAGCATGAATAGTGGAATTACCCTTCTTAAACCGAATTGATTTTGAGGAATGTACCTACGCTTCATTTAGAGATTTATCCATTTTTTCTCGAAATATTCTCTCAAATAGCTTTCCTAGATTAGAAAGTAACAAAATTGGTCTCAAGCTGTTCATATCGCTATTACCCTTCTCTTTCGAAATATGAACTATTTTTGCAATTTTCCATACCCAAGGAAAATAGCAATTATTTAAAACAATTATTGAACAATATTGTGTGATACTCAAAAGCCTTAACTGGAAATTTTTAATTATATAATTTGATATACCATCCAACCCACACGATATCTTTTTATTTACTAATTAAGAAATCACCAAAAGAGAATTTAAATTCGTAAATTTTGGGTTGCGTAGATTATTCAGTGATGTTATGTCATCATTGAATGTTATACAATTAGAAATTTGAGAAATATTGTCCGTGATTGCTTCAGCTATTTCTGAAATATTTTTATTTGGAGGAGAACCTTCATAAACTGATGTAAAATTTTCCTTTAAAGCATCTAATTTTTGATAAAACTGAGTAATTTTGACACCATTGACTGAAACATCCTTAATGTGAGTACGATTTTCTTTCCTATTATTTTAAAAATTTAAAAATTAATTATACCCACACGACAATAGTGGAGAGCGTATTGTGCATTTGTGCTGATGTGTGTAACGCCTTAAAATAGTGGTCCTACCCCCACCTTAAAGTATACCGATCTACTCAGAATCACTTTCTGAGTCGAACTAAAGATGTCCGTCCGGCTGGCAGGCAGGCTGTCTGGCTGGCTGGCTATCCATGTAACCTTGTGCACAAAGTACAGGTCGCAATTTTGGAGATAATTTGATAAAATTTGGGTCATAGGTTCCTATTGGCACAAAGACCAAGCCTATTGAAAATCGAAGGACCAGGAGGGAAGATAGGGGGAAATTTCTTCCTCTCAAAAACTATCAAACCGATTTTAATGAAATTTAAAACATAGATAGAACCATATCTATATGGACATAAAATTTATAAATGTTTAAAAAAATCGGACCACGAGGGGAGATAGGGGGAATTTCTGCCTCTCACACCGATTTTAATGAAATTTAAACCATAGATAGATCCATATCTATATGGACACATTAGCTATACAGTTTTTCAAAAATAGGACAACAAGGGGAGGCAGGGGACAATTTCTGCCTCTCACAAACTTTTAAACCGACTTTCATGAAGTTTATAAACATAGATAAATCCATATTTACATGGACACATAAGCATAAGCATGTGTTTTTAAAAACTGTGGTGTAGGGTATCATATGGTCGGGCCTGACCGACTATACTTTCTTACTTGTTTTTCATTAAAAATGTTGGCCTGTTCTTTTTCGATCTGTTCCCTTATTATAATTTTAAGTAAATCTATTTGTATCGAAATAATCAAATATTAAGGGTGTCTCCTGTTAAATGTTCTGGAAAATATTCTTTTCAAGTCCCTTTGCCAGTTATACTTCATCCTTAGGAGCTTTTTTACCTTTTCCGAAATAATATATTTCCGATTTTTTTTTAAATTTTTCTTGAATGAATATCTGTTATAAAACTAACAGATGTACTAAATTCTTCTATTAAGTAATCTATTGCATCGTTAGTTAAATTTTCATTGTTGGGGGGAAAGTGATTTAACAGCCTACTGCTAATATCTATTTTAAATGCATTCCAGTTTGTTTCTTTAAATCACACAAAATGATTTGGAGTTTCAAATAAGGTTGAAATACGAAAGGTGTATTTGAAGTCCTAAAGGTATATGATCCGAAAAAGTTGGAAGTGTAGATGTTTAACAGTTTTGATGGAAACTATCAATAAGGTTTTTGCTTACTTTGAAGTGGTCTAAATGAGAGAATCTGCCAGGGTAGGTGGGGTATGAATCACAAATTCTTGTAACCGAAATAGATTCGTCTTGAAGCCAAGTCTTGAAAACTTCATCGTTGAAATTGTTGTTGTCATTACTTCAGACAATGACCACCTAGTATCAAACCATCATAAGTGTTTGAAAGATTCAAAATTTAAGAAAGACCTCTATAAATAGTTTGACGATTACAGTTGCACTGAAAAGAAATAGAACCACAGAGAATTTTCCTAATACTATCATTTATAGCCACGTTTACTTCGACAAACTAATTTGGAAACCGAAGATTAAGAATACTGATCCTTGTAAAAGATATCGAATTTAATAATATAATTATCTGAATAAACATTTGTGTCCGCCGTCAAATGCATTTCTTGCAAAAAACAAATTCAATATTAAATTGATTCAGTATCCTGTTTAGCTCAATTTTCCTTTCTATATGAATAAGACATCCAACATTAAATGTAACTAAATTTAGAGAATTACGGGCCATATACATTGTGAATATCTTTAATTAGACTCATCCTGATCTTTTGATATTGCCTTATAATTTTGCATAAAATTACTAACTTTATCCTCTAAAGTTAGAGGATCTGGAGCACATAATATTTTCGATAGCTTAATAAATTCCTGAATTAGTACAGGTTTTTCTGGTTTGCTTTGAGTTGAACCTTGAACAAATTCGCAAATGGTCTTTCCGTTAAAATGGCATTAGACTTTAGATTTAATACTTCTATGACTTCTAATGACTTCTTTTTATATGAAATGTACATCCTGTAAGCGGGGCAGCCCCTGTAATTTGACGTATGGCCATTCTCGTTACAGTTAACACAAAATGGTGTTACATTACTTTCAGGAGTAAAAGTACATTCAGCAGGGTCGTGCTTTTCGCAGCATTTTACACAAGAAAATAGTCGGCTACAATTTTTCGAGTAATGCCACCAACGTTGGTACCTCCAACATTGTAGTATTTTTGTACTAGCTTTAGGTCTTTCCCATGAAACCACCTGATTCAGAATATACTTCAAACCGAGCAATTCATTTACTTGGTTTAAGAATATTCAGTTTTAAATTCTGAAACAGACTCAATCGTATCCGGAATAATTCTATCAATTTCCGACTTAATATGGTTAAAATCCGATTTATAATATGGGCCTCTACAAACTACGCTCTGACGTTTATATTCTTTAGGAGTATATGTGTATGAAGGTTTTTCCCTTTCTTTTAATAACGGCATCATTTCCGTACGTGTATATGAATCTTTAAAATATAGTGTACTTTTGTATTTAAAATGATCATTGACTTTAAATTCTCATTCTTAGAATCTGATATGATCTGATTAATTGATCAATAAGATATTTAACATTCACATTCTCCAGAAATATAGGTTGGCAATATGAAATCTTATTATAAACATGTGTTTTAGAATCATTATTATTTCTAGATTTATTACGTTCTAAATTTGTGTTATTGTCAAAAGTCTTTGAACGCTTAATTCATTCACAGATAAGTAAATACCTACAGGATAACTCCTTGCTTACTGATAAGCAATCTGGTTTTAGACCAAAGCATAGTTGTGTTTCTGATTTATTAGAGGTCTCTGAGGAATTAAGAATTAATGTTGATGATAATACAATATCTTTTCTAGTTTTACTAGATCACTCAAAGGCGTTTGACACCGTGGAACACTCCATTCTTTGCCTTAAACTTAAACATATGTGCAAATTTTCGCCAACTGCGGTCAAATTAATATCATCATACTTACATGATAGATACCAGGCAGTCTACTATGGTAATAACAAATCAAACAGTTGCTTAGTGTCGAGAGGTGTACCACAGGGTTCTATACTTGGTCCACTTTTATATTCCATATACTCTAATGATTTACCGTCTTAACTTAAGCACTGTGGAGTACAAATGTATGCGGATGATGTACAACTGTATATCAGTTGTCATCCATCCGATACCATAGAATGCATCAGTTAGCTTAACCAAGATCTAGACATGATTAACACATGGGCTTCCAGGAATGGTCTTTGCCTAAACGCAAAAAAACTAAGGCTATGGTTATTGGTAAGAGCAAACTAGTCCCCACATCCTTGCCACCAATTCAGATTAACAACTCAAGTATAGAAATAGTGGAGTCAGCTAAAAATCTTGGTGTTATATTTAATTCTAAGCTTGACTGGTCTAATCACATAAATGTAATCTGCGGAAGAACGTTTTCTATGTTGCGCAATCTGTGGATGACTCAATATTACACTCCCTTTGAAATCCGTATGTTATTGGCAAAGACATACTTAATACCAACACTAATTTATGGGTGTGAACTATTCGCAAGCTGTGATTCGGCAAGTAAGAAAAAACTCAATGTAACGTTCAATAATATCGCCAGATACGTTTTTGGTCTAACACGATTCTCAAGAATTTCCCATTTTGCAAAGCAGTTATATAACATATCTTTTGATAACCTGTTGAAATGCCGCTGCCTAATATTCTTACATAAAACTATTTACACAAAACAACCAGGCTATTTGTATAATCGAATTAACTTCTCCAGATCAAATAGAGCAAAAAAGATTAACAGTAATCGATATCGTAGTCAGATATCAGAAAGGCATTTTTTTATAAACTCCATCCAGCATTGGAACCAATTACCCAACAATATTCAAACAACCAGCAATGCTCAGCACTTTAAACGCGAAGTATTTAGGCATTTTAGTTAACTTCTTTAAATGGAAAAATTAAGTATTTTTTATTAATGTATTAAGTATTTTCATTAAATCACTGAAATTGTTTAATAAAATAAAACTATTTATTTATTTGCTGCCTACTGTTTTTTTGCCTTATTGTATTGTAATCTATTGTATTAATCAAACTTTTTTAATATATGTTACATTTGTGAATAGCGTTATATATACAGTGCTTTAAAAAGACTTGTTCTTGTTGCACTGTGTACCAAATAAATAAATTAAATTAATTGGCCTTTCGGCCTCTACATTCAAATCTCCTAAGAGTGAGTACCAGTTTATACGATTAGTGCCGCCGCCTTATTGAAACCTTTTCTTTAGCTTCTCTTTTTTTTTTTTTTTTGTTTGGTAAAATGCTTTTTTGACCGCCTTTTACTCAATGCAAATGGATGAAACTTTGCAGACATGCATATTCCCAATGACAATACACGAATATATGGGCGTAGCCAGGATAAAATCTAGGGGGGCAGGAAAATTTTTTTTAGAACCTTTGCTTTAGCTTCACTGCGGAAAATCAAATATTGTAACGTTAATTTAACCGCCTTATACTCAATTCAAATGGATGAAACTTTGCAGGCATACATATTCCCGATGACAATACAAGAATACATTCAATTTCACGTTCTGAATTCTTCTTTTCGTCATTGAGAATTGCTGATGCTTCGCCATTAGTATTTTTTGAAAATTTATGGGAATCGTTAGGAGGCTTCCTCCAGACTGGGAAAGTCATGGATCTCTATCCATGGAAATTGCTCAATTAATAAAAAAAAGTTTGTTTTTCTAAAAAAAAAATCAAGATTAAATTTTTTAATATATGTATTAGACTGGTCGCAATTTTTTTTTTTTTTTTTTATTTAATTGTTTGCGCTGCTTAAAATATGAGGTTTGGTGTAAGAAATCATGATCTAATTTTTCAGGTCAATCCGACGGTGCCCAAAGTTCCCCATATTATAAAAAAAAAACATTTTTTCTATCAGATCTTTATTGTGATACTAGTTGAAAAGCCGAAAATCAAAAATATGGCTTCGTTACGATCTTCCGCAGAGAAAGTACTTCAAGTGTGCCAAATTTGCGGAAAGAATAGGACATAAAATAACAGATCATGAAATGATAAACATTTTAATTAAGAGTGAAAATAATGATCATACCAACATAGACAATAAAGAATTGGACATTTTTAGATACAACAAAGAAACATTTAACACAGAGTTAAGTAAAAATATGGTATATAATGAAAATAAAAACATTAATTAAAATGTAATTTTATTTGATAATTATTTTAAAGAGACTATACAAAAATTTACTAAAAAGAGAATTATACAAGAAAAAAATCATGTAAATCGGTGGTTTAATAATGAATTACGTTTAATGAAAAATGATAAAATAATAAAATATCAAACAGCGAAATTGAAAAACTCGAATCAGGCATGGACCAATTACAAAACAATAAGAAATTTATATAAAGTAAAAATCAAAAACGAAAAAAATAAATACATTAATAACAAAATTAACAACGCAGGCGATCAAAAACAAATGTGGAGAGAGATAAAAGATCCAATAATTAAAAAACCATAACGAGATAAAAACTGTGATATTTAACCAAGTAGAATATAAAGATAATAAAGAAATCGCTAGTCCATTCAATAATTATTTTGTAGATAGTATTAAGTTAATAAGAGACGAAATCGAGGATGTGCAATACGAAAACCAAATAACTGTGATAGACCATATATTTAAATTCCGTGCAATAAACAATTTAGAACTTAAGAATATAATTATACAAATGAAAAATAAAACAGACTGTTATAAAATATCCAATAAAATAATTCTTGATAACTGGAACGTGACAGGAGAAACAATATTAAAAATTGTTAATAAATCGATGGAGACAGGTCTTAAAAACTGGAAAAAAACTACGATAACACCAATTGAAAAAGTACTCAAAACAAATAAATGCGAAGAATACCGGCCAATAAATACATTGAAAACATGTGAACAAATTTTGGAAAAAGTTGTGAAAGAACAATTAGAAAAATATATTGAACATAATTCTTTACTGTCAAAATATCAATCGGGATTTCGTAAAAAATACTCATGTGAAACAACTGTAAATTATGTAATAAGTAAATGGAAAAATATAGAAAAAACTAAAAAAGTGATGGCAATATTCCTAGATTTTAAACGAGCCTTTGAAACAATAGGCAGACAAATAATGGTAAAAAAAACTGTATATGTATGGAATACAAGGTACGGAATTAAATTGGTTAGAGTCGTATTTAAAAAATATAGAAAACAAATAACAAAAGTAAATAATGTTTTATCAAATGAAGTTGAAAATGATTTCGGGGTACCACAAGGTTCAATTTTGGGAGCTCTTTTATTTATTATATATATAAATGATATGCCAAAGGTATTAGACAGAAGTGAAATGGTGCTGTATGCGGATGATACGTTAATATACACGGAAGCAGAGGATGATGAAAGTTGTAGAGAAAACATGTACCCTGATATCAATAACATTAATACTTGGTTAAAAATTAATAAATTAAAACTTAACGAAGATAAAACAAAAATAATTGAAATAAATATGAGTACTGAATGAAGCAATATTTAAAATGAATGATAAAATAATAGAAAAAGTTGAACATATTAAATATCTCGGATTTATAATAGATAAAGAGTTAAAATTTAAAGAACATATAAACTATACATGTCAAAAAATCGGCAAAAAAAATTCAATTTTTTAAAAGAATAAGAAATAAACTATCTAAAACAACTGCAATAAATATCTTTAATACTATAATTAAACCACATTTTGAATATGGATCGACGATAATATATACATGCTGCAATGATAGTCAGATAGAGATAATGCAAAAACTGCAAAACAAAGCAATGAGGGTTATACTTAAACGCAATCGATATGCACACATAAACGAAATGCTTGGAGATCTTAAATGGATGAATATAAATCAGCGGCTGAAATTCAACACTTTAATTTTTATTAAAAAAATGAAACAAGGTGATGCACCACAATATCTATGCGATCAAATTAAGTATGTTGGAGAAGCACAACCATATGGGCTAAGGAATGCCGAGGATTTTCGAATCCAAAGAGTCACGACAACGCACATGCAAAGATCTCTTTTTTATAAGGGTTTTCAACTATTTAATAAATTACCACATAATATGAAAATTGAAAGAAATTACAATGCATTTAGAAAAAAATGTACAAATTTTATAAGATTCAATTTATTTATATAGAACTTACAACAAATGTAATTAGCATTAATTTTATATTTTTTTGTTTGAATATTAAAAGTATTTTAATACTAATAAAATTAAAAAAAAAAAAAAAAAAAAAAATACATGAAAACATCCTGACATACTAAGAAATTATATATTGTATAGATAGATTAACATATGTTCGCGCAACTCAAAAACGCTTTAGCTTATTGAAAAACTAAAAAAAACCGAAACTCCGCAATAAAATTTACTTTAAGAAAGTTAAAACTGTTTTCTCTATGTTGGCTTTGGTTTTCGAGATATACCGTTATTTCGAAAACTAAGGAGGTTGCACAACATATGTTCGCGGAACTCAAAAACGCTTTAGTTTATTGAAAAACTAAAAAAACCAAAATTACGCGATAAAATTTACTTTAAGAAAGGTAAAACGTTTTTCTTATATGCGCAGTCGTTTTAAAAACATAATTTTTTTCTGGAAAAAAAAATAATTTTTTTATTAAAATTTCGGAATTTTTGTTTATAAAAATCCATAAAAAATTGAAAAATTCAGCTATGCTTCTAATTTTATGCAGACATATAAAAAACAACATTGCAAACAAAACAAGCTATAAATGATTAAAATCTGTTAACAACTTTTGATTTTATGTATTCACAAAAGACGAAAAATTTTAATTAATTTAAGAATTTTATTAAACCGCCACATCTTTTGTGAATACATAAAATCAAAAGTTGTTTACAGGTTTTAATCATTTATAGCTTGTTTTGTTTGCAATGTTGTTTTTTATATGTCTGCATAAACTTAGAAGCATAGCTGCATTTTTTATTTGGTTTAATATCTTTAGTTTTTCTAAAATCTTTATGGATGAAGTTTCCTGATGATCTGGCCTAAGCAACCAGAGAAATGCGCATAGGAATAGCTTATCTCATCATCATCTAGAGTAGTTCCTATAAGGAAGGAGGGTCAGTCAGTTGAATTTGACAATTTACGTCCTATTTCGATACTTCCCGTTCTTTCTAAAGTGGTAGAACATATTTTGAAAGATCAAATGATTGAGCACCTTGATCGTAATGCACTGGTACATCCGTCACAATCAGGGTTTCGACGGGGGTACAGCACAACCTCTCTACTACTTGGTTTGACTGACTCTATTAGACAGTTCTTAGATAGTCGTAAAAATGTTGTTTTAATTTCGGTAGATTTATCGAAAGCTTTTGACAGAGTAATGTATTCCAGGTTATTGTGTAAATTATGTGATAATTTTGATTTTTCTCACCAGGATTGTGGGCTTATCAGGTCTTATCTGTATGGTAGACTTCAATATGTATCTATTGGTTCGTCTCTCTCCCAATCTCGTCGGATCACAAGTGGTGTTCCTCAGGGATCTGTAATTGGCCCACTTTTATTTATGTTGTATTCGGATGACCTGCTGCAGATTTCTAATGGTGTTTCCTGTTTGCCATTTGTATATGCAGATGATGTTCAGTTTGTTTGTTATTCAGATACTGCATTTTTGGATGTGTTGGAGATAGGAGTCAACTATGTAATTCGGGAAGTAATGTCATGGGCGGCAATTAATGGGTTCTGTGTTAACCCAGTGAAAACAAAGTTAATGGGGTTTGGATTCAATACGGAGGATGTAAATATTGCAATAAATGGTGTTCCTATAGAATTTGTTAACAAAATGAAATGTTTAGGCCTTGTCTTGGACAACTTACTGAATTTTTCCCCACACGTTGATAACCTATCTTCTCGGGTATCATTTCTTTTAAAAAGGTTGTACTCATTAAATATATATTTGCCTCTTTCAATGAAGGCAAGGGTAGCCAAGGCTATCTTAATGCCGCATATATTGTACTGTGCCGAAATCTTTACTGGGTCTGGGAGTCATGTCCGGGGAAAATATAAACTAATCTTTAACAGGATTATCCGATATGTTTTTAATTTGAAAAGAAGGGATCATGTTTCCCGATACGCTTTAAGTTTTATTGGATCTTCTTTTGAAAATTTTGTCAGCATTAGGCTGCTATTGTTTTTATATAAATCCCTTGTCAATGGTTATCCTGTTTATATTGTTAATAAATTTAATTTTTCACATTCATTAAGAAATCCGCAAATAATTTATCCTGTCAGGCATTTGGATGTTTATAAAAGGTCATTTCAAATTCGAGTATCGAGAATATGGAATGCATTGCCGAGGGAATTGAGGGAGTTTACGTATTCATATTCTGTTTTCAAATCTAAATTGCTAGAATATTCACAATTCCATGTATTGAATGTTCCGTAATATGTTCGATTTTCTTTTTGTTTTTATTTTTTAATTCTTCTCAGATTATTTGTGTTTGTTCAAATAATTTTGCTTACTAGTATTCATTATGATTTCTTTTTTTTTTTATTTTTAACCTATATTAAATAAATATTATTTATATATATTATATATATATTATATTATATATTTTATAACAATAATATATTATATAACAATAATATATATATTATATATATATATTATTGTTATTTATTTCTTAGTATTTTTTGTACTTAATTGTAATTTTATATAGAAGTTTACTATTTAGTAAGTAGCTTTAATTAACTGCATAAGGCCCTATAGGCTCGGTTATGTAAATGAAGAATTAATAAAAAAAAAAAAAAAAAAAATTCAAGTGTGGGAATTAAGCACGAATAACAAAATCTTTTGAAATTAAAATTTTGTATTCCCAAAAATTGGAATTACTTTTTGAAACTTATTATTTTTTAAAAATAATGACAATATATATTTATAATATTTGTTCAAGATAAAAAGCATAAAAAAGGTACGAACGTGTAAAATTTATAATTATGTACATATTTTGCAATAAAATTATTTCTTTCAGCTATCAGTTCGAAAGCAAAAAAATCTCGGCTAACACATCAGAACTTCCTATGCCTTTTTTATTAGATTTCTGTTAGATATCTATCAGAAATGACTGGGAATTAAGCACGAATAACAAAATCATTTGAAATTAAAATTTTGTATTCCCAAAAATTGAAATTACTTTTTGATATTAAACAGGCAAGTGCACGGCCTAAAAAAACACTTAATTGACAACATCTTTTGTAAGTAGTTGTTGTTTTTTTTTTATATTTTGTTTTTCTTAACCTACTTACAACTACAATTAATGTTGGGAGAATTTCAACTTATTGTAGTGGGGAATGTAAGATGAGATAAACCCACTGTTTATTGTTGATGTGTTTTGTTTAAACTTTGATATTATAACAAGTAGAACTGTTGCTATAATTCTTATACGTTTAACAGTTTTATTTGGTTTAATATATTTAAATTTTCTAAAATCTTAATGGATGAAGTTTCCTGATGATCTGGCCTAAGCAACCAGTGAAATGCGCTTAGGAATAGCTTATCCCTTCAACAATAAATTTCAAGTGTTTTTATCAATAATAAAAACTGGGAATAAAGCACGAATAACAAAATCTTTTGAAATTAAAATTTTGTATTCTCAAAAATTGAAATCATAATTTAAGAATTTCATAAAACGCAATATTGTATGTTTGTTTCGAGAAATTAATTGAGGTCGGTCATACATTATATTCTACTGGGGGCGACTCCTGGGCATTTATGGGACTTCTTTTTCAATATTTTTCTAGTCTGCATTGAATATTTTTTATGGAAAAAGGATTGTAGATAGCGAGTAGTTTTAGAGAGATTCCAAGTTGAAACTTTAATAGTTTTCATGATATACATACATTTTTTATAATTTCGAGAACAATTTTGCCCCTTACTGTATATAAGTAGACATACAATTTCACACCATTTCTCCAAATTAGGAGATAGCCCTGCTAACTACATCTTGAGGTGGATAAAGTGAACATAGCATGCACTATACAAAAAAGTCAATTGCGTATAATGTTAATTCTTAAAATTTCATCAAATTGAAAACCATTTTGGAGTTAAAGTTTTTTTAACAGTCAGTTGTATGCTAAGTACCTTTTTGTTTATAACTTAAGATTAGCGAATCAACACCAAAATTTTACGGAATTTAAGTGAAGTTAAAAAATTTAAAAAACTAATAAAAAGTCGACATAGAATGATTTGGAGTTGAGCTGTCGATATGCAATCATGCTTTTCTAATTGTACGTTGCTGTGCGCTAAAATTTTGGTAATTGCTACTGTTTTCCTTGAAATATTTTGCTCGAAAATAATAAAAACGAGAAAAAATACGGGGTTTAATTTTTGGGTTTAAAATTAATTGGGTTTTATTTATTTATTATTTGTTGGGGTTTTTTTCTTTAAGTACGTACCGTACACTCGGGGTTTACAGAAGTAAGTAAGTATACATAAATAATAATAACAATAATATAAATAGCAACAACATTAACTTAACGAAAACCAAGTGAACAATAACTGGGCACCGTTTACACTATGCGCGTAAACATCCCGCCCCCTTGCTATAATGCAACAACGAGGGCTAAGGATTGCGCGGTCGAGCTGAAAGGAAAAAAAAAATGTTTCATCTAAGCAATAATAAAAGAAAAGGGTAATTTTTTTTTTTCCAAAAAAAATCAAGAATTCATTTTAACAATTCAAAAAAAAAAAAAATAGATTATCAAGAAATAACATGTTAATAATGATAAAAACAAAATAAAATGTTCAAGCAACACGACCATTCAGGACGTTGATTACAATAGTAGCCGGTGTCTGCGGTGTATCCGGGAACGTTGATAGCCGGGTTTGGACGGAGTTCTGGGTTTGTTGTTGTGTAAGTTGCTGCGGTTGTTGTTGGTGCTGACAGCAGTGTTGGCATGTGTTTGCTGGCTTGGGTTCACTGCGACTTTTCTTCTTCCTTTTATCCTTCTTGGGTTTGGGAGTATTAACCCGTGTCGACGGCACGCCTTTATGCCGATGCAGAAAGGTATGGTGTTCGGCCATGCACTCGAGACAGCGCTCACGGCTGGTGCACTTATCGCGCATATGAGAGTGGGCAAGACAGTTAAAGCAGTACTTAAACCTTTTCACTGTCTCCCAACGCTCCTTCACCGACATTTTACGGAACTTAATACATTTCCGAAGAGCGTGCTCACCCTTGCACAAGCGGCAATCTCGCAGCCCTTCAGCGCGTGGGGGTTTAGCCTCAGAAGTAGAGGGCCCTTCGATGGGCTTACGGTGAACTTCAAGGCGGCGTGATGCACTCGACATGTTCTCTACAGGGTATAGGCAGAATAAAAAGAGGAGAAAAAAAAAACAAGAATTAGTGGGTTTCTGAACTGGGTAAGAGAACAAGCTTCACTATAGGCCGTGTGAAAACGCCTGAAGCTGTTCTCACGTCCGCTGTGCGGACCTTAGAGTCACGTCCAACGTGAGTCTTCTCGATTCGTCCGAGTCGCCACTCATTGGGGGGTAAATTATCATGACGAATAACAACTAGATCACCTACTTCAAAGTCTTTCTGGGGGTATTTCCATTTTACACGACGATGAAGCTCTTTGAGGTACTCTTCTTTCCACCGCTGAGCAAAGTGGTGGTGGAGTATCTTCAGTTTTTGCCACCTATTGGCAATACTCAAAGAGAGATCAGAATGATCGGGTTCGGGGGGTGACATAAGAGGCGCACCAATCAGAAAATGCCCCGGGGTTAAAGGGACTAAATCTGATGGATTATCGGTCATAGCAGTAAGCGGTCTTGAATTTAGGCAAGCTTCTATACGAGTAAGCATAGTAGTAAACTCCTCAAAAGTAAATCTCTGCACTCCAGAGATTTTCCGTAAATGAGTTTTCACGCTCTTTACGCCGGCTTCCCATAAGCCACCCATATGAGGAGCACCGGGGGGAATAAAATGCCATTCAACAGGCTGAAAACTGTTCCGTACAAGTACCTTCCTTTTTATTTCAGATAAAAACTGCTTTCGGTCAACTTCGAATAAATTAGCTGCACCGACAAATGCAGTTCCATTATCGGAATACAGGTGAGAAGGACAGCCACGACGGGAGAAGAAACGGGTAAAAGCTGCAAGGAATGTTTCCGTCGACATATCACCAGTTGCCTCTAAATGAATTGCCTTTGTTGCAAAACAGACAAAAACTAAAACATAGCCCTTTGTAATTCGACAAGCTCTACCAATGTAGGACTTGATGTCGAATGGACCTGCAAAATCTAAACCGGTATGAGTAAATGGTCTGGAAATAGAGCATCGCTCGGGGGGTAATGCAGCCATAATCTGCTGACCGGACCTTTTACGATAAATAGTACATTCCTTACAATTGTGGATTACTGTACGGATCAGATTTTTTAGCTTGGGGACCCAAAATTCAATTCTAATTAAACGAAGCATTAACGAATGACCACCGTGCGCAGAGCATTTGTGCACATGTTCAACAAACAAACGAGTAAATCGTGCAGAATAGGGTAAAATTTTAGGGAATCTTTCGTCATACGTCAAAGAGTGCCATCTAGCCAGTCGGCCATTTATTCTGACAAAGCCATTTGAGTCGATAAACGGGTTTAAAGTGAGCAGGCTGCTCTTTGAAGATAAGGGTATACCTTTTGAAAGCTGGCTATACTCCGGTATAAAATTCCGCTGACATATAAGAATCAAGCGATTTCGAGTGAAATTCACTTCTGACTGGGTTAGAATCAAGGTATCGTACGAGCATTTACGTGTTCTTAAATACTGTAAACACCTGAACCAATACGAAATAATTCGCATTGCACGGGGTAAATCGGAAAACCGTTCTAATATGTCATACGGGCGTTCGAGCTGAACAGAAAATGATTGAACTTCAAGGTGTTGGTGGTCGATAGGGGGGTGACGCGGCCAGCATTTACGAGGTTGCCTCAACCACGCAGGGCCATGCCACCAAAGAGAATTATCAATTAAATCTCTTGCAAGCATTCCACGACTTGCCAAATCGGCGGGGTTGTCCTTGGAATCTACATGTGACCAATTTTCATTACCAACTTTATTCACTATGAACGCTACTCTGTTTTTAACAAAGGTCGGCCAATGGCACAGGGGTTTTTTAAGCCAGGATAAAACAATAGTAGAATCAGTCCACAGGTAAACCTTCCTCCTGTCTAGATTTAGTTGGGAGCACAATGATTCTACCATTTTTGCCATCAAAGCCGCTCCGCAAAGCTCTAAACGGGGTAATGTTTCTGCTTTCACGGGAGCTACCTTTGTTTTTGACGCGAGTAAGTGCGTCGTAATCGCTATCGATGACTCATTTCGAATGTACAGGGCAGCGCCGTACGCCTTTTCAGAGGCGTCGCAAAACGCATGAAGTTCACTTTCATTTTCGGGGAGAAAATCAACCCATCTTGGAATATTGATTTTCTCTACATCAGGGTAGTCGTTTAGAAATGCGCGCCATTGAGATAGGGTTAGGGGGTGCAAAACTTCATCCCAGTCTGTCTTGTCCTTCCAAATTTGTTGCATAATAATCTTAGCCACAATGATTTTCGGCGAAAACCATCCGGCTGGGTCAAACAACTTCGCTATTTCGGACAAGACAGCACGCTTCGTGACAATATCCTGGCGTGGCTGCGATGCAATTTTGAAAAAGAAGCAATCCTTAGTCGCATTCCATCGCAACCCTAGGGTTTTGGTAGTACTAGCATCCGAAAATTTTAAGAAGTCTGCATTAAGCAGATTCTCACGGGGTAAATCTTCCAAGAGTCGTAAATGATTGGCTGTCCATTTTCGCAAAACGAAACCTGCAGAGCCAAGAACATGGGTTAGTTCATTACGTCTCTTGAAAGCGTCTTCTAGCTCATGTGAGCCAGCCAGTACGTCGTCGACGTACATTTGGGTTTTCAAAATTTCAGATGCCGCAGGACTCAGGGGTTTACAATCGTCAGCCAATTGCAATAGAGTACGTAACGCTAAGTACGGCGCACAGTTTACTCCAAACGTGACCGTACTAAGCTCATAGTCCTTTACTTCAGCTACAGGATCATCACGAAACAATATCCGCTGATATTGGGTTTGGTTGGGATGTACAAGTATCTGTCGATACATTTTATCAACGTCCGCATTAAAAACGTAACGGAAGAACCGCCAACGCAGCAATAAAATGGTAAGATCTGTCTGTAAGACAGGACCGGGGTATAGGGCATTATTAAGGCTCACGCCATTGGAGGAGGGGTTTGAAGCATTAAATACCACTCTCAATTTTGTGGTAACGCTTTCAGATTTAAACACTGCATGATGGGGTAAATAGTAATTAGGTGCAGTGGAAACTGGGGTTTTGACAGCCTTTACATGTCCCATTTCGAAATATTCACGAACTACATTGTCGTATTGTAATTTCAATTCGGGGTTTTTTAACAAGCGAGTCTCATTTCGCACAAATTGGGAAAAAGCGCTTTTACGAGAATCTCCTAATACCAATACATTAGAAAATTCACGGCGAAATGGGAGAGAGACCACGTAACGGCCATCAGGGTTTCTATAAGTGGTGGTCCGGTAAAGTTCTTCACAATATTCATCGTCTTCAGACAACTGTGTCGCCTGCGGAACTTCTTCAAGTTCCCAAAAACGCGATAGTTGGGTGTTTAACTCGAGATGAGTGCAAAACGATGCTATAGAGTGCAAGGGTTGGGGCTGAAAAACTTCACCTGTGACTATCCACCCGAACACGGTTCTCTGGGCGACCAGGTTGCCATTTGGATGTATTCTGACATCCGTGGTTAAAATTTTAGGATACACATTTCCTCCAAAAAGTATATCCATTCGGGTACACATGACGTCGGTCAGTGTAATATCGGGGAAAGTTGAGGTTACAATATCAGAGATATTATACGAGGGCAACCGACCGGTGATTTTCTCAACAACGTACGCATTAATTTCAAGTTTAAAGCCGGGGTCGATCGGCGAACCGACCGTTAGAGCGCACATTGTAGAAGATTTTCCAGCCAAGCAGTCCATCATTCCCGTGACATTTGTCGAAGGCACGGAAAATGTGGGAATAGCAAGCTTCCTTTGTAACCTCCTTGAAATAAAGGTACCTTGCGAACCGGGGTCAACTAAGGCTCGGGCCGCACACCTAATGTCGTTTAAATGCACTATGCAAACTGCAGAGCCTAAAAGGACTGCTGAATAGGGGTTCGACTTGAGATGTGCGGAATAAGTATGTAAGTTCTGAGCCGCTGTAGAAGTTGAAGGGGCAAAATTAAGCGGGGGTTGAGAGTGACTGCTAGCTGGATTAGGGTTTGAATTAACGGGGGGGTGAGATGAAGACACAGTCACGCCGGGTGCTATAGGGAGCTGGGGTAAATTACTGGCAGACATATGTGACTTTACATCTCGATGAAGCAGGGAGTGGTGCTTCTGTTTACAAAGCGAACACACATGAATACTTTTACAATTCCTGTACTCGTGGGAAGTTGCCAAACAGTTCGAACAACATTTCAGTCGTTTCACTGTTGACATTCTTTCATCAACATTCTGACTCAAAAAACTAGGACAAAGTCTAATGGGGTGAGAGCCTTGACAAAGGAAACAGCGACAAACCGTTGGGGTGGGAGCAGTTTTGGTCGCAAAACTTTGTATCCTCTTATTTTCATTTGATGACTTTTTGGCAGCGTTAAAATTTGGGGTATTTCGGGTATTTGCAGTTGTGGGGTGTTTGCTCGGGTTTTGAACGGGGTTTAAATGAGACTGCCTTATGTCAGAAATTGACTCTAGAGTCTTAAAATGCGCTGTCAAAAAGGCATCCATATCATCCCATTTAGGGGATTCTTTAGAATGTTTTTTGGATTGTTCCCAGAGACTAAAATGTGTTCTCGGGTAGCTTTGTAGCACAAATGTACACAAGCATTACGTGGTAAAATATTTCGGGGGTTACTTCAAGTAACGACAAATTCGTAATGCAATCATTTATCGTTCTTTGCAAATTTTTAATAGTCGCTCCTGACTCTTGTGAAAGCGGTTTAATATTTAAAAGGGCTCGAAGCTGTTCATTTATGAGGGCATCTTTATTCTCATAGGTGTCAACCAACTTTTTCCATGCGACCTCATAACCATCGTTGGTAAGGGGCACAGTTTGTATGGTATCATGAGCATCTTTTGCAGTTTTCTGCAACAAGTAGTACAATTTTTGTACTGGGGTTAAACGGGGGTTATTACCATACAAAGCTGAGAACATATCTCGAAATGAGGGCCAACTCTTATAGTCACCATAGAATATTGGGGTGTCACAAGGGGGTAAATTAATCATGGGTGCGGCTTGCGCAATTGACCTTTCGACCTGCGTCGCTAATTTAAGTCGTTCTAGGTGACCTGTAATAAGAGATATCCCCCGGGTATAGGTGCCATAAGATTGAAAGTATTTTGCTTTCAGTTCTCTAATCTGGGGATCTTTTAATTTTTCGGCCTCAATTAACAAGGAGTCATATCGTCGGTTGATTATTTAATTGTCGTATGTCGTATGTAATTTGTATCCACATACGACAATTAAATAATCAACCGACGATATGTTAACCGAACAGCTTCCCATAATCGATTGAGCTCTTTCTCATGACTACTTAAAGAACCGAGTTGGTGTTCCGCTACGGGTATAGTGGCAATATATGCCTCGAAATCTGCCATACGGTCGGCATTGCGGATAAATGTAGTCATATCCATCTTTGATCTCAATGTATATCGAGAAATTTTAAAAGAAATATATTAAAAAACCGATAAAAACTTGCTCAAAAAATGGGAAAAAGAACGATCACTAAACTTGTGCTATTTAACTGGGTAAAAAATATGCAACTAACGATTCTCAAAAAAGAAATAACACAGTCCTACAAAAAAATAGGTATCCTTGGTAAAAAATATTTATAAAATAAATTTATTGAATAAAAAATATAAAATAATGGGTAAAAATAAATATATATTTATATACCAAAGCTAATTTTTACACTAGGATTCCTTGTTTAATAAAAAAAGTAAATATCGCGAATAAAAAATATAAAAAAACCGGGTTAAATTTTGCGATATAAGTAACAAATCGGGTTAAACTTTACTATGTAAGGAAGTCAACAAGTGTAAAAACTCTCTGTTCAATTAAAAAAGGTAAAAAATTCGTTAAAAACACTTGTGCCGCTGCGAAATGTGAACGGGTACCCACTATGGGTTAATCGAATATTTTTAAAATACTAAAAAATTAGCTGTTTATAGCGATTATTAATTAATTTAATTATTAAATTAATTTTAGAGGGTAAAAATCAATGAAAAGAGTAAAAAATAATCACTTTTCACAATTAATTTATTAGTAACCGGGTTTTCGCACGAATAAAAAGTTGCAGCACTAGTGTATGTTGTGTGTGTGACAATATAAAAAAGAGAAAACAAAACAAACCAACAAACACACAAACACTCAATAAAGATGTAATGTTGTGCTTTTAATAAAAATAAAAATATTGCACTCACTTATTAACACAGGATCAATTTTATTTTTGATTTTTTAATTAATTTTTTAATAATTAAAGGGGTAAATTTAAAATAATAACTCAATTATTTAAAATTAATTATTTTACAAAATTCACGTATGTCCGTCCTTTCTCGTTGGCAAAATTACCGAGTAAAAAGTAGCGAGTATTATTCTCTCTAGAGCACGATCGGGGGGAAAAAATAAGGAGCTTTTGTTAACAGAGTAGTTAACAGAGAATAAAACCGCGCGTTAAAATAACAAAAACAATTTTCAATTGAATATAATTTTACTTGCAAAATAAATGAAATAAAATTAATTTAGAAATTATTTAAAAAAACCAAGTAAAAAATTATTTCACTTATTTAAGAAAATTATATTGATTTGGACTCAAAAAACACACGCGAATTTAGGGATAAAACGGGGTGTAAAAAATAAGCACAAACACAAAATCTCACACTGTGGTGTTTTGCCGACGGCAAATCGATTTTAGCACTTGTTGGTTTTGTTGTTTTTATATTGTCACTTTTTATTTTCACTTGTAACACAATAAAAATCACACAACTTACCTTTTTGTTTGAATTATGAAATGGGGGTTGAAAAAATGAAAAATTTAAATGATCGAAAATGTTGATCCAAAAAAGCACTGGGGATTCTGAAAATAAAATATTTTCTTGAAAATATTTCAAGGACTCGGGGGGTTCAAATCCGGGTTGAAGGACCAAAATGTTTTCCTTGAAATATTTTGCTCGAAAATAATAAAAATGAGAAAAAATACGGGGTTTAATTTTTGGGTTTAAAATTAATTGGGTTTTATTTATTTATTATTTGTTGGGGTTTTTTTCTTTAAGTACGTACCGTACACTCGGGGTTTACAGAAGTAAGTAAGTATACATAAATAATAATAACAATAATATAAATAGCAACAACATTAACTTAACGAAAACCAAGTGAACAATAACTGGGCACCGTTTACACTATGCGCGTAAACAGCTACGATTGTAGGTGGTCCCATTTTTGATAAATTTTGCCAGATTTAAACGTCAGTATCTATTATGTTAACTGAACGAGCATCGTTCGCATCAAGTATAACAGCGTTTTCCAGTTCAGGTCAAAACAAATAATTTTAGTAAATTATCTGTTTGTCCCAAATCGATAATCTATTCATAATGCAAAATCTCTATTGATACTTAAACTTTTGACGAGTTAATGTGGCCTTTTTTATGCGATTTATTCCAGTTTTATATAAACGATTTCAAAGGCCATAATAAGTTCGGTTCCGTGTAAATAATTTGTGATAAGCCAATTATTAGCATAAGCACAAGTTAGAGACCTGCGCCCTGGGATTTTATCGGCGGCGGCAGACGCAAAAAATACTCGGCGATGGCTCGAGGCCGGCTGTTAGCGCATAGGATATATTAGGGATTGCTGTTCGGTTTTAACCGAAATCGAAACCGCGGTTTTAAGTGCCTAAAAGCCGAAACCGAAAACCGACAAAAAAACCTCGGTTATAGCTTTTACTTTAACAATATATTTATGCTTGAAGAAATTTAAAATTATACATAAAACTCGCGCTTCATATACAAAAACTTTATACATATCAGCCTGCAATAATGACAAGGTATTACAAAATTCTTATAATTCAAAATAAATAATAAGAAGAATAAATGTTACTCTTAAGTAGATACCTAATTTGTGTGGCACAAGCTACCACCTGGGCCTGGCTGGGACCACTAGTATTTTGTATAGAGTTTTTGTGACTATTGAAAAAACTCACACTAACGAACCCATGGGCAAGGCTGGGACTACTTTTATACATATGTATGGAGTTTTATGGCTATAGCAGGAACATTTTGTTGGGAAATAGAATAATTCTTCGAAAAATATTACATATGTACATTTATAATAGGGAAGGGCCTTGCCAGGCTCAGGTGGATACAATATGCACAAAATTTTCATTTGGCCAATTGCGGCGCCCACGATGTTTAAATTACCACTTTTTGCCTGGCTAAGCCCAGGTAACAAATAAAAAATTGTATTACATACAAAAAAATATATATGTTTATGTACCCAATAAAAAATGGAGCTTCCAACGAAGCAGGTTTGTAAGGGAGAAACATAAGGGTTTCGCTTACCATTGCGCTTACGGAACACATGAATTTTATATGGCGAGTTCTCACTTTGAAGCAATACATTTTTGATACATAAAGCGCATTATTCAGCGCACATAAACATTGTTGGATGTAACGATCATATTTACACACTGAATGTTTTAACACAGTTATTTTTTAGTATTCTCCCTTAGAAACCTGCTTCGTAGTGAGGGAATGCCGTAGCACTTGAAATTTTATTTTTTTTATAAAAGTTGTTGAGAGTTCTTTCACTTACTTTACTGCATTTCTGTATGTCTTATTGCGTAGCGCATAATTGTGCGCTTATTTTTTTAAATGTACCTTTAGTGCTTCGCAAAATGATAAAATTTTTTATTGGGTATGAAGTTTAACTTTAACATTTTCAAAACCGAAAACCGAACCGAAACCGACCGGTTTTAATAATTTTAAAACCGAAACCGCGGTTTCACATTTTTACGGTTTTTAGCAAACTCTAGGATATATAAAAACTAAACTACAAATGTGTGTATATATTTTTGTGTTTTCATTAAAACACAAACAATTGAAGCCATTCGTACTCTAATTCAGTACTCTTAACTCATATGTCGTTATACTTATACTGATGCAATTTTGGTGCTTTATAAAAAGGAACTAAAAGTATTGGGAGGCAGACATTATTAGAATAGCACTTTTTAAAATAGAAAATAAAATTTATTTACAAAGTAATCGGCTTAGGCTAAGCTGGAGCCAATTTTTGGCTGAAAAATTGTTGGCGGCGGCGTACATTGGTTGAACTTCATAGAACGAGCGACAAAAAATAGAAAAAGTTGTCGAAGGATAATGAAACTTTTCACATCGGCATTTTTTGTTTTAATCAAGAAAAAAATTTAAATTTTGATCTACGGCATTGTATTTTGGCACGTAGTTTTTTTTAAACACTCATAATTTTTGAAATTTTAAAAATATCAGCCTACTTTTACGCCCACTTCCCAAACAACTTGTATTGAAAAAGTAGCATAACTGTCTTGATTTTTAATGCATCAACTCGATTTTTACAAAACGCCTTCTTTTACGCCCAACTCCCATACAAAGTGAAAATTACATTTTTTCCTACGGCATTGTTTTTTGGCACAAAGCGTTTTTAAACATTCATAATCGTTTGTGGGAAATTTGAAAAGTATCCGCCCACTTCCCATACTTCTTGTATTGAAAAAGTAGCATAACTGCCTTAATTTTTAATGCATTTTTACAAAAAATAAATACTTTAATTGTAGAATAGGCTCCTGAACATATATATACCTGATCCGCCCACTTCAACGCCCACCTCCCAGAGAAAAAACAAATAGAAAAAACATGAATACATAATCTAAGCATAGGCGCATATTCATAAATTATTACCAAGTGTTAACTTTTTTAAGTACCTATTTAAGTTATTCCCAGATAATTACTTTCAGCATAAAAAGTTAACACTTAATTATAGGTTAAGCTGTAACTAAATGTCAACTAACTAATACATTCAAAGAACAGCTGATTGATATAATTTTATAATTTATGTCTATTGTAATTAAAACAGCGTTACGTTTATTGAAAATTATATTTAAATATTTAAAATATTTTCAATATACAAAAACATATACAACTACTTCTGAAAGCTTGATCAAATTCATTATATTGAATACAAAGTAAAATACAAAGTAGAATACAATATTTAACAACATGCCTGCTCAACGTTATGAATTTACATTACAATTCCAAAATTATTACAACAAAATAAATCTTAAGGTTTAGGCACAGGTTTAGTCAAAACATCAGCCAGCATCTTATCAGTAGATAAATATTTCAGTTTAACAACGTTTTGTTCAATGGCATCCTTCACATAGTGGTACTTATAATGGATATGTTTAGTACGGAAATAATTGGAACCAAATTCAGCCATTCTTTGAGCGCTTTGTGAATCAGTATGTATCGTCACTGGCTTTCGATCAGAATAGACAAGTTCTTCTAAGATATACCCCAAATAAGTAGCTTCTTTAGTGGTTTCAGTAAGTGACACATATTCAGCCTCTGCACTAGATGTTGCTACAACCTTTTTTTTCTTTGACTCCCAAGAAATAAGACCACCTGCGAGTAAAAAACAAAAACCTGATTGAGATTATCTATCATTGACGTCTTGCGCCCAATTTGCATCACAAAAACCAAGAAGTGGTAAACCATATTTCTTATACTTCAGCACAGCATTTTGAGTATGTTTTAAATATTTAATTATATGATACCCTGAATTTAAATGTTGTTTACGAGGATCTTTAGAAAATTGAGATAACATATTAACAGCACACGTAATATCTGGTCTACTATACAACGACAAATAAAGTAAAGGTCCAATTATTTCTTGATAGAACTTTCCATCACATTTCTCTGCTTCCCCGGAATTTGTTGGTTCTTTTTTAAATTTTATGTTTGGTTGCATAGGAATTCTTGTAGGTTTGCTATTTTCTTAATCGTTTTTCTTGATTAAATTTGAAATATATCCTGGTTGCGAAATGGAAATTTCTCCATCTTTTATATCTACTTCAAGACCAATACAATGCTTAGGAACTCCTAGGTCACGAATGTCAACATTTTGCTTTAATTTTAGTACAAATTGCTCCATTAAAAAGTTGTCATTACCGGCAATTAATAAATCATCAACATATACGGGACAATCATTATTTTTTGGTTTTTTCTAATAAAATAAATACACTGATCATATTTTGACTGGGTAAAACCATAATCATTAATAACGGAATCAATTATTTTAAACCACTGCCTACCAGCTTGATTTAGACCATAAATTGCTTTGTTTAGCTTACACACTTTATTCTTTGTGGACTCTTCGATAAATTCTTCTGGTTGTTCCATATACATATATTTCTTCTTCCAAATTTCCGTTAAGAAATGCAGTTGATACATCTAATTGGCGTAATTGTAAATCATACTCAACTGAGAGTGCATATAACATTCTTAAAGAAGTTTGACGAACTACTGGAGCAAAAGTATCTACATAGTCTAAGCCAAAGTTTTGGGAATATCCCTTCGTTACCAATCTAGCCTTACGCTTTTCTATGGTTCCATCTGGTCTTATTTTGGATTTGAATACCCACTTGCATCCTACTGGCTTACGTCCACTTGGTAAATCTGCTAAACTCCACGTATTATTTTTTTATGGACTTGAATTCATCTTCTATAGCTCTAAGCCAATCTTCAAATCACTCAGATGACATGACTTCTGATATAGAACTGGTATCTGTTACATTATATTGTACAGCTTGAGTCGTCTGTAGATTTTTTCTTGGTCTTAAATGATTTTTAATTGAATCAATAATGTTTTCTTTTGGGGGCTCTCTTGGCTTGTTTCCCTTAACTGATTTGTTATTTACTTGTTCTTCGCTTGTGTAATTTTTGTTTAATTCAATAATATCTTCTATAACTTCACCTGATTGTTTACGTATGACTTCATTTGGTACAAACTCATGCAAATTGTGATTATCATTTACTTTTGTCGTATCATACATCTGGTTTTCTATAAACTTAACGTATCTTCTGGTAATGATTTGTTTTGTTCCTGCCTTCCACAATCTATAAGCTTTTGATTGCTCTGAGTAACCGACAAGAATATGTTCATTACTTCTACCATCCCATTTGGTTCGTTTAACCCATCTTATGCCACCGGTCGATTTTTCGACCAGTACCTTTATTAGCGTATACCTTTAAAGTTTACGTTAATTTTTTTGATCTGTTTTCACAAAAATAAAATCTGAAATGATTTTTAATATATAAGTAATAAATTGATTTTTTAAAGACTTTATAAAAAATTTTGGTAAAAGGATTAAAAAAGGCCAATTTTTGACACATTTTTTCATTCAAAAAATTTATTAAAAAATATAAAATTAAATTTTTTGTTTTTCATTATTTTTAAAGCATAAATAATATATTGTAAGAATCGACAAAAATCAATTTGAAGTAGACAAGTTTTCTGACTTATAAATGCCCACAATCTTTGGTGGTCGAAAAATCGACCACTGGCCGGAAGCACTTCAATAGCATTATCACTAATTGGCAATCGGTTCAGATCATCTAAAAGGTATTATCATTTATCAGATAATAGTCGCTTAGGTACAATATATTGTTTTGTCAAAGTTCGCCAACTTGTTGATGTTCCCAATAACAATTGAATGCAGTTTATGCAAATTCGTCAAGAAAAACCCAATCCGTCTTGAATTTAAAACATTTGCATGTGCTGCGAAATGGAAGACTTATTCTTCAGTATATTATATGGTGGCTCAAACTGTTCTGTAGTTACTGGATAATTATGGTACCTTGACAATTTTTTCTTATCATCTCTGCTATTTCTAAATAACAGCGCTGTAGCCAATATATTAATCAATAACTCCTCAGTCGAACCAATGGCTAATGTTAAGCGGTATTTCAAAGCCGAAAACAATTCAGGAGTATAATCATGATATATATGGATGGTGTCAGCATTCACGACAATGGCGCTCTTTCACAAATTGATTTTCGACCTGAAGTCACAATACAGTTAGGCATTTTTATATGTTCCTAAATCCCTAAAGGGTATGTGAAAGCATTTAAAGGATATGCCATCTTGTTGTGTTACTTCCTCTGGGCAAACCGGGTAATCGGCATAGTTCAAAGTTGACATTTTTCTTCAGATCGAGGCTGACTAGAGATCTATCTGCTACCAGAGTAGTCAATAGCCCCTCGAATCAAGACTCCGGTCCGAGCATTGGTTTATACTCAAAGTCACGGGAAGGGAGATCTTAAAAAGTTGGTTTCAAAAGCTGGTAAACGCACTATTTGTCACATAGTGGTGCTTATGTAGGTCTTTTTTACTCATACTCCTTAATCCGCCAATTCAATTATTAGACAAATACTTTGTATATTTACATGCAAAAATACATATATTTGAGGCTATCAGCGCAGAATTAGTGTATCCCACAATGTAATTTGGTTACTGTTCTGGTGTTAGATATGTTCTTTGAACTGTTCTTTACAGTGCAATAGTCGAGTAAGCCAACTGTTTGTATCCAAAACAAATGGCAATAGAAACATAGTTTTTGCACGGGCCGTTACAATCAAGTACTATTGTGCAAGAGTAGTGTTAACTCCTCATTATCTCGAAATAAGTAGTCTGGGGTTAAACCCCGTCGCGCTGGTAGTCTCATTTACAAAGACTTGCATTAAGATTTATAAAAAAAAAACACTTTTTAATAAATTCTTATAAATTAAGCCTAAAGAAATATTTTTTTACAAAAAAATAAAATAATTTTTTTTAAATGTCTTCGGCCATTGGTCGATTTTTCGACCAGTCCATATAAATAGATCTACAAATAGGGAGATAAAATTTTGGGAAAAATATTCTTAATTGAAGCCTCAAAAGCACCTCCCTGCAAGGGATTTAAAAAATTCCTGCGTTTTATGGTAGCGGCCAATAATATATACAACCAATGCGTCGGAAATGTCTAATAATGGGCTTTCTCCCTGTCCACAATTCTTCAGGGGTTTTCGAACCATTTAATTTTGATGGACAACGATTTCGTATATATACAGAAGTATTTATCAATTCTGTCCATAAATTCTTAGGTAAACCAGATTCCAGCATTAAGCAGTGAGCCATTTCAACTAAAGTTCTGTTCATCCTTTCTGCGATGCCGTTTTGCTGCGGTTAACTGTCTTTTGATTCCATTCGCTTTTAAAAATTTTGTAAAATTCTCACTTACTAATTCCTCAGCATTATCAATTCTCAACAATTTAATTTTCTTTCCGGTTTGATTTTCCACCATTTTCGTAAATTCAATGAATTTCTTTAAGTATTGACTCTTGTGTCGAATAAAATAAACAAATTCTTTTCACGAGAAATCATCAATAAATGTTGCAAAATATAAACCTCCACCAAGAGATTCAATTCTCATTGGACCACAAAGATCAGTATGAATGAGTTCTAGTATTTCGGAAGTTGATTTTTTGCGGAAAAGGTAAACAAGTTTGTTTTCCACGAATACACGGAATGCAATTAATTCCTTCATCTTTAAGTTCAGGCAATCCTTTTACCATTTTATCTGTTTGCAATATTCTTAATTGGTTAAAATTTAGGTGACCGTACCTTTTATGCCAAAGCTCTGTTTCATTATCATTACTTGTTTCAGTTGCATGTATCAAATTCCTCGAATTTTAAAGTAATGTGAAAAAATATAAGTTATCCATTTTGTAACCTTCTATTATCTCATCTTTTTCTTTATGAACTTTGAGCGTGTCTGTCCAAACAAAAAAAAAAATATGTATATCACACAGAAAAAATTATTTTTCCAATTCAAACAAAAAATATGTAGAATTAAACAATTTTTTGTCTGAAATCGGTCCTATAAACAAATTCGCATATTCAAACAATTTATTTGCATTTTGTTTATTGAAAAAAAACACTGATTTTTCAAACAAATAATTTAACTGAATCAAACAAAAAGTTTACTGAAATTCATATACTAAATTTCAAAATCAAAAAAAAAAGGTTTTTGCACAAGCAATGATGCGCACACAAGCTGGCACTGTATTAGAAGATGATGGCAGAGAGAGCAGAGCGGCCGGCTGGCTTTGAGACACATTTTTTTGTTGGAAAATTTTTTTAACGAAGTCTTTTTTTATACACACAATGTTTTTCGTCATCACTCACTGTTGCTGTATCCTTTCCTTTGCTAATGAAGAAGAAATGTAACCCAAAAATGGCGACAGACCGACTAGATATGTTTTTAATCATCATTATATTTTTGTATTTGATGTATTTAAGCAAACAGTTTGAAAAAATTGAATACGGGATTTTGGTTTTTTTTAACCAACTTTGAAACCAACCAAAAATTTATTTTGTTTCTTAGAATGTTGTTATTGTTTCTGTTGTTTAAAAAAAAAAGAGTGAAACGTTTTTTTACCTGCTATTTTTTTGTTTTTTTTTTTTTTACTTCAAACCTCTTCATCTTTCTTACTGTTGTACTTTTTTAAAGTGTCCAAAAATAGACTGTATGTGTTTTTTGTTGTAGTTCTTATATTTCACATTAGGAAGTGTTGCTTACGATCAAATAAAAAAATGCAAAAAGACGACAACATTAAAAAGCGTTAAATATTTCATACAAAATTATGAAAACTTGAAACCAATAACGCGTGTATTATGTTTTTGAATGGTTGTCAACATTTTTGTTGGTTAAATAAAAATCAAACAAAAATTTTAATTGAATCAGTAAAAAAATTTGTAGAAATTAAAAAAATTTTTAAACAAGCGTTTGCTTGAAAATAATTCGGCAATAATTTTTTCTGTGTCAGGCTTATATTACGAAATCATAATATTTATTATCGATGGCTGACTTAGCCGGCTGTTAACCGTTTTGGGGCAGGTATCTGACAAAGACAGACTAATGCTAGCAGTATTAGAACTTTAACAGTTACAAATTCTTATTTTCCTCCGCTTAAGATGGCTGTTTACAATGATCTATATGTTTCTTTTTATGAAACGCTCAGTTTAAAACTGAAAAAAGCTACCCAGGTTTAACCGCTAAACTGAATATATTAATCGATTATATTTAAAACGATTTTGCACATAATTCAAATTTAAAATAATATTCTTTATAATATTTACACAGGGCAACACACCAAAATTTTCCAAGCTGATTGCGATGGCGTTATTATTTTTTCCCTAACAGCTTTAGTTTTAAAGGTATAATACCAATTATTATTTGCATAATTAACACTATTTGTAGTAGTATTCGGTAAATATTTCGCAAGCAGTCCTCCAAACATAATATGCTATACTTTCTGGATTACTAATCTTCACAAAAATCTCTTTTATTTGAGTGGAGTCACATTGATGAGTATATCAGGATATATAACTTATATTGCAATAATATTAAAAAAGTTTATTTTAGGTTAGACCTTAAAGCTTGGCAAAATCAAAGTTTCCCCCATTATTTAATGTTTGCAAAAACAAGACATTCCAACGAACTGTATTTAGTAAACAAATTTTAAGCTTTTTAAAGAGCTCCTGCATATTTAGAAATCCACTTCACATTTAATCTAGTTTTCAACTAGTTTTACATAGTACGAAAAAATGTTCTCTTCCCATAAAAAATAAAATATTTTTTCAAAATTTATTTAACAGAGTTAATATGAATACGTTAAAAATGTTCAAGGTTTTAATCACCACAAACCCAAAAACCCTCTAGATTATAAGTACATCGTCTTTTCTTGGAAGCCATTATGTTATGATTGATAACTTTGATATCAAAACTCAATTATTTTGGATGGGGTTGAGAAAAAAATTAATGTACAATATCCCATAAACTAGAAGTCATAGAAAAACACTAATGTAATATTCGTAAGCGGACAAAAATAGACAAGGCAGGGTTATCTTTAATTCAGAAAAGGCTTAAGGACTTAAACACAATAATTTTAACATCCTTGCAATAACAGCAAACCCTAAAGCTGACTGACGCTTATTGCGAGAACTAATGCGTGAAAACTGGTACTATATATATTAGTACACACAGAAAACAAATTGGTTGGAAAACGGTTGCAGTAATAAAATATTGATCAGGAAATATAATTTATTATTGCAACTATTAAAAATGTGAAACTCTAACTGATTTTTAATACTAATGACTATTAAAGATAATTCTAACTGAAATATGAGTCCTTCAATTCTTTTATTAGTTATGAAAACTAATTTTATTTAATACTAAACATTAGTACGAATAGTGTCAATTACAACCAAATTTATTGAAGTCCAATACTGAAAATTGGTTGTTACAATTAATAATTTGCTTTTGTCAATAAATTTTATAATATAATTGCTTATTCATTTATTGCAGCTAATTATTGATTGTTAGTATGGTTTCAATTCGTGTACAACAAATGAAAATATAATTATTTGGTATTCACAAGCAAAAAAAAGCTATATGTCCTAATTGTTTATTGTAAGTACTAAACTAAATATAAGCTGAATTTTCTGTCAAAAGTAAAAAACAAATTATTTAATAATATAAGTTTTAATATCATATTTAAAAAATATTTGGTCCGATCAACATCGTACATATGGGCCAACTCTCCAGCACGCTTTATAGACTCCAATAGATCACTAGTCCCGTCAAAGTATCTATTCCACCTTCTGAGCTTATCCATCAAATGTATTTTGGACTCGGCAGCTATAGATGCTATCGAGGGGTGAGTCATCTTAATACTCCTCTACCGGTGATTTTACCACTATATTCAGCTCCGGGGTCTCTAGGAATTTGGGCGAGGATAGGCCTCCTATTGCTTCCTGCTTTAATTGGATTTCTTAAAGGTGCTGTGTTTTAAGCTCGTCATGTTCACCACTTATGAATTTAACCCAATGCTTTCGCAGTTCCTCAACACTGCCCGCTTGGTCTAATTGGAACTCTTTTAGGTGCGATAAGAATTCTTTCTGTCTATGGGAGTAGGTCCACGATGTTCTCAACATTGTCTGTGTTGGTCGGATAAATAATGTATGAATGTATGTACTTTATAACACTAAATAATCACCCTTTTCGTGGTTGGCGAGTTTAAAATACGCTTGCGACTGTTTGGTAATAGATTTAAAGAAGCAAGTTCACGTTCTCTTTAATCTATTACCATAAGTTTGCCTAACACGTTAATGGGGAATTAATAAACGGTACATAAATAATAAACAAACACACAAAAAATGGAGGTTATTGGAATTATTTTGATTTTTTTATTTACAAATCGGGAAAATGGTTGATGCAACCGAAGGGAAAAAGATATTATTAGTTAAGTCAATCAAATCTTTTGTTATGAACACCAATTATGTGTTAATTCAGTTGAATCTATCATATATTCGGGTATAAGCATATTTTTCTAAAAACAATACAAACAACCAACAATATCTGTGGTTATAACTGATAGTGTACTTAAATTCAAATGTTGCTATCAAAAAAATTATGCTAAGAATCGAAATTTTCTGTATTTGTAACCGAATTGTGTGATAGTACATGCAACCGACGAAATTCGATTGGCGCCAAATTCGGTTGTGATCACGAATCTGTTTTCTCTTTGTACAAATAAGCGCGAACAGGTCATGGTGGGCGCCGAGCTGGTCAGAGCGCAGAGCTGATTGAATGCGAGAAAACAGTTCCAATGATTTCAACTTGTTTGGAAAAGATTTTAAAAAAATTTAAAACAAAAATTTTAGAAAAAGTAAATAAAACATGCAATCAAAAAATTAAAAAAATAATGAAAAATAAAATAAAAATTAAATAAAATTATAACAATTATAAAAAAAATAAAAAATGCATACAAACATACATAAAACACAAATAATAGATAAAATATCAGCGCTGATTCTCACATGCACTATGCACACTAGAGTGGTTCAATTTGTCCGGGCCCAAAAAAGTAGAGAAACCATGGTTCGAAAATCAAAATCGAGCTTCCGGTTTTTGACTTGAAAGTTTGGTGCTTAGAAAATCTGAAAAAAATAATCCTTTTTTGGGTATATTTATTGCAATTGGTGAATAGTTGGCCTGTATCGCTGAAAGAGGGCTTGTTTAAAAGTAAATTTTCTCAGCTTTATATATCTGTGCTCATTTTTAGAAAATTCTGTACATTAATAATTGGTTAGGAGATTTTTGTCAAAATGTTCAAAGTCAAGCTTGTAAAATAAAAAAAATGTATTTTATTTTTTTTTTTTTTACCCAATTTTCTATTTTAAATTCACTTTCTTTTTAAAAAAGAAACTAAATGAAAAAAATTAAATAAAATTACCAAATAAAAATTTGTCTCATTTTGCGAAGCACTTATGGTAGGACCATTTAAAAAAATAAGCGCAATGTTATGCGCTACGAAATAAGACATACAGAAATGCAGTAAAGTATGTAAGTCAAAGAACTCTCAACAACTTAAAAAAAATAACATATCAAGTGCTACTACATTCCCTTACTACATCTAACAATTTTTATATGCTTTATGTGTCATAAATGTATTGCTTCAAAGTGGGAACTCGCAATATAAAATTCATGTCTTCCGTAAGCGCAATGGTAAGCGAAACTTGTATGTTTCTCCCTTTCAAACCTGCTTCGTTCGAAGCTCCATTTTTTATTGGGTAACGACTGCAATAAAAATGTGTTTAAAAGAAAAAATACTGGCCAAACCAGAAATTAAACCATTAAATCTTGGGTCACAAGGCCCAACATAACCTTTAAACCATAAAAGTACTTATTTTTTAAATATGGCTGGCTATTTTTGAAAACGTGTCGAAAAAGGGAAAATTTTTAATTTCTAAAATTGAATAAACGTGAGAATTTTAACTTTAAATTGTGTGTACGATAGAATTACAAACTTTTCATTTTATCATTACCTATTTATTTTTTGTTTTTAAATTATGGCCCTTATTTTGTAAAACGCAACGCCAAAGAATTATATTGAAAGCAAAACAAATTCATAAATATTTTGTAATTTTGTTGTAAATTATAACAGTTTTAGGTTTCTTATCAGCTTGACTATGATTATTTTGGCAAAAACCTCTTAACCAATTATTGATGTAGCTGAGAGAATTTTCTTTTAAACAAGCCCTCTTTCAGCGATGCAGGCAAACTATTCACCAATTGCAATAAATATTTCCAAAAAAGTATTATTTTTTTCAGATTTCCTGAGCACCAAATTTTCAAGCCAAAAACCGGAAGCTCGATTTTGATTTTACAACCATGGTTTCTTTAGGAAAAGTTCTTAGAATTTTGCGTAGATAAGTTAGTCGCCTCGGCTCGGCAGCAAGCGGCCACTCTGTACGCACTAGGGTATTCATTTAATCGACCTTTTGCTTTAACCGGTTAACCGCTCGATTAATTAACCGAGGTTTTGGTACAACCGGTTAATAATCGGTTAATTTAGTTTTTGATCGGTTAACCGATTAATAAAGTTTTTTTTATAAATTAAGTAATTTTAATATATAAAAATGCATTAATTGCTTATTATTTGGAGTTTATAAGTAATAAAAAAACAATAAAATACCAAACATAACAATTCTTGAACTAAAACGAGCAAGCAAAAAAAAACAATTCATAAATATGTAATACTAGCTTAACCCGGTGCGCTTCGCAACACTGCTTTAACCACTTTATCGATTGAGAGATATTTAATATATGCATCCTATGGAAGGTATTTCTCCCCTGCGCCTACCCGCTTAAATTTTATTTTTAAAAGTGTAGTATAGGGTGTAGTATAGGGTGTAACACTTCCCCCGCTGCTATTTTATTTCAATTTTGGGCTCAGAGGATCCTACTACCAAAAGTTCAACAAAATGCTTGCAGCGACTCTTATTAATATTTCTATCTATGAGGGGAACTGCTCCTCCTCTGTCTACCCCGCCCATTACTATATTGAAATTTAAAGTTTGCCATAATAGTGTTTTAACTACGTTTGAAGACTCGCCCTTTAATAGTTCTTCAGTTGAGCGATATTTAATATATGCGTCCTATGAGAGGTATTCCCCCCTGCGCCTACCCGCTCTATTTTTATTTTCAATAGTGTAGTATACCATATGAGTGACTTCTACAAAGTTTGAACATTCTCACTACAACAGTTCTTAAGATATGCGATATTAAACATTGGCGTCCTATGGGGAAAACCACTTCCCCCGCTGCTACTTTATTTCAATTTCGGGGCTCAGAAGATCGTACTACCAAAAGTTGAACAAAATGCGTTCAATGGCTCTTATTAATATTTCTATCTATGAGGGGTACTGCTCCTCCCCTGTCTCTCCCGCCCATTTTTATATTGAAATTTATAGTTTACTATAATAGTAGCTTTAACCACGTTTGAAGGCTCTCCCTTTAATAGTTCTTCAGTTGAGCGATATTTAATGTATGCATCCTATGAGAGGTATTTCCCCCCCCCTGCGCCTACCCGCTTTATTTTTATTTTCAAAAGTGTAGTATACCATAAGAGTGACTTCTAGAAAGTTTGAACATTCTCACTATTACAGTTCTTAAGATATGCGATGTTAAACATTGGCGTCCTATGGGGGATTCCAATACCCCCGTTGCTATTTTATTTCAATTTCGGGGCTCAGAAGATCCTACTACAAAAAGTTCAGCAAAATGCGTCCAGCGGCTCTTAAGATATGCGATAATTAATATTGGCATTCTATGGGGGGTACCAATTCCCCTGCCCCTATCGAAAAAATAAGTAGCCCATTTTATTTTTAGGGCTGACGTGATGTTACTGTAAAAATTTCAGGAAAATCGGTTCAGTAGTTTCGGAGTCTATAAGCCAACAAACAAACAAACAAACAAACACACAAACAAACATACAAACATTTTTCATTTTTATATATATAGATGCATTTTCCAATGCACAAGGTGTGGTATCAAGACATATCGTCATAATATCCTAAATAAAATTTAAAATTTTTTAAAGTAAATATTTCAAACAAAATGAAAATTGTAATGCTGTGTTCATTGATTTGTCACAACTGTATATTTTAATTCAAAAAATAAGCAGTAGCTTACAGCAGTCATATCGTTGGCTTAATATGCAAACCTGCTAACTCACTTTCAGCACATTTTACAGTAGAGAAAAAAAAATTTTTATTTTTCCTATTTGAAGCTTGATAAAAAATTAACAGCATCAAAATTTCAATTTACATAAAAAGTGGATTTAGAAGGTTTGCATATTAATCCGACGATATATATTTCCTGTAATTATTTATGACTACATTGTGAATCCCCCAAATATTTTCATATTTATACAAAAATAAACTGAGATAAATTTAATAGTTATTTCAATAGTTAAAGGAGATCTTATAAAATAATCTTTAAAAAAAGTTATTTATTTTAAATGTTTAGGATTAAAGCGACTCTTTTCTTTCGTTTAACAAAATTTGGAAAATATTTTTTCACTTATCGTAGATGAATGTCTAATTTTTCATTCCTTTTCCAGGATTTCTCTAAACATATAAAATACTCCATTATGCCATTAAAGTTGTTTTAAATTTTTAACACTTCTAATTGTTTCGGTTAATTCTATTAAAAGACTGATATGAGAAGAAACAAATAACTAAACACATCCCAAAAAAGTACGTAAAACAAAAAAAGGTGTTGGCAATCAAATATTTAACTCATTTTTCCCCACATTCATGTTGATCGATGATGAAGATAAAAAAACATTGAAAAATATTGTAATTTTAGTCATCGGTCGGCGGAAAATAGGTTAAAATGAAGATAACTGAACACCTTCTTTGTTTGTATTAAAAAATATTTTCTAAACAAATACATTTTGTATATGAGACGCAGAGCTGTAAAAAGCTGCAATCAATTGACATTGAAATCAAAGTGATTTCAACCAAACTGATTTCATTCTTTGATTTCTAAATGATTTCAGATTTCAAAATGAAATCTTGTCAAAATTGCAATATTTTTTGATTGCAATCATTTTGAAATCATTTTTTGTTAGAAATCATTGAATGCAATTAATTTAATTGCAATCAATTCGATTGCAATCAAATTTTTGTTGAAATCATGTGATTTCAACAAGTTCCCTTGAAATCATGTGATTTCAATAAATGTGATTTCAACAGATTCTATTGCAAACCTCCACTTATATTTGACCAGAAAAATAAAAGTCAAAAACATAAAAACAACAAAAGCAACAAATTATTTGAATGCGTTGAAAAGAGAATTCTTTGCAATTTTGCAAAGTAGAGGATATTAGATAATAACAACTAAAACTTATCGGCTCCAAAATGACATGAAAAACGTAGGTTTGTTAGTCATTTCTTGCATTTTTTTTTTCTACGGAAGACCTGATTGCAATTAGAAATAATGTTTACCAATTTAACAAAACTTTGTAAATAAAAATTGCCATTTTTCATTTGAAAAGAACGAAGATTTTGATTCTGATTTAACTTTGATTGCAATTACTGGATTTGATTGCAATTAAAGTAATTGCAATCAAATCGATTGCAATCAAATTTGATTGCAATCAATTTATATATAAATTGATTTCAAAAAATTGATTCAATCGTTTTTATCATATTGATTTCATGATTTCAAATTGAAATCATGAAATCAATTTACGATTTTGAATGCAATCAAAAAATTAGCAATCATTAAAGCGAAATCATGTGATTGCAATTAAATCGATTGCAATCATTTACAGCTCTGATGAGACGAAACAAATAATTAAAAACACAAATATGTTATAATACTACAAAATATTGAAAATTTTGTTACTTCGGTTAATCGGTTAATCGACTGAAATTAACCGGTTTAATCGTTAATCGAAAAAAGACAATTGGAAATTAACCGATCAGTTAATCGGGTAGTAATTAATCGGTTAACCGGTTGACTGTTAACCGAATGAATACCCTAGTACGCACCCTTAGGATCTCGGGATATATTCATTATTGTGACTCTACTCAACTGAAAGAGATTTTTGTGTAGATTAATAATCCAGAAAGTATTTTAATGTTTGAAGGATGGTTCGCGAAATACTGACCGAAAAATACTAAAAATGGTGTAAATAGTGGATATAATATTCGTTTTTATATCTTTAAAAATCGAGCTTTTAAGGAAAAACTAATAACGCCATTGCTATCCGCAGATTAAAAAACATATTTATCAGCTATTTTTATGTCACAAAATTTAAAAGAAGCTCCAAATTAAAAAAGAGCTCCATTTGTTTTTTCTGTAGGAAAAGTCACTTTAATAAAATTTAAACATGCTTTATACATTTTGCTTCAGCATCCTGTTGTAAGATAATACATTTAGTGAATAACTATACAAAGAATATTTTTTTAGCTGAAAGTTGCATTCAATTTTTAACAATTTATATGCACTTAAATAAAAAAATTATACTTATACAAATAAATATAATCGTTTTTATGAGGAGTTAAACGAAAATGTATTTCTACAAATATATATGAAATGTAATACGCAAATTAAATTCTCATATCAATATTATTATTACATAGTAAAAACGTTCGCAAACGTTACACTTAAGCTATAAGTTCAAACATATTTTTTCACAAATGTAAAGGGTGCTTCATGAAGCGCTTCATATATTTTAATTGAAGTGATCAAAGTATGCACAGAGAAACCAGATTCGTGATCACAACCGAATTTGGCGCCAATCGAATTTCGTCGGTTGCATGTACTTTCACACAATTCGGTTACAATTACTGAAAATTTCGATTCTTAGCATAATATTTTTGATAGCAACATTTGAATTTAAGTACACTATCAGTTATAACCACAGATATTGTTGGTTGTTTGTATTGTTTTTAGAAAACAAAAATATGCTTATACCCGAATATATGATAGATTCAACTGAATTAACACATAATTGGTGTTCATAACAAAAGATTTGATTGACTTAACTAATATCTTTTTCCCTTCGGTTGCATTAACCATTTTCCCGATTTGTAAATAAAAAAATCAAAATAATTCCAATAAGCTCCATTTTTTGTGTGTTTATTTATGATTTATGTACCGTTTATTAATTCCCCCTTATCGTGTTTGACGAACTTATGGTAATAGATTAAAGAGAATGTGAACTTGCTTCTTTAAATCTATTACCAAACAGTCGCAAGCGTATTTTAAACTCGCCAACCACGAAAAGGGTGATTATTTAGCGTTATAAAAAATACAAACATACATTATTTATCCGACCATCACAGACAATGTCGAGAATATCGTGGACCTACTCCCTTAAACGGAAAGAATTCTTATCGCACCTAAAAGAGTTACAATTAGACCAAGCTGGCAGTGTTAAGGAGCTGCAAAAGCATTGGGTTAAATTCATAAGTGGTGAACATGACGAGCTTAAAACACAGCACCTTTAAGAAAACCAAATGAAGCAGGAAGCAACAGGAGGCCTATCCTCGCCCAAATTCCTAGTGACCCCGGAGCTGAATATAGTGGCAAAATCACCGGTAAAGGAGTAATAAAATGACTCACCCCTCGATAGCATCTATAGCTGCCGAGTCCAAAATGGATTTGATGGATAAGCTCAGAAGTTGGAATATAGACTTTGAAGGGACTTGTGATCTATTGGAGTCGATAGAGCGTACTGGAGAGTAAGCCCATATGTACGATGTTGATCGGACCAAATATTTTTAAAATATGATATTAACACTTATATTATTAAATAATTTGTTTTTTACTTTTGACAGAAAATTCAGCTTATATTTAGTTTAGCACTTACAATAAACAATTAGGACATATAGCTTTTTTTTGGTTGTGAATACCAAATAATTATATTTTCATTTGTTGTACACGAATTGAAACCATACTAACAATCAATATTTAGCTACAATAAATGAACAAGCAATTATATTATAAAATTTATTGACAAAAGCAAATTATTAATTGTAATAACCAATATTCAGTATTGCACTTCAATAAATTTGGTTGTGATTGACACTATTCGTACTAATTTTTAGTATTAAATAAAATTAGTTATCATAACTAATAAAAGAATTGAAGGACTCATATTTCAGTTAGAATTACGCTATAATAATCACTAGTATTAAAAATCAGTTAGAGTTACACATTTTTAATAGTTGCAATAATAAATTAAATTTTCTGATCAATATTTTATTACTGCAACCGTTTTCCAACCAATTTGTTTTCTGCGTGTGTGGAAGAAATTATCGAAATTATTTTACTCATCTGAAAGCCTTATCGATGACATTATGTATAAAATTAATATCGTGCAAATGTCCGCCGTGGGTTTGCTAGTTGGCGCTCATCCGAATCGACCAATATTTCATGATTCTGAAACATAAATTAGGCTTATTTTGACCGATTACAGTGGTAATGTCTTCATTAAAGAGGTCTGTCAGTAGCTTGTGACTTATCTTCAAAAAGAAGTCAAACAAGATAAAATCATAGAATCTCCTATATTCTATAATTAAGGCCGAACTAAGTTGGTAATCATAGACCTTCATATATTACTTGTCGTTTTAGGTAACGTCCTGGCTAACGCAGTTTACAAAGAAGTATTGATAAATTCAGGGGACGCTCTTGGATCAAATAAGGATTGGTATCATTCCACATTCGACAATTTGTTTGTTGGCAAATCCACAAAAAGCTCCCATCGCTGTAGATAATGTTTGTATCTAAAAATTTTTTTAGGGTTTTGAAACTTCATTATTCGCAACTGTTGTTGAACGCTATATTTGTCCATTCTGGTTTAACAAAACAGACTTGATCATCGAAACCCTATTCGACAGATGTACATTTAACAATATAACCGTTATCAACTGTCATAGTTTCGATGTCCCTATAAAAAGACCCTTTTGAACTGAAAAATATATGTACATGAAAATAAATAAGAATGTTTAACTGTATTCGATTGCCTGCTGAACAAAGTGTGCAAACGAATTACACACACACAAACATAAAAGAAAATTTAGTGGATATTTAGATTTCATACACATATTTATAGATTTGTGTTTTCCGTGTTTTTTGGGAAAATCTGTTTTTCACTTATTTAATGGAAAAGAGCTTTTTTACAAAAAAAAAAAAAAAAAAATAAAAATAAAAGAGAGAAATAGTAAAAGTAAAAGAATGTTAGTAAAAAGCTTTTCATGGCTTTTCACTTCCAATAACTATTTTCATGTGTATGTATATATTTGTATTTATTGTAAATGTATGTGTTTATACTCACACGAATGCTTGTTAACAAAAATCTATCAGACACGTCCATTTAAGATTTATCACTATCGAATGTTAGCATGTGAATTGGTTTTATTCAATTATTTACAACGTCCACATATACATATATTTGAATTTATATACATATTTTGCTATTTATATAGATGCATATGTTAATATTCTTATAGATACAAATCGTCACAAACAATGCAAAAGGGCAAATCATCACATTTTATAACTTTTCAGGAGAAATAGAAATCATAATGAAATGAAAATTATTGCAATTACTAATATGAACTCTTCACAATAGCACTTAAAAGCAATGATGGCTTTATTTTTTGACATGAATTTTTTTTTTTATAATTCCCTTGTAAATTTGTATCCTAAGCCCTCTTTCAAATTCAAGTTATTAAAAACCAAAAAAACTTTACATCAGGCAAGAATTAAAAGAAATCTGCTTTATCCCCAGCATTTGATAATCGATTTTGGCTCTCAAGTGTTGATCAGATGAACAATTGATCGCACTTTACTTAGGTCGTTGAAATAACTTATTTTCATAATAGTTATTAGTAACTTAGCCAGAGCAAACGAAAAACATATAAATAATATTTCATTTAATTAATACTCAAAAGCAATTACTAGAGTTAAATAAGAAATATAACACAGGCCAACACTCAATTTGCTTCTTTGAATTTATCAACTGATTCTAGTTAATTTGGGTGCGCTGAATTCAAAACTGTAATCAGTTTGTCTCTATCAGCTCTAGTTTTCATGATATAACTTTATATACCCTCCACTTATGACCTCCAATTACACTAATTACCCAACTTTTTTTTCCAAAATTTTTTTTTTTTTTATCAAAATTTTTTATTTACTGTTATAGTTATTGCCAAAAAAAAAAAACTCCCAAATTTTTTTATGACACTTTACAAAGTGTCATAATGTCCATAACGTCACAGTGTCCATGGACACTATGACACTGGACGTTATGACATGCCACCTAAAATTAAAAAAAAAATCTTGCACCGAATTCAATAATTTGTATACATATGGTGCAAAACATGCCACTGTTACGGAAATTAACAAAAACTAAATAAAATAAAAACGGGCATATATTAAGCGAATGAAAATTTCAAATATTTGCAAAAAATAATTTTTTTTTTTCTATATATGAATAAGTTTAGACTCCAGTTTAATTTTATATTTTTAGCATTTATGGAGGTGAGTACCAAAACTCACTACCTGCACGATACGTAATTTTTCACAAATCTCAAAAAAATAATTTCAGTCCAGTTTTTTTCTTGAAAAATATAGCGACAGCATCTTATTTTAAATAGCAAGGAGCGAGTTTTGGAGATATGCTCCGCAAGAAAAGAGATTTGGAATTAAGTTTCTACAACTAGCAAGTTTTATTTCTTGCAAACTATTTTAATCGGAACCACTGCCCGGTATTTGGGTGTAAAACAAGATAATTGATCAGTATTTAGCAAAAAAATTATTTAAATGACTATAATGTTACAAATCTAAAAAATAAAATTAAACTAAAAATTGTATTCAGCATTAACCCATTAAGGCCAGAATCCAATTGAGCTATAATGATGAAACTTTTACAATTTAATTGTTTATACCTAAATATGAAAGAAAACAAATGTTGGGCAAATCGGATACGTGGGAGCCCAGATAACTCCCGTTTCGAAAACGCAACGTTGGGCCTTAACGATATACAAATTAAGCGCATTTATAAATATTTTAAATTAAAATATTTTATTCACGTCTTTAGGAAAAAAATTAAAAAAGATATTCATTTACATTTTATTTTTAATTCAATTATGATATGCTCCAAGGCACTTTGGGTGCACTGCTACGTCACTTTTTTCACATTTTAAATTTATCGGTTCCTAATTTACCATAGGACCCATATAAAACCCACTACCATAAAAACCTAAAACCATAAAAAATAATTCTATTGTTATACATTTTGTTCTGTTACAGTTTTAAATGACTAGAAATCACACTGTCAACTTTCGCAAAGATCGGTTCATAAAGATAGTTCAAAAAGATAGAACTCATGGCCATTGAAAGGAGAACTAATCATCTAACTGGTGCATAAAGAACAAGAAGGTAAAAAAAGCAATGAATTACGGTACATACTACATTGTATCGAAATAATGTTACGTTATTCTAACTAACACTAAACACGTTCATTGAGAATAGATGTGTGACTGGTCAAACGGTGTCAATTAACCAATGACAAACCCATGTAAAAGTGATAGATCTTATTCATATAAACTGTTAGAACTAGAACCGGTCTCTTCCCCCAAAGATCTATCACGGGACTACTTTGGTGGAAGTTCGCTTCCCTTTAGGAAAATAGCACACTTGACATAGAGAATTTACCTACTGCGTAATAACAACAACTTGTAATTTACATGTATACATGTTTTATTTAAATAGCAAGTGATTGTTTAATATATTTTATTTGATAATTATCATAATTTTATGTAATTTGTATATGGTTTAGGCCCAGTGTTGCGTTTTCGCATCACGGATGTATCCAATCATAAAAAAAAGTCTCAAATGTCTACGATGATTGGATTTTTGAGTAGAAATAATAATGTTAGTATGTTAGCAATCTCCTTCAGAAGTTTCAGATAGGTATATTATATATTACTTTATTTTTTTAAACTTTTTCCAAAAGTACCCAAAAAACAGGAAAAATTCAAAATTTAAATTAAAAATTTTTATAAAAAAAACTTATGTATGATGCAAATCCAAAAACAGGGGCCTAATTACCGCATTCGTTATCGAGTTAGCTATCGTATCGAATTAACTATCGTATTTTTCTTCATACGATAGACACTGACGTCTCGAATGAAAACTCGAGAGATTTAAGGTCTTTGGTTACTCGATATCGAATGCTATCATCTCAAATTACGATACATTTCATTCGATATCGAGAGCCATGATACCAAAATAAAATATTTCGATCAATTTTGCTCGATATCGTATGCGGTAATTAGACCCCAGGTCGATTAGATATTAAGTTAAATTTTATTTCACTGTGCTTTATAACACTATCACGTAACAACAAAATGCCTAAGGGGAGGTTTAAGTGAACGTTGCGAAAACGCAACGTAGGGCCTTAATGGGTTAAATGAAAAAATTCAAATTCTTAAGTCTTCATTTTCTTCAAAGTTGTAATTTTCGTCATCGTTCCCGTTTTCTTCTTCGAAAGTATCACCTATGCTATCCAAAATATCACGATACAACTTAAAAGATCTATCCCCTTATTCATAAAATATATTTCATTTTTATTAAAGGTTAATTAAACAAATTTTCATATAAAATTCGTCTTATTAAACTGTTATAAGCATGGACTATTGTTTATGAATAAGGCCTCTATTCTTCGCCAGTCTTCACCACAATAGCTTTAAAGACTTTTGTCCACGTCAACCAGCTTTTCACTTTTTGTGTAAATAGTATAAAGTAATCGTCGTGGCTTAGTTATTGCTAGTGTCTTCCCATTTTTCAAAATACTTTTGGAAGCTTCACTAGTTACTGCTGATCGATAGTGCGCTCCTCGCCCTGTGCAAGAATTAGCCTTTTGTTTTTTTTTTTCTTGATAACAATTCGTTTGCAAACCAAAAATGCAGCCCACCTCTTCCAGCCAACAGCAAATTCCTCAGAGACATTATTGAATGTTTCGAATTCTGAGAATATGTCCAGGTGTTCTTGTGGATTAATCGTAGTATATACTTTTTTAATTTGCTTTTCGATACGCTTAAAACCCCTTTCTGCCGGTATGAAGTGCCCGACAAAAGAAAACACCATTGTTATCTTTTTCTCACCAGACTTTTGCATCTGAAAACCATTTACTCAACATTTCAACTACAGTCAAATTTTTATTTCGTCCAGAAAAACCGTCGCAGAACAGTTTAATCTCTTGCACATTGGTCAAGTCACTTTTGTGGAGGTGGTGGAAAAAAATGTAGGCAATCTAATTAGAATCTTTTTAAAAATAGATTCTTTATTTTGAAAAAAGGAAGAGTACGATTTTTGTTTTGTTCCATGCAAGGAAGAAGTTTTGTTTCTCACTAGACAATGCAAGGACAAAGTTTTGAAACTCACTCCAATTTGCAATGTAATTTACAGTTGTCAAGGAGAAATTTTTGTTTGTTTTTCACTCCTAAACAATTACGAAAAAACCATTGCAAAAGTGTGCGCTGCTTAAAAATATCCCGGTATAGACATAAATGGATGTAAAAACATTAAAAAATAATTTAGTTAACACTTGAGTTGAAATCATAACTTCATCAATATTTAAAGCACTCTTGTGCTATGTTAGTAAATGACTAAACGTTGTCATAGCAGTTCGTATCTTCAATTCAAGTCAGAATTAGGACATGCTGATCCAGGTTTAAAAATGTGTGGAAAAAATGCGGCAGACATTGTTAACGGCTTATGTCTACAGCTGTAAGGCCCTTTCGCATTTTATGCGACGAAATACTTTTTAACTTAGTACAAATCAACACAGACCATATCAAAGTGTACGATATAACAAACTCAGTTCAATGAATATGATAAGTGCTCTTATGAAACAGAGTTTGGCCGATTGGAGTGTGAGGTAATTGAACATGTTTTTCCGCAGATGTTTTTTTTCAACAATATTTTCTAGAGTATTCAGTGCAGGATGAAGGGCGTAATAAATTAAGCATTTGGCTGGTCATACATTGAAGACAAGTCAAAAGTTCATAGAAGATTTGAATAGCATACAAATTGGATAAGGTTTGTATTAAGAATTTTTGAAATATAAAAGAAATTTTTGGGAATACAAAATTTTAATTTAAAAGATTTTGTTATTCGTGCTACTACCAACTACAATTAGTGTTGGAAGAATTCCGATCATTTGTAGTGGGGAAAGTAAGAAGAGATAAACTCACTGTTTATTGTTGATGTTTTAGTTTAAACTTTGTTATTGTTACAAGTAGAACTGTTGCTTATAATTCTTATGCGTTTAACCGTTTTATTTCGTTTAATATCCTTAGTTTTTCTAAAATCTTTATGGATAATGTTTCCTGACAATCTGGCCTAATCAACCAGTGAAATGCGCATAGGAATGGCTTTTCCTATCAACAAAAAATTTTAGTATTTTTATCAAGAATACAAATTGGGAATTAAGCACGAATAGCAAAACCTTTTAAATTTTTTTTTTTTTTTTTTTTAATATTTAAGAATTTTAGGAATAAATTACAAAAAAATAATAATATTATTTTAAAGTTTCGTTAAAGAAAGTAAAAGAGCCGATACCCAAAAAGCTCGCATAGGAGAGTTATAGTGTGCAGTCGTTTCTTCATGTCACTGAAGTAACGGTATGGTGTGCGTTGAAATTTGTGCAATTTTCACAAGCCTTTAAAAATGTACAAAAAGGCGAAACCCTTTTTCTCCATTCTACATATTAAACGCTATTTTGAAAATGAAAATAGGCATAACATGTAAATTTAGCCATAAAACAACAATTATGTGCTACAAACAAAGCAGAAGACAAAAAAACAGTAAAAAAGAAACAAACGAAGCAGTCAACAAAATGTGTATATTAGACTGGTCGCAATTTACGGAATTTCGGTATATTTATTACGGAATTTTTGTTTTTTTTCCGCAACTTTCTGAAGCCATCTGATGACATAGGAAGCTGAAATTTGGCACACTAGAAGTACTTTCTCTGCGGAAGATCGTAACGAAGCCATATTTTTGATTTTCGGCTTTTCAACTAGTATAACTATAAAGATCTGATAGAAAAGATGTTTTTTTATAATATGGGGAACTTTGGGCCCCACCCGGCACGGCTAGGCACCGTCGGGTTGACCTGAAAAATTAGATCATGATTTCTTACACCAAACCTCATATTTTAAGCAGCGCAAATAATTAAATTAAAAAAAAAACAAATCCCATACAAGATGCGACCAGTAGTCTATTGTACACTTTAGTTTGACGATCAGAATATGTTGTTCCAGTAGTGGAATCGTATTTAAATAAATAACAAAAATATGTATCTCATGTGTTTTATATTGGGTTGGTTCACAATGGAGATTTCTTAACGAGACTCATATTTTAAGCAGGGCAAACAATTAAATTTAAAAAAAAAATCCCATACAAGATGCGACCAGTCTAATGTATATTTAATCGGGCTTTTACTTTAATCGGCTAATCGCTCGATTAATTAATCGAGGTTTTGGTTTAATCGGTTAATTTTGTTATTGATCGGTTAACCGATTAATCCATTTTTTTTTTTATAAAGTAGGTAATTTCAATAAATAAAAATGAAAAAAATTATTTATTATTTGGAGTTTAATAGTAAAAAAAACAGTAACATAACAGTTCTTGAACTAAAACGAGCAAAAAAAATAGTTCATAACTATGTAATACACATTTTTTAATTAATAAATATTCGGCCACGTTCTGTGAATCGAAATCACATTAAATTGAAATCGATGGAGATTTGAAGTTCAATTTTTTTTAAATGAACGTAGCTTTTCCTGATTTCAAAAGTAGTCCTGGTAAAGATATGTGGTCCTCAAAGCATGAGGTAATGAAAAAGATATATTTTTGTATCAATTTTACACAGGATAAAATTAAAAATTTGTTCGATTTCAATTTCACGTGATTTCGATTTCCAGAACAAGGCCGATTATGTATTTATTAAATAATAAACTGTGACATTATTTTATTTGTAATTTAAATAGTTTAAGAAGATCTTATAACATAATCTTTTAGATAAATAATTTGGGTAAAATGTTTTGGATTTAAGCGACTCCTTTCTTAAGTTTTGATAAATTGGAAAAAATTCTTTCACTTATCGCAGATGTTGGAGAAATCGAAAGCAACCCATAATACACAGTATCTAAATTCTCAGCCTTTTTTCTGGATTTCTCTAAACATATAAGAAATTCCATTACGCCATTTAAATCCTGTTTTATTTTTTAAAATTTTTAACACTTCTTATTGTTTGGGTTAATTCTGTTGTTGCGTTACTATAGTAAGCTTCTTCTGTTGTCAGGTCGTCATCTAACTCTTCCTGACAAAGCTCAGTACCGAACATTCTGCAAAAAAGTCCATTTCCGAATACATATATTGAATAAAAAAATAATTCTAAACACAACTTTTTTGGGGCACTTTGGTAACTTTTTTGGTGAATTTTGGTACGGATAACGTTGTGAAATTGTACATGGTTGCACTGTAGAATGCATTTAAAAAGACGAGTTGCTTTGCAAAAAATTATAATTTTTGTTACAACGGTTAATCGGTTAATCGACTGAAAATAACCGATTTAATCGTTAATCGAAAAAAGGCAATTTCAAATTAACCGATCAGTTAATCGGGTTTTAATTAATCGGTTAACCGATTAACGAATAACCAAAAGAATACCCTAGTTTAAACAGTGGAATTTTGTGAAAAATTAAAACAAAAAATTTATAGTTTATTATTTAAATATTTATTAAAAAAATATTTAGTGTTGGTCTTTTTATAAATAATTTCAATAAATATTCTAACAAAAACCCCTGTCGACAACCACAACAAGAGTCACTGCCTTTGACATTTGTGCTCCCATAATATTTCATAGTGGGGCGCAAATTTGTATGACAACTTTTATAAGTGCATACGTTTTTTATTTACTTTTTCATTTTTATACCCTCCACCAGTTTGTCATTCCGTGTGAAACTTTTTTACCATTAATCTCAGACCCTATAAAGTATATATATTCTGGGTCCTTGAGTAATTTTAAGTCGATTTAGCCATGTCCGTCTGTCTGTCCGTCTGTCCGTCTGTTGAAAACACGCTCACTTTCGAAAAACTCAAAAGAAATCAACAAACTTGGTGTCAAATTGCTTGTAGTTATCCTAAGCAGTTTGGGATTGAAATTCAGCCAAATCGGTTCAATAGGATCTGAGCTATAAATCAAAATGTGGAACCACCACCTAAAAAAAATTGATAATTTTGTTACAAAAACTAACATAAATGGTGGAAAAATGCAAAGAATGATATAAGATTTCGCAACAATTCGTTTTATTCAACTGGAAATCACGCTGTGAAATTTCGTGAAGATGCGTCAGTAATTTACCCTAGGCCCCATATAAGCCCTACTCCCGGAAAACAGTATATTAAGCCTAAAACCCTAACTAACAATGCTATCATTACAAATTTTGTCAAATCACAGTTACATAGGACTAGAAATTAAACTGTTAAGTTTCGTGAAGATCGGTTCATAATTTACCATAGGCCTTATATAAAACCTACTTCCGAAAAACAACTTAGTACGCCTAAATCCGTAAAAAATAATGCTATCATAACAAAATTTGGTACATCAAAGTTTTATAGGACAAGAAATAAAACTGTGTAATTTCGTGAAGATCGGTCCATAATTTACCCTGGGCCCCATATAAACCCTACTCCCGGAAAACAGTTTAGTACGCCTAAAACCGTAAAACATAACGCTAGCGTAACAAAATTTGGTACGTCACAGTTTTTTAGGACACGAAATAACACTGTGAAATTTCGTGACGATCGGTCTATAATTTACCTTGGACTCCATATAAACCCTACTACCGGAAAACAGTTTAGTACGCCTAAATCCGTAAAAAATAATGCTATCATATCAAAATTTAGTACATCAAAGTTTTATAGGACAAGAAATAAAACTGTGTAATTTCGTGAAGATCGGTCCATAATTTACCCTGGGCCCCATATAAACCCTACTCCCGGAAAACAGTTTAGTACGCCTAAAACCGTAAAACATAACGCTAGCGTAACAAAATTTGGTACGTCACAGTTTTTTAGGACAGGAAATAACACTGTGAAATTTCGTGACGATCGGTCTATAATTTACCTTGGGCTCCATATAAACCCTACTACCGGAAAACCGTTTAGTACGTCTAAAACCGTAAAAAATAATGCAATCATAACAAATTTTGGCTTGTCACAGTTTTATAGGACTATAAATGATACCGTGAAATTTCGTGAAGATCGGTACAAACAGTTCAGTACACCTAAAACCATAATTAATAATGCTATCATAACAGAAATTGGTACGTCACAGTTTTAAAGGACTAGAAATGACGCTGTGAAATTTCGTGATGATCGGTCCATAATTTACCCTAGGCCCCATATAAACCCTTCTACCGGAAAACAGTTTGGTTGCCTTAAACCATAATTAATAACAAATCGTCACAGTTTAAGATAATAATAACATCATACAGATATTTACTCCTTAAACATTCGAACTGTCGGTGGATGGTATCAAAGATTCGGCACAGCCGAATATAGCACTCTAACTTGTTTGATTTCAAAATATACAAAATCATTTTTTTATTACACATTAAAATTTTAAAAATGAATGAACATTTTCTACCTACTCTTTTTATAATTGAAGCACAGCCGCGAATAACGTGGTAAACGCCACATTTTGCAAACACTGTTTTTTTGTAGATAACCGTTAACCTTACTCTCTTATACAGTTTAAACATCAAATCAACCAAAACTATGCACCTTAACGCCTTCAAAATGGCATACAAAGTGTCAGCCAGTGGAAGAACATTGCAAGTTACTAACAAAATGATGAAACCGAAATGGTTTTACAGTGCGGAATAATGTTTTAAAAGCCTTTTGCATTAAAGTTTTTATTATCATTATTTTTAATAACAGAAAAAAAATTTTAAAACAAATAATGCTGCCTGTCAAAAAACGTTTTTTTTTTTTTGCTCTCCTGAAAAATTATTATTTTGTTACTTAAAACGTTATTCGCGGCTGTGTTTCAATTGTAAAAAAAAATCTTTTAAGTCACAAAAACACTATTTTATTTTTCCTAAGGGAACAGGTATGTGAGAAATAAAATGCTTTGACCATAAAATTAAATTCAATGTTAATAAAAACGTTATCGATATAGTAAAATGGAGTAATGTAACAAAAACAAGTATGAAAGTGCAAAGGTACAAATTTACTACCAAATTTGATTGAATGTTCCTCGAACTTTTTTAATAAAAAAACATTTTGCATATAAGAAAAATATAAACTTATTTTCAATTCACTGCAATAATCAATTACTTATTCTTTTTTTTATTTGTAAGTAGAAATGGAAATTTTTACCATTCATTTCTTTTTAATCGCACAATGAAATTATATATTTAAAATTAATGGTTGACATATGGTGCGTATGATTAACGTTTAATTCAAATTTGTTCAGCATTTTCATTTCCATATAAATGAAATAATTATATTGTATTTCTTTTAGAAGGGCATTTTTTGTTTTTCTTCTTTCTTTCTTGAAAAAAAATTGTAAATCCCTTTGTTTAGTATAAATTATGTTAATATACCATTTGTTTAATGTAATGTTTATTAAACGCTTAAGGTTTTTTTTTTCTTTAAATATCGCCTTTCTTAAGGCTTTTGATGTGACGTTGATGCAAAATTAAAGAGAAATTTACTCCAAGTAAAGTCATAAAAATTTATGTCGTTTAAGCGTATGTCAATTAGCAATTAAACTCGTTGTTATTGCTGGTATTTAGAGGAAAGAAGAAAAAAGCTTACAATCATACTTGAAGAAAAATATTTTCTTTTGGAAAAAAAAGATTGCTTATTTTCGGAGTCAGAAAAAAGATGTTAGATAATTTGTATTGAAATTGCAATACTATTATAATTTTGCAAAGTTCTTTATACAATTGATTCCTATAAAAATTTTACACATATCGAAATAAGTATTATTTAAGCAGAGACGATAAACTTGTAATTAAATAAACAAAATTTTGTTGAAATCTTAAAGGAATTTTTAGACAGAAACTTTAATCTAGAGTATATTTTAAACAGGGTTGTACAATGTACATGCTTCAAGAACTCGATTAAACCTTAAAATTGTGGTGCACCTTATGTCTATGGCGATTTTTTAAAAAATTCACCGATGGTAGAAAGAGTTTTTATACTTCTGTTATTCTCCAATATTGATATTGATGTTATTTCTCCAATATTGATAATATATCCTCTAACGAACTAATATTCTGGGTGCTTTTGAAAAGCGAAGTTCTTTTGTCGTTCTTCCGTCAGTCTGGCGGTTGAAATACTGTTTGTGAAGCTTGTGTTTCAAATCTCTATAACTTTTGAGAATTTTACCATTTCAAATCAGCCAAATCGATTTTTAAGAAATGAGCAAATATTTTAAAAAACTAGCTTAAAAGAACGTCATAATTTCACCAAACTTCAACTAAAGGGCTCCAGTTTACCGAATTTTTTTTTTTTGTTTTTTTTCATTATTTTTTTTTTTTTTTGCCAAAAGATTAGATAGTTTTACCCGAAAATACGCCCAAAAAATAAGACACTTTTTGAAAAAATTACAATTTTCGGAAACCAAAGATCTTCCCGAATCATAATTTTAGAATCCAGCTTAATGGCAATAAAATATAATATTTATTACCAAAATATTAAAAACCTCCAAAGAATTTTTTTCCAGCGTTAAAAAACTGCAGTCAAAGTAGAAAAACTGCTATTTCTTCCATTTCTTCATTTACCATTGCCAATAAAAAATGGTGGTTTTAATTCTGATTCAATAAATCGCGACCTTAGAACAACAAGGTTTTAACTGACAATTTTTGATAAATTGAATTATATATCACATCGTACTAAAATTTGTATGCTCTTTCGATTACTGCTATCGCCCTTAAGATATCTCTAGCCGTTTCCGAGATACCCAAAGCAGCAAAATTCTAACTATGCATTTTTGTATAATAATTTGGTAAACAAAATTCTAACAACCAGATAGAACCTTGTGTTCCTTAACTAAATGAAAAATGTTGAAGATAGAACTATGTTTACTAGAGTATTGTTGATAGAACTTTATTGTACAGCATTGTTCAGTTTACTTAAGCCAAAAGGACTTTGTTGATCATCATTGTTCTATATATATATACGTCATTACGAAGTGCGAGCGCATCGTGTTGTTGTAAAATGAGACAAATTTTGTTGTATTCTTAATTGATTGAACCCGCGATTGTGAAAATATCATTATGCTTAACACCATAGTGTTATTGTGTGTGCACTTGTAGTTCAAAACAAACACAGATAAAAAAAAATTGAGAGCTGTCAGGTGCGCTGTTCCTTGCGTATTTTGTCAAACAGAAGTTTACACTTACGATTTCTTATTTCTCTCACGCTTCTTCGAAATAATTACGCTTTGTCAAAAGAAAAGAAATATATGCAATTTTATTGAAATTATCAAAAGTTTGGGCGAAGAAAATAAGTTGTATAACCGTGCTATCACTAAGGGAGTTTCATTTTAAATTGGTAATTTATATTAAATCAAACTGGTGAGTAAAATAGTTGATTTTAGTTATTGTGCCTTATTTAATTATGATTTTAGAGAAATGTGGCCAGAAAGTAGTTCTTCGTGTGAAAGTGATACCAATGATATTAGCTCATGCAAAATAATCGAAGATTCTAACATAATTCCAATTGAAGTTTAGCAAGAGGAATCTATGGATCTAATCAAAGAAGTTCATCGTGAATCAAAAACACGCAAAAGAAAAAGCAATCCCAAATGCTGGAAGAGAAATGTACGTCAAAGACAATGTCAAGCAGGAGAGAGCTACACAAGTTCCAGAGGAAAAGTAGTATCTGCTAAACAAATTATTTCCAAAACGATATTCTAATTTAAAGAAGTAAAACCAATTAATAGACTTAAATAAACAAATAAAATCTTGTCTTGTGTCAAAATAAATTAATGCAACAAAGTTCGTAGTGATAATTTTAAGTTCTTACAGATCCACAAGGTTATATGTGGCTCATAGAACATTGTAGTTCCAAGTTATTGTGCCAAATAAATGGCATCAATGTTCTACCCCGTTTTTTAAATGCAAAATTCCAGAAAACTACAAACTTAATCGGGATTATCTTTCAGGTTTAAATTATTTCAACAAATTGAAACAAATTGAGCATTTCCATTTTATTTCACCGGTAAATTTCTCGATCGTGTCCGATTTCAATAAAATTTGGTGAGTGTGTAAAGTAGTGTATGTGTGTAAGAAAAATGATTTTTTTTTTTTTTTTTTTTTGAAAATTGTGGCAACACTATACCTTTGAATAACTGAAAATTTTGGGTTAGCGACCTCACTCTAAAGTTCATAACTTTTGTTGTGTAAAAGATATTAAAAAAATTCTTTTTGCATAAGAATGGTATACAAATAGGGTTTTAGAAAATAAAAAAAAAAATTAAAAAAAAAACTTTTTTATAAAAAAAAAATAAAAAAAAATTTAAAATTAGATTTTTGAAATGATTACCCCCTTTAATTTTTTTATTTTTTTTATGCAAATAGCCACATATGTTCTCTAACCACCCTGAAAATTTCAGAGTGGTAGCACTTAAACTTTTCAAGATATGTAGAGCTATGTAGTTACTACAATATACATACTAACAATTGAATTATTTTTTTTATTCAATTCCTGCACAACAAAACAAAAAATAAAAAATTCAATAGATGTAAAAAAAAAACAAAAACAATTTCTTTAAAGAGAGAAAAAATAAAGAAAAAATTAATTATTAATTTAAAAAAAATACAAAATTTTATACAAAACAAAAAAAATAAAACCAAAATAAATAATTTAAGGAATAAAAATAACGAATAAACAAAAAAAAAATAAATAAAAACAAAAAAAAAACAATGAACAAGTTGTAATTTAAAAAAAGGGTTTAAAGTTGTAAATTTTTTTTTATCCATGTTATTATTATTTTATGTTCACTTATTAATAACCTTAATAGGTTCTACAAATTCCACAGAATTTGAAAATGTTTTGGCAACTAGCCAAGCAATAGCCTGTAGCAACCAGTAAAATAACATTTTCTTGATTACATATCTCTACTTTTTTTTTGATATCTTGAAAAGTTTAAGTGCTACCACTCTGAAATTTTCAGGGTGGTTAGAGAACATATGTGGCTATTTGCATAAAAAAAATTAAAGGGGGTAATCATTTCAAAAATCTAATTTTAAATTTTAATTTTTATTTTTTTTTTTTATAAAAAAGTTTTTTTTTTTATTTTTTTTTTAATTTCTAAAACCCTATTTTTATACCATTCTTATGCAAAAAGAATTTTTTTAATATCTTTTACACAACAAAAGTTATGAACTTTAGAGTGAGGTCGCTAACCCAAAATTTTCAGTTATTCAAAGGTATAGTGTTGCCACAGTTTTCAAAAAAAAAAAAAAAAAATCATTTTTCTTACACACATACACTACTTTACACACTCACCAAATTTTATTGAAATCGGACACGATCGAGAAATTTACCGGTGAAATAAAATGGAAATGCTCAATTAGTTAATTGTGATTGCCAAAATAAAATTGCTTATAACAACTAAACTATATTTAACATTCAAGTTAAGTTTTCTCAAAACACACATTGGTGTAGTTAGAACCTTGTTGTTCTAAGGTCGCGAAATGTTAACAGTCGTTGTAAAACCAATTAAAAAAAGCGAAAAGTTATATACAAATTTTTGTTTTGGTTCGACAGTTTTTAGTTTCGACTGAAGTTTTTAACCCTGATTTTTTTATACCCACACCACAATAGTGGAGAGAGTATTATGTATTTGTGCTGATGTATGTAACAACTTAAAATATTGGTCCTAGACTCACATTTTAGTATACCGATCGACTCAGAATCACTTTCTGAGTCGAACTAACGTTGACCGTCCGGGTGGCTGTCCATGTAACCTTGTGCGCAAAGTACAGGTCGCAATTTTGTAGATAAGTTGATAAAATTTGGGTCATAGGTTCTTTTTGGCACAAGGACCAAGCCTATGCCGAATTGTAGGACCACGAGGGAAGATAAGCGGAAATTTCTTCCTCTTAGAAACTATCAAACCGATTTTAATGAAATTTAAAACATAGATAGATCCATATCTATATGGACACATAAGCTATAAAGTTTTTCAAAAATGGGATCACAAGGGCAAGTAGGGAGCAATTTCTGCCTCTCACAAACTTTCAAACAAATTTAATGAAGTTTATTAACATAGATAAATCTATATTAATATGGACACATAAGCATAATGTGTTTTTAAATACTGTGGTGTAAGGCTTGACCGACTATTTTCTTACTTGCTATTATTAAACTTGCTAATATTCGTAGATGTGATCCTGTCTATATTAAATAACTTTGCCACACACCTATAAACACAAATTAAAGTTCCATTATATTTCCAAGCGTCCATATAAATATATTTCCGGAATAAGGAGTGCTACACGATGTTGCACAGCTAAGGCGACATATATTTATTTGCATATTTTTAGGGAAAACAGTCAAAATTTTTCAGAAAAGGAATTTTTACCTACAACAAGGAACTAAGCATATTTCCTCTGGCAAATTATTATCAAAAAAAGGAAAATATTCCGCGACCGAAAACTTCTTTCATTCAAAACCTTATTCAGAACAAATAATTTTCTGTAAAAGTTATATTGAGAATGAAATTACTTACACCACGTAACATAAGACACCAACATAACTGTGGAGGTGGTGGTAAATTTTACCCTCTATTTATATTTTTTAAAAAAATCTCTTCCGTTGTGCTCAATCAATTTAATTCTTTTAGTATCTTCTTATATCGTAACCGTTGTTATTCACTTGTGTTTGGGCTGAGCTTGACTTAGCAAGAACGGAGCTACGCACATGCTGGTGTAAAAATTACCACTCGTCATCATTTGCGTAATTATTTCTTTGAAAATATTATACCACCACGTCAGCGTTAGCGTAAGTATTTAGTAGAAAAAAATGTACCCCACATCAAAATTAACGTGATATTTTCATGGAATTATTTTTACCACTTGTCTGTTTTTTAGTTGGTAAAAACATTATTTATTTCAAAAACGTTATTTTATATAATGCAATCTGAACTAAGTGTCTCATTAAAATAAGTACATTTTATTAAATCTCGTGCATTGTTTAGGAAGCTGTTTGTACCAAGTTTGAATATTGTCATTGTTACCATTCTTTAGTTATACAGAAATCTATGAGGTCTTTGTATTTGTATTTTACACTTATCGTTATTAAAATGTATATTGTACCATGCCCACTTATCAAATCCCACCTCTTTTTTGACTGATGTTGCATATTGGTAGCAAAACTATGTGTTCCCAATTTGAAAACTTAAGCTGTTACCGCTTGGGCAATTTTATAACTTTTATCGTTCTTTAGATATAAATTAGTCTGTTTTATGCCACGCCCAATCCCGTCTTTTTTTGTAGAGGTTATTAATTGATAACTCAGCTGTGTGTACCAAATTTAGACAATTTTTCTCTTACTGTTCATTAGATATAAAAAAATGTATTTTGTGCCACGCCCAATTCTCTAATTCCACCCACATTTTGTCGGAAGTTGTGTATTGCTTATCAAGATGCTTGTTTCGAAACTTTGACTCTTGGCATTCTAAAGATATACAAAAATCTATAAGGTTGTTTTGGAGGTGCCACGCCCACTTCTCCAGCCCAGCCCAGATGTTGTTTATTGTTAACCAAGATATTTCTCCAAAGTTGGAAACTTGTTCTTGCCGATTTGTCTGCAATGCAGTAAGCTAATGTGTATGGGATGCAGGTTGACCTGTAGTTTCTACACCTTGAAATTTTTTTCCATGATCTCTTTTATATCTTTAAATATATACATTTGGCAGTGAAAAAAATGTCGTGTTTTTATATTAAAAAAAAGGTGTGTGAAGTAAAGTTCCTGTTTTGTTTAAACAAATAAAAATAATTTTTGGTTTCTTTTTTTTTTTGTAAATAAAAATGTAGTAGCTTATTTCTCAAAAACAAATAATTATAAAAAAATATGTTTTACTAAATTTTTTTTAAGTAAAATTAAGAGGGGTAAAGTTTACCACCACGTCAAAAGGTATGTCCCAAAATTTCATCTCGGCAGTTAAAGGTTAAAATTATTATTATTATTATTATTATTATTATTATGTTTTTATTTTATCTTTAATTACAAATTATAAGATAAAATCTTAGGAAGAGCAATAGCTACATTGGTCTTCAGCTCTCTTAATTATTTAGAAATTTTAGTTGTTATAAACATATGAAGTTAGAAACAATGTGATAAAATTAAATTTTTCTAATGATAATTACAAAGATTATATTATGTTAAACATGTTCGAGATTTTAAGAAAGTTTATTAATACTGTGACATTTTTAATGGTGGGATGGGAAAGAAGGTATAATGAGTCAGAATTGTGCTGGTCATTCGCACAGAAAATGCTTAGGTTTCGTGGGAAGATTGATTGATGTTACAAGATAGATTAAAATTGGTGTCAAATATAATTCCATGGGTTACTCTGGTGTGTCCCAGGCGTAGACGTAAGAACTTACTATATTCGATTCTATGTATATATTTCCCAAATATCTTCGCATAGTCGTGTATAGTTTTTCTGTCGTAATTAATCGTTTGATACCAACGAGATGTTGAGTTATACAGATTTTCCCTAACAATTGAAATAAAGTATTCGTCAATGAGTTTTTCCAAATCTCTTCGATTCAAGTTATTAGTGTTATGAAGGGGCTGTTTTTCTGCGTTTCTGGCAGTGAAATCAGCAAGGCCATTGCCTTGAATTCCACTATGGCCAGGAACCCAAACTAATTTAATATCATGAGATTTTTCAATAGGAATGTTTCTGATACTTGATGCATAGTGTTCATTATTTGTTATATTTTATATAGCCTTTAGTGCCGACAGTGAATCTGTACATATCACAAATTTGATTTTAATAATTCGTGCAAGCTTGTGTTAACCGAAGAAGCATCTAAAAGCCATTGAGGAGGCGGTTGTTTGTTTTTATGTTTAGTGTTATACAGTGGTGTATCAAGCATGTTGCAACCCTGAATTATTCTGTAGATTGTTGAAGGAACTTTGGGAACTTTCTTGGAACTACTTATTTTTCTGAATATTTGTTTTAATGGGCTTTTTTCATTGTATAGAGAAACTCTGAAGAGTTTGGTTTTAAGGATATCCCTCTGAATGTCCAGAGATCTTGTATTAGTCTCATATATAAATTAGAAATAGGTGTAGAGCAAAATGCACCAAGAGAAGTTCTTATGCATGAGTTAATAATTGAATTAATTTTGTTCTTCACTGTTTTTGGGGAATTGCCATAAATTTTCAGACCATAATTTATTTAAAATTGTTTAATTAATTTATTTATAATCATTTAATAAAACAATTTTGATATGTGCAAATAAAGGGAAATTCAATTTTATAAACCGTTGTCCTTTAAAACGCAAAAAAGTTTATTCTAACACATAAACAATTTAAAGAAAGTCTACATATTGACTATAATCGTTCGGAAAAAAATAACTCAAACACTAAAAATATGGTTTCAAGATTTTTATAAAGATAGATAAAAATAGTTAAAACTTGTACAAAAGTTGGTTGTTCAAATGTGGCCAAATGTGTGATGTCAGCCTTAACAATCAATGGGATGACACATCAGCATCACAGAAAATTTCATCAGTGCGATAACGCAGTAACATCAAAGAAATCACCCATTAGGCTCAATATAATGACAAACTGTTTACAAAAGAACGCTCAATTATAAGACACCAGCATCATCATTTGGTAATCATTCTTATTTGAAAATTTTATTTGATGTTTTAAACTATATAATTTTAGCAAATAGAATATGGGAATTTTTGCTTTTTATTTTACTTTTTAACCATAAAAATAATCTTTATACAAGCCTGTTATGAACATCACTTTTACTCAAATCTCAATTGCCTTTTAAAATCCCACGTGTGATAATTTGGTGTTCCGTTTTTGTGTGATCTTCAATTGCTGAAAGCACACTGAAAAACACAAAAATAGTATGACATTCGGAAGACCACAAAATCACACGTGCGATTTTAAAAGTACGTGATTTTCAGAACAGTCCCGATAGCACAAAATGTGCCGTCCAATTGTCTGTAGTCATAGTATAGATGATGCATAAAATATGACAAAATGGATGTTCTTCATTACACAGAAAAAATAGAAAATCTTCTTTAATTAAACAATTCGTTCAGACAATTAAATTATCCCATCAACAATAAATTTCAGTTTATCAATAGTATGAAATGGGAATTTAGCACATTTAAATAAAACCTTGTTAATTAATTTTTGAATACCAAGTAAAACTTAGAATTAAATTATTTACTAATTTTGCCCCTGCAAAGAATTGATCGTATCAATTAACGGATTTGTATATTCGAGTAGTGATACCCAAATTTAGTCAATTAAAAAATTTTTTGCATATACTAAAAAATACTCAACATATGCACAAAAATTTAATTTTATGTGTTTTGATTAAAAAAATTAATTGCAACAAACAAAAAATTAATTAAAAAAAACTAATGTACACCAATTGATTATTTGATTGAACAATTTTTGCCAAATATTTTTCCTGTGTGGATTGATGTCTTTTTCGCCTCATTGATGCCCGTTGTAATAACACTAATGTGACAATTCTGTTGTTAGGGTATCATTAATGTAAAGATACATTTTTCTATGAGTGCACTTTTCGTGCATTACGGTCGCCATAATCAACCTAATGTGCAAGGAATTGGCAAGATTGTAAAAAAGTTTGAAGAGACTGGAAGCGCTTCAGATGTGGTCAGGCCTGTGAATCATCTTAATGTGCGCACTGCCGAAAATATAGCTTCTACTAGTAAAATTGTGAAGGATAATCTGAATAGTCCAATTTACGCCTCAGAGCGTTATGTCTGTATAATACCCGACCTTTTCAGCCTTTAATTGAGGATTATGAACTGCACGATTTACGTGTTCAACAAAACGCAATCACAACCTATCCACGCGAGCGTTTTTGGTTCTATTGCATAGGAAGTTTCCAGGACGTGTAATTTAACGTTTTGGCGACGTCAGTTGGACACCAACATCATGCGATTTGACGTAAGAAAGGTCATACCTTTCTAATAGTTCTAAAACTAAACATAAGCATTTTTATATATTATTTCTCTATAGTTTTATATCACCAACTTAAAAAAATTTAATATGTTAGATACGTCATTACTAATATTCTTTGTAGAAATACCATCGATCAAAAAAAATTTTTTTTCTTAAATTTAATCTAAAACTTTCTACCTATCTGGCAAAATTAAATCTAATCCAGAATAAAATTTTTGTTTTTCGAAAACAACAAATTTCGAAATATTATTAAAAACGGAAACATTGTGCTCTTAACCAAAAGTCTGTTAAAATTTTAACTCAAACGAAAACCATTTCAAAAAAGAACAGATGTTCTCAATTTTTTTGTTTCCTAAATTAAAATAAAAAAAATATAGACTTATTTTACAAGTTATCGGTGTTCCCAGATCTGTGTTCATTTTTGCTAAATTCGTTTTGCGATTTTCTGTAAACATTTATGGCTACATGAAAAACAACAACACATGCGTTTAATGAACCAAAAAATCAAGGCAGTTATCATTAATTCCGCTTTAATAAATGCTACATAATCCAATCACTGCTGGAAGGTATTAAAACTGCAAACTAAAAAAAAGCACAAAGTCTCGAATTGAAAAAATCGAACAAACACAGCCACACAAACTCATTTAAATACATTACAATTCGTTACTTACAACCAACTCATAAGTATGTATGTATGTTTCTAAATATATAAGAACTTATATACATAAATACAATAGTCATGATCTCAAAATAAAAATAATGTTAACACATACATATGTATGAATGTAGGTATGTATGTATATAAAAAATATATATAAAAATCGGATTATTTTAAGTACTTGGTATTATTAAACCAAAAAACGCACACACAAACAAACATATATCCACTGTTATTAAGAACTACACTCTTAGAAAAAATATAGAGAAGAAAGATTATGGCAACAAAAAGTCGATGTTGTAGAATTTCTATGTGAAAAAAAAATCAAAAAACAAAAAAAAAGTGATACGTTTCTTTAATTGAAATTCTTTTAAGAACAATTTTTATTATAATTTGTTTTATTTTATAGGTTTTTGTTGTTGTTTGATTGTTGCTTTAAGATTTTGCTGCTCCTAATGTAAGTGCGTTAGATTGAAAAAAGGCTTTTTCATGGGGTAGTTAGAAGCAAAAAAAAAAAATATATACATACATACATATACATAATTTTGCCTATTTTTTTTTTTTGTATTTTCTACTTCAAGTCACACTTAAATATGGCAAACAAAATGAAATATATTTTATTAATGGTTATTTAAACCTACTAAAAACAATACTTACTCCCCCACGCACTCCCAGACTTATACCCGTGAATGAAGTTGTTTATATAATTATACTAAAATATAATTTATGTTTATGAATGTCTGGCAGCACAGTGGGTAAATATTTGTAACAGTACACCAAATAAACGACTAAGCATAACTAAAAACTTTGAATTTTAGGTGTTTTTCATCTGCTACTATTAATACTTTACATCTCTCAGGCCCAAATTCATTATTAAGCTAATAATAAGAGTTTAATAAATAAAATATTATTTCCATGTTTTTTCTTAACCATTATTTAAATCAAATATTATTTTTATTTTTATACCCACACCTCAATAGTAGAGAGGGTCCCAGTTGGCCATGTCTTCAAGACAACGTCGAGGACGCGTACAAGACCCATAGTAAATCCCTGACGACATCTTGGCGACCGCCCATGCAAATCGTCGACGACTTTTTCGAACAAAGGATCATATGGGTAACAATGTGGTTAAAGTCGTTAATGCTCGATTAGCGACATTACCCAATAAAAAATGGAGCTTCCAACGAAGCAGGTTTGTAAGGGAGAAACATAAACGTTTCGCTTACCATTGCGCATACAGAAGGCATGAATTTTATACGGCGAGTTCCCACTTTAAAGCAATACATTTTTGACACATAAAGCGCATTATTCAGCGCATATAAAAATTGTTGGATGTAACGATAAGCCTTACACACTGAATGTTTTGATACAGTTAATTTTTTGTATTCTCCCTTACAAACCTGCTTCGTAGTAAGGGAATGCCGTAGCACTTGAAATGTTATTTTTTTTTTATAAAAGTTGTAAGGAGTTCTTTCACTTACTTTACTGCATTTCTGTATGTCTTATAGCGCAGCGCATATTTGTGCGCTTATTCTTTTAAATGTACCATTAGTGCTCCGCAAAATGATAAAATTTTTTATTGGGTACCTTAATAGTGAAGTTGATGACAATATTTTTGAAACTATCTACGATTTAGTCACCGATAGGAAAGTGACAATTAGGGATTTAACGAATACCGATACTGATATATTGGCGATACTTCAGATTTGCCGATATATCCAGAATAAGGGGAACGGGTAAATGGGTATGCCTCGAGGATATATTTACTAAAATCTCATAGGGTCTTGATGGGCTGTGAATTCCAACTAGTTAATTCCAAACTAATGAAATGACCGCTGAGTTTGAGAGACTGGGCTCGAAAATAGTGGATGCTGGTTGTGTGGAGACAGTCAGACCTCCAATAGGCATGGGTTCTGAACTTAACATATCGTTGACATAATATGCAAACCTGCTAACTTGCAATAACTTTTAATGGAAACAACAAACTTTTTTTATTTCATATGCGCAGCTTGAGAGAAAACCTAAAAATATAAAGAAAAACTACATGCTGGTCGACGAGGTGTATCTTTCTCTTCCACACGGCATTAAAATCTCAATTTACATAAAAATATTGATAATAAAAGCAAAACATCAAGAAATATTAATTTTAAATTACATTCAAATTTAAAGTTTTGAATTTTTTTTTAATTGAGGACAACGTAAGCGACCATTGCATGCATTTTGTCGTCAAAGTGGTTCGAAAAACGACTAAATGCATGCAATGGTCGCCTAAGTTGTCCTCAATAAAGTCTAATTGAAGACAAGATGAGCGACACTTGCATGCATTTTGTCGTCAGTGTGGTTTGAAACACGACAAAATGCATGCAATGGTTACTTACGTTGTCCTGAATCAATTATTATTCAAGACAAATTTAAAAGAATGTCTCAAAAAAAGTCGTAAATACGATTTTAAACACGACAATATACACGTTTTCTTACTTAAGTTGTCGCCATCAATGTCATATATGCGACAAATTCAAAAATATTCGGAAGACATCGTTGACGACATTTGCGTCTATGACCATTTGGCCAACTGGGGTATTATGCATTTGTGCTGGTGTGTGTAACACCTTAAAATATTGGTCCTAGACCCACCTTAAAGTATATCGATCGACTTAGAGTCACTTTCTGAGTCAAACTAACGATGTCCGTCCGACTGGCTGGCAGGCTGGCTGGCTGTCCATGTAACTCTGTGCGCATAGTGCAGGTCGCAATTTTGGAGATAATTTGATAAAATTTGGCACAAAGGTTCTTATTGGCACAAGGACCAAGCCTATTGAAAACGGGCGGAATCGTAGGACCACGAGGGAAGATAGGCGGAAAATTCTTCCTCTCAGAAACTATTAAACCGATTTTAATGAATTTTAAAACATAGATAGATCCATATCTATATGGACACATAACCTATACAGTTTTTAAAAAATAGGACCACGAGGGAAATTTAGGGGGAAATTTCTGACTCTCACAAACTTTCAAACCGATATTAATGAAGTTTATAAACATAGATAAATCTGTATTAATATAGACCATAAGCATGATGTGTTCTTAAATAGGGTGTAGGGTATCATATGGTATACTTTCTTATTTGTTTAACTATTTATTATCTAAATAGAGTCACCATTTTTTGGTCTGATTAACACTTTTACTTAACCAATTGTAAATATGATACTTTAGTTAAGCAATAACTATCATTTAAGTTTACTAATAATTAATTTATGACTGTAAATTTGTGCCTCAGTTTAACACCGATTCCCAGTTGCTGAATTTGAAACTCATTTGATTTTACTCAGTAGTGCATGTTAGGACCAAAACTGTACACGTTAGTAAAGTTTTATTGCTCTAGTTTTTATAAGAAATAGTTTAATGAATTCAAACTTCCCGATCAAATACTTAAAACTTTAAATGATTGGCCAAAACTTTGATCACTGTATTAACAGTAAAAAGACTGTGTGACAAAAGTAGGTCTCGCTTATAAAAAAAATCTGTTTTTTCCCTGACACATATGACATATACACATAATTAATATACATAGCTTATCACTTTATAATCCCATAGTGCAATACAAAAAGTTGTTTATGTGTTTTCGTCTCTTTTTTTACTTTTTTCTATGATTACTTTTTTTCAGCTAAGATTTCTTGTAAATAACTCATTAAATAAATGAAATGCATAAAACTTGGTGTGAAACAACCATCAATCAAAAGGTATTTAGAACGATTTCCTATAGGCGAATTTTGGTGGATGGGTTTTGCGCATTTGTGCTGTGCTTTGTGTAACAAATTAAAATATTTGCCCTGGACTGACTTTTTAGTATACTGATCAACTTTATGTCCGCCAGTCCGGCTGGGTCTTTCAAAGGATATCTGATGCGTACACTCACAATATTCTGTACGTAAAATTAACTGAAATTGTAATATAAAATAAATGAAACTTCAATTAAAAACTGGTCTACTTATTTTTCATTTATTTTTAGAAAAAGTTCATTCAATTTTTACTGTCAAAAATTCAACACCATATTCCGTAATATCAAATAAATATTCAGTTATTTTGTAAAATTTTACTGTCAAAAATTCAACACCATATTCAGTAAAAACAATTAAATATTCAGTTATTTTTTAAAATTTTACTGTCAAAAAATTTACCCCATATTCAGTAAAACAATAAAATATTCAGTTATTTCATTAAATTTTCGTTTACTCCACAAAAGAGCCGAATTTCTAAAAAATACCGGACAGACACCTGTCCGCTTGTTTTTCTTATAAGCGAGAGAGGGAGAATATTATTATTTACTTACCCTGATACTCAAGTTTGTTTTACTTTTGTTGTACTGACCACGTTGTTTACAGAAGAACTCTCAATTATAAGACACCAGCAGCATGACCGATATGGCTTCGTAATTATTTTACTTTTAAAATTTGATGTATTTAACTAAATTATATTAACAAATTGAAACTGGGTATTACTTACACAAAACAAGCAATTCATTTTTTATAAATAAGTAAAAATTTATTTTTGGTAGTACAATTATATAAAATAACTGAATATTTAATTGTTTTTACTGAATATGGTGTTGAATTTTTGACAGTAAAATTTTATAAAATAACTGCATATTTATTTGTATTTACGGAATATGTAGTTAATTTTTTGACAATTAATTTATATAAGATAACTGACAATTCATTTGGTTTTACGGAATTCGTGGTTGAATTTTTGACAGTAAAAATTAAATGAACTTTTCGTTGCTTTAAATTACATTTTTATTTAATTTATCATAAAGAAGAATTTAACTCAATCAACGGACAATATTAACTGCAACTGAAAATCAGTATTAATATGTACTTAGTTTTTTGAATAACTGTTAGAATCAGTTAAAAATAAATTTGCTTGGAATATTAAATGTTTATTTATTTAAAAATGACTGAACGGAATATTTCTTAAATAAACTACAGACCGTTACTGTAATAATATTGTGAGTGTAGTAGTAATTAAAAAAAAATTTTAAAAATTTTTCGAATGTGGTTAACAATTTTTTTAATTAACATCCCGGAAGGAAACCTGGGTGCAAGTTTCTCCAAGTCACCAGTTTTGTCGACTATATTGCAATATGTTACCAATATTGGTAATATTGTCAACGAAGTGTCTACACTACATTACATTTGCCACAATATTTGGCTTTAATACGAAAAAGATTTTATCAATAACAACTGAGAAGTACAACTCCTATAAAAGTTGAAGATATAATAAAAAAATTGTTATGATTTCGTATTCTTACAAAAAGTGTAGACTACTTTTACTAAAATGTACTAGCGATTCTTTGGTTCTAATGTCTACATATGTTCCCAAAGGAACTAACTAGTCAGTAGTACCAACGTCAGTTGTAGATTTCCAATGACACGCACATGTTAAATGTCTATTTTTTAATTGTCAAAAAAAAAAAAAACAAATACATATGTATATTAAAGATTACACTGCACAACAAATTTAAACTTTTTTTGTGCGGTCGGGAGTTTGATTGTACATTTTTACTAATTCGAAATATTATTCACAATTTACTGAGAAAACTGAATGTCGATTTCCAAACAAAAAGGAAAAAACTACCATGAAACACACATATTTAAAATGTTTTTTTTGTTTTTATTTTTTTTTTTTTGAATGGAAATCGATATTCAGTTTTCTCAGTAAATTGTCAATAAAATGAAAGGTTGTGCACCGATTCCATTAAAAAAATCTCATTTCATTTGAAGTTATGTTAAGCTAAATTATGTTACACCAAAACTGTGATTTTTGTTTCATTTTTATTTTTTATGAATTTTTATAGAAAAAAAAAATTGTTATTTTTTAATTTTCCTTTTTTTCAAAATTCAATGATATCTCTGAAACAACATATTAAATATTATATTGTTGCCGAGTTTTGGACTTTTTTTAACTGAATATGATCACCGTTTTCAAGTTATTCCAATACATATATGTAGTGAAAGTGCCTAAATTTTGGGCATAACTGTATATCTGGAAATGTTAAGCTGATAGAGAAAAATGGAAAGTAGATTAGTAAAAATTTGCAATCAAATTCCAGACAGCAAAATGACTGTACCGCAGACTTATTTTATTTCAAAAAAATTTTTAATAGAAAAAAAAATTTTTTTAATTTTTAATATTTTTAATTGAATATTTTGCTTTTAATCATTAAAAGGACAAACTAAAGGCAGATTATTTAGAAACTAAATCAATCTTTATGGTTATTTAAGTTTTAACGGGTTTCCCATATATTTTAGTTTTTAAATTCTGGTCTTTGATGCCAGAAACTTATTATTGAAAGAATATTTTGTTAACATGACAAACTCGTAATAAAAATTTGAATATACATAATTGTTAACAAATATTTTATTTACCCCCAATTTCACCAAGTTCAGTTATTATTAACTATCTGTTACAGCTGTCAAAACATTGTCTTAACTGGAAGTTAGTGAAATTGTGAGTTAATATTTCAACTTCGTGGTTAAAAATATTTGTTGAATATTTACAATTTGAATTAACATTAGACTGGTCGCATCTTGTATGGGATTTTTTTTTTTAAATTTAATTGTTGGTGCCTTGCCGTGCCGGGTGGGGCCCAAAGTTACCCATATTATAAAAAAACAAGTTAGAGTGCTATATTCGGCTGTGCCGAATCTTTGATACCCTCCACCGACAGTTCGAATGTTTAAGGAGTAATATCTGTATGATGTTATTATTATCTTAAACTGTGACGATTTGTTATTAATTATGGATTTAGGCGACTAAACTGTTTTCCGGTAGTAGGGTTTATATGGGGCCTAGGGTAAATTATGCACCGATCTTCACGAAATTTCACAGTCTTTTTCCCAGTTCTATAAAACTTTGATGTACCAAATTTTGTTATGATAGCATTATTTTTTACGGATTTAGGCGTACTAAACTGTTTTCCGGGAGTAGGGTTTATATGGGGCCCAGGGTAAATTATGGACCGATCTTCACGAAATTACACAGCGTGATTTCCAGTTGAATAAAACGAATTGTTGCGAAATCTTATATCATTCTGTGCATTTTGCCACCATTTATGTTAGTTTTTGTAACAAAATTATCAATTTTTTTTAGGTGGTGGTTCCACATTTTGATTCATAGCTCAGATCCTATTGAACCGATTTTGCTGAATTTCAATCCCAAACTGCTTAGGATAACTACAAGCAGTTTGACACCAAGTTTGTTGCTTTCTTTTGAGTTTTTCGAAAGTGAGCGTGTTTTCAACAGACGGACAGACGGACCGACGGACAGACAGACGGACATGGCTAAATCGACTTAAAATTACTCAAGGACCCAGAATATATATACTTTATAGGGTCTGAGATGAATAGTAAAAAAGTTTCACACGGAATGACAAACTGAATATACCCTCTTCACAACTAATTGTGGTGGAGGGTATAAAAACTTATGTATGATACAAATCCAAAAACAGGTCGATTAGATATTAAGTTAAATTTTATTTCTCTGTGCTTTATAACAATATCACGTAACAACAAAATGCCTGAGGGGAGGTTTAAGTGAATGTTGCGAAAACCCAAGCAGGGCCTTGATGGGTTAAATGAAAAAATTCAAATTCTTAAGTCTTCATTTTCTTCAAAGTTGTAATTTTCGTCATCGTTCCCGTTTTATTCTTCGAAAGTATCACCTATGCTATACAAAATATCAAGATACAACTTAAAAGATCTATCCCCTTATTCATAAAAAATATTTCATTTTTATTAAAGGTTAATTAAACAAATTTTCATATAAAATTCGTCTTATTAAACTACGAATAAGGCCTCTATTCTTCGCCAGTCTTCACCACAATAGTTTTAAAGACTTTTGTCCACGTCAACCAGCTTTTCACTTTTTGTGTAAATAGTATAAAGTAATCGTCGTGGCTTAGTTATTGCTAGTGTCTTCCCATTTTTCAAAATACTTTTGGAAGCTTCACTAGCTACTGCTGATCGATAGTGCGCTCCTCCCCCTGTGCAAGAATTAGCCTTCTGTTTTTTTTTCTTGATAACAATTCGTTTGCAAACCAAAACTGCAGCCCACCTCTTCCAGCCAACAGCAAATTCCTCAGTGACATTATAGAATGTTTCGAATTCTGAGAATATGTCCAGGTGTTCTTGTGGATTAATCGTAGTATGTACTTTTTTAATTTGCTTTTAGATACGCTTAAAACACCATTGTTATCTTTTTCACACCAGACTTTTGCATCTGAAAACCATTTACTCAACATTTCAACTACAGTCAAATTTTTATTTCGTCCAGAACAACCGTCTCAGAACAGTTTAATCTTTCGCACATTGGTCAAGTCACTTTTGTGGAGGTGGTGGAAAAAAATGGAGGCAATCTCATTAGAATCTTTTTAAAAATAGATTCTTTATTTTGAAAAAAGGTAGAGTACGATTTTTGTTTTGTTCCATGCAAGGAAGAAGTTTTGTTTCTCACTAGACAATGCAAGGAAAAAGTTTTGAAACTCACTCCAATTTTCAATGTAATTTACAGTTGTCAAGGAGAGATTTTTGTTTGTTTTTCACTCCTAAACAATTACGAAAAAACCATTGCAAAAGTGTGCGCTGCTTAAAAATATCCCGGTATAGACATAATGGATGTAAAAACATTAAAAAATAATTTAGTTTACACATGAGTTGAAATCATAACTTCATCAAAATTTAAGGCACTCTTGGGCTATGTTAGTAAATGACTTAACGTTGTCATAGCAGTTCGTATCTTCAATTCAAGTCAGAATTAGGACATGCTGATCCAGGTTTAAAAATGTGTGGAAAAAATGCGGCAGACATTGTTAACGGCTTATGTCTACAGCTGAAAGGCCCTTTCGCATTTTATGCGACGAAATACTTTTTAACTTAGTACAAATCAACACAGACCATATCAAAGTGTACGATATAACAAACTCAGTTCAATGAATATGATAAGTGCTCTTATGAAACAGAGTTGGGCCGATTGGAGTGTGAGGTAATTGAACATGTTTTTCCGCAGATGTTTTTTTTTCAACAATCTTTTCTAGAGTATTCAGTGCAGGATGAAGGGCGTAATAAATTAAGCATTTGGCTGGTCATACATTGAAGACAAGTCAAAAGTTCATAGAAGATTTGAATAGCATACAAATTGGATAAGGTTTGTATTAAGAATTTTTGAAATATAAAAGAAATTTTTGGGAATACAAAATTTTAATTTAAACGATTTTGTTATTCGTGCTACTACCAACTACAATTACAGCCTGTTCGTCGATTTCGAACGTTAACGTTCGCATAGAAAATTACATTTAAAACAAAAACAAATTTTCGAATTTTGTTTTTGTTTTGAATATAATTTTCTATGCGAACGTTAACGTTCGAAATCGACGAACAGGCTATTAGTGTTGGAAGAATTACAATCATTTGTAGTGGGGAAAGTAAGAAGAGATAAACTCACTGTTTATTGTTGATGTAGAACTGTTGCTTATAATTCTTATGCGTTTAACCGTTTAATTAAGTTTAATATCCTTAGTTTTTCTAAAATCTTTATGGATAAAGTTTCCTGACGATCTGGCCTAATCAACCAGTGAAATGCGCATAGGAATGGCTTATCCTATCAACAATAAATTTTAGTGTTTTTATCAAGAATACAAATTGGGAATTAAGCACGAATAACAAAATCTTTTAAATTTTTTTTTAAATATTTAAGAATTTTAGGAATAAATTACAAAAAAATAATAATATTATTTTAAAGTTTCGTTAAAGAAAGTAAAAGAGCCGATACAAAAAAAGCTCGCATATAGAGTTATAGTGTGCAGTCGTTTCTTCATGTCACTGAAGTAACGGTATGGTGTGCGTTGAAATTTGTGCAATTTTCACAAGCCTTCAAAATTTACAAAAAGGCGAAACCCTTTTTCTCCATTCTACATATTAAACGCTATTTTGAAAATGAAAATAGGCATAACATGTAAATTTAGCCATAAAACAACAATTATGTGCTACAAACAAAGCAGAAGACAAAAAAGCAGTAAAAAAGAAACAAACGAAGCAGTTAACAAAATGTGTATATTAGACTGGTCGCAATTTACGGAATTTCGGTATATTTATTACGGAATTTCGGTTTTTTTTTTAGTTTTTTACTAAGCAAAAGCGTTTTTGAGTTACGCGAACATATGTTGTGCAACCTCCTTAATTTTCGAAATAACGGTATATCTCGAAAACCAAAGCCAACATAAAGAAAAAAGTTTCAACTTTCTTAAAGTAAATTTTATTGCGGAATTTCGGTTTTTTTTAGTTCTTCAATAAGCTAAAGCGTTTTTGAGTTGCGCGAACATATGTTGTGCAACATCCATTATTTTCGAAATAACGGTATATCTCGAAAACCAAAGCTAACCAAAAAAAAAAACGGCTAGCACCACTGGATTCAGCGACCCCGAATTAGCTTAAAAATCTTTCGTTCGTATCATACTAAAATATTAAACAGCAAATACTTTAATCTATCTATACAATATATAATTTCTTAGTATGTCAGGATGTTTGCATGTATGTCCTATTCTTTCCGCAACTTTCTGAAGCCATCTGATGACATAGGAAGCTAAAATTTGGCACACTTGTAGTACTTTCTCTGCGGAAGATCGTTACGAAGCCATATTTTTGATTTTTGGCTTTTCAACTAGTATAACTCTAAAGATCTGATAGAAAAGATGTTTTTTTTAATAATTTGGGGAACTTTGGGCCCCACCCTGCACGGCTAGTTACCGTCGGATTGACCTAAAAAATTAGATCATGATTTCTTACACCAAACCTCATATTTTAAGCAGCGCAAACAATTAAATTTAAAAAAAAAATTGCGACCAGTCTAATTAACATACATAAGTATTTTTTTTTTTTTAATTACAAATTTGGTTGTTGGTGCATTTTCTATTAATAAATTAATTGTTTTTACGAATATTGTATTCAATATGACAACTAATTTGTCGTACTTTTTTCTGTGTAGTTTTTCTGTGCATAAAAAAATTTGTTGGTTGGTACACAGATAGCTGTACTCGGTCAGTACGCTTTGTGTTTTTATTCATTGGTATATGAACAACGATGACTGCATGGTAGTTTTTTTTCTTTTCTTGTTCTCTGTGATTCGCTGTAAATAAAATTGTTGTTGTTTTGAACCGAAAAAAGCTGAAACCAATTGCTGCGTGTGATTATATTGCCATCTTTAAAAGGGAATTGACAAGAAGTTGAGCAACAAAAGAAGAAACGTGTAAATTAAGACTTAGATTTACAAAATAAGCGTTCAAATCAAAATGCATTTCGTAGCACACTTTCACATCAGTGGATTCGTTAACAAACAGAATTGCCGCATTTGGGCAAATGATAATCCAAGACTGTTGTGATTGTGATTGTTGCAAAACCGATGTATCCACAAAGAGTGTCTGTTTGGTGAGGTTTATGGGCTGCCGCTGTAATCGGGCCGTACTTCTTCAAAAATGAAAATAGATGTAAAGAATGATATAATTCGGCACACTAATAACATTGAACCGCAATTATGTCTCAGAGTCATTGAAAATAACGACCATCGGATATCAAGATATTTCTCGGAAAACTTTTTGTTTTATTTACAATTAACATCGTGTGTTTTGGTTGGCCCACCCTTTTGTATTGAAACGTTATTTATATAGGTATGCTCCGAATTGTTGTTAAATGGGTAAAAGAATATACTCATATTGTTATTGTGTATTCCGGTAATAGTGGAGCCCCGCTACCTGTTCCCACACGGCATAAATTTCTGAAAACATATTGTTTCATAATCAAAAAGGCTGATGTCAGAAAAAATATGACACGCTCTAAATTAAATTTTTCCAGATGCTTTGTGTCTGACCTTTACAGAAACAATGTTTTTAAGGTAACACATGACATGTTCGAATTTTGCTATGGAAAATATGACAAATCCGATTAAAAATTTGTCGGTATGCCTTTAAATATAAATCATGCATATTAAACTGCTTTAATAATATTTCGTGTTTTCACAAATATTGGATTTTACCTCCAGCTGTTTAAATGAAAAGAAAAATACACAGATTTATTTATACCCCGCAAAGACATCCTATCGATTATTACAAAATATTTGTTGTTTGGCCAGTGGCTGTAAAAGTAGGAAAATGTTAAAGAATTTTTTTGGTTTTATAAAATATTTGGAGCATTATTGCTTCTCAAAGGTTGGTGAATGTTTGCACTGTTGAAGAAATAAGAAAAACTTGTATAAATGATTATTTAATTTAAAAAGCAAATTAAAAAAAATTTTAAAATGTTAATAAAAAGAAAGAAAAATCCCCAATTAAAATTATATGTTAAAAAAAAGTTAAGACCCTAAACATGGAACACTTTAAGATTATAATATGTTTCCTTTAGGGGATTATTTGAACAACAATTAGAAAATAAAATATTTGGAAGATGTCCATAAACTGGTGCAAACCGCTCGGAATTATGATTTGCCCTCTGAGACAAAGTTGTAGCCCTTCGCATAAGGAACCTTTTTGTTGTAGATTGTTTCCTTTAACTTTGAACGGTTTGCTACCTATGGACCTGAACAGGGGAAAAAATTTAATTTTTTAAAGTTTTTGCGATTTGAACTTGAAGATGAAGTTTTTTGATTTTATATGTTGACAATTTTTGTTCTTTATGGCAAGAGCTTCAATTTTGTCTCAAAGGGTAAATCAAGATTCCGAGTGTGTCTGAGAAAATGATCACTTTTTTGCAAAAGTGACACAGAGGCCCTAAATCTTATGGGTCCCTTGTTGCACTGTGTAATTAATCTGTGCGAAGTTTTGGGACCTCAATAAAAATCATCTATTTGTTTTTTAGAAAGTCAAAATGTTTTCAAGCGTGAAATTTGGCGAAATGTTCCAAATAATGGCCAACAAACATTTAAAAATTATAATCGTAATGCAGTAGGTACACAACGCGAAAAAATACGTTACAAAATTGTCAATCAACAATATTCAAACGACAACGAAGTGTCGTCAATATTTCGGCAACATCTGTTGTCAAATTTATAACGAAACGTTGTCAAATTAAAACCAAGGATGTGAAAAATATCATTGTTGTTAAATAGATTACACCCGATTACCTGGACCGGAAATTACGAACGGAAGACACAAAATTAAATTGTATTTTTTAAATAAAAAATTTTTGTGTGTAAAAAAGGAATATTTTTTCTATGTTTAAATACAAACGAAAAAAGAAGAAAAGTTTCAAAAAAAACCCAAAACTTTTTTTGTGAACAAGATGGCGGTTTTGATGTAAACGTATGTTCCTTACAATTTATTTAAAATGTTACTATAGTTTGTAATAAGTTTAAGCAATAAAATATTTTCGAAATCTTCTGCGCTTAAATTTTTACAGCTTTTTGCTATAATCACAGAAAAGACGCTGAATTATCTTTCCACAGATACCTATTTTGCGGGAACTGCTAAAGCTACTAGTGGAATTTTTGATTTTATAGGAGCTTTTAGCTTTTTGACTTTCCAAAATTCTAAAATATTTGTTCCGAATGGAAGTTGGGAATCATGTTGAAGTTTTTCTTATGACTCCTGAACAGATAGAGTACGTTGATTTTAAGTATTTAAAATATGTAGCTCTCAAATCCAATTTTTGGTAGAAATCAGTTTCTAAAGGCTCAGTTAGGCGAACGTTGCTGTACCCGTAATGTACCGCACCGTGCTGTAAGCACGTTGGTGCACTTATAGAACGTTTAAAAATGTGTCATATGTTTTCCCATACTTAAACCAAAAGCAATTGTATACATAAAACAAAACACACAGTGATGGGAATCAAAAATGTTCAAATGGTGACCGTTGTGCCAAAAAGGTACCACGTGATTTAATTGGTATTAAAACAGTATTTTGTGTATGTAAAAAATTTTAATACTTTAATATTTTTATTATAGATTTACAATAAATAAATTTGTATTTTAGCATATATAAATTTTAAGCATACAAATATTGTAAATGTGCATACACCAAACAAGGTTTTGATACCATTTAAAGTCGTTTATATGTTTCACATTTCCATTGTTTGTGTATATGCATTTGTTTATTTTAAACATCTAAACATATGTATATTTGTATATTTGGAAATATGTTGTATTGTAAGTTGTTTTGTCGCAATTCCATAGATATACTGAAAAAAGTACCAAAAAAAAGAGCAAAATTCAATGTAACATACAAGCCGCCCATCACTGTCTTACAAATGTCACGTAACAACGGCATGAAATTCTATTTTATACAGATTGGTACGTTGCAACTATGGTACATTCCATTTCGGTAAGCTTATGTATTGGTTTTCATATAACAAAAAGCGAACAGCTGATGGATACAGTACAGTACAACGTTCGCCTAACTGAGCCTTAATACTTTATGATTAAAACTGATTTCATGTAATATATTTTCATTTATTTCTCCCGTTATTTTTTACCGGTTGTATATTGTTAGTAGTTGAAACTATTGGATTATTTAAGTGGGACACTATGTCATAGACACGCTTTTTTTGATCTTCACTAAGAATAATTTACCCTTTGAAACAAAACCTTGGGTCCATATATAGAGCAGCTAAAAAGGCTTTATTTTGAACTAAAACTTCTTTGTGTTTTTTTAAGGCTTCCAACAACGACTTCACGATTGAGTTAGTGTTAAACATTTCCTTAAGCTCTATTTCACACAAGATAAGTTGCATGCATTAATAAGCAAATTTTCTGAACCACTGGCGTCCAGGACTAAATATGATATTAAAGAGGTTTAAACGACCCATATTCTGAGAAACCTCTTCATAAATTTTATTAAAATTTGTTTTGAAGGATGCAATTTTTATGTGTATATATTGAAGAGTGATAGGTTTGGTTGAAGTACTACGTCCTAAAACAGCTGGATAAGCACAATTGTCGCTCGATATCAGACCACCTTAACATCTGGGAGCATGTGGACAGACAATTAAAAAACCGTATTCAGCAAGCACGTTTTGAAGAAAATTCTGCAAGACGAGTTGCCAAAAGTGTCTACTGACCTACTTAGAAATGGGTGAAATTAAAGCCTCTGAGAATAAACAACGAGTAAAACAAAAACAAACATAAACATAAACAAATAACAAGAAGAAGAAAATACTTAGTGCATAAAATAAATAAAAACAATTTGAAATTAATTGATTAAAAATGAATATAAATTATATTAAATTAAATAAACGGTAAATAGAAACTGAGAATTATTTCCTTCCGAAGGTTACTTTATATTATATTCAACATTTTTCATTTTTCGAATTTATTCTATGAGCTTAATTTCAGTTATGTATTTTTTATAAAGCTTTTTTGTAATAGTTCTATTCCTTCAATTTTTCAGAAATGACTTTATACACTACCAGACTATTATATTGTATTTTCTTTTTACATTTTACCTTAGCCTTCCTTTGGAAAGCAATGAAAATTTAAACGCGTCATTAAAAAATATTTTTTATTTTCCAATAATTTTAAAAATAATTGTGAATCGAGAAAAATTATTGAAATTACTCTTCACAACCCAGCGAACAATTATTTTTTGATATTAATTAAAAAATTTCCCTTCAATTTTTGCAGTTTAATTGCAAAAAATAATAAATAAAAAATAGTTGAAACCTAAAAAATTCTGTATTATATAAAAGGTTGTTTCTGTAATAGCATTGAGACCGAAAGTTGATCTCGGAACGTTTATTAATTTTTCGTGTCAATACGACAACGCTTAAAGTTCCTTGAGATCCTTCCAGAAATTTTAAGATAAAAAAGTATTAAAATTAAACTTTGTTTCCTATTTATTCTGTTGTTGATCAAATAATTCTCGACTACATTATGGCAGGCGGCAAGAAGCAAAAAGGTTCCGCTCTTGAGATTTTATACCAACAGAAAAACACAATTTTAGGCAACGTGGCAAGAATACGTCGTTCCATTAAAGAGAAGACAATTTCGTTCAATCAGAATGAGTTGCAGAGTAGGTTAGAAATTTTAAATTCATATATTGAGGACGCAATGGATATTCAGGCGGAGATAGACATTTTAGATCCATCAAATGATGAAAGGTCTGATTTGGAAAATTTATGCGTTTCCACTAAAAGTATGCTTCTGGGGTATTTAACTCCAAGGCAAAACAGTTTTGCAGAAACCACTTTAGGTTTTCAGCCTCATCATAACCGACTTCCAAATATGAAGTTGCCGAAATTCAGCGGAAAATTTTCCGAATATAAAAACTTAATAAGTTTATTCGAGAGTTTGGTTGATAGTGATACCACACTGACTGAAATTGAAAAATTCAACCATTTGATATCATGCTTGTCAGATGAAGCTCTAGGCACGGTTAAAGCCTATCAAATAAGTGAGCAAAATTATTCCAAGGCTTTGCAAAGTTTGAAAAGAGTTTATGAAAATCCCTGTCTGATATTTTTCGAAAATATGACAAAATTATTTGAGTTGCCGGAAATGTCTAAACCATCGGCAACAGCCTTGAGATGCATGATCGATACGGTTTCGGCCATATGTGGGTCACTTTTGTCAATTGGCGATGACAAAGCAATTACTAACGCGATAATAATTCACTTAGTAATGACAAAAGTAGATCCGAGCACTATATCAAAATGGGAAGTTGCCCCTATGGAGGGATTGCGAGGCAGCTTTGAACAAAAGGTATCAACACATTTCAGCTGAAGAAGCTTCAAGTTCAAGGCTAAGGCCTACTGCCAATTTTCCAAAGAAAAATGAAACGTTTTCTAAAAAGAAATCAAAATCTTCATTTATAAGCCAACCCAATCCACAACGAGAGGTTGTGAAATGTCTGTTTTGTGATGAGGCCGACAGCAAGTTTCAATTAATATTATGGCGAGAAAGTCAAACGAAAAATATTGAAATTTTAAAATTGAACACAGTGACTTATGGCACCTCATCTGCTCCGTTTCTGGCAACACGATGCCTTTCTTATTTGAGTGAATTGTTTGAAAAAACTTTACCTATCGGGTCTAAAGTAATAAAAACAGGGTTTAATTTAACTAAGTGGTTTTCAGATCATTTTGGTCAAACCGATCACGCAATAATAGAAAAGTCTGTTCAAATAGATCCGGATCTCACGAAGACATTAGGCACTTATTGGCGTCCGAAGAGTGATATATTTAAATACCACTTGGATGATTCATTTCTGAATTTAAGGGCAACAAAACGGAATATATTATCGGTTTCAGTAAGGCAATTTGATCCGCTCGGACTTTTGTGCCCATTGGTTATAAAGGCGAAGATTCTTCTGCAAGAACTATGGCTAATAAAGCTAGATTGGGATGAATCAATCCCTATACGTCTTGATACGTCTTGGTTGAATTTCAAGTCCAATTTATTGAAAATTGATACTTTAGAGATCCCGAGATATGTTCTAACCAATACTAGAACTAAATGTCAAATCATGGGTTTTCTGATGCTTCTATGCGCGCGTATGGCTGTTGCATTTCCATCCGGAGTAGAGCTTCTGCTTAAATTTAATCGCTAACCGCTAAATCAAAAGTTGCTCCTCTGAAGACAAAGTCACTTTCCCAGACTTGAATTATGTGCAGCGCATTTACTGGCCAAGTTATGGTCAAAGTTAAAACCTATGATTTCGTTTGAGATAGAAAGCATTACATTTTGGACAGATTCGATTGTCAAATCGATTTTCAGAAATTCAGGATTTATCTACAAATATCACTTGGCGTCATGTTCCAACTAAGGAAAATCCTGCTGATATTGTTTCTAGAGGTTGTAATGTTAACGAGTTAGGTGATTCTATTTGGTTCGACGGCCCAAGATTTTTACTTAATGAAAGTGACAAGTGGCCCGTTAATACATATTTTGAATTGTCAATCGAAGAAGAATCGCTTGAGAAAAGGAAAACTAACGTGGTTTTGCTGTAGAGGAAAATAAGACAACTATGTAGTAAAAGTGATTGAAAAATATTCATCATATACTAAAATGATTCGAGTATTCATTTATGTTTTTCGTTTTCTCGATATTGCTCGTGGAAATAAATGCCGCGATTTGGGTGTAGCTACAGCGAAAGAAATTAATTGGACTTTCCTTCAGCTAATTGAATTTTACCAAAAATTGGACTATAACTAAGAGCTGAGAAAGTTAAGTAAATCACAAGTTTTGCCTTCTAATTTACAAAAATTTAATCCATTTGTCCATCAATTTAAAGACGAACATCGTTCATTTTCGCTACTTAGGGTCGGCGGGAGGTTGCTAAATGCACCAATTGCATATGATGCAAAATTTCCCCTTTTAATGAAAAGGAAATCTCATTTTATGGCACTTTATTTGCGACACTTACATTTAGAAAACTGTCATCCTGGTGCTAAAGCACTAGTAGCCATTTTACGAGACAGAATTTGGTTAATAAATGCCCGCGTAGAATGTTCAAAGGTAGTCCGCAAGTGCCTTCATTGCTTTTTGTATAATAAAGTTAATGAGTCAGACAATGGGAAATTTGCCCGCCAATAGGGTGAGAGCTCTACGCCCATTCAAAGTGTGTGGTGTAGATTTTTGCGGCCCAGTTAATATAACGCTTAAAATTCGTGGCCGTCCACCCGTTAAAATGTATATAGCTATATTAGTGTGTTTAACTTCAAAGGCTGTACATATTGAACTGGTTTCTGATCTCTCTTCCAATTCTTTTATTCTCTGTCTTCAAAGGTTCATCGGCAGACGTGGGCTCCCAGAGCGCGTTTATTGCGACAAAGCAACCAATTTTGTCGTTGCCAGTCAATACAATCACATATAGCGGGATTTATCTGATGACGTGAGGAGAACATTTCAGAGAAGTGTGTAGCCCAGAGTTCAAGTTGCTCGTCTTTAGAGGTGATGAGTGTGCCGGAGATATCCCTTATAGGTTTGCTGGAGACTGACGTAGAGTTGTCCGTTAACTTCTTCGTGAGCCGATATAAGTCACTAGTTCAGTTTGTTTCAGCTGCGGTATTTTTACAAAAAATTTAATTTAATGTTTAGAGGTTTCAATCGGTTTTAAAGTCCAATTTGGCAAGAGGTTTTAAAAAAAAATGGGGCAACAGTGGTGCTCTATGATCACGACAATATTTATGACAGCAAAATTCAGGGTAAAGGGCTGGGAAAAGCTTAATCGTATTAGAATTTTATGATAGTTTAGATGCCTTCGTTAGTTGTGTCAATCCGCTACCAAACAGTATGACAAAACCACTATACACCCTTATTTGTTTCACGATGTTTATAATTAAAGGGAGATGTTTATAACAAAAAAAAAGTTACAACTCGAAAAAACTAAAGTGCAAAATTGTCTGTCAAAAAAAAAAAAAACATTAATACATTTAAGTGAACCTAGATCATTAGTTAAACAAGAATTTTCGTTTCCACTAATTGTACACACCAATACGAATTAGGCTAAACAATTTCACAAAATTTTAAAATTTAAATTTATTTCTACAGCATTTATGGAATTAAATATCATTAACAATTGTTAATTCCTAAAAAAAACTAAGCAGTTAATTTATCTTAATCACGGAACATTATTGTTCGCATTTATTTGACTTTTATTGATGTTCAGAATTAATGATTTTTCATGGAAGAGGAGAACTTGCGCAACTTTAAACTATTGTTAGCTTAAAAGATTAATATAAAAAAGCAAAGAAAGCATTTTTAAAAAAGCAAAAATTCTTATCAAAATTTCAAATACTAAAAATCTTTTTTTGAATATGACAATTGTTTTAGTTTTAAAAACCTTTAAGCCAAAATTGTAAGTAAAAAAAGTATAAATTTTTTGTTGAATCTTTAAATGAAAAAAATAATAATTTTTAGCTCCCACATTCCACATGTACAAAAACAAGGACACTTAAAGCACAGATGTCATTCGTTTAAGAATCCTGGCATATCATCATGTGGCACGACAATAAAACAAAAAAAAATATATTTTATTTTTCAGAATTGTTTTCAAAAATCATACTAATTCTTTTAAAATATCAATAGAACTTTAACATGTGCACTCCTCGCCACATGAGTAGATACAACTTGTACATTAAAAGTGTAAGCTAGAATTGGTTAAAAAAATAAGGAAATCGTGTAATTTACGTTCTACTTGACTAAAAGAGATAAACTTTGTACAAATCAATCACAATCAAAAAAACACTTTCACTTGGTGTTCATAATAGAGCAACAATTTCTTTTGTAACTACACACATTTTGCATCAAGAAACCGTTTGCAAATTTTAACCACGAAAATATTATACATTTATTTTTATTTTTGTAAGCATTTTGTTAAAATTTTCATTCAAAACTAAATAAAATTATTTTAAACGTCAGAAACAATTTCATACAAATTGTTGCTGAAGTTCTAGTTGACTCAACTTTAATTACATTTTTAAAAAAATTTTAGTTACATTTTTGTTTTAAAAATGAAAGGAAAATATATGAAATACTTTGGGAACAAAAAAGATAGAAGAAAAAAGCGAAATTGTTTTTTTGATTGTGAACGTAGCTTTAAACTCGAGGAAGGAAATAAAGTTTATGCTTTTTTCGTGGATTTCAGGGCAGCTTTTGACAAAGTTTCCAGAAAATCTATGATCTACAAACTGTACACAATTGGAGTATCCTATAAATTCGTTATAATCATAAAAGAAATATATGAGTACACAAAATCGGCGGTCTGAGTTGAGTTGTCTGAATACTTTGACACAACATCTGGCGTCAAACAGGGCTGTTTATTATCACCGATTTTATTTGCTCTTTATTTGCTTTAGTTCAAAAATATACTCACTCCCAATATGGTCCGTCACATGCGCCCACCCAAGCCGCTGGCTCTATTGCTAGTACTACACAAACAAACAATCAAAACCAATCATATTCCCAAGTCTTAAAAGGAAACCCTAATGCAAAAAATCCCCCGAGTACTTCTAACGCAAAGCAACCTCCATACGCTTATGTTCCTAGGGAAGGTCTACAAATGCCTTCTGGAAATATGCCTACCTCTATTGAAAATTTAATTCAAACTATGAATAACTTCATGGCCACTATGCAGAACATGTTTCAGGAAATGATGCGAAACCAGAACATGCTCCTGCAAGTTCTACTCAACTAAAAATGAACCAGTTAAAAATATGTTTCTGGAATGCAAACGGGTTATCCCAACATAAACACGAAGTTGCAAACTTTCTTCATAGGCATGAAATCGACGTACTTCTTGTCTCTGAAACACACTTTACTCATAAAAACTGCTTTAGGGTAAATGGTTACCTTACGTATGACACAAAACATCCCAGCGGACGAGCTTGTGGTGGCACAGCCATAATTGTGCACAAACACATCAGACACTTACCATTGCCAGAGTTCGAAGAAGATTGTATCCAGGCCACATCTATAAATCTTACTGATTTCAATCTAACGTTAACATCCGTTTATTGTCCCCCGAGGCACAAAATTGTACACGATAAATTTCTCAACTTCTTCTCCACATTGGCCCAGAAATTCATTGCTGCTGGCGACTACAACGCTAAACATACATATTGGGGCTCCAGACTTATTAGTCCTAGAGGTAATCAGCTATACAATACCGTAACTGCAAATAATTTTGATGTGGTATCGAGTGGTGAGCCTACCTATTGGCCAACCGACTTCCATAAGCTACCAGACCTTATTGACTTTGCTGTAATTAAAAACATCAAGCGCGATCAGGTACTAGTTAGTTCCTCCTATGATATTTCGTCTGATCATTCACCTTCAATCCTCATTTTAAAAGGTAACTCTGACGCTGCAGCTGCAAACTTTATTTCCTATCCAAACAGAAACACAAATTGGTTAAAGTATAAAATGTATGTGAGCTCTCACCTATCACAGTGCATTCCTCTAAAAAATTCATCTGACATCCAAATAGCTGTCGACCGATTTACAGAAGTCTTGGATACTGCAGCAAAAAATGCAACCCCAATCAAGCGGACAATTAAACATGCTCCTTACAACACATCGACGGATATAGAGACCCTTATCAGAGAAAAAAAGGAAGTTAAGAAGACAATGGCAAAACAGTCGTTCCCCAACCACTAAGGCCCAACTACAATTATGCCTGACCACTCTTCGCAACAAATTGAGACAGAACCACGAGTCTGCAATAGAAGGCTATCTAAACAGCCTAGACGCCACAAAAAACTCCAATTATAGCTTCTGGAAGGCTGTACGGCATATGAAATGCCCTATAACCCAAGAATCTCCATTAAGACTGGAAAACCGCACTTGGGCCAAAAACACACATGAAAAATTAAACGCTTTCGCGGGCCACCTTGAGAAAGTTTTTACGCCACATGATGCACATACTTGTTCCTGTCGTCCAATCATTCCTGATAAGGTAAACCATCCATTAAAATTTAACATAATTCAAGTAAAATCTGCAATAGAAGAAGTGAATATTAGAAAATCTCCCGGACCTGACCGCATCACAGGGTCAATGATAAGAAACCTACCATCGTCTGCTTCCAGAATCTTGCTGCTCTTTTTTAACGCTATATTAAGAGTCGGATACTTCCCATCCTCATGGAAGAGGTCTATAATTGTTGTGATTCCCAAGCCAGGAAAAGATGCTAGCCAGGTTGCGTCGTACAGACCGATAAGCTTATTGTCAATCCTATCGAAGCTTTTCAAAAAAATATTCGTTTTAAGTATAACTCCTCATCTAAATGAACACGACTTCATCCCGGATCACCAGTTCGGATTTAGAGCAAAACATGGTACAATAGAACAAGTGCATAGAATTGTCACCCTTATAAGATCGGCGTTTGAGAAAAAGTAATACTGCTCAGCCCTGTTTATAAACATTTCCCAAGCATTTGACAAAGTTTGGCATGATGGGCTACTCATCAAAATAACACGAATGCTTCCTCAAAATACTCACAAGCTTCTGGAGAGCTATGTAACAGGCAGAACATTCATAGTAAGGTCGCAAGATAAATACTCCCCCCTCAAGAAAATTACTGCTGGTGTCCCCCAAGGCAGCATATTAGGACCGCTTCTATATATAATATACACAGCGGGTATGCCAACAAACCTGAGCACGCATACCTCTACATTTGCAGACGACACAGCATTTATTAGCGTTAACCATGATCCAAAAGTCGCATCGCAAAATCTGCAGTCCCACATCAATGAACTAGAGGCCTGGCTAGAAAAATCAGAAGACAAACGTGCCCAGCTGTAAAAATAAATAACATCACTGTTCCGATAGAAAACCATGTTAAGTACTTGGGAATTCATATAGATAGACGCTTGACCTGGTCTCGTCATATTGAAGCGAAAATAACGGCTATGAAACTTAAAGCAGCTCAACTACATTGGCTTCTCGGTGGAAACTCAAACTTGTCTTTAGACAACAAAATTCTTTTATACAAGTCCAACATAAAACCAATATGGACATATGGCATCCAATTATGGGGTACTGCATGTGCATCTAACATCCAAAAGCTTCAAAGAAGACAGTCTAGAATATTACGACAAATTGTCTGCGCCCCATGGTATATACGTAATGATATTATCCACAGAGATCTCAACGTCCCCACTATCCAGGAGGAAATTAAAAAATATTCAATAAGTTACATCGATAAACTAATGGCCCACCCTAACTACCTCGCTCGGGGTCTGCTTCAGTTCGAAGGTCACCAGAGGCTAAAAAGAACCGATACTTTGAGCCTAACTAGAAGACATTTTTAAAATTTGAATACAGCAGTTAGTGGTAACACTGGTAACAACTAATAAACAACAAGTAGAATTAAGATTTAAATACATATTGTAAATTTCGATAAGAAAGGTTCAATAATAAAAAAATAAATTTAAAAAAAAAAAAAAAAAAAAAAAAATTAACGATTTACATGAATTTTTGGAAGGTGGACTTGAGATTGAAAGAACGAACATCCGAATGTTATTATACGCAGACGATATTGCTATCTTGGCTATCTTGATGATAAGAAAACGATGGAAAATATGATACGAAAGCTCGAGATATATTGTGATCTATGGAATTCAGAAGTGAACAAACAAAAATCAAAGATGATGGTATTTAGGAATGGGGGAAGACTGTGTATGCAGGAAAAGTGGCTCTTCAAAGGAGAAGAAATAGACATAGTATCAGAATACAACTATCTTGGAGTCATCCTTACTCCTAAAATGTAATTTTTTAAACATTTGCAAAATAGAAACGCGCAGGCAAAGTGTGCAATAAATGTAACATGGCAAAACTTTTTAAAAAAGAATGATATAACACTAGAAATGAAATGGAACTCTTTATGGCAGTATGCAGATCCGTTCAAGCATACCCAGCACAGGTTTGGGGCTATGGCCTTTTTGAAGAAGTAGATAAACTACATAGATTCTTTCTAAACAGAGTGTTAAAACTCCCTATAAATACACCAAACTATGCATTAGAGCTTGAAACTGGCATAGAAGAAGGGCATATATATACCTTGCAACTCCATCTCCAGTATATAAACAAAACGATGTTTAGCTACACAGAAGATAGATTACCACACCACTTAACAAAAATAATCCTTAGAAAAATATATTTTGGGCAAAAATCCTTAACGATTTGGCAAATAAGCTTAACACACAATGGGCAGATATAAATACTACGGAACCAGACCGAAACAGCTTGTTAATACAGAATCTCAAATATGAAAATTTTTTAAATAAAACACAAAGAGCTATGAGAAGCGAAACACGTATATATAAACACTTAGATTATAGAGTTGGGGCCATATATTTTCAAAGGTTCAACCAAAATGATATCACCTGGATAATCAAAGCACGTTGTAATCTAATATATCTCAATGGTAATAAGTATTCAGCAAATGAACGGGATCACCTTTGTACACTATGTAATCGGAGGGAAGCGGAAGCATTGCAACACTTCCTAGGTCGATGTCCTATACTAACCTCTTTCCGAATGAGATATTTTCAACAGCTATATTATCAGAAGATGAAATCAAAAGAATTCTAAATGGGCGATTGCATTCAGATTGGACAAACTTAGTTAGTTATTTAAAATCATCCCTTAATTACAGAAAACTAATTATAAATGAATTTGAATGATATTTTATTAAGTAAATTACCGTATAAAAATAATAGCAATTTTAAAATGTATCCAGCTGACGACTTTTTGTTATAGCTGTATAATCTTTATTATATATGAAATTATACAAATTAATAATGTAAATGAAATAATTATCCAAAAATAAAGATTAACTATTATCTATTATTATTATTATATCGCTTTTAGTACAAACTTTGCATTCAATATTTAACACGCTAAATACACATTAGTGTTGAGTGTAAAACGTAGCTATTATTTTGTTCCATTGTAATTAAGAAAAATGTATCACTTTGTAAGGGTTCGTGTAACCTAATAAATATATTACACAACAATAATGCATCATTATTTTTTAAAAAAGAAAACACCATAACAAAAAAACGTTTTACACTTTAAGTTGCATTACATAATCAACATTTAACAAAATGTAAAAAAATCAGGTTTAAAATTTGAAACATTTAAAATTTTAAAGCGTTGCAATTCATAAACAACAAAGTTAAGGTGGTTGCCGTTCTAATTTTGCTATTTTTCAAAAAAGCACTAAAATTTACATGTGTTTCCCAAAATTGGGGATTTCATGTTATATGAATGAAAAAGAACACCTGTATGGCCAAAATGTCAAACGCTGACCCCCTCTTACTCAGATATATTTTAACCGATCTTGTTGAAAATTTGTTTCTAAGCTACAATCCCTAACCTTGGTGCAAATTTCGTCCAAATCGGAAGACATCGATTTAAAAATTGGCTCACTTGACATGAAATCCCCCATATGTATCTGCATCTTTATACTTTCGAATTATAATAAAAACCACTCACTTCTACATGAGTAAAAATTACATTTTTTGCTTTTTTGCAATTAGAAAAACCTGAACAACCAAATCGTAGAAAAATCGAGTTTAAACAAAGTGAAAGAATTATTCTAATCGAATTGCGAGGAGTGTAATTTTTATTTTTGCATTGAATGGTTTCAGGTAGCAGTTTACATTTAAGCATTGTCGTTACAAACAATAACTGAAACTCAAGCACTTTAGTTTCCAAATATAAGAATAAAAGGAATGTTTTGAATTTGTGTAAATTATTTTTTTCATTTTTGTATTGCCGTTTATATGTGTGTGTATTCTTTGAGCATAGGTACGTACATACTCGCCCTGCAGGAAACCTGGAACGAAGTGTCTTTAAGTCGCTACTTTTGTCGATCATTTTGGTGACTCTTTGGTGATACTGTCAAAAAAGCGTCTACACTTGTGCCTGCGTTTGATGAAAATAACACGCAAAGAAAAAACATGGTTGTGGTAAACATTTTCTAAGAGCAACATATTATGATAAGAATTATGATTGTAGTCACCATATTAAGATTATAATTGAATCATATTATGACTAAATATACTCGTAATATGTTATCATAATATTTTTTCCTTAATCATATTATTATTCTGTTAATCATACTAAGTTAAGAAGTAATCAAATAATTGTCATGTTAATCATAATAAGCTAAGAAATTAATCATATTATTGTCATGTTAATCATAATAAGCTAAGAAGTAATCATATTATCATCATGTTAATCATAATAAATTTAGAAGCAATTATATTATGATACAGCAACTTTCATAGCTGTCATAAAAATACAAAATAAATTAAAATATTTTTGCATCGATTTTTTATTTTGTGGCTTTTTACAATTTTTTTAATGTTAATAAAATAGCGGAGTTCAATATGTGGCTTGCAAAAGAGCAAATGAAAAATCTGTGGTTTCCATGGGCAACCGCGTGTGTCCATTTTTTCGATTTTAAGATGTTGATGAAATATCGTAGCACTTTTATAAAATATAACGAAATGTCTGTGTGTTTTGTTGTTGGATTTTACAAAAAAACTATGATATTTTGCATTTGCACTATTACATCACTAATACTTGAATGAACCCCGCTAATATTTAAATTTTTTTATTTCTTTAGACTTATTTTTTTATGGAATTTTATCTTTTAATTGTTTAACCGCTCACAAATAAAAAAAACGCCACAACTGCTTCAAAATTATTTTGTCGAGTAACTCCAATGTAGATCACGTAAACAGAATAATAAAAATAGTTTTTGGACCGATTCAATACGAGAATTGTGAATGTTGTAAAATGGGTCCCAAATGATTGACGCATATTCTAAGATTGGTCTAACGAGTGATACGTAAAGTTGCTTCGTTATGTATGGATCGGTGACTTCTTTAGCCCAGCGCTTAATAAAGCCAAGAACACCTCGAGCTTTATTCACAGTTAATGTTATATGAGAAACAAAGTTTAATTTAGGATCCAGTAAGACTCCAAGATCATAATTAAGTTGTTAGAAAAATAATTATTTTTCGGTCAACAATACTCAAATTCATAATTGCGATAAACATTGATATGTTTACAGTAACTATAATATTGTTGATATTAAAAAAAAAAACAATTATTTGTGTACGACAACAATATATTGTTACATTAAACATAGTGTTGTTGCCGTAACCATGCCCAACCATATTTTTTCTCTGCGTGAAGAGACTTTTTTAGCACTGTTAAGCTAGAATAACTGAAAAGAATGCAACAGTTTGTAGTGAGTGCTCGGAATTTTTATTAAATAATTTTAAGTTGTTTTTCAAGGCGAATTTACTAGAAGGTGGGTTAAAGTCAATTGGGGTCGAGTTGCCAAAGCCTGTATACAAACTACAGTTTTTTATGTAAAGAAAAATTTTTTTACTAGCAATGTTTTTGGCAATCGGACCAAAATAGTAGTGTTGTTGTATAGTTGACCTCAACTTCTAGTGAATTCGCCTTGGTTGTTTATAATTATTAAACTTAAAATTTAAACAAAATGTATGCACGCATTTAATTAATAGTCTTATCTCTTAGACTACAGGTCATATTAATAAAAAATTTCAGGTTAATTACAGGTTTATTAAACCAATTTTCACAGAAAATTCGTTTCATTACCCTTTTTTACTCAAAAATATTATGTATTGATAATGGGATACAATTATTAAAATGTATGAGTTAATTGCTGGCTGCAATGTCTCCATATGGGCACAAGAACTACCTTGTCAATAGCTCTAAGGTTACAGCCGTAACTAAACAAAAGTAGCACGCGTTTTCTAGATGTCAAAAGTCGACATGTCCGTTTAATTTGTATGAAGCATCCCGAAATAGCGTGGCATCACGCTTTGCAATTGAAAAATCTGATTTTGATAGCGCGTTTAATAGTGAAGCTGGCCGCAAATAGTAATAATTAATGACAATTTAGCTATTTTTGTTCCATCTAGTGGGCTTATATCTACTTTTTTCTATTATGTGGGTTTTATTCAAAATGAAAAGATGTAAGAAAAGATAAACTCACTGTTTATTGTTGGTGTTTTGTTTAAGCTTTGATATTGTTACAGGTAAGACTTAGAGTGTTTATAACTCTTATTCGCTTAAGGTTTTATTTGTTTAATATTTTTGGCTTTTCTAAAATCTTTGGAACAGGTTTCCTGATGAGCTGGTGTAAGCAACCGGCGAAATGCGCATAGAGGCTTGCTTTCCCTCAACAATAAATTTCAGTGTATTTATCAAATATGAAAAACTGGGAATTTAGCACGTCCTACGAAGATCGTATTAATAATAAACTTTGTATTCCCGAAAATAACTTTGATAATATAATAGCATGTGCCCGTGCATAAAACTGAATTGGCAAATTGGTTTAGTTCGTTGTTTTCTTACGAAGACAATAGAAAGAAGCGGTTTGTTTTTTAATTTTGTTTTTTCTTTTAACCCACTTACAACTACAATTCGAGTCGGAAAGAACCCAACCAATTGTAGGGGGATGTAAGAAAAGATAAACTCACTGTTTATTGTTGGTGTTTTGTTTAAGCTTTGATATTGTTACAGGTAAGACTTAGAGTGTTTATAACTCTTATTCGCTTAAGGTTTTATTTGTTTAATATTTTTGGCTTTTCTAAAATCTTTGGAACAGGTTTCCTGATGAGCTGGTGTAAGCAACCGGCGAAATGCGCATAGAGGCTTGCTTTCCCTCAACAATAAATTTCAGTGTATTTATCAAATATGAAAAACTGGGAATTTAGCACGTCATACGAAGATCGTATTAATAATAAACTTTGTATTCCCGAAAATAACTTTGATAATATAATAGCATGTGCCCGTGCATAAAACTGAATTGGCAAATTGGTTTAGTTCGTTGTTTTCTTACGAAGACAATAGAAAGAAGCGGTTTGTTTTTTAATTTTGTTTTTTCTTTTAACCCACTTACAACTACAATTCGAGTCGGAAAGAACCCAACCAATTGTAGGGGGATGTAAGAAAAGATAAACTCACTGTTTATTGTTGGTGTTTTGTTTAAGCTTTGATATTGTTACAGGTAAGACTTAGAGTGTTTATAACTCTTATTCGCTTAAGGTTTTATTTGTTTAATATTTTTGGCTTTTCTAAAATCTTTGGAACAGGTTTCCTGATGAGCTGGTGTAAGCAACCGGCGAAATGCGCATAGAGGCTTGCTTTCCCTCAACAATAAATTTCAGTGTATTTATCAAATATGAAAAACTGGGAATTTAGCACGTCATACGAAGATCGTATTAATAATGAAAATAAATCCTACTGTTCATAATACACCGTAGACGCCTTTGTATAGGTATGGCATATCAGCGTAAAAGCTAAGCGGAAGGAAAAGTTCCGCCTTTCGCTCTAGCTTAGGTACGGCTGTTAGTTGTGAATTTTCAAAATGACAAACACATGCTAAATATCTATAACAAACATTCGGCCTTATTATGAGTTTCGCTGTCGTGTCATTCAAAAGGCGTTTTTTTTCATCCGTATTATGAATGTCGAAAAACGACAAAAATACAACACTGTTTTCAATTCTATTACAAATTTCGGTACCATGAGTGTCGTATTTAATTGTCAAAAATTGCAAAAATTGTCGTTAAAGCTTTTGTTAACGACAGTAAGAAAAAATAATTAAAAAAAATTATTAAAATTGTCAAAAATTGCAAAAATTGTCGTTAAAGCTTTTGTTAACGACAGTAAGAAAAAATAATTAAAAAAAATTATTAAAATTGATATACATATATAAAAGTAGGTATTATAACGCTTAAAAACTATTTAGTAAGGATAAATTTAACTTTTTTATTTACGATTTAATCATATTTAGATCTAAAATTACAAACATCAAGTAATTTAGTCGAATTGTGTCACTGTTGGAGCAAAATCCATTCTTGGCCAAAGGTGGCATAAATAAAACAAACGTTAAGGAGGAGTGGAACAAAATTGGTGAAGAACTGAACATTTTAGGACCACAACACGCAATGCGGAAGGATGGATGAAGGTTTGGGCAGTTAATAAATTTAAAATAAAAAAAAAGTTAATTCACAATAAGGCCGAATGTCGTGCAACCAGGGGTGGTTCGTTCAAACAATTCGTGTTATCCCCAACAAAAGAAGCTGCCTCCAATTTGTCACAAAAATAATTCAATTGTGACGTACGTTGTACATGGCATCTATGCACTCTTGTAATGCATTGCTAACGGAATACTGGCTACTAATGTTTTAGTCATTACCAGCACCTTTCTGATAACTACCCTCAGCGAGTATCCGCATTGTTGCTGCAAGCTTCAACATATTTGGCAAACATGTTGACCTTGTTGGTTCTTTAAGTTTAGGAGCAATTTTGTCCAGAACATATTAAAAACCGTCCTTGTTCAATTTAAAGCAACTTACAAATCTTAAAAAAAAATTGCGCATTTTTATTTTATTTCCTTTTTTTTTTACATACTTGGAATTTGACATGGAAAATATGTTGGACTGTTCCCGTAATTGTTGCCAAATAGCATTCATCTCGGTAGTGGTATATTCATTCAGAAGAGGAAAATGCAGCAACACTTAGCATTTTGTTTTTGTAAAATTCTACTGTTTTTTCTATTGTATTTTTTCAAAATTAATTTCTTTTAAATTTTTTTTGTAGTTAAATATTAAATATTTAAATATTGTTTATACCGCCGAACAGCTGTTTTTGAAAGTTTTCATAAATATTTAAAATCGAAACAGTCTGTTATTTTGCACTCTGTTACAAATAATAAAGCCAATTATCTAGCCTACAGTTGGTCAGTATTATTGGTGACAAAGTACAGTTTCACTATTAACATTTTCTACAGGGTATGTATGTGTGTATGTGTCTATCTAGAGAAGTTTCAATCTCCGTCTGAATATGTTACTATGTCCGTCTGCATATTGTTGATTGCTTTTATTTATTTTTTTTTTGTTTTCTATCTTCGAACCAACCAATTCATTCATAACAATTCAGTTTAAATTTCTGAAAAATAAATTCAATTTGACATTATCTTGATGACAATTTGACATTTGATATCGTAAAACAATTTCAATGTAAAAACAAATACAAACACATATACAACCTCATTTATAGAAATACAAATACATCTAGACACTTGAACATTTGTTAGATTGTAAATAGTAGCGTGGTCCAGTATTAAAAAATTTTTATTTAAATTGATTTTATATAAACATAAACTTATGTCAATAAAACAAGTAATTAACTTCATTTTGATAATAGCTTTATTTTTCTTCTGTTTAAAAGTTTTATAAGCTTGAATAACGATTTCATTTTAATAGGAATAAACTTCAGAAGCCCGGTAAAGAAAATGTTTGCTCTTTTAGTTGAACGTTCCTATTAAATAAGCATGCAACTTCCGTTAGAAACAGCAAAAAAAAAATTATTGTCAACAAATGTGCAATCTTTTAAATGACAATTTCTTGTTATTCAACATTTAATATGTGATATTTGTATTACCGGAAAATAATTACTTTTACAGGTTTTACCGCACAGTGGTTAGGAGAGTTAACAGTAATAAATGACATAATTGATTGATATAAAATTAAAAATGTTTTAATTACACACAATACATATTCAATTTTAAGGGCCGATGTTGATTTTGAAAGTAACACAAATTATTTAGGAAATTATTGTCATTTATAATAATTTCATAATATTGGAATGGTTCAATTATGTATGTATGGAACAAAATATCGGCCAAGTAGCCGCCGCGACCTCGGCGACACACCTCCATCCGATGGTCCAAATTTTCGATGACGGTGAGCCGAATTATCTCATCCTATAGCTCTTGAATTGTTGCTGGATTATCGACGTCCAAGTTGTCAAATTTCATGATCTTGGCGGCCAATTGACATCGCCACCACGTAAGATAACACGGCCATTGAATTTATCGCGCAAAAGAGCCATTGTTTAATTAACTGTGTGACAAGTGGCACCGTCCTAATGAAACCACAAATCGTCCAAATCCATATCTTCCAATTCAGGCCATAAAAAGTTCGTTTTCATCTCACGATATCGAACACCATTCACAGTAACTGCCTGACCGGCCTCATTTTGGAAAAATTACGGCCCGATGATGCTGTCAGCCCATAAACCGCACCAAACGGTCACCCTTTTGTGTGTGCATTGGTTTTTCGGCAGTCACTCTTGGGTTATCATTCGTCCAAATGCGGCAATTCTGCTTACTGACGAATCCACTAAGATGAAAAAGTGCCTCATCACTGAAGATGATTTTCTTCGAAAATTGATCATCCACTGTTGCCATTTCTTGCCACCGTTCTGACCATTGGCGACATTTGGAATGGTCAAAAGGCTTTAGCTCTTGAGTCAATTGCACCTTGTAAGCGTGTTTATGAAACTCTTTATGCAAGCTGTTCATCAACGACGAGCGTGAGAGGTGCAATTGTTGGGCACGCCGACGAGTTGAGGAGGACGGCTCTTTAGCCACACTATCGCGAAAAGCAGCAATATTTTCTGCAGTACGAGCTATACGAGCATGCACTGGTGTTTTTAGATCTCCTACAGGTCCGGTTTGCTCCAATTTTTGCACGATTTTTCCGATTGTACGCACATTTGGACGATTAAATTTACCGAAAAACACCCCAAAGTGCACGATACGCATTTTGATTTGAACGCCCATTTTCATAACAAGCCTGAATAACTTTAACGCTTTACTCGATTTTGTATCATTCCATGGTTGAAATTGAGTTTGGCTAATATTGAGATATGTTAAATGGTGTGGCTCACATTCAACATCGGCCCTTAAAACCACCCTTTACTTTAGATTAAGTTAAGCCAACAGACCCCATGAAGCTCTGCGGATTCGTGACAAAGGCCGCAATGTAGGTAACGTCTAACATGTAAATTTTGTAAATGCTTGTAAAATTTATTTTCAAAAATTTTAGTACACCCTCTGGGAGTCAATGTCTTTATTAATATTAATCGATTCAAAAATTTTAGAGCTGGACAAACCTCGGCAAGACACTCATAAATTTTGATTAATCTATCTATTAAGGTTTAGAAGACGCACGAGAAAGTTAGACCCAAAAAGACAGGTGGTGTAATGAAGATATTTATACATGCAAACAAAAAATGAACGCGTCTGTATTTAGAAAAAAGAATTTTTGATACATATTTAAAAACGATTACAAAATAATAGAAATAAATAATAAATTTCTTGACGATTTTTTTAAGAATGATCTTCAGCGATACATGCAACATCAGGACACGCAAGACGAATTTTTATGATTTTTATGATGGCTTTAGAAAGTTGCGGAAAGAATAGGACATACCTATCCTGACATACTAAGAAATTATATATTCTATAGATAGATTAAAGTATTTGCTGTTTAATATTTTAGTATGATACGAACGAAAGATTTTTAACCTAATTCGGGGTCGCTGAATCCAGTGGTGCTAGCCGTTTTTTTAGATTAGCTTTGGTTTTCGAGATATACCGTTATTTCGAAAATTAAGGATGTTGCGCGACATATGTTCGCGCAACTCAAAAACGCTTTAGTTTTTTAATTAATTTAGGAATTTTATTAAGCCGCCATATAAATTTTTAGTCTTTTGTGAATACATAAAATCAAAAGTTGTTGCTTGTTTTGTTAGCAATGTTGTTTTTTATATGACTGTATAAAATTAGAAGCATAGCTGTATTTTTTCAATTTTTTATGAATTTTTAAAAACAAAAATTCCGAAATTTTAATAAAAAAATTATTTTTTTTTCCAGAAAAACAATTATGTTTCTAAAACGACTGCGCATATAAAAAAAAACGTTTTACCTTTCTTAAAGTTAATTTTATTGCGGAATTTCGGTTTTTTTAGTTTTTCAATAAGCTAAAGCGTTTTTGAGTTACGCGAATATATGTTGTGCAATCTCCTTAATTTTCGAAATAACGGTATATCTCGAAAACCAAAGCCAACATAAAAAAAAAAAGTTTTAACTTTCTTAAAGTAAATTTTATTATTATATCGCGTAACTCAAACGCGGAATTTCGGTTCTTTTTAGTTTTTCAATAAGCTAAAGCGTTTTTGAGTTGCGCGAACATATGTTGTGCAACATCCTTAATTTTTGAAATTAAAACGGCTAGCACCACTGGATTCAGCGACTGAATTTGGCACACTTGAAGTACTTTCTCTGCGGAAGATCGTAACGAAGCCATATTTTTGATTTACGGCTTTTCAACTAGTATAACTATAAAGATTTGATAGAAAATATGTTTTTTTTTATAATATGGGGAACTTTGGGCCCCACCCGGCACGGCTGGGCACCGTCGGATTGACCTGAAAAATTAGATCATGATTTCTTACACCAAACCACATATTTTAAGCAGCGCAAACAATTAAATTTAAAAAAAAAATTGCGACCAGCCTAGTGTATAATAAGTGTTTGCAATATCTGAGCGGCATTGAATCAATTAATTAAGAATAATTTAGGGCTTTGCCTGATGGAATTTACGGGAACGTAATAACTGATGAAAATGCAAGCATCACCTCTTAATGCTTTTAGTTAGCGAAGCCGGTCATTACTCTTCCATAGAGGATAAAAACCTTCCGCCTATGCAGAGAAGCTTTAGTTAGCGAAGCCAAGGAATTCAAAATCCCGAATTGCAACATTTTCAAAGAATTGTAAAAAAAAATTTATTAGAAAAATTTCGAAATTTTTATTTGTAAAAAATTTAAAAGAAAAATCGCAAATGCTATGCTTCCTATTTTTTCTAGAAATATTAAAAACGAAGTTGCAATCAAAACAAGCCAGGAGCCCCGATTGTCTCAAAAAAAATGTCAAATCCTAGCACAGTGTATTAAAATAACTAGTATTAAACCAATTTTTTTTATAAATTTTATAGCATTGAAATTTCTTTAAATTTAAATTTCCTTCGATACATTATATCAAATTGTAGATAGTCAAATCATTTAATCTTGTTCCAAAAAACTAACTGTTACTATCTTTATTTAAAATTTTCGCTAAATCATGCACAAACCTGAAAGGAAATAAAAGCTTGTATTTGAATCGTTTAAGAGTTTGAAAAGATTCTAAAACGGATTTAAAGAAAATTAAAAATACGCATACTGATACAAAATTCCTGTAACAGAAAACATTAAAAAAATAAAATAAAAACAAGAAACACGCATGAAATTGCAATATGTAACGAACGGCTACAGGCAAACATTTTTATAACATCATCATCATGATGCTGACTTTGCTAATGATGATTGCGATGGTCTATGATGCAAGTCAATTAATTTTTTTACAGTTTATTGATACGGCGAGAGAAAAAAAAAATAGAAAATATGGACAAAAATGTTTCTGTAGCCAAAAGTCACTAACAAATTTCGTAAACTTCTGGGGAGAATTGAAAATTACGTTTGCATAAGGGAGTTCCATGCAGAAAAATATAACTTTAAAAACGTGTTTTACGCCATATGCTGGTCCGGGCGAATCACCGATACGTTTTGTGCGGTATGGATTGAATTAATGGAGTGGCTTTGGGATTCAGCGCAAAAATACTAACTAAGTATCGTTGTTGGTGAATTTATAAAGGCTAAAACAAGGTAAAAAAGGCACAAAGGTTTTAACAAAAAAACACTTTCTTTATTTGTTATTTTCCAAACGTTAAAAAATATTTTTTATTTAATGTAAAAAATTTAATAGAAAAACGATTTAATTCCCAACATAGTGAAATAAACAGGTGGCAGCACTACGCCAGATGACGATTTTATGCTCTTGCATTGTTTGTCTAGGTTTATGTCAAAGTTTTGCTTATGTTTACAAAAAGTCCACGTTTTGTGCTGTGATTATTGTATTTTATTGAAGTTTTTGATAATTTTAAATTTAAATAAATAAGATATTGACAATAATTAAATAAAAATTGGATAACAATTTATTTATTTCATCCCGTTCAGCGGCACATTTTGATTTTTGTTAAAATAATTTTTTGACGTAAACGATGATATAATTTCCATTTTTGTTGTAATGTTGTATTTGTTGCCGTAACGATGCCACCTGCTTATTCCACCATGATTCCCAATAAAAAATTTTATCATTATGCGAAGCATATATGTACATGCAGATGACATTTGTCTTTTATATCCATATCTTATATATAAATACGGGAAAGTCCATCACTTCCAAATACATATTACGTAAATCTGTATGGAGGAAATATTTTTCATACTGTTAAGCACGGTGGCGGCAATGTAATGGTTTGGGGGTGTATGAGTGCTAATGGAGTAGGTAACCTTGTGTATATCGAGGGAATCATGAATAAAATAGATCATTTAAATATCCTGAAAAATAGTTTGCCATAATCCGCCCAAAAAATGGGTTTAGGGAATGATTTTGCTTTCATGTGAGATAATGATCCAAAGCATTCGGCCTTTAGCGTAAGGGAATGGTTGCTTTATAACACAAAAAAAGTTTTGGCTCATCCGCCCCAGAGCCCGGATTTAAATCCGATTGAGCATTTGTGTGCTCATATGAAAACAAAATTAAGAGATTACCACATATCCGGAAAATAATCCTTAAAAAACGCTCTCAAAGATATCTGGAGTTATATTCCCCAAGAAGTTACAAAAATCTAGTCCATTCGATGCCAAAAAGTCTTCTTTCTGTTAAAAAAAGATAAAGGACACCATACAAAATACTGAAAACCTAAATATTTTAATCTTTTTTAAAGTTACGTTAAGTTTTTTGTCCTGTAAAACTTTGTTTTGTTTATGAGTTTTAGCATATTTATGTTTTTGTTGTTTTTTTTAACGTTAAAATATACAAAATGAAAAAGAAGTTTTATTTAAATTAAAATATAGATCTTCAAATTTAATTAATGTGAAATAAAAGTTATAACATGGTTTTACTTTAATCTCTGTGTTTTCTTTTATTTTAATTTAACAAGTCTACAAGTTTTTTTTTTTGGACACTCTGTACCTGTATATACATATAATAAATTTTGTAAAAAGATTGTATTTGCCAACCAGTTTCAACAATGCCTAAGAAGCACTGAAGATCTCAATGGTAAAGACTTAAGTTATTTAATGAACGAATTAATAATAAAATAACTAAACGCTACGCAATAAGACATACAGAGCTGCAGTGCAGTAAAGTTAAAAAAGGAACTCAAGTTTTATAAAAGGAAAATAACATTCCAAGTGCTACGCCGTTTCCTTACTACGAAAATAAATGTAAAAAAAACTTTAATTGTATAGAGCGGATAGCTCTTTAAAGTGCATACACACCATATAAAATTCATGACTTTCGTAAACGAGATGGTAAGTGAAAGCCTTACATATCTCCCTTACAAACCTGCTTCGTTTGAAGCTCAATTTTTTATTGGATTAAGTTGTTAACATGTAAAATTAATTAACAAAAACAATTTGACTATTTATGACTTTCAAACAACGATTCGCCTTTAAAACTTTTGTAAGTGAAAAAACTTAACTTAGCGAATAATAAATAAAAAGGTAAAATCAAACTTAAAATGTGCTCCTTGATGACGGTGGCACCTCAACTTTTTTTATATTCCCTATGCTAATCCCGCGAAGCTTTTCGCTTGTCTGCAGGAAATAAACCAGAGTCTCTGATGGGAATCGAACCCGCAACCCCGGTGCTGATAGACTAGCTCACTACCAGCTAGCCTACCGGGGCACTCAACTCTCCTCACTTAATAGACATAAGTGATTCAATAGAAAATTAATTTTACTTGTTATATACATAATTAAGTACTTAAATTATAATTTAAACTTCATTCTACCTCTACAATTTTTATCTCTTCGATACTTTATTTATTTACCAATTAGCCCACGTATTAGATTGAATTGAATTAGAGGGTATATATCGAATATGAGGAAATTTATGTGGCTGTAGGTGAATGTGTAAGTTCACGGGAATTTGTGTGCACACATATAGAAACTTATATGAATGTTTGTATGCCATATGTATATATTGGTATGCTACGGCAATAACCATAATTGTGTTATGATCAAAAATAACCGTCATCTCCGTTTCTCTTGATTTGAACAAGTATGAGTTGTTGTCGATATAAAACAGTATGTGATGTGTGCTTTCTTGTCTATTGCATGCTCATGTTCGCATTGTTAAATACCATACACGTACGTTTATTTTCTCTATTTTTGTTTTCATCCTTAAGCATCTGTAGAAAATTTGTTTGCTGGTTTGCAAATTGTATGCAGATGAATGTTATACACACACACATACACTCATATTAACACACTCACCAACGACGCGTATGTTTATGTGAGTAAATGTTTTCCACATGGTTGCATTTATTGCCTCTGTTGTTTTTCATATGACATTCAATGGACAAACTACAGCAAGAAAACGTTAAAAAAAAAGAAGAAATCATTATACAACAAGAACAGTGATAGAACGAACAACAACTAACATCATTGACATCAACAGCAAAAATATTAAAACCAACGAAAAAGCCTTTAGGCCTCAGCTTCCACAAAATGTTCTTAATTGGAAAAATAAACGAAAAATATCTTGAATTTGTTTATTTTCACACTCGCATGATTATTGTCCTACAAACAGCTAGATAGTGTTATTTTTATGCCCATGTACGGATTTTTGAGTTCTTGTTGTTCCTACTTTAGCACATCTAACATGAACTGGCATGATTTTGGCGTTTTTGTTAAGAGTTGGAGGTTAGTCTGTTGACAATAGCAATACCAACAAACTATAGTCTATATTTTGAGAATAAACTCTCTTTATACATGCATGCATACACTGAAGCATACACATCATCGTAGAACTACAATTACTACTACATCTAATACTTGCAACAACACCGTCAAGAATGAGTAAAAGCACTCAACGTACAACATTCAGCAAAACAACAATATTAACGATGCGTTTATGATTTTGTTGCCTTGGTAATTATAAGCTCTAAAAGTTTTGCCCTTGTGCTATTATATGTACATATGTACATACACACATGCATTCAATTCACACATACATAGAATTGTAGTTGCAAGTGTGGTACGAACAAATATTGTTGCTGTTCTACAATTTAGTTAACTTCCAATTTCGGTTTTAGTTGTTTTGTTAGTCTGCAGAATTGCCAAATGAATAATTTATTTTTAACAATTTACTTTTCAATTTCACAAATTAAGGAATACATATGTAAGCTTTTAGTAGGAACCTAATAGTTGAAACTATTTATTTAAAAATATTGCTCAATCTACGTCAAACGCATCGATAATTCTCTTTCTAAAAAGTTAAAAGTCATTTTAAAGAATCAATCCAAACGTTTAGTATTGAATTGGATTTTGAAAAAAGTTTGTTTGTAACAGAGGCTTTATTTTAAGTTTTATTACTTTTATTATTATCGTTTATTAATAGTTTATTTTATCATTAGCTTTATTTTTGACTACTTAATTTTTATATAAATATGTACCTTGTTTTGTAACTGAGTTTAATTGTTTTATAATTTCTTTTTTTTAACATTGAGTAATCTTGTTTATTTATTGTTATTGTTTTAATTATTATGCAAAACTGTTAAGAACAAAATTGTTAAGAACACTTTCCTCCTCTGTTTGTCAACCGTTTTGAACTTAATGTACACCATTTGAAAGATATTTACTTACAGATGTGCACAATATATACTTTATTAAAATCTGTACAATATTTCCGGAGAAATAAGCGTGAAAATTATCTTCTTACACATACATATGTAAATACAAAATTTGTTTTTTAATTATCAAATAATAAAAAATAGGGTGCTCGATTATTCTTCATTTTTTAGAAACCGGTTTTTGAATATTTCGACTATATACATACGGGATTCTAAATTTCTTTCTTTTACTTTTCTGTGCTACATGTGATAATTTTCAAATTTTCTATAATATTTAACATTGTTAATATTCGCTTAAAAACTGTAATAAAAAATAAAACGCAGCATGAAAGCTGTAAAGAATCACAGGAAACCGCTTCTATCGCGAACATGGCTAAAAATCGCGAAAAAATTGCAAACTTTTAAGCAAACCCTAAAATTTATTTGAAATCGGTAAATGGGTAAAAAAAAAACAAAATGTCGACAAATAACAAAAAAAAATATTGCAAAAAAGCGAAAATTCGCGAAAAATGTTTAATATTTCAAACAACCATAAAATTGATTAAAAGTCCCTGAAACTATAAGGAATGGTAAAAATTGCTAAATTGGCGGAAATTCGCAAAAATTTGCTAACAGCTCATGATAGCAAAGTATACTTCTTATTATAAATCGCTAAAGATATTAAGAATCATAAAACTTACAGGAACAAATCGCTTCTATCGCGAACATGGCTAAAATTCGCGAAAAATTGTAAAATTTGAAACAAACCTAAAAACTAATCTGAGATCGCTAAATTGATAAAAAAAAAAAAAACAAATGAGCAATAATTACATCAAAATCAATGAAAAAGTCGATTTTAAATTTTGGGTTAGTTAGGGTCTTTTGCGTTAAGGTAACGAAATATTTATGATTAAATTGGATAAAGAACATTTTAAACTTATAACAAATTTTTGTTGTTAAAAATGTTTTCACATTTTAGAATAAAAGTCGATTCGTTTTACTTTCACCAACCCCTTGCTACTCTAATTGAAAACGAACAAAAGCATGTGGAGGTGAAATGCAGAGCACCAAAAATGCTGGGGGGCTACTCTCTATTGCGATGCGAAAGAAAATTGAAGCAAATCTAGCGATTGGTACTCTTCAATACGTTTGCGCATGTGCCTTTCGCATCTTTTAATTTTTTTTTCTTTTCGTAAATCATCACTCCAATTTATTTAAATTTTCCAATTTCAAATATTTTTACACACTTTGGCATTTCATTAATGTAAATCCGCGCCATCTTTAATTTTTATTGCCACTATCGCTTCATTTTCAGAAAATTTTGCGAAAGTGATAGAGAGTACCAAGTTGGCATTTAGCTTTCGCATCGAAATTGTTTTCGCATCGCAATAGAGAGTAGACCCCCTAAATTATTCCACTTCGAGTGGATTCGGATTCTAGAACACACCCGACTGTATTACTTGAAAATTCAGAATATATTTTTATAAATTATGTATGTATCTTAAAACTCACCAAATAAAGTTTTCCAGCTTTCTGCTGACCTGTGAATTCTGATTAGTTTATATTCCAAACTTCAATGTTACATTTTTATAAAATCAAGTTTATAGTATTTTGTGCTGTCAATTTTGATAACTAAAATTGGTTTGTCTTAATAAAAAAAATAGATAATAATAATATTGAAATAATAATTGTTCACAATTGTTAGTTACAAACAGAACCGTTTCTCAAAGCAAACTCAAATAATTATACATGAGTCACCCCTTTTTATATTTCATAATTATTTCTAGATTTTTCCTGAACCTTCCTGTAATAACTATTTCTGACGTTCTATAACCATTTCTAGAAATGCCTGGGAAATTTATATAGGAATTATTTTAAAATAACAGTTGTGTTGAAATTTATACATGACAATTTTAAGTAACATAAAACTTTAACTTTCAAGATAACTTATAATTATAACTATAAATAATTCTTAGATAATTTAACTTTCGTAACACCCACCACTTAAGCCTGTTCGTCCCGAATAGGCTCAGATTCTCCTTTTTCATATTGGGCTAGTCGTTCTAGATGTACCACTTTCATTTTTTATCTTGGGCTCTTATATTTCTGGATCCGATGGACGTGGACCCAATGAGTCTGCAGCTTTGGAGACAGTCCTTTCTTCCGTTGCGGATTAAAAAGTAAAACCAACTGGCCTTCTTTGAAGCATTCCGAATTTGCCACTCCATTGTTTCTGGCTTTCATCTGGTAATTTGATGAATTAACACGCTTTCGTCTTAACTCGTTTTTCTGCTCTTGGGTAGAGTCATTATTATTCGCTGGTACGGATAGTTCACCAAAGTAGTACCGCTGGACCGGATTTCTACTTTCTCCAATATGACCACCATCTGCAACGCACTGTGGGCATTTAATTATGCAATCAATCACGGCTTGCTTGCAACCGACCCAATAGTAGCTTGCTTTTAACTTCTTTATGGTTTTCGTAACGCTAAGATGCCCACCACCAGTACCTTTGTGGAATTTCCTCACAACTTCACATACTTTAGAAGACGGTACTACAATAATGTTTTTAACCGTTTTGCCATCAGGGCTTTCCCATGTACGGTATAGGCAACCATTTACCATCCGCAGACTACTCCACTGCGCCCAATATGCTTTCATTAGTGGACCCTCCAATCTAATTTCTTCATACATCGGCCTTTCACCTTCTTTCTTAGCATTCATAATTTGCGATAATACGGGGTCACTTTTCTGCGCCGTTGACCAGTCTTCGCTGGGTTCCACATGTAATAAGCGAATCTCATTTATGCGCTTCTTGTTTTTAGACTCTGTACAGTGCTTGCTTTTATGTTTACTGGGCCGTCTTGAATATGTGCTCGCTTTCCCACGTTTTTCATCGTCTCTTTGGGATGACCATTTCTTATGATCACTAGTGACTAGCCGTCTTACAAGAGCTTCACTTCCATTCCCAACGTTAAGGGGTATTTCTAGACCATACCAATTCATAATGTGTTGTCCCATGTCTAGACTAATGCCTTGACTAATCATAAAATCTGCTACAATAATGACCTCGTCCATAATTTCAGCCACAATAAACTCATCAAAACCGATAATATCGGTCATTCTTATGTCCACTCTTGCTTTGCCATAGACAATGACAGGCTCTCCCGTAGCTATTCGCAAGTTTACACCTCTTAGCGGCTCGACAGCTCCCTTTATCAAATCAGCTCTTATAATGGAATGGAAATTGATCGTGAGACCTTCAGCTTCCTCCGCACTGCTTGCTCTTCTCAGCTTTAGCGGTGGCTCCTGCGATGATTGTTGACTAGCTCTTCGTTTGTCCCTTTGCGGCGAAGCAGATATTGAATTTTGCTTGGGTGCTTTGCAGTTTCGCCGAATATGGCCAATCTTACCACAATTATAGCATTTTGCTTTATTTTTGCTTTACTTCTCGCTTAAAGCTTGCATCACCGCATGTCCTTTACAATATCTATTTCTTCTTCAGTAGCAAAATCAAGTTTTCGCACCATATACGCTTGCGGCCTTGAAATTATCTTTGCGGTTTCTTGTGCTAGGGCAAATGATACTGTTTCTGCAAATGATGGCTTCTGTGATGCACACACCGCTAGTTTCACATCAGCATCCCGCATACCGTTTACAAATTCCTCGGTCTTAAAATGATCTAGCAATGGATGATTTTCACCTGGATAAGCAAGCTGCAACAAACGCTCAATCTCTTGTGCGAAATCCTGTACCGACTCGTTTGCCTTTTGTACTCTGCCCCGTAATTCCATTCTGTATATTTCTTTTCTGTGTTCACCACCAGACTTGCGTTGCAGTGCTACCATAATGTCATCATAATTGTTTCTGCAACTTAATGGTACACTTCCTAGAATTTCAGCCGCAGTTCCTTTTAAAGCCAGAATCAGCTCTATGGCTTTTTCTTCAGTGTTCCATGCATTTTTGTTTGCAACTGTATCAAACTGGAACTTAAAAACATTAAATGGTGAACTGCCGTCAAAACTCGGGGCTTAAATTCTACTAGAGACTTCTGGTAAAACTTGAACTGTTCCCTCTTGGAAATTAAGACTATTAACTTTTACTTCCAGATGGTGTTATTTCTCATCAACTTCTATTTTTACGTCAGACAGCTTCTTGTTAAACTCTGTTTCCATTTCGTCTACTCTTTCATTTATTGAGGTAGAAATCTCTTGGAGCTTCTGCTGTTTCTCGTTTGTCATTCTGGAATTTTCTTGAATTTAGGCTAAGATGGTGATTGAATTTTCCATAACCATTTTCTCCATGTTTTTAGAATTTTCTTCCATTTTTCTAGAAGTTTCAGCCGATTTTTCTTTTACCATTCTCTCCATATTTTCCTCCATTTTTCCAGAAGTTTCAACCGAATTTTCTTTTACTATTTCCTCCATTTTTCTAGAAGTTTCTGCCGACATTTTTTCCCATTTTCTCCATCATAGCAGCAAACGTTGTACCAAGATCCATGTTTCTTGTTACTGCACGGGTAGCAATTTATAAGTTGCGATGTCAATATTGCGTCGCTTTAATTCATCGATTAATCTTTTCTGCTGCTCAGCTTTATTTCCTTCAGTAGGCAACTTGCCCAACTCTTTCTTGAGCTGTTCAACGTTTAGCTCCTCAAATTTCATTGTTGTTTGTATAGCTTTGTTTTTTTTTTTATTACTATTATTTTTTTTATTGCAATTTCACTTTTGACACCAATTGTTACGTTTTTCCTTTAACAAACGCGTTCGGCAGAACATATACTACTAGTGTTACGAAAGTTAAACAAACCAATAATCATTATACATGAGTCACCCCTTTTTATATTTCATAATTATTTCTAGATTTTTCCTGAACCTTCCCGTAATAACTATTTATTATGTTCTATAACCATTTCTAGACATGACTGGGAAATTAATATAGGAATTATTTTAAAATAACAGTTTTGTTGAAAATTATACATGACAATTTTAAGTAACATAAAACTATAACTTACAACATAACTTATAACTATAACTATAAATAATTCTTAGATAATTTAACTTTCGTAACAATATTTTTATAAAATTTGCCAAAGTTTCACTTAATTTGAATACCCATGTCACAATATCAGGATTCGTCAGGGATATTATTTCAGATTTGATTATGCACAATGTTAAATTTAGTTTTGGTTTCAGTTCCTAAATGCTTCCCTAACTCCGCAAAATCTCCAGTTTAAATATATTCAACGTCCAATAAAAGCTTGTTGGATGTTGAATCGAACATCCATTATAAAATAATCTGTTTGATATTACCTTAAGTATAAAATTCGATATAAAGATGGAAATAATCTTCCTTGCAATTTTATATTTTTTTATTTAAAATTAAAACAATTGTTATAAAATTTTAAAAAATCGTACGTCTTATTCCTCTTACTACAAAATCCACTATGCCTTTTTCAATGAAAATTTTTCTGAAATCATTTTCCTAGCATTATTATACCCTCCACCACAATTAGTTGTGAAGAGGGTATACTAAGTTTGTCATTCCGTGACCCCATAAAGCATATATATATTGTGGGTCCTTGAGTAATTCTAAGTCGATTTAGCTATGTCGGTCCGTCTGTTGAAAACACGCTCACTTTCGAAAAACTCAAAAGAAACAAACAAACTGTGTGTCAAATTGCTTGTAGTTATCCTAAGCAGTTTGGGACTGAAACTCAGCAAAATCCGTTTAGTAGGATCAAAGCTATGAATCAAAATGTGGAACCACCACCTAAAAAAAATTGATAATTTTGTTACAAAAACTACCATAAATGGTGGAATAATGCACAGAATGACATAAGATTTTGCAAGAATTCGTCTTATTCGTCTTATTCAACTGGAAATCACGCTGTAAAATTTCGTGATGAGCGTTCCATAATTTACCCTAGGCCCCATATAAGCCCTACTCGCGGAAAACAGTCTAGCACGCCTAAAACCATAATTAATAATGCTATCATAACAAAATTTGACTCGTCACAGTTTTATAGGACTAGAAATGATATTGTGAAGTTACGTTAAGATCGGTTCATAATTTACCCTAGGCCCCATATAAACCTTACTTCAGGAAAACAGTTTAGTACGCATGAAAACGTAAAAAATAATGCTATCACAACAAAATGTGGTACATCAAAGTTTTATAGAACTAGGAAAAAAGACTGTGAAATTTCGTGAAGATCGGTCCATAATTTACCCTAAGCCCCATATAAACCCTACTTTCGGAAAAGAGTTAAGTACGCCTAAAACCGTAAAAACTAACGCTATCATAACAAAATTTGGAACATAAAAGTTTTTTAGGACTAGAAATAAGACCGTAAAATTTCGTGAAGATTTTTTTTTTATTTTTTTTATTTTTATTTATTCGATTTCCAATACAACAAGATATAAAATCTTATAATTATAGTAATGGATTTTTAAATTGTATAGGAACATGACGTATAATATTTAGTATTTATTTAAATTTGTTACATAGCAGAAATACAAAAAAAAAAAATATTATTTTTCAAAATTTATAAAAACACACAATAGTAATATTTATTTTTACAGAATGAATCATCTATAATGCTTTAGCAATTCTTTTTTAAAGTGCAGTGCGTTGCGTATAAACTGTGTGCTCGGTGCTAACGAGTTCCAAAGACGGATTGCATGAACGTAAAATTGCCACTCAGATACTAAAGTTCGATATCTTATATGAATAATGTGTAAATAAGATTTTATCAAACAGATAGACTGGTTCAAGGGTGTAGATAATCTTCTGTAGAAGCATTAAGGTTCTTATTTTCAATAGATTAAGTAATGTGACATTGTAGAGTTTTGTAACATATTCAGAAATCCGGTCATATTTCCGCAAATTAAACACATATCTTAAAATTGCATTGTACGTATTTGTTAGTTTTTTACGGCTGGCAGAATCACAACTTGCATATATTTCACAGCCATATAACAATGATGGCATAAGATATGTTTTTGCCAGCAAAATACGTATGTTAAGTGGAGTTATATGTTGAGTGTTCCATAGAGTCCTTAACTTTCCGTATGTCTTCCCAGCTGCAAAATTTATATGATCTGACCACGTAAGTGTGTTATTGAATATAATACCAAGGTTTTTAGCAGATGTTACAATATCAATTTTTTGAGTGTCAAGCATTATCCTCGGCTCAAAAGGCAACTTTATTGTTTTCTTAGTTATTACAAGACACTTCGACTTCTGTGGGTTAAGACACAAACCATTTGCATTTGCCCAAACCTGGATACGTTTTAGCTCCATATTTAACTTTTCAACACATTCACCTATGTTACTAAGGATACTACTAATATAAAGTTGGACATCATCCGCGTACAAATGGGCATTGCAATATTGTAATTGAGCAGGTAGATCATTGATGTAAAGAGCAAACAGTAGGGGTCCGAGAATTGATCCTTGTGGTACACCCTTTGGGACTGGTAGCATTTGTGAGCTTTTGTTGTTTAAGAATACTGACTGCTTACGATTTGTCAAATAAGAAGACATTAAACCAACAGAAGCCGCGGAAAAATTGAACATTATGTGCAACTTCCAGCAGAGAACTTCATGGTCTACCATATCAAATGCCTTTGAGTGATCTAGAAGAACAAGAAACGAGACGTTGCCATCATCAATATTTCCACGTATTTCTTCAGACACATCAATTAAGGCGGTTATACAACTATGCCCAGGGCGAAATCCTGACTGCCTTTTTGTAAGTAGGTTATTTTCATTTATATATTTGCTTATTTGATTATGCAGTAACCTTTCAAAGACTTTTGATAGATAAGGAAGTATAGCAATTGGACGAAAGTCATTGTTTGTTTTCGGTGTTGGTATTATTTTTGCATATTTCCAGCTTTGTGGATAAGCACTCTTTGTTATTATATTGTTAAAAAGATAAGTTATATGGGGTAATAAATAAGTAAAAAATTAGTCAAGCTTTCGGTTTAAAATACGAAAGGTCGAATAAGAATAACTTTGATTATATGGGGTAATATTATCATAATACTCATTTTCAAAAATTTTGGGTGAATCTCATCCAAACCAACGGCATTTGATTTAATATTAAGACAGCTAGTCAGTACATCACATTCATTTACACAATTAAAGCTGAATGAATTAATATGACTATTTGTATTCTGGTTTGAATCAAAAAACGATAAATTTGAAGAGACAGTAGGAAGATTTGTAAATTTCTCGATGACCATTTCCAAATTTATGTTTGATGTGTCCACAGTAGATGGTTTTCCAACACCAATTTCACGTATTTCTCTCCACGTTTGTTTTGAACCAACGGCAGATGAGAACCGTGTGGCATAAAAGTCCGATTTTGCTCTTTTAATTTTTCTATTTACTTCCTTTCGTACTTTGCAATATTCTTCATAAAAATCTGGTATTTTAAATCTTTTCCATCGTTTATATAAGAAATCTCTGCGGTGAATAGCGGCTTGTATATCATCATTGAACCACGTCTTCTTTTAAGCTTTCGGTTTTAACGTTTTAATTGGATCAGATTTCTTAAATACATTTAATAAGTTATGTTCTAAGAAGTTTAATTGGTTATCGACAGACGGCATATGATATATAGAATTCCAATCAATGTTAGACATTTCGGTTGACATGATGTTGAGGTCTGTACGATTAAAATCAAAAAAAGATACCACTTCAGAAGCATATGGGATCTGAAAATCATACGCCAGGAATAACATATCATGTTTAGAAAAACATGGCGCCGATATTATGAAGATCAGTTCATAATTTACCCTAGGCCCCATATAAACCTTACTCCCGGAAAAAGCTTAGTACGCCTAAAAACGTAAGAAATAATGCTATCATAACAAAATTTGGTGCATCACAGTTTTATAGAACTAGAAATGACACTGTGAAATTTGGTGAAGATCGGTGCATAACTTACATCATTTAAAGCCCACTGTGATAAAATAATTAAATACGCGGTAAACTTTCTTCCAGTTTAGCTTCATATGGCCAGAAAAAATGTTATGCAATTTTGTGATATACGGTCCATAATTTACCTTAGATTCCATTTTAGCAGCCTTCTGAAATTCACTGCAAACGCTTAAACTAATTGCACCGCTGTATTGAAATTCATGTTTTTTAATACCAGAAATTGTCTGCAAAATTTGGGATGATTGGTTCATAGCTTACCATGGCTTTTATAAAATTTGTTCTCCTGAAAATCATTTAAGTTCAGCTTAAACTGATATTCTACTCAAGCTTTTTAAAATTGATTCTGATTGTCAGTCAAAAATTTTATATAGGTCTAAGAAGCCGCTACAAATTTTAATGCAGATGTCTGTTTTTGCAATGATAATAATAATAAATAGACATCATACAGATATTTCTCCTAAAACATTCGAAGTGTCGGTGGAGGGTACCAAAGATTCGGCACAGCCGAATATAGCACTCTAACTTGTTTTTTTTTTTGTTTTTAATTTAAAAAAACTGTTATTATTTTATATATGTAAAAAGTTTATTGTGTAGTTTATAGAACACGAGCGCCTTACTCGTCCGTTCAACTTACATTTAAAACAAAAACAAATTTCGAAATGTTGTTTTTGTTTTAAATGTAAGTTGAACGGACGAGTAAGGCGCTCGTGTTCTATAAACACCACATATTAAAAACAAAAGCACGTTCTCACAGACTTTTGAATTAACGATTTTTGGAAGTTAATTTGCGAAGGCATTAAAATGCACAGTTTGCACAAATTGCGAGACTTTTAAGCGATATCAAGAAACTTCTTAATGGATTTTTTTTCGAGACACAGTTGAATTCGTTGACTAAAGTTTCTAAAATCAATATTCTCTAATGGTACACTAGGTTTTTGTTTAAAGCCATTTAAAGCAAAGCTTAACAGTTTTTTAAATAAAAAATTTTGCGTCACATTTTAGAAATTATGCGAAATTTCACTTTATTTAGAGAATTTAAGAAATTTGGCGAAATTTACAGTTTTAATTTAAAAGTTTGTAATTTTTATTAAAAATGTTGCATTTTTCAGAACAAATCTTTAAAACATTTCTCTTTTTATAAAAAAAACTGCACTTCCTGTTGACAATTTGGTGAACTTTCATAGAAAATTTTAAAAAGTTGCACTTAAAAATTTCCAAAATTTGCTTTAAAATAAGTTATTTGAAAATATGAAAACATACACACAAACTTCAAAATACTTCAAAAGTACTGTTTATCACAGAATTTGCTGTTAAGAGAACTAAACCAGTGTTTGAAGCATTTTGTGTAACCCATTATCAAGTTATCAATGATGAAGATATAGAAATAGTAAGCATTTCTTAATTTGTTTTCTATTTTATATGCACACATAAATTTATGATACACAAAATGTCCATTTTACAAGATTTGTTTACACGGCATTCTCTGGAACGTATCTACCGTGTAAAAACAGGATTGGAATATATAAATTTTATTATTCATAAAAAACTTTTCAGGTTTATAGAACGAATTTTCTATTAAAAATTAAATCAATAATCCTATTATGAATCAAAAATATTTTTTATTAATAAAGAGGATAGTATTTAAGCTCAAACCAAATACTCATTTTTTTAATTGTTTTTAATAACTAACAAACTTAAAAAGGGTCATATCTGGTGCTACTGTAAAACATCTACTTTAAACAATTTTAAAATAAATAAAAATATACTAGAAGCTTTGAAATTATTGTACTTAAAAAACTTTAGATTTTTAAAATAAAAATAAATATTAATTGGATTTTCTTAATTGGTGACCCCGACAATCTTTACTCATACTCCAAGGAGATCAAGAAGCATTGGTAGAAATCAATCACCAGGTGTATTATTTTCACAACAAAATCCTTAGGATCAAGGAAATATGCAAAAGGTTACCCAACAGCAAAATCAAGGGACACAAATTACCACCATTTGGACGAGCAATCCTAAAATCTTGCAACTTGACATATTGACGATGACGTTTAAAAAAACATTTTTTTAGAACAAATGCCAGATCAAATTAGAACAATTTTATAGGTAACAGATTGTTCTTACCAACTTCTAGCGGAACAAGCTTATAAAATTGTTGATGTCCTGAAGCCCTCAAATATTAGTAAAGTAAAAAATCAAAATCAATTTATACTTAACCCCTAAGTCATCGAATGAAAATATTTCATCAATATCAGATATCACTTTAAACCAACTGTCTAAACAAACTAAAACACTTGAAAGTAAGATAGAAAAACTTCAAGTAAGAAGAAATAGGTCTGTTTCTAGAGACTCATCGTCGTTTAGAAACAGTAGATCAGGTTCGCGTTATCGACAGTGGTGTTGGTATCACCGTCGTTTTGGTGAAAAATCAACAAAATGTAACTCACCATGTTCATATTCAAAAAATTAAAGGGAATTTCAATCGCGGCCGCTGAAATTCCAAATGTAAATTATCATTTTTAATCGACACTGGTGCAGCAATATCTGTTTTACCTTCTACCAATTTTTGTTAAAAGAAATAATAACATGTACAAACCAAAATTTTTACTTTATCGGCAAACGGTGGTACACAAATTCTTGAACTGGATTTTGGTATCAGGCGATGTTTCCGTTGGAAATTTATTACAGCAGATGTAAGCAAACCTATAGTTGGTTCACATTTCCTTAAACATTTCGATCTTTTACCAGACCTAAAAAATTGCACACTGGTAGACAGAAAATATCTGCAAAATTTTCTCAAGAACCTTCAATCGAACTTAATGTTATTCAAACTACAAATGAATACCACAAATTACTTCAAAATTATCCAGCTTTATATTCAGTAAATCGTATTTCAGAAATACTTAAAAATTCTCAAATATTTCATCACCACAGGTCCACCTGTCAAAGCTAAGGTTCGTAGATTAGATCCAAAACGGCTAGCTGGTGCCAAAAAGGAGTTTAAATATCTCCTTGACAGCGGAATTATAAGACCGTCAAAAAGTTGTTGGGCTAATGCCCTTCATATGGTTATGTGGTGCTACTGTAGAATGTCTACTTTAAACAATTTTAAAATAAATAAAAATATGCTTCGAGCTTTAAAATTATTGTACTTAAAAAACTTTAGATTTTTAAAATAACAATAATTTTCTAAAGAAGAGAGTTTTCAAAAGAAAAAACAAAGAAGACGAAAACAAACTCAGATTTGCCATTTTACCTTAAATTTACATTCTCTTAACCCTTAGATAAATCCAGCACTTGATTATTTAAAAAACGCATATGTAAACTTTCAATTTATAGCCCATGTCAAATACTGTCTACAGCATTGACCACACAGATTTTTCCGCTTGCCCCCTCTCTTCTCACTCCTAATTTGTTATTGAAACGCACCCAAAGTTTTGCTTGCTTTAAACTAAATTTTTTCGTATTTTTGTTCTACAATTGGCGTATTTAAAACATGTTTGCTATCGTCTAACTTTTGAGCTTTGTATTGTAAATCCTTCAATACTCATAGATTCATCTCCATCCAACAACATTCCCGCACATAAATATGTGCGTGCATAAATTTGTTCGCAGTATATGCGTTCGTGAACATGATTGTAGTTGTTTATGCATAGAAATGCAACCATTTAGCCGAAAAACCATAAGCCCTGTCAATTGATTAGATGTGCTGTTGCCTTCAACAACATAAATCTTTCAATGGCGCCCAATATATCATGTTACAATCACTTTTAACCAATATCATCATTTACCACTTTGGCGTATGCTGAACATCCCCCATGCTTTAGAAGAAGAAAATATTCAACCAATATTTGACTACAGTTTTTCACTCGCAGTGTTTTTGTTGGCTAAACTATCAACTTTATTGATTAGGGTTATATTGTGTCGGAGATATGACTTGACGTAAAGTATTTGTGTGTCTTCCATTTTTGTAAAAAAAAAAAAAATGTCAGGTTGAAAGAGGATTTTGTTGTTAAAAAAATTGCATTGAGAGTAAGGATGATAAGTTTAAACTAGTCAAAAAATAGTTTTTATTTTAAATCAATTTGCCAACTGATTTGCCAAGCAGATTGCGACATTTATTCGCTAGAGTATTTTACAAACTAAAAGCTGGTTAAAATAAAAATATAAAGAATATTTAATATGTATGTATATATGTGCTACGAGTTTGTAAATAGCTTTAAAGGGTTTTCTTAAAAAAGTAAAATAAATAAAAAAAAAACTTTATTCCTCTTAGTCTTTTGTAGTTTTAAGGCTTATATTTATCAAAAGGAATCAAAATCGCTCAAAGAGACAAAATTTCTTTGAATATATGGACTAGAAAGAAAAATGTTTGTATCCTACACCACCATATGTGGGAAAAAGAGTACCAATAAAACTAAATACACACGCTTTTTCTGACCCTATTTTAATGACCAGGGAAATCACAAATATACTCTAAAAATGCATTTTATAGGCACTAAATATGCAATAAAAACTTGAAAATATGCCCTGAAAATTTAATAATTTAATAATATGCTCCAAAAAATTAAAAAAGTGCTCATTTGAAAACAAAATATTCAACAATTTAATAAAAGTTCCCTTTTATTAAAACAATCATAAAACTATAATCGGTAATGCCCAAACACCATAGTGTTTACAGACGAAATTTCGTCATTGTACCCTATTTGTTAACGATGGGCAGTCATCGACTCACAATAACAAAGTTAAAATTCATGTTAGAGTTATTTGAACCGAATATTATCTAGATACGAGATTTTTTGTCTCAAAGGGATTTTAGGGACGGTCGCCAAATTGTTTATTAATTTAAACATTTGAAAGGAAGTTAAAGCTGTTTATTGATCGGAGCTTTGGGCAAATGTGAACTGATTCGAAAAGAATTTAATTTGCAGTCCAATATTTTTGGGACGAATTTTATCTAAATGATAATATAATTAGATGGTTTACGGACACAAAGAGTCTAATATAGAAAGGAATTTCAATGGGGAATATGTGAATTTATAGACCGATTCTCACCATTTAAATAGATTTCGTCTTTAGTACAATAAAAATGTATTTACCAAATTTGATCAAATTATCTACAAGATTGCAACTTATACTTTGCGCACAAGGTTAACTTGAACAGACAACCAGCCAGACGGACGGATGGACATCGTTAGATTACGTCTAAAAGTGATTCCGCGTCGATCGGGATACTAAAAGATTTGTCCAGATTTATATATGTGTAATGCATAGAAATCTGGACCAATCTTTTAGTATCCCGATCGACTCGGAATCACTTTTTTGCCTTAAAAGTATTATTTATTTATTTATTTATTTAGATATTTATTATAATTAAAAATTACAATAAAACTTAAAGCTAAAGCACTAGCAACTAAGGCTATCGGCTTGTGTTATATATACAAAAATAAATTACATACAAAAAGGATTAGTACAATGCACTAATGCGAACGTTAAATTTTGTTTTGTAACTGAAGATGTTGTAAGAAATCATATGTATTACACTATGGAACATTTTTGGGATTATTGTCTGGGGGGTGAGAAATTCCAAGTCAGGGTGATGGTACTAGGTCAGTATAGTAAAACCCTCAAAGGATTTGGCGTTCGTATGTGTCAGTTTTTTTTTATGACATTTGAAATTTTTTCCTTATCTTGATGTTTTTTTGTTTAACATAACTCGAGAACCACTTGTCCGATTTTGCTAAAACAAACTCAAAAAAATTTAGAATTACAATTTCTTTAATCCGTTCATATAACGTTTTTCTTTATAATCAACAGTTTTGCCGGTAAAAATAAATTTGTGGAGAATTATAATTGATAAGTGCAAAAAAATGTTCAAGCCTGGATGTATGCAGCAGATTTTATCACAAACCTGCACTGCAATTTTTGTGACTTTTTTTAAGCGATCGGTGAAAATCGTCGGACTTTTGTTTGTTATTTGAAAGAATATACCCACATTCAGTGATGCCAACAGTAGGGGATTTCCCCTTTTCTAGGGATTTTTTTTCGGATCATTTTTATCTTCAATCGGATCTTAATAACTTCTTTTTATGGTGTAATCATAATATGATGGAGCTGAATCTTGTGAAATGCAAAAGCTTGCGTTTTTATAGAAATAACTGTATTGCTGTTAATTATGCTTTTGGCGGTCATCAACTGGAGTTGGTTGATTCGTTTCTTGATATTGGAGTCTTACTGGATATTAAATTAAACTTTGTTTCTCATATTACATTAACTGTTAATAAAGCTCGAGGCGTTCTTGGCTTTATTAAGCGCTGGGTTAAAAATTCACCGATCCATACATAACGAAGCAACTTTACGTATCACTCGTTAGACCAATCTTAGAATATGGGTCAATCATTTGGGATCCATTTTACAACATTCACAATTCTCGTATTGAATCGGTCCAAAAACAATTTTTATTATTCTGTTTACGTGATCTTCATTGGAGTTACTCGACAAACTTTCCTTCATATGCTAGTAGACTGGCATTAATAAAATTACCATCGCTCAAAAGTCATCGTACAATGTTAAATGTTTCTTTTATGGTTAATCTTATTAATGGTAATGTTTGTTGTGATTTTCTGTAGAGTCTGCTAAATTTAATATACCTTGTCGCAATACGCGTCATTATAATCTGCTTTTTGTTAAATTTTTTTAGAGATAATTACGCTATTGCTGATCCTTTTTCGAGGTTATGTAGACAATTTAATTCTATGTCACAATTTGTTGATTTTTCTTATTGTTTTTCTTTATTCGTAAATTTTTATGTACTACATATATTCTGTAAATTTGTAGTATATTTTAAAATGCATATTGTTATTCATTAATTTTAAGTCAATATTGTTATTAGTCAGTAAGGATAATATCCATTGATTAAATAAATAAATAAATATGCCCTAAAATAAAAAATTGTGTCCTCTTTTCCCTACGGTTGAAATTTTCCGAAAAAAAATCCCTAGAAAAGGGATCACTGAATGTGGGTGTATTCTTTCAAATAACAAACAAAAGTCCGACGATTTTCACCGATCGCCGATTCTCCACAAATTTATTTTTACCGGCAAAACTTTTGATTATAAAGAAAAACGTTATATGAACGGATTAAAGAAATTGTAATTCTAAATTTTTTTGAGTTTGTATAGCAAAATCGGACAAGTGGTTCTCGAGTTATGTTAAACAAAAAAACATCAAGATAAGGAAAAAATTTAAAATGTCATAAAAAAAAACTGACACATACGAACGCCAAACCCTTTGAGAATTTTACTATACTGACCTAGTACCATCACCCTGACTTGGAATTTCTCACCCCCCAGATTGGCTGTTGTACTGTATTATTTATATTATCTTCTGACGGACATTTGAGCATATCTATAATACTGGGAGAGTTGCATATTCTTAACCGGGTGTTATAAAGAACCTGACATTCTACTACCAGATGAAATGTTGTTTATGTTGCGTTGTTGCAAAAAACGCAAACAGGTTGTGAATCTTTTGATATCAAGTGTTGGTGTGTGAGCCTAGTGTGTGTTAGGCGAAGTCTTGAAAAGCATTTATTTTTATGGCAGTTTGTTAAATTTGGAAGGATGACTGGTATTCTATTTGGGTTTATTGTTTGGTAAAGATGACTATATGTGCTCCATTTTCGGAGAATGGTTGAATCTAAATTCTTTATCGCGGATCTTGAGATATAATTTTTTGTCTGGGGTATGTAAAGGTATGTTGGTTGTATACAAGTATTTTTTGCAGCATTGTCTGCAGCCTCGTTCCCTAGTATACCAATATGACTTGGTATCCATATAATTTTTTTCCTATTTATACCCACACCACAATAGTGGAGAGGGTATTATGCATTTGTGCTGATGTGTGTAACGCCTTAAAATATTGGTCCTAGACCCACCTTAAAGTATACCGATCGTCTTAGAATCACTTTCTGAGTCGAACTAACGATGTCCGTCCGGCTGGCTGGCAGGCTGGCTGGCTGTCCATGTAACCTTGTGCGCAAAGTACAGGTCGCAATTTTGGAGATAATTTGATGAAATTTGGGTCAAACGTTTTTATTGGCACAAGGACCAAGCCTATTGAAAATGGGCCGAATCGTAGGACCACGAGGGAAGATAGAGGGAAATTTCTTCCTCTCAGAAACTATCAAACGGATTTCAATGAAATTTAAAACATAGATAGAACCATATCTATATGGACACAAAATGCATGCATTTTTTAAAAAATAGTACCACAAGGGGAGGTAGGGGGCAATTTCTGCTTCTCACAAACTTTCAAACCGATTTTTCATGAAGTTTATAAGCATAGATAAATCTATATTTATATGGACACATAAGCATGATGTGTTTTTAAATACTGTGGTGTAGGGTATCATATGGTCGGGCTTGACCGACTATACTTTCTTACATGTTTTTAGTTGTATTAGCAACTGCTGTATAGTGACAATTGTTTCATTTCTACTTCGGATATTAAGCGTGGCGTCAAAAACAGAGCGGCTATCAGTGTAGATAACGTTTTTCATTCGGTTGGATTTACAAATTTTTAGTGATTCTAGAACAGCTTCCGCTTCGGCTTCGGCTTCGAATATGTTTGCGTTTTGTGGTAGTATTCCGGTTATTAGTGTTGAGCCGGTTTCGTTGGTAACAGCAAACCCAACATGATTTGTTGTTTTAGAACCATCTGTGAAGATAAATTGCCAATTCTCGTTTTTTAACGTTGTAAAAACTTCGTTGAAATGAGATTTAAAAATATAAGGTGTTGTATTGGTTTTATTGAAAATTTGTAAAAACAAACAGAAGTAAAGGAAAAAACATGTAAAGTCAATTAAAAAAATGGATAATCATTCAGGAAAGCAAATTTCGATCTACCAAATGTTAAAATACAATTTGGTTTAAGGATTGATGTTTGACTAGTGACATCAGCAGTCGTCGATGGCTGCGAGTGTAAGACGGCAAATCCATCTGAGGAGATCGAGTGGTTGCGATCGAAACATGTCATGGTAACCTGCCGGCCAGGGTTCGAGCCCGAGCCACGTCAAGAATGAAAGATTATCAATAACAATTCTAATTGATTTTCATGTTGTAAAATTCCTTTCTTCATAAAAATTCATGAACTTAAGCCTAATTAAAAAAAATATTAAAAATTTGGATTGAAAACCATAAATAGTTCAACAAAATAACCACAATACTAATTAATTTGTAAATTTTTCAAAAAAACACTTTCATCCAACTGCCAAGGAGGAGAATTTTCCACTGGTGGGTTATATTTTGCGATATAATATTTCTTACCCATTTTAAAAACATGTGCTAGCGTTGATGGGTATTTGAGATCGTTTTTTCTTTTTTTTTAATAAAGAGATATGTTTGTGGAGCAGAGAGGATTTGGTGCAAAATATTTTATGTGTTAATCGTAATTTAAGTTTGTTTGCATGAATTCGAAGCGGTTCAAGCGGTTCAGCTAGAAGATTTTTAATACGCGTTGTTCTAAATGCTCTAAGGCTGGCTCTAATAGCGCCATGGAGTATGGTTTCAATAGGCTTAAAAATTGATTTAACAGCTTTGCTACAAATAACCAAACCGTAGTCAATTTTACCCAGGATGGTTCATTTAACTATCCTTAGTAGACTGTTGGTGTGCATGTGGCTCTTTGCAGATGATAGATACTTGATGATGTTTAATCTATTAGTTAAGTTCTTTTTAAGATATATACAATGATTTTTAAAACTATATTTACGATCAATTAGTAAACCTAAAATTTTGCAGCTATCAACATTTTTATTACTATTGTTATTAAAAATCAAATCTATAATATTACAGTTATGTTTTTTACAAATGTGCAGGTGATTCGTTTTTTCAAACGAAACATCTGCACCTGAGTTTTTGGACCAGTTGTCAATAGCGATAAAAGTCTGTGAAAAGGTTTCTTTAATTTTATTATTTGATTGTTCTTTAGCTATAACATAGAGGTCGTCTGCGTAAATACAGTGATCTACACCCTTATTTGCGCTAATAATGCGACTTAAGTCGTCAAAAGCAATAATAAAAAGTGTTAATGATAGTGGCGATCCCTGTGGGATTCCATTGTACAGCGAGAAAACATTTGAAAAGTTATTGTTTATGCGAACAGAAAATATTCTGTTTATAAGAAAAGATTTAATTATTTTAAAAATTTTTGGGCCTATGGACCAATTTGCAAGTTTTTGAAGTACAATGTGTACTCCAACCCTGTCAAATGCTTTAATAAAGTCAATTGACAAATTGACTTTTCCTTATTTTTGTTCATAGATAAAATTTCGAGTAAAAATTAAATGTCGAAAGTGAAGCAACACGTTGGGCATACAAATAAATATTTAAAACAGGAAAGCCAAACTTTCGCAAAAAAGCATATAAAAAATTTAACGTGTATTAAAATATGCCTCAAAATGGCCAAATATGCGCTATAAACTTAAAAAAAATGCTCCAAAAAGGCCCTTCCAACTATATTATGCAAAAAATGCTGCAAACGGTAAAATATGCAACAAATCGATGCCAAAATGCTTAAAAGGTTCTAAAACTGATAAATATATTGTCCTGCCTTCATTGGTCGCACGAGGAAAAATATGCAATTGCTTTAATATTTAATGTTTCCCTGTTAATGACCATTCAAACGACCTCCTACATCAGACTCAATTGGTCATAAATCATAAACAGTTTCAGATAAAGAATTTAGTTTAAAAATTTAATGCGCATACACATAAACGTAATCCATTTTAAAAAAATATTGGAGCGGTAAATCAAACATTTTTTTTTTTTTTTTCTTTAACTCTCCACTATCAGAGTCAGATTTTAAATTAACAATTTAGCACCTGATTGAAACTTCTAAACCTTTTTAAATTTGTACACTTACATAGAAAACATTGCGGTCCAAGTATTCACTGAAGTATTATACGCCAAAAAAAAAGGCAATTATTTTGCACGGTGAGAAATTGTAAACTTAAGCTGAGGTCACACTTTTTGCGCTTTTATCGGAGGCATTTCACATGATTTAGATTTTTTTTTCTTCTCTATTTCTCCTAACTTTATTTTGCTTAACTTAATTTTTCACAGCGTTTAACAATGGATATTAAACGATTTGAATTCCCACTTTTACCCAGTGGGAAACCTCAGAAGACCTTCTTTCTTCAGGCCTTTTAAAGGCCTGCTTAAAAATTTGTTGAATTCAATAACTACTCTTATTTCACTGTTAAAAAAGAGCTAATAAAAGGCCTCGGCTCTTTCCTATAAAGAATAAGATATACATTCCACATTCGCTTCTATGAGAAGGGTGTAGAGAAGAAGAAAAAAATTGTTTGTATTGTTTTTTAACACAAGCAAAAGCAAATTAATTATTTTTTTTTTTTTTATTCTGTTACCATTCGTATGTACCTGCTAATGAAGCGGAAAGTCTACTCCGTAATTACAACATGTGTGAAAATATATGAGTATGGAAATGAGCAAAAAGGCCTTGTTTATCCAAAAGAAGAAGTACAGAGGCCTTCTAGAAGTCATTCGTACGCCTTCATTTTTGCCGCTGGGTAATTATTGTATTATATGCAGAACGAAAAGATCCCTCCGAGTTTCTTTTAATGATTATAGATTAAATACTTTGTTTAATATACTGCACCGAACGCAATGTGTGTAATGGGATTGGATTCATCTTGATATTTAATTGATCCATTCTTAACAAAACACTGGTCTGCAGGAAAAATTTTTTTAAACAAAAATATACGGAGTATAATGATTTAAGCCCGTTAAACTAAAATCCATTTTTAGTTTTTTTCTGCCACTTCTAGTTTCTGATTTTGTAGGCTAGACTTACAATTCGCCCGTAATAAGGCGCACAATACTTTGATGTAGAACAAAATTGTTCAAAATTAGAAGGTGTTACCCAGACTAATAATATATATAGATTTATATATGATAGTAGTAAACCAAATTTCTAGTTTTAAAAAATTTCCGTCAAAGGATTCATGTACCTCCCATATATTCTTTCTTTAAAAATATTTAATTCGGCAACACTTTTTATGTTGACTTGTTGAAAATAACCAAATCTATCTAAATATAATGTTAAAATTGATGTACTTAATTTTTTATAAATTCTAGCAAGGATTCAAACAATTTAAATAATTCATAAATAAAATATTTCATACAAAATATAAAAAACAAGTACAACTTGGTGTTCCGTAAAAAATGACACTTATGTTTTAAACACATTCGAGACAGCAAGCTACTGACTTTAATATGTCAAAAATAGAATACATGTGTGTATATGGAAATGATTATTTTCACGACGACACGGCTGCAGGTTGTTGTCTGTGCTTATTTTGTCGTTGTAGTCAAATTAAACTATTTTCTATTTTTGTCCACTACAAAACAGAAAAAGTGTTGCTAATAAAAAAAATATTTAAAGACTTAGTGCTTAAAATTTTAAAACAAATTAATTTTTTTTTTTTTTGTTTAACAGAAAAGAATCGGCTTGAAACAAGAATATTAACTCGGCTTAACACCAAATTGATATTTATATAATTTTTAAGTATTCTTGAAAAAAGTTCTATAGGAAAACAAAATTTTAATTTCAAAAGATTTTGTTATTCGTGCTTAATTCCCAGTTTTTATTCTTGATAAAAACACTTTAAATTTATTTTTGATGGGATAAGCTATTCCTATGCGCATTTCACTGGTTGCTTAGGCCAGATCATCGGAAACTTCATCCATAAAGATTTTAGAAAAACTAAAGATATTAAACCAAATAAAACTGTTAAACGTATAAGACTTATAAGCAACAGTTCTACTTGTAAAAATATCAAAGTTTAAGCAAAAAACATCAACAATAAACAGTGAGTTTATCTCATCTTACATTCCCTACTACAATTAGTTGAAATTCTCCCAACATTAATTGTAGTTGTAAGTAGGTTATGAAAAACAAAATGAAAACAACAACAACTTACAAAAGCATATTGTCAATTAAGTGCACGGCCTAAAAAATTACTTAATTGACAATATCCTTTTGTATATATATATATATATATATATATATATATATATATATATATATATATATATATATATATATATATTTATATATATATATATAAAAATCTGCAATTATGCATGTTTTCCATTTTATAAAAGTAAAAAAGTGATAGTAGCCCCACTGAAATATCAATACATAGTAAACAAAAACAGCTGTTTATATTTTTTCAACTGTAGCTGCCGTCTTCATAATAATTCAGTAGCTAACAACACGACTATAATTGAACCCAACAGCATTTGCAGTCGTGTGTTCGTTTAGCCTGATGTGGTGAATGTGTTTAATGTATTAAGTAAGATAATTTTATCGTACAGAAAAATATTTATAGATTTTAATCTAAAGTACAAAATTATAAAAAATAATAAATGCGTTTTGGGACCCTAAAAAAGATCATAAGTATATCTCTAAGTTAAAACTAAAATGTGGTTAGTTTCTCTTTTGATTCTTAATGGCGGACACTCGGTTTAATAAACGGCAGAGAAAATTGAAAAAAGTATTCACTCAGTTTTTTTTCTTTGTCCATCGAAAATTTTTTTTATTTTTTTATGTTACAGCAACACTATTTTAAGATTCATCCAGAGAATTACTTTAACATACTTTATGTAAAGTGTGTGGGCCCATATCAAAGAATAATGTCTTTTTTGCCAAATATTTACATAAAAATTGCGGAACTTCTTTTAAATAAATTTTTAATAATTTTTTTCCTAGTACATGAATTAAGTTTGATTTTTCTTGTAAAGTTTTATAAGGATTTTCTCCTCTATAGTATAAAAATACCGACTCGTCCCGGCTACGCAGAGAAGCTTTAGTAAGCGAAGCCGCTGTTTGGTATACCATATATGTAGAAGAAAACCATTGCGCACGGCCGAAGGCCGGTTATGCAGGGCAGCTTTATTTATCGAAGCCGGTGTTCTGTATACCAAAGTGGATAAATCCTTGCGCCAAAAACTTTTTCATTTTAAATTTGAAAATGAAAAAAACCCCCAAAAAAATATATTGGGGCTTTATTTTATAATGATTTTTTGGGGGATAATTTCATATGAAATAGTACCCCAATAAAAAAATAGAAATAACACCCCAAACAAAATGAAATAACCCCCCAAAAATTGTTTTTGTTGTTCTCTGTACAAACTTTTGGGGGGTTATTTCGTTATTTTTTGGGGGGTTTTATTTTGGGGGATTATTTCATGCCGCCAAAATTTTGTTCGGGGTATCGAAATTTCGGCCTTGAAGTTTTTGAATTGAATAAGTCAAAAAAATATACTAAATGTACTTCTGAGCAAAAACATTATTTCAGATGTCCTCAGTAGAATTGTATGACGATTCTTTTCTTGGAATATATTAACCCCCTAACTCTCATTTTAGGGGGTAATTTTTGTCTATTTTCCAAAACGGTGCTTAAGAGACTTAAAAATTGTTTACATATATTTTCTGCATCAAATTGAATTGAATTGAAAATTCCGCGTTTTTAATAATTTTGAGGAAAAAATATGTTCAGCTTTTTTGGCAAAACATAAGTAGAATATATTATTAATATTTATTGTTAAATTTTAATTATTTATTTAAACAAGACAAAAAAGACCCGAGAAAATTAAAATATATGGATAATTTTTCTTAAAAAAATGACGTAAGATTTGTTTTTGTATAAATCCTTATATACCACTTAGCTCAGAAATACTTTACACTGTTTTGACTTAATTACCACTGTTTTTGTGAAAAATAACAAAAAATATGCTATTTTTAAATTTTCCTTTATTAAGCATTTTATATATCTTGCAGGAACTTTTGGTCATCGAAGACCCCTAGTGAAATTCGATGGAGAAAATATTCGTAGAACATTTTATCCCTCTTAAGTGCCGTTTTAGTATACTTTTGTATAAAAGTTGAAAAAAAGGAAACGAGAGTTAGAGGGTTGATATTTGGAAAGAAAAGAATCGCCATACAATTCTACTGAACAATTATTCCAAACGCCTTTTCAAAAAATTCAAAAACTTCAAGGGTCGAAATTTGGAAAACCTGAGTTTCATTTTGCGTTGCAAGTATTGAGGCTTTAAAAAAATATTACCGTCACTATTTTCTGAATATCTCCGAAGCTACTGAAAATACAAGAAACTATTGTTTAAGTGAATAAAAGGCAAGTTTATTCTAAATTGTTAGCTGGTAGTTTTATCCAAATCGTACTAATTCTGAAGTTCTGATGTCATGATGTCGCATGCGAAAACTACTATTTTTACACAAATTATTAAGTAATCGTTCACCGACACACCTGTTTGACAAAATTTCATATGGTAGGTCGGCCAGGGGTGTGACCTTAATACCTTCTCGTTACAACTATTTAAATTCAAGCAGATTTTTCTTTATCAATGCCACAAAGCTTTGGAACTCGTTGCCCTCAAATATAAAACTAATTCTTGACAGACAGAGAATCAATAAAACTCTTATGGATCATGTTTCACAAAATGGCTAGCCTTTAACTTCATCTTACTCTTTTTTTTTATTACTATTATTTACTCCCCCCCCCCCCCCCCCCCCCCTTTTTCTTTTTTTCCATAACTGCTTAGTCCAATATTATAATTGCCAATTTAGTCGTATATACCATTTATTTTTGCTCTAATTTTTATTTTCTTTTGAACTATTTGTTTTGTTCAAAACTTGATTTTATAATTATATTATTATTAAATTGTTATTATTATTATTATAATTATTTCTCTTGGTGTTCATTAAGTCACCCCCTGGACTATAAAATAATTTAATTCTTAAGGTCCTAATAGCTGAAATAAATAAATAAAAAATGATGAAATATATCAGCATAACTGCCTTATTTCGATCGAAATATTAGCCATGCCCATAATAATGTATTATAAAAATATTAAAATTTGTCCACCGATTTTGATAACATATGACTTTAGTGAAAACAGTTGACTTTTCAAAGTGAAATTAGAAAAGGGCTCATCACCATATTTATTTAGAATATGAAATATGTGTGTTTTAGTTATTAATGGAAAAACACCTTGCATTCCAAATTTTAACAGTGAGCGGTAAATTTTGAATATGTTACATTAAAAATTATTTTAATTTTGCCATTATTGAAAAAAACTGAATAATGAAAAATGTTTCAAGAGATTTATACATACACAATTTTTACTTAACTCAATTTTTAAAATTAGTGAAGAATCTAGCTGCTCGAAAAGGGCTCATCTCCGGAACTGTTATGACAATTTTCGCCATCAAATATTACTTAAAATAATATTGTTTTTACCATTATAACATAAATAGGAGCTTATAATCTTAGGAAACTCTGCTTTAAAAGTCAAATGGTTTCAGAGATACTCAGTTTTGTGCGTCTGCTGAACATTTTGTATTTAAGTACCTGAACCCTTTTCGAAATTCATGATTATTTTTAGTTAAACAAAAAGAAAACTGATTTTAAATAGTTTTCCTGCAAACCTATATTATTTTTCAGCCAGTTAAATTTCAATTTCAATATTAAAACAGCATATTTACAAAATTTTATTAATTATGTATATTCCGGAATGCAAACTGGTGTAAACGCAATGTGTTAAATTCACAAAAGTTTAAACATTTATAAGACTTCTCCAAAAAATATGCTAATGGCATGCTCATCGATTTCGAACGCAGACTTCGTTCGCTTAACCTTCACGTAAAATAAAAACAATATTTTATAATTTTGGTTTCAAATGTAAGTTAAGCGAATGAAGTCTTCGTTCGGAAATAGATGAACAAATATAAAAAAGCCAAATAAATTTATGTCAAACTTGTAGGAGTACAGAGAAACTTACCTGACCCACTTGGCAACTATTTAATCTCCCTTTGGCACAACTGTCAACTCAGGTATTCATTCAAACGTTCTGGCGTCGTCTGTGAGTTGTTTTTCAATGAATGTTTATTATTTGCAATGCCTTCACTTGAATTTCATAATGTATCTCATATTACATATAAATACAAGAATTGCGAGGAACTTGTATGTTAGAAACTTTAAATACAAATGAACTTCACGTTCTTATGCCATTTGTCACATAAGCTGACTAAACAACACTTTATGTATGTTTTTGAGTCAGATAAGAAGAAAATCCATCTAAAAGAGGAAAACATTTAAGTTACCCACTGAATACATGGTAATAAATAAAAACATTAACATCAAGTCAAGCTCATTATAAAACAAGATCACAACGCTAAACAAAAAAATGTATAACAAACAAATAATTTTGCGACATTTTTAACACAAGGCAAACGTAGTTTTATGATTTATCAAGATAAGCCTTTTTATGATATTAAAAAAAAGAGAAAATAACATTACCGATGTATGTAGGTAAAAACAAACGAGCGGTGTCTTTATTACAATTTGAATGAAAAAGAAAGTAATAAAACGTTTTATATTATTTTGCTTATTAAAACTATTCTTAATATTTTTATATTCACCACCATGCTTCTTAAGTTTTTGATAAAGTAAGGCATGAAGCTTAACACATAAACCTAAGCTTAACTTTCCCATAAATACTCACAAGCTATTGCATTTTTATTAAAGAAGAACATTTTCTTAAGTCTCACTGTGAAGGAATCTAGGAACTTTATTGTATCTGATATATTCTTCGGACATGCCAGCAAGTAACACCATCCAAACATCAATATTGTGGACGACACACCTTTTCTATGCTAGCATGAAAGCTGTCATACAGCATCTCGTTGCATACATGATCATATATTTCAACGAGAAATATGGTTAAAACAATAGAGGATAATGGTCAATGAACAAAAATGCATACATGTAACATTTAACATCAATAATCATATAATACCTCAAGATCGGCAATTACCGTGGAAATACCATAAAGAGGCGAAATTAACTCAAATGAAACTATAAGCCATTCAAATTCATTGGCTTATTGACAGAAATAATGTATTTCCTTACTGTCGATTGCAACCTTCTACTTCACAACTTATCTTAAAGCCAATCTGGTGCTACGATAATCAACTATGGGGCACTACCTCGGCCCCTTAAACTTCTTCGAATAATCACAGCAGCTCCTTGGTATGTTAAAACTGAAATATCCACAAGGATCTCAATGTGCCAATAGTGAAAACTATGATTACGATATATGCAGTAAAATATTAACAAATCTTGAATTGCACCCAAAACCACTAGTCCAAACTATTTTAACCCATTTCGCTCCGCTGTTCGATTTTTCGAACAGTAAAAGTCACCTTTTTTCAAAAAAATAATTGGGTATGAAAGAGGTGGAACTTGCAGTAAATTTTAGTATGCATGTTTAGGCAAATAAAAAAAATATGTCACCGTGACCACCCCTTCCCCTTCGATGGTGGGGGTAAATTTCTGCAACCCATATTTTTAGACACTTATTAAATAATTTTTTAAAAATAATAAAAAAAATAAAATTAAAAAAATAATCATGAGGAATTATTGTCAATAAATGTAACTGTTTCATAAAACATAAAAAACGTGCTTTGCATGATCATGCATGACTTCACATATGTGTAAACTTGACTGTTCGAAATTTCGAACGCTAGCGCTTATCCTATAGTTACAGTCTGACCATGACACTTGAATGACATTTTGCATTCTTTGTGTTATATTTGATGCGCATTAGTTGTGATTCTTCTTATTATATCATTTGTTTTGTTTGTTGTCTGATAAAGGGTTTTGCGCTTCAGGAACCGTTCGTTCCAATAGACTGGCTGGTGGATCTGCTGAATTAAAAACCGGCAAAAATTACCAAGGGGGATTATGATGAGACGTTTGATGCCACATAAAAAATATTGGTATGTAGATGGCAGGACAACAAAGAGGTTACCATGGCAACAAATTTCGATCAAGTCTTGCCTTTGCACAATGTCCAATGTTGGAAAAAAAGCATCCACATCCAAAAAGATTCCGGAAGCTGGTAAATTCATCACGTATGGTCAGCCAGCCATGTTACATAATTATAACAAGGGCATGGGGGGTGTGGATTTGCACGACAATGCAATCCAAAACTACCGAATCAATATACGTGGAAAGAAATGGTATTGGCCTTTGTGGTGCACTACCTTAATTTCGGCAGTTGTCAATGGTTGGAAATTGCATTGCTTAATTGCAAAATACAAAAATACAAAGCTGAGAAACCTATAAGTCAAAAAGAATTTAAAATCTTTGTGACAGAAGCCCTTCTATTGGCTGAAAGGGAAGAAACTACCGATGATGATGATGTTGACGATAAGGAATATCAACCACAAAATCTTTCAAAAATTAAGGGAAAACACGTTATAATCAGAAATTCGGAAGGAAAACACCGTCGTTGTCAATTGAAAGCCCACAATTTATATGTGCGAGAAATGCAATGTTCATCTGCACACAAAATGTTTCAAGCAGAAACATGAGTAAACGCATTTTTTATCAACTAATCGTTCGGCTATATCTTATTATTTTTCGGCTTATCTCAAATAATATGTATAAATTGAATAAAAATTATTTTTACAAAATTTAATAAATTCATGTTGTAAAATTCCTTTCTTCATAAAAAATAATTTAATAAAAATTTAATTTCATGAACTTAAGCCTAATTAAAAATATTAAAAATTTGGATTAAAAACCATAAATAGTTCAACAAAATAACCACAATACTAATTAATTTAATAAATTTTGATTCAAAAATAATACAATAAATTAATAAAAATTAAAATAAATATTAATGTTTAAATTGCACACAAAGCTTATAAGATAAGCGCCAGTGTTCGAAATTTCGAACAGTCTTTTCTGGGAAAACGAAAAATCGGAAAATTTTTTTGCGAAATTTTTGGAATCAGTGGGTCCTAATTACCCTAAAAAACTATTTTTTTCATCAAAGAAAAATAAAAATTTAATTTCGGAGCGAAATGGGTGAAATGATGGCGACCACATTCGCCTGCAAAAAGGATACCGATCAGAAGAGACCTAAATACTCATGTGAACGGAAACCCTGGGTCCTTATGAGAAGAGAACCTGATTAAACCATGTACGTCTGTCCGTCTGCCCGTTGAAATGGTTTTTCCGAAGACCCCATATATGATGGGGGCCAGGTTATTATACATTTATGTCACATATGGTCCGGAATTGTTTGCTATTGAAATTCAGAAAGATCGGTCTACAAATGGCTGAGATATGAGCAAAAAACCACGACTACCTCTAATTTTTCCCAAAAATTCCTTGTTGTTGTGGTATTTTTATTACTTTTTCTCTATATATTTTGAGAACGGCAGGAGCCAAAGCTTTCAAATTAGGTACACACATTTAGGTTATTAATACACAGCATCCCACAAAATGTGGGCGGGATCGGAGAAGTGGGCGTGGTATCTCCCGTACAAAAATTATCAAAAATTGTATAAAAACCTGATTTTTTGGAATATTATCTGACCCATGGATACCCCTGGCATATCAAAAGATCGGAAATCTGTAGCAAAAAATATTTTCTGAAAAACTCGGAAATATCGGTTCCGATACGATACCCACTTAAATACCCACTTTCGGAAACCATAAATCTTCCCGAGTCCAAGATTTATAACCCAACTAATTGGCAAATTTCTTCTTAAACACGTCGGTATATAAATCTGTTAAATCGGTTAAAAAATGGCTGAGTTATAATCAAAATAATGAAATCCCAAAAATTACTCTTTTTATACCCTTCACCTCAGGTGGAAAAGGGTATATTATTAGTTTGTCCTTCCGTTTGCAATTTCTACAATATTGATCTAAGAACCTATAAAGTATATATATTCTGGGTTCTTATGAGGAGGGAACTTAATTTAAACGTGATGTCCCCCTGCGCCTCGCCCCTCCCCCTCAATTGTTTACATATACTAGCGTAATGCCCAATATGATTTTCGTTATCACCCTTCTTTATTATTTCATCTATTTAACGAAATAATTTTAACAAATAGAAACTACGAATTTTTGTGTTTTTTGCTACTTAAAAACTCGCCAAAAAAGATAAAAGAAAACAAACAAACACACATACATACAAACATCAAAAGTAATTACAACTCAACTGTGTTGAATTTTGTGAACAGTAAACGTGCCATATTTCATTTTAATGATATTCAATTAACGTTCCTTCATGGTTCAGTTGTCTAGGGGGTGTGTTAAATTAGAAACTGAGAGTTCCCTCGTTCGAATCTTGGTCTTTTTAAAAGAAAATTTTTTTTTTAATATCTTTATTTTTTTATGTTCTAAAAACGATTTAAAAAAATCATTTACCCGTTTTCGCTTTTTAAATTTTATTTATAATGAAGTTTTAAGTATTGTAAATATGTATATTTAGGTATGTAAAAATTATTTAGTTTTTGTCTAGTTGCTCTGTATTCTGCTCGCACAATGGTGAAGGGTATATAAGATTCGGCACAGCCGAATATAACAATCTTACTTGTTTTACCTTAGCATTGTGGGGGTAAGGATTTTTGATTCTGAATTAGCTTTTTTCTAATGCAATTAATTTTTTCAGAAGCGCATGCATAAATATAAAATGCCTTTTCTCAAAAACTATTTCAACTTAGGCGGCTTATCCTTGGGACCACAGATATTATTCTTGCCTTAATTTTTTTTCTTATTTATACAATTTTCAATATTGAACACAGAAAACTTGTATGACCTTAAAATAAAAAATAAAACCTTAGAAAAACTTCCCACAATATTACCAGTTCGTTAAAAGTAAAATAATTATTTATAATTTTGTTTGCTTCAAATATTTTTTCTTTTGGTCTTAAGGCAAAAAGTTACAATAAATCGTAATTCGACAAAATAAATTTTTACAGTAGACGTTAGACGCATAATACCATCTGCACTTTTTAAAAATTATTATCGTTTCGTTAGAAAACAATTCGCGCTAGAACTTTTCAATTTAAAGAATCTAAGCAAGTTTCAAACTGACATACTGTTCTAAGAATGAAAAGGAAAGGGTTACTCCTTGCACTCCTTTTTATCTCTTTAAAACTGGGTATGCTAGATTTACTATCAACTATTAATTGCCAGATTTCAAAATTGTCTTGGTAGAATAAGGGGGCGTATTTGCCCCTTATATAGAGTGAATAATTATTTTTTTTTATTTAGAAACTATGTGCCAATCCATATTATGAAGCATTTACCGAGAAACATTTGAGTTTGTTGATGAAAGGGGAAGAGAGAAGGCATAGAAAATGACTCAATGCTTTTAAACAAAATTTTTATTCTATGGACACGAATCCTGTTTCAAAAGAGAATTGAATAAAGTTTTTGCAGTAAATGTTTCATAATGTGGATGAGGACTATAAAAACGATTCTCTATACCAACACTACAAAAGTGGAGAGGGAATTGTTTTTGTGCTGATGTTTGTAAGACCTTAAGTGATTCTGAGTCAATCTGACGATGACTGTCTATGACTATGTCCATGGCACAAGGACCAAATCTATTTAAAATGGGGCGAATCTGTATAAAATTTAACATAGGCCCCATTTCTGATTCTTTCCAGATGAGGGTCTTTTTGCCCATTAGCCATGATTGAGATTTAATTTGGTCCAATATTCTTTTTATGCAATCTAAATCATCTTACAAAATTTTATTAAAATTGGTCCATATTTGATCTTAACTCCCATAAAAATACGACTCCCAAGAAAGCTTTTAATGTCATTGCTTCTTAAAAAATGTTGGTGTTAACATAAAAATGTACAATATTTTTTATGTCATGTCATGACAAAATGTTGTGCCAAATTAACAATAAGTTCCATATAAACCCCCATCCTGTAATCACTTAAAGGAAAAAAAACTCATGTATATTGTTACGTTACTGCCTTTCAATAACGTTTTGGTTTATTTCCTTTATAATAAACCGTTTCGAGTTCTTTTATTGCAATTCAAATAAAACAAATAAACACAACACTTTTGCTACTGTTTACAATTTACACAACTTTATTTAGTACTTAGTCACTTTAACAACCGTAATTTATAATCTTCTCAGCGTGATACGTTTTTGACAAAGTCACAACTTAGAATAAATCATGCCATCTCTTGCCCTACTCGGGCAAATGACCATAGAACGTTCGAGTTCTAAGGTCTAGATGGCTCTATAAAGTTCGCCTAATAACGGCTATTTCGTTAATTAAACTTATTCAGCTATTACTATCTATATGACTGAATTAATTGAGTTATTAGGCATCATAAACTAAGGCATACTTTTAGGCGTTGGCATAGATTGAGATAACTTAGTGCCGGTTCACACACGTCAAGTTTGACTCGTCAAGTCTTGAGTTTTTAGGAAAGAGGGGAAAAGAAATGGCCTTCTCTTTTCCCTTCTCTCCTAAAAGATCAAGACTTGACAAGTCAAACTTGACGTGTGTGAACCGGCACTTAATAAAGAACATTCTAGTTTACAGTGGGGTTGAAGTACAATTATGCACAACAATTTTAACATTACATCTGTTCATTGATTTTTACACTCGAAGTGTGCATAACTTATACAATAACAATTTTAAGTAATAAAATAACTAACAAATCCTTAATAACTAATCAATACAAGATAACACATAAATTAATCTAATCCTTAACCAATAATTACAAATAACTCTTAACTAAAGTTACTTTCGTAACAATATGATTGTGTATCGCAATAATACTTGGCACAATGAACTTATACATGAATTTTAACCATATAGCAAAAATGGGTCTCAAAAAAGGTACACTCTTAAAAATTTGTTTTAAAATACTGTGGTGTAGGGTATCAATCATATCGACCCCTTACCGCGAAAATAACGTAAGCGACAAAAATCAAATTTTACAGGAGAGAGCTTTTTTATTTTATTTTATATAAATTTTGTATGGAATTTGTCGCTTACAATAAAATTGTTCTTGCTATAAAATTGTAACGGTACCTTATGTGACCATGACATTTTAGGAAATGATGCACGTGTTGCCAAAAAAAGTCATTTATTAAAAAAAAAAACGAAAATCTAAAATCATGTCGCTTACGTTATTTTGGCGGTTAGGGCTCGATATGGTCGGGCTTGACATAATTCTCAATTAGTTTGAAAAACAAAAGTAAGAAAGTGCGGTCATTCTAACTTGTTTTTTTTAACTATTTGAGAATTATATATTTATCTACATTAGAAGATTTTAAACTGCCTCGGCAAAATCAATGAAAAGGTTGCTAATCCACATTTCTCAAATTCTTTACCCAGCAACATACTATTTATTATATTTTTTTCAAGTGTACTTCTGCTAATTTAAAGAATGTTTTTTTTAATGTTCTGATATCACAATCCAAGTACTGTATTTTTTCACTGAATAACGAATAAAAATGTCATCCAAAAAATTCAATTAAATAGAATTTAGTAAAAGCAACACGAAAGAAATAAATCTTTCAAATTGTTTCGGACCAACAAAATTCAAGTACCAACTTGTTAAAAAAAAATAAGTATGTATGTATGTTGAGAAAAGAAAAAGAACTAAAAGTTCAAGGTCATAACAAATTCTTTGAACACATTTCTGTGAACGAGAAATAAACAAGAAAAAAAAGTACAAACACAACAATCTACAATAGAATTGCTTAAGTCATCAATAATGCAACCAAAAAGCATAAACTAAAATGACCAAAATGAAATGTTTTCACATGCACAAGCAAAATTAGAAAGTTATTTAAAGAAAAATTTTGCTTTAATTTCATGACAAACTTTTAAGTCTGTATTAAATTGCAAAAAAAAACAAGTTAATTAGAATTCCTTTTTTCATTCGAATAGAAAATTAAGCTTTTTAGGTTAATTTTAATGTGACTGAATTTGTAAAATACTTTAATAAATTTATATTTCAGAAGAAAAAATTATCAAATGATTTTATTTATTATACAAAAATTAAAGCTTTCACTGTTTTATAAAATAAATATTGTTTTATCTTGGCAGTGATTTGTCTCTATTACACAGAAATATGGTGAAGTAATGTCTAGACTATTATGTATTTTCCTTAAAATATTAAAACCTACTGAGGTGTAACCATAGCCCAATATATTTTTATGCAGCTGTAGGGTACCAGCTCGATGGTCAGGCGTTCTTGCGAACTGCCAAATTAAGAGACTAAAAATAATCAACAAGGCAACAAGTGCCACTTTACGTTTTCAAATCTAAAGTCTGATTTATTTGTGGGCTACTGCCCTTTTTATACTAATTTAATCCTATTGCCTACTTATTCTAACTTAGTAGTATTAAGTATTAATTCTTAAAATATATGCCTCTCTCTTAGTACTATGGAATTATCATTGCTTTACCCTTTGTATTGTGCTGTGACCAATCAGAATACATCAGTGAGGAATGTACTCATTTACATTAGACAATCAAAATTATGTCACTCACATTCTGATTGATCTGCTTTACCATTGTATTGACTCATGTGTTCGAACATATTGAGTCATTGGGTAAATGCCGTTATTTGATCTTTTGTTTATGGCATTTACCCTACAGTTATTCGGGTGGTATGTATATATTTCAAGTTGGATATTGGGTAAGCAGTGGACGCTTAGCAGGTACACTACACCCTACACAACCGGCAAATCCAAAAGCATTTCCTTATATCAGATACAGAAAGCTTTATTCAATTACGAATTATTCAAGTGCAACGCACTTAAAATGATCCGAAAACGGGATTTACTAAAGTAAAAGAGAAATAAAAATTCAAGAATTTCTCAATTGATTTAATACCAAATTTGTGCTTGAAATAATCGGAAAGTAAGTTTGATTCTCAAACTCAAACACTTATACCAAAGAGTCAAAGAGAGAGAGAGAGGGAAAATACTTTAATTAACTTACCCGTTACACATGTCTGTTTCACCTTTATTCTATTTCCACCTTTGTTTACAGAAAAACTTTCAATAACTGTAGCAGCACGCCCGATATGGTCTTCGTAATCGTTCTACTTTGAAAATTTGAAGTATTTAACTAAATAATTTTAACAAATAGAATTTGAGAATTTTTTTTATTTGTTTAATTTTTTACTTTTTAAACATGAAAATAGTGATTCTTCATCGTACAGCCGAAACGCCTGAAGCTAAAAACTTGGAATTTGTACCGGAGGTGGGTCTCTCCCTAAATCGATCCACTAAGACGGGGTTTTTGGAAATTCGAATGTTTAGGGGGTAAAAAAGGGTACATTTGGAAACCTTTTTTCTCCAAAACTAAAAGAGATACTAAAAAACTGTAATACTTACCGTTGTTCTTTTGAAAAATAAGTGGACAGGTTTCTGGTACTTTTTTGAAATTCGGCTTTTTTAGGGTGAAAACGGGTAAAATTTAAATTTTGGTACGTTTTTATCAGCCAATCTATCTTTTGAACCAATAAACCCAGAAATCAAGTTTATACCACATTCGAAACTTATCAAAAAATACGAATACAAGTTTGGTACTTTTCTGAAAACATTTTGCTTCATTCATTGACATATTCTAAATTATGGGCATCCACTAAAATACTACAATTTTTGATACTTTAATGGGGAGAAAAAAATAGTACCAAAATGGTTCTACAAATAGTATTTTTTAATTATCGTTTATACTAAATACGCATCTATGAGGGAACTTTTTGGTACTTTTTTGTTTTTTAGTACTTTTTGAATTTTCGTAAGTATTGGACAAAGAAACATAAAATTCAAGATGCATGTCCTGAGAAAGTAAACTCGTACAACCTATACATATTTTGGAATAATACGGGAAATTTACTTTCTTTCATTTGCTTTTGTGTTCTACGTGTGGTACTTTTTTAATTTTCTATACTGTTGAACTTAGAAACACAAAATTTTAGGCTAAATTGTTTAAAACCTAGGAACATAAGCTTGGCATATAAATATGTTTATGAAAGAAATGGCCCGATAACAAAGTAGCGGGTTAAATGCTAGAATTTAAACAAGTCAACACATGGAAAAATTAACTTTGGAATACAAGTATGTCCACGAAGAAAAAGGAGAACTAACGAAGTAGTAACCCTCTACTTCGTTAGCGTGTGTATTAGACTGGTCGCAACTATTTTTTTTTTTTTTTTTTTAATTTAATTGTTTGCGCTGCTTAAGATATGAGGTTTGGTGTAAGAAATCATGTCCTAATTTTTCAGCTCAATCCGACGGTGCCTACTCGTGCCAACTGGGGCCCAAAGTTGAAAAGAACTTCAACCATACAAATAGGGCGGTTTAATAAAGTTCTTCAATTTGGCCCCTGTAATGCCTAGGATGCCCCTAGAAGAGTCAAATGTATTACCAACCCCACTTTATTTTTCATCTCCAGCATTTATTGTTAACATACCTACCTGCTATCTCCATTGATTAAGGGGGCTCCCATTTAAAATTTTTTATACAGACTAGAAATACATGACCCTAGAAGGGTCAAATGTATTACCAACCCCACTTTATTTTTCATCTCCATCATTTATTGTTAACATACCTTCCTGCTATCTCCATTCATTAAGGGGGCTCCCATTTAAAATTTTTTATACAGACTAGAAATACATGGATACATGAAGAAAAAGCCCGATAACTGCCAATGTATAACTGTGTAAATAATGTATAATGTCAACAAAAAGAACAAATTTCTGAAAACAACAAATTTGTCGAATTGGACGAATTATGTTTTTCCTCTTCTTCGTTCATTTAAGCACATTTTCATCTTTTTATATGGAACGCAAAATATGTTTTATAATCAGTTTACGAATGCATGTCGTATTACGTTACTCTTCGACATTCTTCTTAAGTACATAATACGAGTTCAAAACTTCATATGTACAACAATTCCGCATTGTCTTCATCTTCAGCTTTCAAACGCTTGGAGATAATATTCAACGTTAAAATACATGAAGACAATGTTTAAAGATTAGTAAAATAAGAAACAATTGTTTTTATACCCACACCACAATAGTAAAGAGGGTATTATGCATTTTTGCTGATGTGTGTAACACCTTAACCCTTAAGCGAACACCAGGTCCTGGCCAGGCATTTTTGACTTTTTTACAGATTTTTTTAAATATAATTATTAAATATATTAGATCGTAACTTTATGTTTTTCTCAATCAAAGTGTTTTTTACAAGAAAATTAGAAAAAAGTGTAAATTTAAACACCTTGGGCGTGGCAATTGGCCAAATAAAAATTTTGTGGATATTGTATCCACCAGGTCCTGGCCAGGCCCCAACATATTATATATGTACTGCGGTAAATAAAATCAAAATGAAACGTTTCAAAAAGCATACGCAACACTTAAGAATTCTTTCATTACTGTTTTTTCGAAGAATTATTCTATTTCCCAACAAAATGTTTCTGCTATAGCCATAAAACTCCACACATATAAAAGTAGTCCCAGCCAGGCCCAGGGGTTCGTTAGTGTGAGTTTTTCTATAGTCACAAAAAGCTCCATATAAAATACAATGAGTCCCAGCCAGGCCCTGGGGTTCGTTTGCGTAAAATCATTTTGGTGTTTGCTTAAGGGTTAAAATATTGGTCATAGACCGATAAGCATGATGTGTGTTTAAATACTTGGTGTAGGGTATCATATGGTGGGGCATGACCGGCTATACTTTCTCACTTGTTTGTTAATTTTATTGTGCGCATTGCCTTGCGTCACGACATACGAAGTATATATGTAACGACGAAAGCCGTATAACGAAAAGGGGGTTTAAAAAAACGACACGAATATAGCAAGGAAAGTAATTCTGAGGTGGAACGGTATGATACAAGTTAGGCCTAGCACCTACATATATTTTTAGGAACACTACTAAATATACGCAGGATATTATGTTCTTGTACCTGCTTTTGGTACTTTGTTAATAGGTTCAAAATTAGTCTATGATTTTACCTGGTCCCCATACAATTTAAGTCGATTCAAGTAAATTTCGTCTGAGAAGATCCATATTTAATATTAGCTGCCATATAAAACGCACTATCAGAAATTCATTAAAAAATTTTTATACCAAGACAATATGTAGCACGTCTTTGGTATCTTTGTAAGAAATCTTTTATAGCTGTTCCTTCAAATAACTCTAAAGAAATAATCGGGTGTGGTAACGAACTCCATTGACCTTAACGCGAACACGGGCTTTAGTTTTGAAGAAATAAAAAACGATCATGCAACCAGCGCAAACACCACACAAACGGTACATTTTTCTTAATGCTTTAAAGTATGTTCGGTCTTCTGTGAATTGGCTTCACTCCATACGCGGCCAGCCAAAAATGCGACTTATGGTTAACACAATTTTGCGTCAATAAGCTGTGCGAATCGATGACTGTATATCAAAGTTATTTTTAGTAGCATTTATCAAGCGTAAATCTATTAATGATAATTTACCAAAGTTAACTGATCATATATGTAAGAAGTGCTCGCAGTATGAGAGTTCGTTCAATAGCTAACCCTTTCGTAAGTACCATCTGGCTTAAAAAATCCCCCATTTACATAACTACATTTCTCGACTGCATATATTTACCAAAGTTTATTGATATTTTGTTTATATATTTCCTTCTCGCTTTTTTTATTACTCTAAGAATTTGCACATGAACATAATTTATTACTTTTTGACGTTTAAAATGTGCTTTTAAAGAAAGCAAGAAAAACTACATTAAGTAAACTTAAATCTTATATACTTTTATCATCTTTGTAGATATTTTGGTAAAAAAAAAACCTTATTAAGTTATTGTTGCTTATATTCGGGCCAGCAATTTGATAAATGGTTAAGTTATCACATTTTTATGGTCAATTATAATGCCGACCATAACATCATTACTTAAATATTTGAAATCCACAATATTTACACAGCGTACCAATAGAAAAGAAAGAAAAAGCAAGATAAAAATTTATTAAAACAACAACAAGAACTGGGGGGAGAGAAGTCTTAAAATAAGTGGAGGATTAAAAAAATTTGCTGTTATTATCAGTTGCTTGTTTATTTTTGAAAAGGTAACAGGGCCTTGCTTAAAGATGACAACTCGATTGAATTCTTGCCATCTTTGTACTTAAAATTATTTAAAATATAAAAATTATTTACAGAGACACATTAGCGAATGAGTTATATCCTTCAAATAAATATTACTCATACGATATGATGTACAGTGCTTTGTTCCCATATAACGATTACAAATTAGAAGGAGTTGACTACGTTTTTCTTATATGCGCAGTCGTTTTAGAAACATAATTTTTTTTTCTGGAAAAAAAATAATTTTTTTATTAAAATTTCGGAATTTTTGTTTTTAAAAATTCATAAAAAATTGACAAATGCAGCTATGCATTTAATTTTATGCAGACATATAAAAAACAACATTGCAAACAAAATAAGCTATAAATGATAAAAATCTGTAAGCAACTTTTGATTTTATGTATTCACAAAAGACGAAAAATTTTAATTAATTTAAGAATTTTATTCAACATTTTTCATTTTTCGAATTTATTCTATGAGCTAAATTTCAGTTATGTATTTTATAAAGCTTTTTTTTGTAATAGTTCTATTCCTACAAATGAAAAAATTGTAGGAATAGAACTATTACAAAAAAAAAGCTTTATAAAATACATAACTGAAATTTAGCTCATAGAATAAATTCGAAAAATGAAAAATGTTGAATATAATATAAAGTTACCTTCGGAAGGAAATAATTCCCAGTTTTTAAGAATTTTATTAAACCGCCACATCTTTTGTGAATACATAAAATCAAAAGTTGTTCACAGATTTTAATCATTTATAGCTTGTTTTGTTTGCAATTTAGTTTTTTATATGTCTGCATAAAATTTTATTACGGAATTTCGATTTTTTTTAGTTTTTCACTAAGCTTTAGCGTTTTTGAGTTACGCGAACATGTGTTGTGCAACATCCTTAATTTTCGAAATAACGGTATATCTCGAAAACCAAAGCTAACCTAAAAAAAACGGCTAGCACCACTAGATTCAGCGACCTCGAATTAGGTTAAAAGTCTTTCGTTCGTATCATACTAAAATATTAAACAGCAAATACTTTAATCTATCTATACAATATATAATTTCTTAGTATGTCAGGATGTTTGCATGTATGTCCTATTCTTTCCGCAACTTTCTGAAGCCATCTGACGACATAGGAAGCTGAAATTTGGCACACTTGAAGTACTTTCTCTGCCGAAGATCGTAACGAAGCCTTATTTTTGATTTTCGGCTCCTCAAAAGTATAAGTATAACTATAAAGATCTGATAGAAAAGATGTTTTTTTTTTTATTTTGGGGAACTTTGGGCCCCACCCGGCACGGCTAGGCACCGTCGGATTGACCTGAAAAATTAGATCATGATTTTTTACACCAAACCTCATATTTTAAGCAGCGCAAACAATTAAATTTAAAAAAAAAAATCCCATACAAGATGCGACCAGTCTAGTATATATATAACATATATGTATATTATTTATACTTTTTTTAAAGGCTTCTTCACGTATAATATAGCAATGCAATAAATGTTTTCAAAATTTCAGTCACTACGGGCTCTAGGGTCTTCCGAAATAGTCCTATTTTTACAAATTCGCACTAAAGGTCACATATTCTCCAAACCGGGAATTAAAATTTTTTGGCAATATTATATCGCCCCTTTGCGGCAATAATGTAATGACGCAAATTTAAATTTTCTTGGATTTGTATAAAATGTTTACACAACATGAAAAAACGATATGGCGATTAACTCCACATTATAAGCTTGTAGGCGGCTCTATGATCCACTGGGAATTAAAGAACTATATACATTGGCTCAAAAATCAGGTTTTTTGAGTTATGACTCTATTTCAACAAAGGCTAGATATGACTAAATATGCTTATAACAATTTTGTAATAGAAATCCTGAGACGCGTACTTAAGGAGCTTGTACACGGCATGTTTCATCTTTTCAAGTCACATGTAATTATGCATATCTGTCAAAATTGGCGTTTTAAATAAGGTTTATAACATTTAGCCACAAACATGTAATTTGCTTCTGACATTGTCCCTGTTTTTTTTTCGCATAGTTATTGCAGAAACCAAAGTAGTTCTAGGTTTCAAAATAGCGTGCAGCCGCCACAAAACATTTTATTTGTCCCTTAAAAGACCTCAGCCGTCATGAAATTTTTTCTTTAAATTTGTAGATACCAATTTAGGATATTATAATGAAAAATTTTTTATAAACTTTGATATTCTATAATTGTGATAAAGTTCATCAAATTTAATTTTCATTAAATTATTTTTATGAAGAAAGGAATTTTACAACATGAAATTAATTAAAATTTATTGATAATTTTTCATTCTTGACTGACTCGGGAATCGAACCCAGGCTTTCACGGACAGGTTACCCTTACAAGTTTCAATTGCATTCACTCAATATCTTCAGAGGGTATTGCCATTTAACACTCACAGGCATTGACGACTACTGGCAGTCAATAGTCAAACTTCAATCTTTAAACCAAATTGTATTTAAACTTTGGTAGATCGAAATTAGCTTTGATTGATTATCCATTTTAATTAATTTACAAAAAGAGCATGCTCTATTTGAAATTTTGTCAGATGACTTTGCATCTGACTTTTCCAGAAGCAATGTTATAAAGGTAACACATGACATGTATGTACTTTACAGTGGAAAATTTGACAAGTCAGATGTAAAAAATATGTCGTGTACATTCAGCTTTAGAAGAGAAAACATTCCCAAAAATCTTAAAAAACTAAGTTTTGGGGATAGTCGGAAGTTTTTTTGGGAATCGTGGATTTCTTTTACAATTTTTAAAGAAATTTTCCATGGTTTGTCTTTTATTTAATAAAGTTTTGATTGCATAAATAAAAATGTATATTATTGAAAAAACTCACAAATCAAGCTTTTCGATCATTTTTGCAATTTGACCTCAATGAATTTTACAATCGTTAAATATTACATTATTTTTATTAAACTAGAAAGAATTCCCTATACACTGTTCTGACGAAGCTCATTTACACTTGATCATATAACTTTTATATATGTATTCAAATAACGCTCTTTTTCCAACAAGGTTAGCTGATGATAAAAGTTTTAATAAAATAATTAATTTAAAACAAAAAAAAGTGTTAAAATAAGTTTAAAATTTTGAGAGAGAAAACAGAATGGGTTCGAGCCCATCGGCAGTCAAGTGAAAATTAAATTTGATGAACTTTAGCCTAATTAAAATATCAAAATTTGGATTAAAACCCATAAACAGTTCAACAAAATAATTATTTATTTTATTTTTTAATAAAATGCTTAACTAAACAAATTTTTGTTGATTTCTTACTTTAAAAATCGTTCCGCTTGAATTTTTTTTAAAAAGTTTGTCGATTCGACGAAGAGTAATCTTAATGTCCTAAAACTAAGAGTAACCTTTTAGGGTTAATGAATTAAGAAAACTACATCAATTACTTACTACAGTCATGTGTTTTAAGCATTTAACTTCTGGTGGTTTTTCATTTAAATAAATAAATATCAAAACTATCAATGTTAATCTACGCCATCTTTAATTTTATTGCCAGTATGGCTTTGTCTCCAAAAAATTTTGCGAACGGGTTTGCGAAAGTGATAGAGAGTACCAAATTGGTTTCTTATCGATATTGCATTCGCTTGGTAATAGAGAGTAGCCCCTCTGCTTCAATATTTGTTACTAAATGTTGGGTTCAATTGTGGATTTCTTGGTGACCTGCACCCGTATTCCGTAATTCGCTTAGCTAAAGCCTTAGAGAATACAAAATTGAAAAATTTTAGTGATGACAATAAAAGCTAAAATTGCGGTGAATTAAATTGTTGTGGCATTACCAAATTAAGCAATGCACGTCACAGTACTGCATTCGTAGCCAAAAATCGCTAAATCAACTTTAAAGATTTTTAGTGATAGAGATTTAGCTTTAGCGAATTACAGAATACGGCCACAGGTAGCCATATTATATATTAATGTGTAGGGCATTGTGTCTAGATTTCGAAACTAGTAATGTTTTAAATAGTTGTAAAATAAATGTAATACATTTTACAAAAAATTCCGTAAAAGATGTTTTGTTTGAAGCAAAAATCGCGAAAACAGCAATTTTTAAAAATTCATTTGTTTGAAGCAAAAATCGCGAAAACAGCGATTTTAAAAAATTCATTTTTGTTCAAGATGTGGTGAATTTTTTTAGCTATTTTTTCTTCTAGTTATTAGAAAACAGTACGAATTATTGATAACAGAAGAAACCTGTTTACCATATTTTGCTTTCTATTTTAGTATGTCAACAAAATAAAAAAAATTTTGGAGCTTAAGAGAATAATAAGCATTTTTCAAACCATTAAAAAAAATTGAATCTAAAATTTCTTTAAAATTTTTTCCAATGAAATTATTACCTATCGATCAAAATATTTCTATCTACAAAAAAGGAAGTATTTTTATTTTTTTCTATGGGACACAGCTTCGTGCGATGTAACTACACTATGAAGATTTTATCTCTTTGAACTTGGAATAAATATTAAAAAACTAAGCACTCCATTTCAAAACGCAAACAAGAACTTTTTTTTGCATAATTCTGTGAAAATCTTTTTGGCTTAAAAATTTTAACTTCTCTTTGAAAAATCTTACACAAATCTTTGGAATTTTTCATAAAATATTTCATTGTGTGGTTATAATTCGTAGCGGTAGCCTCTTTGGAAATCACTTCGACCACGCTCATGTTTTTTACTAGCCATTCCTGGAATTATTTACTTTAAATTCTATAAAGAAAATTTTTTTTGCTTAAAGGTTAAATTAACTTATAGAAAATATAAAATTGTAATAATAAAGGCCAGATAATTTCTGGTCTATATAAAAATTTATGAAGAGCTCAAAATATATAATTAATGATATCGATAAAGACACAAATATTCTTTTATATTCGTAAATAGCAGAAGCGGTAGATACTAATTTAAGAGATACCCAAAAAAAAAAAAAAAAATTAAAGGCATTCAATATCCGTTCCCCTTAAAACAAGATGGAATATCATGCTGCAAACCAAACTTGGGTCATAAGAATCTGAAAAATATTTAAGTATTTTTAGTATTTTATTTTTTTTTTATATTATCCAAGTACTCAGCTTATGAAATATTCTAATTTTTGATGTTTTTTATTTTGTGTGTATTTAGTTGTAGTCATAAACAGGGACATTGCATGTTTCTGATTGCGTGACTAATGAAGGCAGAAACAATATATACAAATATATCCGTTTTAGAGCTTTTTAAGAATTTTGGCATCGATTTGTTAGTGCATATTTTTGCACATTTTACCCTTCAGCATCTTGTAAAAATAGCACTTTGCAGCATTTTTAAGTTTTAAAGAGCATATTTAACATTTTTGGAGCATATTTTAATACATGTTAAATTTTCTAAAAGCCCTAAAATGCTTTCGAAGCGAACAAAATTTAATAAATTTTTTTTTTTTTTTTTTTTGAAGTTCTGGTTGTACACGCAGAGAAAAAATATGGTTGGGCATGGTTACGGCAACAACACTATGTTTATTGTAACAATATATTGTTGTCGTACACAAATAATTGTTATTTTTATTTAATATCAACAATATTATAGTTAATGTAAACATATCAATGTTTTTCGCAATTATGAATTTGAGTATTGTTGACCGAAAAATAATTATTTTTCTAACAACTTAATTATGATAACTTTCTAAACATATTATATTTCTCACAACCATATCATGATATTAAATAGCTATAAAATGATAACTTTCTATACATTTATCATATTATGTTAAAGATGAAATCAAACTATTTTTACTCTAATCATATTATGTGAGCGCCATTTGTAAAATAATTTTGAAGCAGTTGTGTCGTTTTTTTATTTGTGAGCGGTTAAACAATTAATAGATAAAATTCCATAAAAAAATAAGTTTAAAGAAATTAGAAAATTAAAATATTAGCGGAGTTCATTCAAGTATTAGTGATGTAATAGTGCAAATGCAAAATATCATATTTTTTTTGTAAAATCCAACAACAAAACACACAGAGATTTCGTTATATTTTATAAAAGTGCTTCGATATTTCATCAACATCTTAAAATGGACACGCGTTTGCCCATGAAAACCACAAATTTTTCATTTGCTCTTTTGCAAGCCACATATTGAACTCCGCTATTTGATTAACATTAAGAAAAATTGTAAAAGACCACAAAATAAAAAATCGATGCAAAAATATTTTAATTTATTTTGTATTTTTATGACAGCTATGAAAGGTGCTGTATAATAATATGATTGCTTCTAAATTTATTATGATTAACATGATGATAATATGATTACTTCTTAGCTTATTATGATTAACATGACAATAATATGATTACATATTACGAGTATATTTAGTCATAATATGATTCAATAATAATCTTAATATGGTGACTACAATCATAATTCTTATCATAATATGTTGCTCTTAGAATATGTTTATTACCACAACCATGTTTTTTCTTTGCGTGTATTTATATTGATTCTACACAGAGCATCGAGCATGTAGCCAGCGATGCCAACTTAGTGCTTTTGGCACTATTTATGGTGCTTTTTGATCCTTAGTGTCAAACTAAGAAAAAGCACTAACTTTGTGCTTCTTCAATTTTTTGTAAGTGCCTTTAGTGCTTTTTTCAATTTTTATTGTTTTTCTACCATTTTTTAAAACTTCGATTATATATGTATATAGAGGATGATTTAGATGAGCTTTGCTATTTGGGGTACAAGTTTGAGAAGGCCTGTAAAGATTATAAGATTTCAAATGATAAAAGAAAGTTGAATTCGTTTTACCAATAATCTTATTTACGAAGTTAGAGCTAGGAAATTTTACAAAACGTTGCACTATTTAGGGTTGGCAACATATTATTAAGTAATCGTAGTAAAAACGATGTATTTGTTTTAGGTAAACTTCTTTTTAAAGATTAAAATGGCTTGGAAAATATTAGGAATTGTAAATGGAAAAATAAACAACGAACATATCTTTTTTAGATAGAAGTCAACGATTTTAGTTGTCCAATTTTGTATTAAGAATTTTAAGTTTTCCATACTCTAACGCGGGCATTGAAAGAACATTTAGTTCGATGAACTACAGTAAATCCAAAAACGGAAGCCGATTCTTTACGTTAGATGTGGACTTCTTCGACATTATTCATGCTATAATGATTACACTCAACCATCTAATGTCTGTAGAGATCCTTCTTCCAATGAAACATAGAAAAAATCAAAATAAATATTACTTGAAAACTGTTTTATGGCCCAATTCAAACTCAGCTGATGATGATCCAAATGATTTGGATGATATTATTTTTTTGAAGATAATAATATATTATAGTATCTTCACTGTATACATTACAAATGTTTATATACAAATGTTATTATATTTATTATTAAATTTTTAATGAAATGATCCCACATCAACGCCGTCGCCTCTTTGTCAATATTGGAGGTATATAATATTCGGCACGGCCGAATGAAACTTATTTTGTGTTTAATTATATTGTAAAATGGCTTGGTGTTTTTTTACGCTTTTTTTGCTCGAAATAGTGTTTTTTTAAATTTTAAAGTGCTTTTTGTTCTCAAAAAGTTGGCATCACTGCCTGTAGCTTGTTTTTGTACTTCCCGCATCGTAAAATTTCTCACATGAATTGTGAAACAAAAGTTTCCATCGTTTCTCGATTTGTGAGAAAAAAGTGTTTCTGTATTTGAATGCGAAACAGACAACACAGGTTCGGTTTTAACTGGAATATTTCCAGTAATTAAGTGTAAAATAAAAGCGAAATGTCAACAAAAGAAATAAATATAAAAAAACAGGGCTGCCAGATTTGACGAGTTATCGTCATTTTTGTCCCGAAATTAGCAAACTGACGATTTGATGATTTTTTCTAAAAAAGTGACGAAAGCAAAAACAAAATCACAAATATTTAATAATTTTTTTGCTACTTTTAATAGAAATTCATATTGAATTTTTAAATTTCAAAAACTTCATATTTTGTGGCATTGAAAATTGAAAAAAACAATATGAATTTCTGTAGAAAGTAATAACAAATTTATAAAATATTTTTGATTTTGATTAATATCTTTTTTCAAGGCAGCTAAAATTTTTATATTTACCCCTATTGTGAAAATTGTCCTCGAAATTTTTTGTCTCTTCCCTGAAAAATGTATCGGCAACAGAAACACCTATGTGAGAAAACCCATTTTTTGTTTTAATTTGCACTGTTTTTGTCCCAATTCACTGGTTTCATGCGAAAAATTTTACGATGCGAGAAATACAGAAACGGGCTACTGGTTAACAGTTGGCTTCTTTGTTTAAAAGGTCTATCTATATCTGTATACCCAACGAATTGCTTTAATTTAACAATCTACATTTAATTAGATAATATGAAATATAATATCATTAAAATTACGTTGTGTATTTTACTCTCCGCAATTGGGCGGAGGACCTTTGCTCCTTAGAGAGCCCATAGAACCAGTATATATTTTGAAAAAGAAAATAAGCTGATGGCATTCATTTTTATAACTGAACTTGGTAAAATAAAACGTTCATGTCGGATTGTTTTTTAAGTCGAAAGCTTACGGCGGAAGATCTCGAAATTCTGTCTTAAAACTTCCGAAAATTTAAAAAATAATTTAATAAATTTCGCTACTAAGATGTATGCGGGCTAAAACATATTCTTTAAGATCAATATGGTACTTATTTATATAAATAATTTAATTAGGCTTCGTCCTTCTGAACTATTATTTTGTACGACATATTTTAATTGATATACCAGCAAATGGAGGACAATTTGAAAGCCAAAAAATACTTTTGATTATTTAAGTACGTTGATATTTATAAAGCGTAATATAATAAAATGAATGTTATTGCAATATGGGCAATTCCATTAAAAGGCAGTAAATAACGATTAAAAAAAAATAAATTAAATAACTAACATTAAAACAAAATTCTATGTTCTCTTGGAATTCCTTTAATGACAGAATTTAGAAAGCAAATGACAAATCTACTGAAATTAAATGTACTAAAGTCGAAGTCTTCAAAGTGTTTAAGTAACAAAAAAAAACAATATGAAACATTGTTAAGAAATTTATAGAGGTCATAAAAAATAGTAATGGAATTTAAGCGGCTTTATGTCGCAATAATATTACAAAGTCCAACGGCAACAGCCTTTTGGCTAATAAAGGTACAAATTCCTTTTAACTTTGTTCAACGGACAAGCATTAAATTTTAACTTTATCCTTATTTTTTTTTTTTAATCAAACATTTTTTTTTTTTTTTGTGCACTTTAAATTGAAGCGAGAAAGAATCTGAAGGAAAGGTACGAACGAGCAACTATAAATTTAATTGCGTTAACAATTTGTGTGTTCGCTTTATTTTACATTTTTGATGTCGAAGTCGATGCTGTTGTTGTACTTGTACTTGTTGTTGTCTTTTTTTTTTGTACTTTTACTTACTTCCATTCATTTATTTTATTTTTGGATTTTATTACAAACCCTTTTTCGGTTTTAATTAAAAATTAAAAGCAACATAAAGCAATGATTCCATTTATTTATGCTTAACTTGGCTATAACATGCAAATTATGTTTGTTTGTTAAAGAGAACTGGCAGACGAATATATTGAAATGGACAGACGGACGGACAAACAGATGATGTTGGCACAGAATGTATAATTTTATATGTCTTTAAAAGAGTAGACAGTATGGCTTCGATATTTTTAAAAGAAATATAACTTTTCTATTTCAATGGAAAACCTATAAAATGTTATCAAGATAAACGAGATTGTATTGTAGTTCTACAACTAAAACTGAATAAAGTTTTTATGCACTTGTTTCTAATTATTTTAAAAATCACAACACTGTTAAAAGAATATTATTTTGTGCGACTACGGGAAAAAGATACAGAAATCACTGCAATTTTTACTTGTTAAATTTTATGTTAATTTTGGTAAATAACTTTTTTTGTAGTCAATTAAAAAGAAAAGTAAATAAGTGGTGGTTAAATTAACATTTTTATAATAATGCAATTTTTGGTAAAAATTTATTTCAAGAAATGAAATTTATTTGAAAAACAATTCGCTTATTATTCAGTTTTAATAAGAAAACAAGTAAGCTTGAAATAATTTAATAAAATTTATTCATCTGAATTCGATTTTTAGAATGGGCCCTATCAGCTTTAAATGTCTCGTGTAATATTTCTCATTCCGGTTTCGCAATGTTGTTAGCGAACAGGGTAATTCGTTGTCATTCCTGAAGCTAAGCGTGTTTGCGGGAATATCGGAGCGCTGTTTGATTGTTTTCATAAAACAAACTGTTCCACTAGACTTCGCAAGAACTTATTTCATCTATCTATTATTTTCTACATATATTATATCTATCATTGTTAAATAACATTAACAATGGTCCTTTAGTTGCATTAAGGCACAACAGCACTAGTTAGAGGCATACTAGATAGTACTATAACTGCCTGTCCTTTCATTTAAACATTGGAAGACACACAGTGGGAGATTTTGAAAAAAAAATGAAAATGGTATCCTATAATTTCAAAATCGGGCCTCATTTTAATCTTTTGTTTGCAAAATACAAGACCAGTGTACGTCAAAAATTTAAAATTTTTAATTTCAAAGTCGGTTATTACGTAAACTGTTAAAGACAAGCTATGCATGTTTTTCAAATCTCGACTATTACTTTTCACCGAAAACTTTTTTTAAATCAGGCCAAGATGAAGATTTCTGGATTGTTTTTAGTTCTTCAGATACACCAAGTGCCCTTGGAAAACTATGAAGCCCCTGCTGATAGGTATTTACACCCTAAGCCCAAAACTTAAACTCGACTTCAAGTCTTTTAATTGCCACCAGATATTTTATTCGTATCGGATTAGCTGTTAACAAAATTACAAACTATTTCCACTTTTTTTCAAACTGTACAACATCTCAAATTTTGAATCTAAAAAACAAAAAACTCATGAGCAAGGAAACCACAAATATGCAATTGCATGCTTTTCCTTGTGCGACCAATGAAAGCAGAAAAAAAATCTATCCGTTTTAGATCTTTTTAAGAATTTTGGCATCGATTTGTTAGTGCATATTTTGGCATATTTTACCGTTTGGAGCATATTTTTTCATAATTAAGTTAAAACAGCCTTTTTGCAGAATTTTTTAAGTTTTAAGCGCATATTTTGCCTTTTTGAGGCATATTTTGATACATAGTCGATTTTTTTGTATGCCTCTTGTAAGCTTTCGCAGCAAATAAAATTTTTTATTTTTTCTCGAAATTTTGGTTAACAGATGGCTTTTCTGTTTTAAATATCTATCTGTGTACCCAACGTGCTGCTTTAATTTCGCCATCCACATTTAATTTTCACTCCAGAATGAAGACAAAGCAGGTTGTCATTCAAGATAATGTTATTTTAAACTATTAAATTTTACATAAAAGCTAAAATTAAGGAAAAAGCAATTATAAACATACGTTTTTGGCGATGTGTGCAATACATAGAAATCTGAACCAATCTCTTAGTACACCGATCGGATGAGTACTCTTTTTTTAAAGTTTTTTAACGATGCCCATCCGTCAGTCTGTCTGACCATATTTACCTTGTGCGCAAAGTACATGTTGCAATTTTGTACATAATTTGATAAAATTTAACCGATTACGTATTGTTTTTTATATTTATCGACCTTTTTCTACTATATTAATGTTTTTTGGGATTTCCAAACAGGCTTTCAAGGTCTTATTATTTCCTATATGTAAATAAAAGATTTATTTCATATTTTCCTCCGACGTTTCGTAGGCTGTTTTCCTACCTCTTCAGGGATTATTTTTATTGAAATCTGGCAACAACAAATTATAAAAAGCAATAATATTTAGTACATTAACATCAAAAATACAATAACATTTAAAGAACAATTTAACTTACATAAAATCTTGAATAATTTAAATGCGGTTTTAAACAATACACACAGTACAATTAAACACACAACTAAAGCAAAAATATAAATAAATAATTAATAAAAAATATCACAGTTTAAACTTTTCTTAATGCCAGTATCACAGTTGAAAATGAACCAAATTATAATATTGCAATCGTGTAATTTGCATTTGTTCGGTCTTTGTCATCTTTTTTGTTTACAGCTGTATTAAGTCTCTCCTGTATTCGTAGGCTTTCCAGTGTAAATCTTCTGTTTACCCTTCGCTCTACGTCTAGTACTTTAACATCGTTTAGATTTGGTGTGTGCTTATTACACTGGTTTACAGCCAAAAAATACCAATTGGGACCTCCTAAACACGAAAATCGCAGTAATTTTTTTCCAAAGTACCGTTTTTTAGATAACGGTACTTTTGCGTTTTTCGGTGTATGGTCCCACTCAAACCATTGTGGAGCCCAACCAAAAAGTCCGGTCGAAATAAATGGTATATCGTTAGAAAGGCAATCGAATGCCTTTTCCATCGATATGCTACAAATTTCTATCTGATAAGAAATGGCTGAGAAATGGCAGCTCAAAGTTCAAAAAATTACTATTTTTTACGTTTTTTTGAAAATTTTTTATTTTTATTTCGTTTTTTACTACGTTATATTAAATATCTGGAATGTTTTATTTCTTAACCAAATAGTATATTTAATTACCAACATTTTAAGCCAACAATTAAGCGTAAAAAAATCGGATGAAAAATTAGGTTTTTATTAAGGATTTTTTGGAACGACAATATTTTCATCTCATATAAAATTCCGTATTTTTTAAATCCATCAGTTTTAACGTATTTAAAAAACACGGAATTTTTTATGCCATTTATTTCGACCGGACTTTTTGGTTGGGCTCCACGAGGGTTTGAGTGGGACCATACACCGAAAAACGCAAAAGTACCGTTATCTAAAAAACGGTACTTAGGAAAAAAATTACAGCGATTTTCGTGTTCAGGAGGTCCCAAATAACTTATCTAGGCATGTGGTGTTCTTGGTATTTTTCCAAATTAAAAATTTGTAAAGCAGTGTTATCAATGCAATGTAGGGCTAAAGCTGTTGAGTATTTTAATTTGTGAATTTAAATTATGTTCGTTTATCCTAGTAGCTAAATTTCTTTGGTTGTTGTTTCGTCATTATTACCCTCACTCTTAATTTCGTACACAACATTGCTACGATCATATTTTTCAATTTTGGTTTTTGTTTGTGTAACTAGTGTGCTAATTGTTTTATTTGGTTTATGAGCTAATAATATTGTTTCATCTTCTATTATCTCCTTCATTTGTTTGCTCTCTGTCAGTTTTGATATATATGAGAGACTGTAAAATCGTTTGGTGATGCCAGATGTATTTAAAGTTTGCTCCCGAGTTTCTTCATTTGTTGCTTTGGTAATAAGGTTATTTATGATATTCATTTGATAATTATTAGACGTCAAAATATTTGTAATTATTTTTAAGTTTTTGTCCTTAAATTTAGTATCACTTAGTTGATCAACTTTTTTAATTTAATTTATGGCGGTATTGGTTTTTTGTTTCATTGGTTGTGTGGAGTGATAATTAATTAAACGGCCGGATGCGACCGATTTAGTAAGCCAATCCGTAATGAGTTTATTATCCTCTCTAAAGATTTTCATATCTAAGTAGGATATGGCATTATGTTGTTCCTTTTCAATAGTGAATTTAAGTTTCTTATGGTAGCCGTTAAAGGTATTTAATTTTTAATTACGATTTTAGTGTGGTTTTTTAAACGCAAATGTTGAATATTTTGTTTTTAAATCAGCAATATTTGATTTTTGGGGTATATTTTTGATAATTTTTAGGGCATATTTTCAAATTTTTGCTGCATATTTTATGGGCAAAAAACGCATTTTTAAGAGCATATTTCTGGTTTCCCTGCTCATGAGTTTTCTGTACACTTTCAAGTGCTTGCTTTTATTTAATTTGGTACAAGCTAGGCTGTTCAATTAATCGAGTTTTATTTTTGTTCGATTAAACATTTTTAACTTATTCGATTAAACGAATAACATTTTAAAATTAATTGATTAAATCCAAAAATGTTCAACTCCACGAGATATATTCTGACTCCTTGAAATCCAGCAAAAAACGCTCAGAGCTATGAATTAAATTTTCGGGGCTTGGTTATCGCTGAATTAAAATGTGGAACCACCACCTTAAAAAATTTATAATTTTGTTACAAAAACCAACATAAATAGTGGAACAATGCACGGAATGATATAAAATTTTCAAAAAGTTCGTTTTATTCGACTCGAAATCACACTGTTCAATTTCGTGAAGATCCGCCCATAACTTACCCTAGGCCCCATATAACCCCCACTCCTGGAAAACCGTTTAGTACGCCTACAACCGTAATAAATAATGATTTCATAACAAAATTTGTTACGTCACAGTTTTATAAGACTAGAAATTAAACTGTGAAATTTCGCTAAGATCGGTCCATAATTAACCCTAGGCCCAATATAAACCCTACTCCCGGAAAAAAGTACGCCAAAAACCATAATTAATGATGCTATCATAACAAAATTTGGCACGTCACAGTTTAAGTGGACTAGAAATGACACTGTGAAATTTCGTGAAGATCGGTCCATGATTTAACCTAGGCCCTATATAAACCCTACTTGCGGAAAACAGTATATTCTTCCAACTTAGCGTCCGTCATATGGCCAGAAAAAATGTCATGCAAAATTAACCTTAGATCCCATTTTTAGCGGCCTTCTGAAATTTACTGTAAGCGCTTAAACTACTTTAACCGCTGCTTTTAAATTTATTTATGTTTTTTTATAACAGAACACACTCTGCAGGATTTTGGGATGATGGGTTCATAACTTCCCATGGCTCCAAAATAAATTCCCCTCCTGAAAATCATTTAAGTTCGGCTTCAACTTTTACGAATCATGATATATAATACTGCTTAAAAAAAAAGCATAAAACTTCTGATTTAATATATGTCTAAACAGCAAACAATTTTAATGATGTCTGTTTTTAGAAAGATAAATAAATAATAAATAGATATCATAAAGATATCACTCCTATAACATTCGAGCTGTCGGTAGAGGGTATCAAATATTCTGCACAGCCGAATATAGCACTCTCACTTGTTTAAATAAAACTTGTCAATGTAGCTCCAAATTGTTGCTTGACTTTCGGGCACTTAGATTTTAAAACAATTAATATCACTTTGGATTTTATGTAACTTTTCACTGATATTCCATCCTTGGCTATTCTAATGCCAATAATTTCCTCAAGAGTATCGATCGAAGTATCTTGTTTAAAATATTTATTCATTCAGCAAATTTAAAAAACGACCCTGAGATGAAAGTTCAAAAAAATATTCCATTTTATCTCCTTAATTTTTAAAGTATCCATTTAACCTCAAAACTACGGCAATTTTGTAAATAATTGAATTTAAGTTATCGTTCGATTTCAATCTCATTTCATTTTGATTTCTAGAACATACCCGATAAAATTATATAAATTTTAGAGTTAACATTCCTTCGTCGTTTTTTCTTTTGCGAAATGAATTATTAAAATGGGTTGAAAAAACTTTAAAAAAATATAAGCTAAATGACTCACTAAACATGACAATTTTTTTATACCCTGCACCACAATAAGTTGTGAAGAGGGTAAACTAAGTTTGTCATTCCGTGTGAAACTTTTTTATTATTCATCTCAGACCCCATAAAGTATATATATTCTGGGTCCTTGAGTAATTCTAAGTCGATTTAGCCATGTCCCTCTGTCTGTCCGTCTGTCCTTCTGTTGAAAATACGCTCACTTTCGAAAAACTCAAGAAATAAACAAACTTGCTGTCAAATAGCTTGTAGTTCTCCTAAGGGGTTGGGGTTGAAATCCAGCAAAATCGGTTCAGTAGGATCAGAGCTATGAATAAAAATATGGAACCACCACCTAAAAAAATTGATAATTTTGTTACAAGAACTAACATAAATGGTGGAAAACTACACAAAATGATATAAGATTCGACTGGAAATCACGCTGTAAATTTTCGTGAAGATCCGTCTATAGTTTAACCTAGGCCTCATATATACCCTACTCCCGGAAAAGAGTTTAGTACGCCTAAACCTGTAAAAAATAATGCTGTCATACCAACATTTGGTACGTCACAGTTTTGTAGGAGTAGAAATGACACTGTGAAATTTCGTGAAGATCGGTCCATGATTTACCCCAGGTCCCATAAAAATCCCACTCTGGTAAAATAATTAAATACGCCCAAAGCCGTAGCAGATATAGATTTTGCAGTAAACTTTCTTCCAGCTTAGCTTCATATGCCCAACAAAAAATGTTATGCAATTTTGTGATATACAGTCCATAATTTTCCTAAGATGCCATTTTATCAGCCTTCTGAAATTCACTGCAAACGCTAAAACTAATTGCTCCGCTGTATAGAAATTTATGTTTTTTTATACCACAAATCACTCTGCAGAATTTGGGATGATTGGTTCATAGCTTACCATGGCTTCAATATAAATTCCCCTCCTGAAAATCATTTAAGTTCAGCTTAAAGTGTTACGAATAATTATATTTTACTCAAGCTATTTAAAATTTCTAAAAAAAAGCATTAAACTTTCTTATTGTCGGTCAAATAGGTCTAAACTGCAACCAATTTTAATGCAGATGCCTGTTTTTATAAAGAAAATAATAGTAAATAGACATCATACAGATATTTCTCCTAAAACAATCGAACTGTCAGTGGAGGGTATCAGAGATTCGGCACAGCTGAATATAGCGCTCTTACTTGTTTTTTTTTTTAATTCCAATGGACATATACATTTGGTTTGTTTATTCGACTTTAATTATGATTCGATTAATCGGTGTAAATTCTTCTGTTGATCCTCTAATCGAAATTATTCGAACACTTAATCGTCTTAAATTGTTCGATTAATCGACGAACATCCTACATTTCTGTTATTGTCACCCAATGTCTCAAACCCATTCTCTGAATTTTTTGGCAAAATACCATCAGCAATAATGACTTATGGAATAGAATACTATTTACTCCGTTGGAAGTAGATATACGCCTCAGGCTATTACAGTGGCTGGGACTTACCATGAGAAATCCAACGAATTATAGGAATCTAAAAGAACCGGAAGCCTGGCTTACTCCCGAAAACGTCAAATCGTGATGGAGCTGCGAGAGCATAACTTTACCTTACGAAATAAAGTGCTGGACGACTGATAGAAATGAATGGAATGATTTTATTGAGACCCTACGTTCCAGCGGTTTTTAGAAGTGATATAAAAATAACTATCACAAACTATTGTTCGTACGGTGTTCCCACAGTGGCAAACAATTTTTTGGATGACACTTTCTCTAAAGGTGGTTTCATCCATGCGTTCCGAACAATATTTTTGTCCGGAGAATAATTTTTTTACTGAGAGCAGTGTTGCCAGAAGTAGGGAAAAATCCCTACATGTAGGTATTTTTGATACTAAAATAGAAGCATAGGGAAAATCGGACAGATTTTTTGTAATCTCCAAAATGTAGGGATTTTTCGTCATATCGCATTATTTATGAGATAGATGCAGAAAAAAAGTTTTTTTAGTAATATTTTCGGCTCCGTGCAATAAGTCCCAAGGAAAAAATGAAATTAGACCCAAAAATTTTTCATACAAATGTGGGAGTAATTTCATTATGAAATAGCTCCCAGCCCTCTCGGTTTTATTTCATTTTTTTGGAAGTTATTTCATTTTTTGCCTGGGAGTTATTTCATAATGAAATAAAATCCAATTGAAATAAGTCCCCGAAAAAATTAACTTGGAAGTTATTTCATTTTATTTTGGTATTCGGTGTTATTTCATTTGCTGTGGGAGTTATTTCATTTTTTCATTTTCAATTATTTGCAATTTCTTAAAATTGTTAAAAATTGTAAACGGTATTTATAACTGGATATTTCAAACTATTTGAATACAATGACTTAAGTTTATCAAAGAAGAAAATTTTGCTAATTGCAATTGCAGTGTCTTATGGTTAACGGCTACGCAGTGAAGCTTTAGTTAGCGAAGCCGGTGTTTGTTAAACCATAGAGGAGAAAATCCTTGCGCCCGGCCGAAGGCCGGCTATGCAGAAAAGCTTTAGTTAGCGATGCCGTTGTTTGTTATACTATAGAGTATAAAATCATTGCGCCCGGCCGAAGGCCGGCTATGCAGAGAAGCTTTAGTTAGCGAAGCCGGTGTTTGCTTTAGTTAGCGAAGCCGATGTTTTGTTATACCATAGAGGAGGTAATCCTTTTACCCGGGGTGCTTAAACTACAGGCAGTTGCCATTGCAGGAGGTCAGGATATAATAAAATGCCCCATTTGTTGTCAAAATGTCGAGGACTCAATGTTAGTTTTTTGGTAACCTAATATGTAAATATTCAAGTAAAACGAATACATACATAATAAATTTCTTTGGAAGTTGTTTCATTTTTTTGTTGGGTCTTATTTCATTTCTTTTCGATGGACTGTTTTTGGAAGTTATTTCATTAATGTCTTTAGGAGTTATTTCATTATAAAATAACTCCCAAAAGTTGGGGTTTGTTTCATTTAAGACTTGGAAATTATTTCATTTTTTTGGGATTTATTTCTTTTTTCCAGTTTGGGACTTATTTCATTGATTTTGGGATTTAATTCATTGGAAGTTATTGCACTGGGACTTATTGCACCTGGGAGTTATTGCACGGAGCCATATTTTCTTGTTCAAAACGGTTGAAAAATTTTATTTTCCCTAAAATCGCTTTAAACTTTATTTCCGGAGTTGTTTGTGGTTTCATAAGTTGGCGGCACTAGCATGTATGTATATGTATGTTCAAGATTTAATTGAATTAAGTTAAAAGTTCAGACATATGTTTTATTATTTTTTAGATTTGTATTTATTTGCAGTCAAAGCCTTAATATACATATTCGAATAAAATTTATTTTTTATAACTAATGTTTTTTCTTCTGTTTAAATGGCAATAATGCGAAAGGATTTTTGTAGGGGAAACTTTTTTAACGTGTAGGGAAAATCAGATTTTTTTTAGCATGTTCAGGTATTTTTATCGAAAAATCCACTGGCAACACTGACTAGAGTGTTCTGCAGAACGACTCAGCTATTTCGGAAAATTTGTCCGGAACAAACAATTATACAAAATGACAGCACAACTAGCAAACAACTTAGATTGAATTGTTTTCTAAAACGCCCGGGAGACTATCAAATAAATACATCAATCACATAGTTGTGTGCGTGCAGTCGTTCTTTTTCGGGTACGCATACGCGTTGTCGGCAATGCTTGATGAAAATCAAAAAGTTTTGATTTTTTTATTTGATGGCTGATTATTTGATAGTCTCCAGTTGTGATTGACAAAAAAAATTTTATTTGCTTTGTGTATGTTGTCATGTACGGAAGAAAAAAAAATATAAATACTTGACATTGTTTGAAACGAACCCTATGAAATCAAAATTACAAATGTTGATTGACGGGTTTATTTGTACGTCTCCAAAAAAGCCTTAAATAAACGACACTAACACATATGCACTGATTGAAGGGTTTATTTGAAAGTCTCCAGAGCCCTTAAAAGTGTGTTTAAAAAAATGGACGAAAAACACTATGTATTTGTTTATTTAATTGTTCAGCAAAAAAAAAAAACAATTGTTGTTATATAAATGCATATACTCCATATGATCTGGAAGCTCAATTCAACTTTTTTTCAAAAATTTAAAAAGTGGCATCTCAGTTTATTTTGTTCTGAACAAGAATAAAAAGTTACCCCAAGGTACATGTACACAAGGTAGACTCGTTAGCGGACAGACATAAGCCCCAATTGTGAAATTCGTGTGTATGAGCCAAAACTTTTACATGTGTGCGTTAAATTGTTTTTATTTTATATGAAGACAATTTTGACAAGTCGTGTATTTTTATAGAGCAGCATGTCTACACTGCCAAATGAGTCTAGCTTCTTTTTATGTACCTTGATTAAACCAATTCAAGAAAAAACTTGCTGAACACAATAATTTATCACTTTCTCAAAAGTAAGATGTCAAACTCATTATAAAAACAATTTTGTCCGGACATTAACTTAACATTTTTTGCACAATTTGCATTCATGTTTTATCAATGTTATTCTCACTGCTTTAAGGATAAAAGGAATATATTGCGTTAACATAGTTCGTCCGTGGATTAGAAATAATTTCTCGTCTACTAACAGTTCTCCAGATAGTTGATTATATTTGTGAAAGTTGAAGTGTATATATGTACATTAGATTTGTTAATTATTTGCCTTTCAACTCTGTTCGAATAATTCAAATAATTGTTTTTGTTCTTCCGATCAAACGGTTAAATCTAAAAAATTATTCGATTAATCGATGAGAAAAACGAATAAAAAAATTATTTTTACAAAAAAATTACTATGGAAAATCTTTCATTCCATCCGCTATGACTTCTTTTTTTATGCATAAAATTTTTCATCTTAACTCCATATCGTTGTATTACTTAAAGGCATTGTAACACCCTTAATTCCTTAATACTCCGTTAATACTCTGGATTTTGGAAAGGCGTTGGCAGACCTACCATCTTCAGCCAAACTTCTGTCTACAATTTCTTCTATAGAACAGCCGCTGTCTCTCTTAATGTATTTTACCATCGAACAAAGTTTGGCATTTCTTGATGTCGTTGGATTATCTTCCACTAAATCGCTTTCAATGGTAATATTTTGACATTTACGCAAATGGTAAAGATAATAATATAATAATAATAATAATAATATAATATAATAATAATATAATATAATAACAATATTTTCTAGTTACTTTCAAGATAACTCGAAATATTCTGATTGCATCAATGCATGTCCGTGCTCAAATCATAAAGCGCCAAAAGAACTGTTAGAATCAATTGTCAACTCGTATTTTTAATTTTGCAACGAACGAGTTTTGCAACTCACCTGCTAAATTGTTTGTTAAGATTTGTTTAATAAGAACATAAAATACATTTTTGAAATACAATGAGTACTCAACATGGGCTATAGCAACAAAAGTTTTTAACTTGCCTACATTTTGTATAAAATCTCTTAAAACGTATGAGAATAAACCAAATTCTAAGCTTTTTATTTAATTTATTTTTTAATGAAAAAATTGCTGTATTAATCGACATCAATTAATCGATTTATTCATTATTCGAAAATCGTCGTTCTAAAATTATTCGAACGAGAGTTTGGTTTCGAATTATTCTAAATCGGTTGACAACTCTAATATACATAGAACAATTATGATTATTTTTACCAAAGCAAGGAATTTTACAACATGAAATTAATTAAAATTTATTGATAATTTTTATTCTTGGCTGAGCTGAAGCTGGAACTCGGGTTGAATTAACGTTTCGAGAATAACCACATTCTCATCATCAGAATTCTTTGCGTTTTACCACTGCGTTGCCTGCCAGCCAACAGTCAAACATCAATATTTAACCAAGTGTATTTTTGGTTCGAAATTTGCTGTAATTAATTATCATTTTTAATTTTATATAAATGTTTCTTCTTTTCTAATGAAGGTCATCTGAGGCTTTGTATTATGGAGCGACTGTGCTGCAGTTCGCCATCTGCTGCTCTTCGAGTAAGTCAAATAATTTATTTCAAGTTTCAAGGAAGCTACTGAAAAAACTAGAGATCTGTGATTGAGAGCTTCACCTTTTTCTGCAAAAACTCTACAATTGAGGACAGCACATAAACATCAATTATTTTTTTAGTTAACCTTCATAAGGTCTTCGGGTCAAATCTGACCCATTTTGAAATAAAAGTTAAATTTTTTCTTAGAGTGAATGACTTATATTTTTTATATTTCATGACTTTTATTTAGTTTTAAATGCCAACAACTACGTTAGGTTTTAAGAAAAAAATATTGGCGAAAAAATATTTATAAAATTCTTTACACTTAAGGTTTATGGGTCATATTTGACCTGTAGCAAAATTCTTGAATCTTCGTTAGCAATTTCCAATTGTTATTTATTTTTCCACCTCCTGTGACATGCGTTATTTTGAAGTTTACAAATAATGCAGGTAAATGTGTATTTGGTATTGATTGGACTGAAGTGGCGACACCAAATTTTCGCATTTATTGGTTCTCTAGTTAGCATAATTGTATAGATCAAATAATGAAAGTACAAAAATTTTGTGGGACGTTTCGGAAGGAAAAACAATTTTTAGAACAATCTTACCGTTGAACAGAGTCAAAAACCTTTCGAGAGTACTAAGATTTGACAACAAGGATTCTCGCAGTGAACGCCAAGTTTTAGAGAATTTTGCGCCGATACGAGAGCTATGAAATCTATGAGTTGATTAGTTATGCCTGGAATATACAACCGTATGCAGGCAAATAAATAGAAGCTTTGCCTAAAATATACAAATGTTTGCATGTAGTTCTTGCTTTGAATGTCGGTTTAAAATGTCACAGTATGACTGCAGACAATTGTTTTACATCGTACTAATTGGGACAAAAATTGCTACAGAATCAAATTACTTAAGTAAGAACTATATATTTAAACAATAATGAATTGCCACCAGAGCTTTTCGCAACTAAACACCAGAGCTTTTGGCAACTAAAGGCGGTCATTAACATCAGCTAAACATGGCAAGAACGAAAACTGTTTTGCCAAACGTCGACATTTCTTAGTAAATTTCTGTTTTCAACTTGCCGCGCCCTATATCAAGCAGCCAAAAACATTGCCCAAAGACTAATTTTCACGAAAAACTGCAAAAAGTGCATGTAATAGCTGAGCAGGAACAGCACCCGTCATCTTTAACCAAAACCTAGGAAAAAATATGTTTACCAGTCAAAAATAAGTCGTTGCCAATTATGTCACAAAACACATACCACCACTTTATGTTAAATATACTTTTGTATTTGCAATAAATTTGAAGACCTTATGAAGATTAATAAACAGAATAAACTCTGAGACTAAATATGGGAGTGAGCGTTGACAGCTCAAGATTAATTAAAAGGAAACAATTGCTGCTAAAGTTTAAGAGTCGAATTTTTTTTATCGTTATTGAAACATCAGCAACAGTATTTCTGCGCAGGGCGTCTCTTTATTTGTTCTACTTGTTCCCGCTGTATCATTTTCGAATTTCCAGGAATAATATTTTCGAAATTCCTGACTGCTTTTTACGGGAAATTTCGACAATTTCCTCTTCAAGTTTTCAAACACACTTTTAACTCTAATGCCCGTTATTTTTACAAAAAGAAAGCTGGTCGTGTTCGTACCTAACAGTTATCTTTTACTATTTCAACGTTCATTTCGCCTTCGTGTTTTTACCTTAAGTTTCCTTTAAAAATATGGAAGCTTTTACAACATAGATTTCTATACGTAGCTACACTTCTTTTTGTAGAAATTACGACTCTAAGTGACAGTTCCCGTCGTGTAAGAACGCCCAGTTCAAAGCGCCAAGACAAAAGGAGAGAAAGCAAGGCACTGGTCACAGATAAACACAACAACATCTCCAACGGAGTGAACAAATTATAATTAAAAAAAAAAAAATACATATGTAAATAAAAACCTTAAATAAAACAAACACTTAAGCTTGAACAAACAAGAACAATTAAAACAAACAAGAACAATCAAACAAACAAACAAAATTAATCCAGTGCTAACATACCTTAATAAATTTGTAATTTTAAAGTTTAAAGAATCTCTTAAGTTTTAATCAGCAAACCACCAAACAAGTAAGTATATTCAATCCCGTTGAATACAATATTAGCTGATATACGACACCGCTGTTGTATCCTACACACATTTATTACATTTCGTGTAATAAACTATTTTAAATATCTACTTCGGTCACACCATGTAGAAACAACAATTTTCCAATTTACGATTGGAAACTTGTTTATGGTCCTTCGAGCCGTCGAAGAGTCAGTAATTAAATTTATTTTAATTTCGTTAAAAAATAAATAAACTGAAAATTTTTATTGTCTTCTAAAATTTGTTTACTACAAAACTAAAACAGTGTAAATATCAGCTAAATATTGATTTCACAAATATTTTATTTGTTTTAAAATTATTGTGCTGTTTTTTTGCTTATAATTTGGTGGAAGTTTTTTTTTTTCTTATTTGCATTTTTCTTAGTTGAAAGATCTCTCTTTTTTAATTACGCTAGTTCACAGCCATATAGTATATACATACATATGTACATAAATAAAGAGAATAAAGCATAAGAGAAAATAAAAATTTCCTTATTGTAATTGTTGTTACATTTATTTATGTACCCTACACGTAAGAGGATAATATCGTTAGTACAACGTTCAGTTTGTACAAAACATATTTTGTTTATGCAAAAACAGATATCAGATTATCTGACAGTTTGATTATTCATACCGTGCACCCTACATTAAAACGTTGGTATTTTCAATTGTATTTGTACTTACGGTACATACAGAAGATTTAGGAAAAAGTGACTTTCGGTAATTAGTTGTTAAAATAATAAAAAAGCAGATTTATTTTTGGGATTTCGTTATCAATAATTATTTAAAAAATGAGTTCAGTTACTTGTGGTAGATTCACTTATGAATCTGAGAACATTATAAATGTTTGCAAAAGGTTTTCAACACTTTGTTTCGAAGACTTGACCGAATCTCTAGTTGAAGCTAAGATGCAGACATTAGATGAAGATTGGCAGTCACTCCGCCGTGCCTATGAAGACGTCTATTTGTCTGAAGATGGAGTTGTCGGTGAAGACTTCAAAAAAGATGCGCGGTCTAAATATGAAACAAGCAGGGATATGTACCAGCAAACTAAAGCTGAAATGGTCGATTTCATTAAGTGTTCAGGGATTTCTACTGAAAATTAACAAAGAGAAAATGATCCGAATAATTTATCGGCAAATGGCCAACTTAATTACCATCCACTGAACATCCAATATGAAGCGCCAGTTTTTGGTGTTAACGTCCCTCCGTGCGATGCACCAGATTTTCAAGGTTCTTATGAAGAATGGCCTTCATTTAGGGACATGTTCACTGCTGTTTATATCAGCAAAGTACGAATGCCAGATGTTCAGAAATTGTTATACTTAAGAAGAAAAGTAAAAGGTGAAGCAAGTTCTATTGTAAATAAGTATCCATTAACTAATGATGCATTTTCGTTAGCATGGGGAGCTTTGCAGGCTCGTTATGATAACAAACGTGTTCTAGTTGATACTCAACTGAAATCTCTTTTCAGTATTTCTCCTGCTAAGTTTGAATCGGCTGAAGCGATTAATAACATACAGACTACCATTAGCGATGCTCTTTCAATGTTGTCTTCTAATGTAGTGGAGGTAGGACATTGGGATCCCATTTTGGTATATTTGTGCTCCACAAAACTGCCAACTGAAACGTTAGCACTCTGGGACCAAGCTCTTGTTTCGCACACGATTCTACCTTCCTGGTCTCAAATGGAACAGTTTCTTATAAAAAGACACAGAGTTTTAGAGCGCATAATGAGTATTACAAGAGATACGTTTCAGAACACTCAATTTTCTATTGATTTTAATGACGTCCAAAGCAGTCAAAACCTGCAGGCTCAGAAGTTTAAATGCATATTATGTTCAAAAAATCATAATTTGCGAGTGTCTTCAACATTCTTAAGTTTTTTCCTAAAGCAAAGAAATAGTTTTGTTTCACAAATCAACATTTGCAAAAATTGTCTTTCTCTATCACATAGAGTTTCTGATTGCAGTAGTTGGTATAGATGCAATGAATGTGGTAATAAACACCATAGTATACTCCACATACAAAATAATGAGTTAAACATTCTGAAAGAATCTAGTTCAAACGATTCTACGATTAACTCATATCATACGATTCCTAGTTATACAACTACTAACAGAGTTACAGATCGCTTTGATCAAGTAAAAACACCATGTTGTCCTAAGTGTACCCCTCAACCAACAACTACACAGACGCTCTTGTCTGTAAGCCAAAATAACACGTTATTACCGACAGCCCTGGTCGAAGTAATATACGCAGGAAAAAGGCACACAGTTCGGGCCTTAATAGATTCGGGTTCAAAATCATCCCTTTTGACCGAAAAAGTCTCCAAATATCTCGGATTAAACACCGAAAGCTCAAATGTAAAAATATGCGGAGTTGGTGACGCTGTAGTTGCAAGAGGTCTTAAAGTATGTGATGTGACTTTATATGCCAAAAGTCATGAAATACAGCTTAGCTCTAAAGTTATAATTTTTCCACATATAACTAATTTTATGCCTGATGCCATTTCATCTGTTACCGATATTTCCGATATTAGTGAAATTGATTTGGCGGATCCTAATTTCTTAGCACCTAATGAAATTGTTATGATCTTAGGCAGTGATATAATTCCACATGTCATTCTTGATGGTATGAAAAGAAATATATTAGGAAGTCTGATCGCTCAGAATACCATATTCGGTTGGTATATATTTGGTCCGTTATTAGCAAACAACAATGCTCACGTGTCTTAAAATAATATATCTAAACCACCGAAAGCTAACTTAATTCCATTAAGTACTAATTCACCTACCGGAAATCCTCATGTATCTGTAGATAATACATTCAAAATACCGAATTCTAACTTAATCCCATTCAGTAATAATTTATATACCAATTCCTTATTGGTAAAGAAAATTACTTTTTCTTTGCCTAATAAGTCAGAAGATACCAGACTTCTAGAAGACGCTCTCAATAACTTCCCCCCCGTAGGCTGGTATACGCCAACTAAAATGCGTAACATTTTTTGTTTAATATCAGGTGTGTTAACAGCAATTGTTAAACTTAAAATCTCTCATCTGTTGAATTTAATATTGAATGTTTCAACCCGGGAACAAACCTGTTTGCTATTACAGAAGTCAAGAAGATTTCTTCTATTTGTTAATAGTTTGAAGCAAACGTATACACAGGTCAAAAGTGTTCAGTGTGTTAAAAGACAACTCCTTTTGTCTTACACTTTTGCGTCGCAGCAATTTATTGGCCAACGGTTAACATTTTCTACACAAGTGTGGTTTCATAAGTTTGCGCAGTTGCAATGTGATAAGTGTGATCAACGAAAATTAAATTTGAGTAAATGGCAAAGATATACGACCATATCTAAATTAATGCAAATATTTGTATCAGACTTTTTATTTAGCTCACTCCTTTGTTCCATGGGAATTTCTACCAAACACCTTTTCAAGGTGATTTTATTCAGAGCTATACATTGTAACCAAACGCCCATTTCTAACTTTTCCGACATTAATTTAATAGTTTTGCATTTCTCGTATTGTTTAAGGCCATTTTAGACTATAATACTTTGTGTTAAGACATGTCAAAAACTTACAAATCATTCATAATGTATAATAGTGTAAAACCATTTTGTAATGAAATGTCAAAAAATACGTAAAGAAATTTGGCAGTCGTATGGTTCTCTCTATTTTTTGAAATTTTTCTAAACGATTAGATTTTTCATTTTATCAGAATTGTGTTTTTACAAAAGCACAAGAAGAAAATCAGGGATGGAAAATTAAAATTTTGTGCACAATATTCACTATTATTTTTTCTAATAAAAAATTGCAAAACGATAAAAAAAATATAAAATTTCAAGTGAATTCTTTTAAAATTTAAATAAATCACAAATATTTGTTGTAAAAAATCGTTAAATACGGTACACAGACGAAAAAAAAAATAAAAAAATATGATTGTATCAACTTATCCACCCTAGAAGAAAATAAAAAAACAGCTGTTGAATAATTTGCCGGCCACATCAAAATAAAAATTATTAAATATTAAATAAATATTAAAAATAAAGCAAAAATATATCTGAGGACCAAGGTGCAAGTTTAAGTGTGCAAGTTAGTGAATAATACGCCAGCTTACAATGTTCCAATGCTTAATAAAATGTTTTTTCGTCTTTATTTTGTAATCTAAAGTGGATCTCATAAATCACAAAGATTTTACTTTTTATTTGAAGTGTGATAGTGTAGAAGCAAAATGTAATGAAAAAAAATTTCTCTTTGATTTTTTGACAATCAGACCAAAAATCATTTCATTTTGTAAGACCAAAAGTCTTAAGACTTGTGTGATAGTGTAAAACAGCCTTTAGCTATATACTATGATTTCTATTGGAGCAGGCTACTTATCAATATACTAAGGTTGAGCAAAGGTTCGTCAATGAACCTATACGAGTCAATTTCCCAAATTGAAGTCAGTTACGTTTCTCTACTTCAGGGTAATTCATACTGTAAAGTTACTAATCTAATTCAAATTCTCTTGCATAGTTTGTGTCGTATTTCAAATCGTCTGTACCAACGATACTGCTGTTCTCTTCTGTTTTCTTATTTCTTTTCAGATAAATATGAATTGAGCAAGCATTTCGCTATGAACAGTTTAATTAAGCAAGCGCTAATGTTCCATACACCAAAATGCTGCTTCCCTAATAAGATGACTTCCGGTCGATGTTCTCAACATTGCACCAGTGCAAGGGGGCCGCCATGTCGAAGATCGATCAGTCGCTATCGCCCGCATTATAAGCGACCTGATCGACCTCGACTCTAAGTGACAGTTCCCGTCGTGTAAGAACGCCCAGTTCAAAGCGCCAAGACAAAAGGAGAGAAGGCAAGGCACTGGTCACCGACAGATAAACACAACAACATCTCCAACGGAGTGAAAAAATTTTAATTAAAAAAAAAAAAAATACGTAAATAAAAACCTTAAATAAAACAAACACTTAAGCTTGAACAAACAAGAACAATTAAAACAAACAAGAACAATCAAACAAACAAACAAAATTAATCCAGTGCTAACATACCTTAATAAATTTGTAATTTTAAAGTTTAAAGAATCTCTTAAGTTTTAATCAGCAAACCACCAAACAAGTAAGTATATGCAATCCCGTTGAATACAATATTAGCTGATATACGACACCGCTGTTCTATCCTACACACATTTATTACATTTCGTGTAATAAACTATTTTAAATATCTACTTCGGTCACACCATGTCGAAACAACAATTTTCCAATTTACGATTGGAAACTTGTTTAACGGGCATAAGGGCTAAAAAATCTGAGCAAGTTAAACTCTATTTTTGGTTTTAAATTTGTTTAAACCAACAAATCTATAAATCACTAAACATTTAAACAGTCTTTAAACGCATAAAATTGACGTTTAAACTACCAATACAGACCATATGAATTTGATAAGATTTATCGTAGTGCTGCCACATGTAATTTTTTTAACTACATATAATACATGGGACACTGATTTATAGTTGCTGAGCTTAAACTACATTTAAATTCAATTTTAATCTAACTAAACCAGTGTTTAAACCATAAGTGATTTATTACCCATAATTGGCACAAAATGCCAGTTTATTACTGTCAAAAAAAAAATACATTTTTCGTACCAAAAGAAATTTTTACGCATCTTTCCGCAATTTTATAAGCTAAGCTCTGTTTTCATTTGTCAAGACAGGCTCTAGGATAGAAAAATTGGTAAATTTTAACCTAATTGACACATCTAACCATATAACGTATATGTTAATAATATGGAAGTTTAAAGTAGCGTAGTAGTAAGTGTTAAGGAGCATAGGGCCTCAATAAAGTCTTCAGTATCTTTAGATAATGTGATGAAATTTTATATTTTCTGTTAATACAACAGATGAACGTTTTCCTCTTTAATAAAGAGTTTGCTTTCAAAATATGTATGTGCAAAAAATCTATGTATTTGATGTGCAAACTACGTCCTTTTTAGATCCTTCTATCTTACATTAAATCTTTACAAATAAATATATATTGATTCATAAAAAGGCATCATCATGGTCGAAAAGTACATTTTAAATAGTTGGTACATAATCAGAAAAACATTTTCATTCCTTAAAAAGATAAATAAAGTAAAACGTATAAATTTGAAAAAAGCGAAGACCTAAATCTTTATTAGAATCATAAACCAAAAGCAAGCTGAAACATAAAAAAACAAACGATATACTTTTTCCTGATTAAGAACATTTATTTGCTTTAAGACACTATTGTTTTACAATAATTAGCTAAATCTTATATACTTCGTCATATTATTCTTCACATAATGTTTGCATTCCCAAGAATGGATAAAGTCCAGTATATAAGAAACTATATACCACTCCTTAATAAATCATGTCTTAGTCATACATTTTATTTCATTATTATGTTTGGCAAATCAATCTTTTTTACATTGTGGCATTATTGCGCATTGAAGTTAATATTTAATAAAACACAATGTTTTACTCCTTAAATTTGTAAATGTTTAATGATTTTTAGTAATTATAAGTTGTCACGATTCAACTTTATTATCTTGTACGAAATAAATAAAAAGCTGTAACACATTATTATCAAAAAAGTTCGCATGTTTTACAATATTTATCACAGCCATACCATTTTAATAATTAATTATTTTTACCTCAATCATCAGCTCTTTGCTAGTTCATTGCACAGTGGTACAGAGATTATTAATAGTTTTTCAACTTTGAATTTCTATTGATAGTCTTTATATGCATTTAGTTAAAACTAAAGCAACTTGTTAAAGTAAGATTCAAGTTTTTTGTATTGATGTCAATTCAACTAACAACAGTTTAATATAAAACTTTAAATAGTCTAGGTTGTCACTAAAGAATCTGGGGGCTAATTACGGCATTCGATATCGATCGAAATTTTCATTTAAATTCGATCGATATCGAATGTCATAATTTATTTATTTATTTATTTATTTCAGTCTATGGAAAACAAAGTTCCTTACAGACTATGCAACTAACCTGACATAGAAAAATATATTACAAAGTAAAAAAAAAAAAAAAGGTAATAATTGGAATATATACAATGTTGCATTATACATATATAAAAAATTTTATAAAATACTCAAAAGAAATAACTTAAAATTATCTTTTGATGTGCAAAATTCAATATGCGATTTAGATTTTTTTGAAGGCATATATTAATATAATGAAATGCTCTCGTTAAAGTGCCATTAAGAGCATAATTAGTACGATGAACTGGAACTTTAAATGTGTCAATTATCCTCAAGTTTCTAGCTGGTATATTGAATGGTATTAAAGACAATAATTCAGGACAATCAACCCTTGAATTAATTATATGATATATGAGTAGGATAGACTGTAATTTTCTACGGTATTCTAAAGTTCTCAAGCCAATAAGAAGACATTTAGACTCATAAGGAGCAAAATGGAATTGAGTATGTGAGCGTAAGGCATATTTAATAAACACACGTTGTACTCTCTCAACACGAGAAATGTGAATAGCAATATAAGGACTCCAGATAACTGAAGCATATTCTAACTTTGATTTAACAAAAGATGTATAAATATGCTTAAATGTGTATGGGTCATGGAACTCAAAACAATTCCTTTTTAAAAAAGCTAACGTTTTATAAACTTTAGGAATAATAAACTCAATATGGGAAACAAACGACATGGATGAATCAAAGACAACAAACACCTAAATCAAGCTTGGATTCTACATTGTTAAGATTAACACCATTAAGATAAAACTTATTCTTAATAGGACTAAATTTCCTATAAAACGAAACATGAAAGCATTTTTCAACGTTTAAGTTAAGCTTATTAAGTTTACACCATCTAACTAGGTTATTTAAATCATTCTGTAGATTAAATACACCAGCCGCCGAATCAACCTTCAGGAAAATTTTCAGATCATCAGCATATAATAGAAATTTAGATTTGTTGAAACAAGAAATTATATCATTGATTAATAAATTGAAAAATAATGGCCCTAATATACTACCCTGAGGTACCCCAGAAGTTTGAATATACGGTTTAGATTCAAAGCCCTCAATCACAACCTTACACATTCTGCCAGATAAATAAGATTTTATCCAGTCTAAAAAATTAGAATGGAAGCCTAAATTTTGAAGTTTTAACAAAAGGACAGAATGAGACAATTTATCAAACGCCTTTGAAAAATCAGTGTAGATAACCTCCACTTGACTATTATGCTCAATAGCATCAAGACAATATTCACTAAAAACAGTTAAATTTGATATTGTTGATCTCCCGGCAAAAAAACCATGCTGGTTAGGGATTATCCATGATTTGGTAAGAAAAAATAATTTCTTGTATATAATACGTTCAAATAATTTGGAAACAGATGATAATTTAGATATAGGTCTGTAACAAGTAACATCATCCCTATTACCATCTTTAAAAACTGGACTTATACATGCAGCCTTCCATCGATCAATAAAAACTCCCTCTTTTAATGACAAATTAAAAATGTAGGTAAGCACGGATGACAAAGAAGCAATACATTTTTTCAATAAATAAGTGCAAATGCCATCAATATCTAATTTAGTAGAATTTTTCATTTCAAGAATAGCATTCTTCACATCAGTCTCAGAAATGATAATAGACCCTATATTCAGTTTATCAACAGAACCAGGGGAATTATTATTATTGTTAACTTGATTGAGAGTTTCAAAGTTAGATTTAAAATATGATGCAAACATATTAACAGAATCAACGCAAGAAGAAGCAATATTGGCTCCATATTTCATTGTTTGAGGAATATTTGAAGACTGGCTTTTAGATCTATCAAAGTTCCAGAAAGCTTTCGGCCTAAAAAGAGTTTTACAATCCACAATGAGATTTAAAAATCTCAAAATCGGAATTACTTAAAAATTCTTGCATATCACGGTACAACACATGATTTTGGCGCTGCGAAATATGGCCCCAAAAAAATAAATTAAAATTGACCCCAAATTTGGGGCTATTTTTCATAATGCAATATAGCCCCATTTTTCAATGAAAAATTACCCCAAAAAAATGAAAAATAACCCTAAAAATAAAATTAAATATGACCCTAAATTTGGGGTTATTCTTCATTATGAAAAATCACCTCAAAATTTTTAATGAATTTTAACGCCAAAAAAGAACACAAAGAAAGTTACATTTATCATTTTCGATGGAGTTCATATGCCCGAAACTAAAAATCACAAATTTAGAATCCCGATTTCTAAATCCGGATAATTATACAGTTTTGGTTTTAAAAATCGTACGATTGATAGCATAGTTGGGCTTTTGGTCATGCGCAAGAATTTTTTTCTCTATGGTATAACGAAAACTGGCTTTGCTTACTAAAGCTTCACGTTATAGACGGCCTAGCGCAAGGATTTTCTCTTCACAGAAAAAATTATTGCCGAATTATTTTCAAACAAACGCTTGTTTGAAAATTTTTTTGATTTCTACAAACTTTTTTACTGATTCAATTAATATTTTTGTTTGATTTTTATTTAACCAACAAAAATGTGGACAACTCTTCAAAAATTTAATAAGCGCGCTATTGGTTTGAAGTTTTCATAATTTTGTATGAAATATTTAACGCTCTTTAATGTTGTCGTCTTTTTGCACTTTTTTTATTGATTGTAAGTTACTCTTCTTTAAGAACTACAACAAAAAACACATGCAGTCTATTTTTGGACGCTTTAAAAAAGTACAGCAATAAGAAAAAATGATAAAATAGCGTGACGAGGTTTGTAGTAAAAAAACAACAAAAACAATAGCAGGTAAAAAAAACGTTTCATTTTTTTAAACAACAGAAAAAACACATTATAAGAAACAAAATAAATTTTTGGTTGGTTTCAAAGTTGGTAAAAAAAACAAAATCCCGTATTCAATTTTTTCAAATAGTTTGTTTAAATACATCAAATACAAAAATAGAATGATGGCGGAAAACATATCGAGTCGGTCTGCCGCCGTTTTTGGTTACATTTCTTCTTCATTAGCAAAGGAAAGGATAAAGCAACAGTGAGTGATGAAGAAAAACAATGTGAGTATAAGTATGACTTCGTTCAACAATTATTCCAACAAAAAAATGTGTCTCAAAGCCAGCCGGCCGCTCTGCTCTGCTTCATCTTCGCCAACAGTGCTTGCTTGTGTGCTCGTCATTGCTTGTGCCAAAACTTTTTTGTTTGATTCAGCAAAATTATTTGTTTGAAATTTATATGAATTTCAGTAAACTTTTTGTTTGATTCTGTAAAATTATTTGTTTGAAAAAATCGGCGTTTTTTTTCAATAAACAAAATGCAAATAAATTGTTTGAATATGCGAATTTGTTTGTAGGACCGATTTTAGACAAAAAATTGTTTGATTCTACAAATTTTTTGTTTGAATTGGAAAAATAATTTTTTCTGTGTTCTATGGTATAACGAATACTGGCTTCGCTAACTAAAGCTTCTCTATATAGCCGGACTTCGGCCGCGTGAAAGGATTTTCTTCTCTATGGTATAAAGAACTCTGGCTTCGCTCAGTAAAGCTTCGCTTAAAAGCCGGCCTTCTGCCGGGCTCAATATTTTTTTCCTCTATGGTATAACAAACACCGGCTTCGCTAACTAAAGCATATCCGACTTTAGTCAAAGAAGTCGGATTTTTTTATACTGTCCCTAGAAACTTTTACATCGAGTTTTATAAAATTTGTGTAAAAATGTTTGGGGTGATTTTTCATTTCTTAAAATTTGCATTTTTTATTGGTAGACGAAAAATAGCCCCAAAGTAAAAATTGTGATTTTATTTGGGGCCATTTTTCATTCCACTTAAAATGCAAAAACACCCTTACGAAAAAAATAACCCCAAAAATAACAAAAAGTTAGGCCAAAATTGCGTGTTGTTGTGTCTCATGTTAAATTTTGGGGCCGTTTTTCATTTTATATATTTCCTGGGGTCATTTTGCGCACCGTCCATGATTTTGGGGCTCAATTCGAGAATTTCACGTGAAAGTAGCCCCAAAAATAAGAACTTCTGCATCATTACGGCACCTTTGCGCGAAATTATCGTTTGTTACAAAAACCAAATTTTACAGGAGAGCCATTTTTCTTCTCTTCTCTGCTATCACTTGCAATATCAAAATGGAAATATACATTAAATTTTTGGAGCAACGAAGTGGAAATCGCCTTCAATATTTTGTCAGGTGACATCTTTTCGAATGTAGAACAAGATTGCATCAAAAACTCAATTACAAAAAAATTGGCATATACGATAATTTAACGCAAAGGGGCCGATTAGATTTGTCAAGTTGACTTCATTAATAATTTAATGGGCATACGAATTTGTTTGCTCAATGTGGATTTTTATCACTTTTTCTATATTTTAACACGATTATATCTCGGTATACCGTACGGAATATCTATTTTGTGTCTGAAACAAAGTTGTTGATATTGAATAGGGAAAAAAGCGGAAAATATCCCCTCGAAAAAAGTGCATCCAGTGTCTTAAAAATCGCCCATTTTTTGCAATTTGTTCCCCATTTTCCCCTTTTTTTCTCAATAACTGGATTACAAATCCACAAGTTGCTATTTTTTATAAGTCAATTTGGTTTGATTTCTTTGTGTTACTCATTAATTCGAAATGGTGGTTGAAAATTTATAGCAGCGTTACCGTTTTGGTCTTATTTTTCTGTGTATGTCTTTTGTTGTGGGAAAAAAACAAAAATTATTCTGAACTTTTTTTTATAAAATTTTAAGGTCCATGACTGTCTAATAAGCGTGGGTGTTTTTTAAAGATAACAAATCGCGTATGTGTGTTCATTTTTTAAATATGTCGATATTTTGTATGAAGAGGCTTTTTTACCGATTTTATTATAACTTAGAATATGGTTATCTAATTATACCCTCCACCACAATTAGTTGTGAAGAGGGTAAAGTAAGTTTGTCATTCCGTGTGGAACTTTTTTATTATTCATCTCAGACCCCATAAAGTATATATATTCTTGAGTCCTTGAGTAATTCTAAGTCGATTTAGCCATGTCCCTCTGTCTGTCCGTCCGTCTGTTGAAAACACGCTCACTTTCGAAAAACTCAAGAAATAAACAAACTTGCTGTCAAATAGCTTGTAGTTCTCCTAAGGGGTTGGGGTTGAAATCCAGCAAAATCGGTTCAGTAGGATCAGAGCCATGAATAAAAATGTGGAACCACCACCTAAAAAATTGATAATTTTGTTACAAAAACTAACAGAAATGGTGGAAAAATTACCAGAAGGATATAAGATTTTGCAAACATTCGTTCTATTCGACTGGAAATTACGCCGTAAAATTTCGTGAAGATCCGTCCATAATTTACTCTAGGCCCCATATAAAACCTACTTCCGGAAAACAGTTTAGTACGCATAAAACCGTAAAAAGTAATGCTATCATAACAAATATTGGCTCGTCACAGTTTAATAGGACTAGAAATAACATTGTGAAATTTCGTGAATATCGGTCCATAATTTACCCTAGGCCCCATATAAACCCTACTCCCGGAGAAGAGTTTAGTCCGCCTTAATTAACTATGCTATCATAATAGAAATTGGTACGTCACAGTTTTTTAGGAGTAGAAATGACGCTGTGAAATTTCGTGAAGATCGGTCCATGATTTACCCTAGGCCCCATATAAAGCCCACTATGGTAAAATAATTAAATGCGCCTAAAACCGTAGCAGATATAGATTTTGCACTAAACTTTCTTCCAGCTTAGCTTCATATGTCCAACAAAAAATGTTATGCAATTTTGTGATGTACAGTCCTTAATTTACCTTAGATCCCCTTTTAGCAGCCTTCTGAAATTCACTGCAAACGCTAAAACTAATTGCTTATGTTTTTTGATACCAGAAATCACTCTGCAGAACTTGGGATGATTGGTTCATAGCTTACCATGGCTTCAATATAAATTCCCCTCCTGAAAATCATTTAAGTTCAGCTTAAACTGTTACAAATAATTATATTTTACTCAAGCTATTTAAAATTGCTTAAAAAAAAGCATTAAAGTTTCTGATTGTTGGTCAATAATTTTATAGGTCTAAACCGCAACCTATTTTAATGCAGATGTCTGTTTTTATAAAGAGAATAATAGTTAATAGACATCATACAGATATTTCTCTTAAAACATTCAAACTGTCGGTGGAAGGTATCAAAGAATCGGCACAGCCGAATATAGCACTCTAACTTGTTTTATTATAAAAAACTCTAAAAAAAATTAAAAGTATTAATAAATATAATATGGTTTTCTTCGAGCTTCATAATTCCAAGTATTAATAATTTGTCGAGCTTGAGGTCTTATTTTTTAAAAATGTTAAACGTTTATTTGAACCAAAATTTCGGAACTACTTTGAGTTCCTACTTCAGAGTTTTTTCTTTCTTATTTTATAAAATTTTAACAATTTGTTAAGAAAGTTAACAATAAATGACAGATTAAAAAATTTGTAAATTAAATATAAAAAACAAATTTTTCAAATCAAACTTGGTCTATTACAATATAAATAAGTTTTTAATTTCCGTTTCTTTTTTTTATAAATTAAATGACTTTTTAAAAAATAAGACCTCAATCCCGAAAATTTAATAATCCATACTAAAAAAAATTTATAATTCGTTCAGCTATTCATCCGATAAAGCGTAGCAAACGCAAAAGTCACTTTCGCTTTTGGTCAGGAGACGGACGAGCGGACAGACAGACTGTAGCGAAATGAAAGGTGAAGAGCGTACTAGCGTTAAAATGGCTTTGTTTTTATATTGAGTACGGAAGCTATTGCTTTAACAAACCTCTTCTAAAACGATACTTAATAACCTCTGAGTATATAAGGTTAAGCGCCCCTGGACCCTTTTCTAAGCACTTTCATAGAAGCTTATATAGCCCATGTTCGTTAGGAGGTTTCTTCTTCATTTTGTTTAAAAATTTTAAAACCGGACCTGCAGTTCCGTATACTACTTTTTGCAAATTTTAAGCGATATGACGATATACTTAATACGATATACTTAACGACCTATTCTCATACCTAACAAATACACACACAAAATTTCATAAAAATCGGTTAAACCGTTTCAGTGGAGTTTAATTACAAACAGCTATGGGCAAATTCAAAATGAAAATTCAAAAAGAGCGAACAATGTGTACAAAAACACAAAAAACAAAGAGCAAAAGATGATAAAACCAACAAATGCAAAAGTAAACAGACCAATACCATGCCACACATGCAAAGCTTTCAATGTAGTGGTGCCCATACCTGATTACAAAGAACGTGACACGAGAATTTTATAAAATTATATAGAAACATTAATCTGGAAGATTTAAAATTGGTGGGAAAAAGGTAAATTGTGTACTGCAAGTACTTTTTGTTAAAAAACATTTGTGTTCAAAATACATAAGTTAAGTATTATCCCAATTACAAACAAGTTGGAGGGTTATATTCAGCTGCGCAGAAACTTTAATACAGTTAACCGACAGTTAGAATATTTCAGCAATGGGCAATGGGATTTATAAATAATAAACTAACCTTTTTAAAACGTCAGTATTATTATTGGTTGCGGCTTAGACCGATATTAAGTTATAACCAGGGAAACCAAAAATATGCTCTAAAAATGCGTTTTATGCGCATAAAATATGCCCTGAAAACTCTAAAAAATATGCCCTGAAAACTCTAAAAAATATGTCCCAAAAAATTCAAAAATAGCTAAGTTGAAAACAAAATATTTAACAATTTAATAACAGTTTAATTTAATAAAAAATAATACTAAAATTATAATCGGTAAAGCCCAAACACCACAGTATTTACAGACGAATTTTATGTTTGGAAACGATGGGCAGTCATCGGCTCACAAAAACAAAGATATGTAAAGAGGTAAACATTTATATAAGAGTTATTTGTGCCGAATATTATCTAGATATTAACATCTAGTTAAAGCTATTTATAGATGGGCAATTGTGAACTGATTCAAAAGGAATTTAATTTGCAGTAAACTTGGCAACAAGTTTTAATTGGGAAAAATGTGCAATTGTAGACCGATTCTCACCATTTACATAGACTTCGTCCTTAGTACAATTGAAATGTATTTATCATATTTGCTCAAATTATCTACAAGATTGTACTTTGCGCCCAAAGTTTACATGAACAGAGAACCAGCCAGACGGACGGATGGACATCGTTAGATAACTTTAAAAAGTGATTCTGAGTCGATTTGTATACTAAAAGATTGGTACAGATTTTTATGCATTACACACATCGCCAAAACGTTTAAAATTATTTATAGTTTTACTGTAACGAGTTAAAATTAAATGTCGAAAGTGAAGCAACACGTTGGGTAGAAATTTTTTTTATTTGCTGCGAAAAAGGCATATAAAAAATTTAACATGTATCAAAATATGCCTCAAAAAGGCAATATATGCGCTATAAACTTAAAAAATGCACTTTTACCTATATTATGCAAAAAAATGCTACAAACGGTAAAATATGCAAAAAAAAATGCACTAATAAATCGATGCCAAAATTCTTAAAAAGCTCTAAAACGTATAAATATATTGTTTCTGTTTTCATTGGTCGCACTAGGAAAAACATGCAATTGCATATTTATGGTTTCCTTGGTTATAACCATTAAAAAGTTTTATGCTTTGATTTATACACGGAAAAAATTATGACAAACCAATTGTCATATTGAATACCATATTCAGCAAAACAATAAATTTCTTAATTAAAAAAGCGCCAACAACCGAATTTGTAAATATAAAAAATACTTTTGTTAATTAAAATTGTTCACACTCAACAAATATTTTTAACAATGAGTGTGTAACATTAAAAAAAAAATTGTTAGCAATCAAATAAACAATTTTTTTAAAAATTGTTCGTATTACCAATATGTTTTGTTGCTCATTAATTTTGAAAAATGTATCGCAATTTTACAAGAGCGAAATGCATTACAAATGATGATTTTTTTTATTTAAATTTAATGAGAGTCTCATCACAAATATCTTTAATATAAACCGACTTAGGCCCGTTTTCACAACCTACCGATAACTAAAGTAAGGATTTTATCGGCCGTATAAAAAGTGTTCCAATATTACAACTTTACTTTTGCCTACCAGGTAGAATGAAACTTAATTAACATCATCGCTTAATTTTACTAAGGGGGCATAAGGCCAGTTAAAGTCTAATTTAAGCTATCGGTAAGTTGTGAAAACGGGCCTTAGAAGTAGATGCAGCAGATGGTTTTAACACGTGCACAAGATGGATTCTTGACACAACCCTCAACTATAATTTAAAAACTAGAATGAATAAAACCGAGTTAATCTTAAGTAATAGTTTTACTTACTCCAGAGATGGACTCAGTTTTCAGTTCAATCGCTTTTTTCTTTACGAGCTTAAAACCAAAAAAATTGTGAATTTTTTAATTTTGTATTGAAAATTATTGACAGAAAATTATTTTATTTCTTTCAACTAAAACAAATTGCAAGTACACAGAAAAAATTATTTTTCCAATTCAAACAAAAAATTTGTAGAATCAAACAATTTTTTGTCTGAAATCGGTCCTATAAACAAATTCGCATATTCAAACAATTTATTTGCATTTTGTTTATTGAAAAAAAACACTGATTTTTTCAAACAAATAATTTAACTGAAAACAAACAAAAAGTTTACTGAAATTCATATACTAAATTTCAAAATCAAAAAAAAAAAAGGTTTTTGCACAAGCAATGATGCGCACACAAGCTGGCACTGTATTAGAAGATGATGGCAGAGAGAGCAGAGCGGCCGGCTGGCTTTGAGACACATTTTTTTGTTGAAATAATTTTTGATCGAAGTCTTTTTTTATACACACAATGTTTTTCGTCATCACTCACTGTTGCTGTATCCTTTCCTTTGCTAATAAAGAAGAAATGTAACCCAAAAACGGCGACAGACCGACTCGATATGTTTTTCGTCATCATTATATTTTTGTATTTGATGTATTTAAGCAAACAGTTTGAAAAAATTGAATACGGGATTTTGGTTTTTTTTAATCAACTTTGAAACCAACCAAAAATTTATTTTGTTTCTTATAATGTTGTTGTTGTTTCTGTTGTTTAAAAAGAGTGAAACGTTTTTTTACCTGCTATTTTTTTGTTTTATTTTTTACTTCAAACCTCTTCATCTTTCTTACTGTTGTACTTTTTTAAAGTGTCCAAAAATAGACTGTATGTGTTTTTTGTTGTAGTTCTTATATTTCACATTAGGAAGTGTTGCTTACGATCAAATAAAAAAATGCAAAAAGACGACAACATTTAAAAGCGTTAAATATTTCATACAAAATTATGAAAACTTGAAACCAATAACGCGTGTATTATATTTTTGAATGGTTGTCAACATTTTTGTTGGTTAAATAAAAATCAAACAAAAATTTTAATTGAATCAGTTAAAAAAATTTGTAGAAATTAAAAAAATTTTCAAACAAGCGTTTGTTTGAAAATAATTCGGCAATAATTTTTTCTGTGTATGACATTAAAAATTTTAGAAAAGTTTAAAAAAATTTTATTAATTACATACTTTATCATTTTTTTTTTTTGTCTGTGCATTAAAAAAAATATTTTTTAGGAAGGAAATAAATCAAAGAAAACCAGTTCGACCACATATACAATTTACAATACAATACAAAGAAGTATGTTGCAGTTAATCGTCATAAATTGAACTCGAATACCTCTCTGCCATCCATATGTTACATTTAATGTCACTTTGTCTAGCCGTATTTAAAACGGCAAATTTATATCTCAAAAATGTTTACTCTGCTCCACTGTTCATTGTATACTATCAACGTTGGAGATAACATGAAGTAATTTTATGTTCAATACAAAATGCGTGTTTTTTTTATCATAAAAGAGGTATGTCTTCAGTCTGTTTAAAACAACTATAAGGTAATAATTACTTTTGTAAGAGTTAAAATCACAGACATTTTGTTTTTAAATTAATATTGGATAAGGGTTAAAATAAATTTTTAATGATATTCCAATCCCTCTCAATGTGAAAAAATAAATTAGGACAGTTGTCCCAAATTTTATGGGGCCAGCTGAAAATTTCAATACCAATTAATACTGTGATACAAAAAATATGTTTTCAAAATTTAATATTCCTTTGTTTTTTATTCCGAATTTAAGCCAGATGGACGTCCATCGCAAGATTGTCTGAAAATTTCAGAAGGGCTCAGAAAATTTTTTCTTGAGTCTCAGAGGATAATTGCGATGTATTATAAATTAATTATAAGCCTGTCTAACAAAAAACGAAAATTTGTGTATAACTTTCCGCTTGTATTAAAAATTAAAAAGTTATTTGTATTGACGAATATGTTATTCAATATGGCAATTGATTTGTCGTAATTTTTTTCTGTGTATCGGAAGCTAGAGTCAACTCAAACAAAGTAATGTTTAGCCATTAGTTCGCAGTACTTTGTGTATCAAAATTTACTTAAAACCCACCAAAGTCATTTTGATCTGTATTATAGTTGATGGGATTTAAAAAAAGAACCCTGGGCAGTTCTAACATTTTAGAGATTAACCAGAAAAACACCCCGTGTTTGGAATTTTATCCTTTAAATCTATTAGCATAAACGCATTATTTTGGGTGAAATATTAGTCCAGCCCATAAAAAAATCTGATAGAAAAATAGTTAATTTAACCTAGAATTTACACATAAAATTATATGCATACGTATTAGACTGGTCGCAATTTTTTTTTTTTTTTTTTTTGCTTAAATTTAATTGTTTGCGCTGCTTAAAATATGAGGTTTGGTGTAAGAAATCATGATCTAATTTTTCAGGTCAATCCGACGGTACCTAGCCGTGCCGGGTGGGGCCCAAAGTTCCCCATATTATAAAAATAAAATTAGAAGCATAGCTGCATTTTTCAATTTTTTATGAATTTTTAAAAACAAAAATTCCGAAATCTTAATAAAAAAATTATTTTTTTTCCAGAAAAAAAATTATGTTTCTAAAACGACTGCGCATATAAGAAAAACGTTTTACCTTTCTTAAAGTAAATTTTATTTATCGGTTTTTTTTAGTTTTTCAATAAGCTAAAGCGTTTTTGAGTTGCGCGAACATATGTTAATCTATCTATACAATATATAATTTTTTAGTATGTCAGGATGTTTGCATGTATGTCCTATCCTTTCCGTAACTTTCTGAAGCCATCTGATGACATAGGAAGCTGAAATTTGGCATACTTGAAGTACTTTCTCTGTGGAAGATCGTAACGAAGCCATATTTTTGATTTTCGGCTTTTCAACTAGTATAACTTTAAAGATCTGATATTAAAGATGTTTTTTTTTATAATATGGGGAACTTTGGGCCCCACCCAGCACGGCTAGGCACCGTCGGATTGACCTGAAAAATTAGATCATGATTTCTTACACCAAACCTCATATTTCAAGCAGCGCAAACAATTAAATTAAAAAAAAAATCCCATACAAGATGCGACCAGTCTAATACGTATACTCTACTTGCAAGAAAGTATTTTCATGTGTAAATCCCAGGTAACGTTCGCGTAGTTTCATGATTCAGTAATACAATTATTAAGTTTTTCCATTTTTTTTTAATGATTTTCTTTTCTTTCCTTTCGTCGAAAATTATTTGAAAACCCTTAGGAATATAAGCAATAATGTTATGACTGTTTAAAGGCGACCAAATTCTAATCATTGAAATTAATCTGTTATACAATTATACGAATCTGTCTCAAGATATAAAAAAAATCTGTGAAGCAGTCTCTTTAAAGCTCAATTTTTGATAAAAATCAGGCTTTTGCACTTTATTGTGAATTAAATCCATTTTTATGAAATTAAATTTTTAATAATATTTTTTAATGAGGCTTAAGTTTATCAAATTTAATTTTCATTATTTTAATTATTTTGTGAAAGGTTCAACGAAAACTAAAAAGAAAAAAAATTTACATTGGACTTCAAGAAGAATCACTGCAAAAAGTATTAAAAAGAGAAGTAAAAAAAAAAAAGTCATGTAAATCAATTGAAAATAGATATTTATTCACAACAACAAATTTCGATTCACCAAGTAATATACCATTTGGTATTAAGATTTACGTTTCGCTATTGACTGCCAACCGTCGTAAATAGCGGTGTGTTTAAAACGGCAAAGTTTATTGAAGATAACTTGTGGTTACTGTCGCAACATATCAAATCAACCTGTTCGTAAACGTGTTTTCAATCCGGGGTTCAGTCAAGAATGAAATATTATCAATAAATTTTAATTCATTTCATGTTGTAAAATTTCTTTCTTCATATATATAATTTAATGTTAATTAAATTTTATGAACCTAATTAAGCCTGATTAAATATAATAAAAATATAGGATTAAAAACCATAAACAATTCAATAAAATAACAACAATACTTACTAATTATAAAATTTATTTTGAAATATACGTAGTTCTAAGATAATCAGGTATGTGATGGAAAGCGATTTTGAAGACAAAACGATTTTAAATCGATAATGTCGTTTTCAGTATCTTTAAAAATGTATATCTTATATATTCTCCACTTTTTTTCTGTCTATATTCTTTCTAATTTGGTGTTTTTCATGTTAATTAAACATCATTTTAAACAAAAAATTAAGAATAAAGTTCATCACACCTTTGATAACGATAGTTTTTAATTTGATCGATTTTCATAACATACCTGAATGTTCAAGTATTACTAAATTGTCGAACTTTTGAGGTCTTTAAAAAAAAAAAAAAACTTGAATATTATAAAAACAGTAAGTTTTGTCCATATTGAGCTTTTTATAAGTTTTTAAAGTCAAATAATTAAGTAAGAATGTTACATTCGGCTATGACGAATCGTATATGACATTCGCCATGTTGCGATAAAAACTGAAAGTTATATAAATACCGTTTTTTAGATATAAATAAATCTATTTTGTGCCACGACCGCTCCTCTAATCCCGCAAACATTTTGTTGGATGTTGTGTACTGATAACCAAAAATCTCGTACCTTATTTGTTATCTTTGGCTCTTGCCGATCTTCAGATATATCGAAATCTGTAATATCTTTGTACGGGAGATGCCATGACCATAACTCTAATTCCATTTATATTTTAGAGAGGTTGTGTATTGTATACACAGCTTAGTGTGCAAAATTTTTACCATTTTTCTCCAACCGTTCTCTAGATATAAATAAATCAATTTTTAGCCACGCTCAGTTCTCTACTCCGGCCTACATTTTGTCGGATGTTACCTGATGATAACCCAACTTCTTGTTTCTAATTTAGAAACTTTGGCTCTTGTCGCTCTCGAGATATGAGTAAAATTAGAGGCAGTTGTTGCTTTTTGCTCATATCTTAGTCCTTTGTGAACCGATCAGGCTATCAAATATACAACTACTGGGGTCCTCGGAACACCCATTTCAACAGACACGCGGACATCGCGACTTGACCTTCTCTTTAAATTGACATATACATAAATAAGAATACTGTAGAAATAACAAACGGAATTACAAGATATATATACTTTTTACCTTCGTTAAAGTGTATAAAAACTTATATAAGCACAACTTTAAAACAAGTTATTCAGGGTTTCTTCTAATAAAATTGTATAGCTCCTTCTTTAGTTATAATTAAACCAGGTAAACAATCTCTTCAAAAACTGCAAATTAAAAAAAAAAACATGATTCGACTGTTTTTATAGTTAGGGGGCCTTAGCACATCTACAAAAATAAAGTGTTCATCAAAATTCATGACAAAAGTTAAAATTTGTTGCATAGTGTTACAAACTTTATTAAATAAAATGTTGTGAATTTTTATTTACAGTACTTTTCGCTTATAGTCACATCCTTTAGTTGCAGACAAAACGTAGACTATATCGCTAATGTGACTATAACACTAATTTTCTTTTAAGCCACTATGAGGCATATAACCGAATTCGAATATAATCACGTTATTAGAAAATTAAAAATTCATATAAATTGCACAGACATCAGGCTTATGGTTTCGCAACAGAGTTGCATACAGTATAAAAAATTATTAAAATAATAACAATTTATTTTATAACTGATACCAAGAAAAAAAATAATTTTTTACAGTAGAGAGTTGAAGACAAAAATTAAACGATTTAATCCTTTCTTTCTTTGGATGGATTGTAGTTTCGAAAACTAAAAAGAACTAAGTTTATATTGCTAATGAGACTATTACGCCATTAATTTGCTTCACTTTTCCCTTTGATGGCTGTTGATAGATGGCATATATGGCAAATGTGCTTTTATCGCTAATTGGATTATAAGGTTAATACTTTATATTAAAAATAAACGGATAAAATGGAATATATCGCTAAGTGACTATAAGCGGTAGTGACTATAAATGAAAAGTACTGTATATAGTAAGACATTCGTTTATCTTCTTAAAGGTGAGAGGATTATGAGATGTTATGTGAAATCATAGACCAATTTAATTAAACAAAAAATTACAATCATAATATCGGATGCAGAGGCTTTGACTCTTCCTCATCAATTCAACTGAAGAATTTCATAAAAAAAGAATATTATTAAAACTTTTCACCCTCAACCAATTTTTTACGTTCAACATGCAAACAATATTTGAAAATCAAAAAAGTAAAAATAATAATGGGTGTGTATTTCCTTTAAGGAGTGTTAAACAGGAACGGTTTCTTATAACTTTCGTTTTAAGTTTGTTACTTTTTAGTAATTTTGTGCATGAAACATTTTCATTTATTTTAACAAAGAAAAGAAAAAAGCGCTTTTTAATATTCATATACTACATGTATACTACATACATATATTCATGTATAAAATAATATCATATAAAAAATGTTCAAAAAAAATGTAATACATAAATAAGTATAAGCAAATATATTTAAATTTTTATAATAATATCAAATACGAATATTTAAACACGAACAAGGAGTAATTTCGAAGGGGGTTTGTCAATTTTAATAATCAAATTGATCTAACCCTTTTTCTCATGTTTTTCTAACAAATATTATTAATCAAATTTCCACCCCGTAATTCTCATTTGTATAAATAATAAAACATAATACATTAACTTTATTATAGAATACTTTTATACAATTTAAATGTCGTATTTATAAATGAACATGTATATAATCAGATGTGTGTGTGTGTGTTTGATTCCGTGTAAGTAGGATGACAATAGACCGTGCTGGAGTTCTGTTAAAATTGAATTATTTTCAACACAATGTTATTATTTTAATTAATAATTAATAGTCAAATTAAAGACATCATAGGCACAATCTTATTACATGCATATAACACATATACAAATGTACGTATACATATATATGTGGTAATAAACGAGGGCAGGATGATAATAATGTTAACGATTCTATGAATCTTATTTGAATATTTATTTATACTTTACTTGTAGCCTTTAAAATCTGCCTGGCACAACCCTTTAAATAAAAATGTTTCCATAAAATTTTTATCGCTATGAAAATAACGTCACAATTGATCTTTCAATAAAGACTACATTCTCACAAAATTCTTTAGAAATATTTACCAGCACCCATGTTCTGTAACTTTAGTGAGAACTTTTCGGATCGAAAAGATGTGAAAGAAAATATTCCATCGTTTCTCGAAAAGTGAGAAAAAAGTGTGTCTGTAGCGCATGTCGAAAACTATCAAAAGAGATTACACCGTTTCGTTATTAATGTCATAATCAGGGAAACCAGAAATACGCAATTGCATGTTTTTCCTTGTGCGACTAATGAAAGCAGAAACAATATATTTATCCGTTTTAGAGCTTTTTATGAATTCTGGCATCGATTTGTAAGTGCATATTTTTGCATATTTTACCGTTTGTAGCATTTTTTGGCATATTTTAGTTAAAAGAGCCTTTTAGCAGCCTTTTTTTAGGTTTATAGCGCATATTTTGCCATTTTAATGCATATTTTGATACATATTAAACTTTTTTAGATGCCTACAATAGCTTTCTCAGCAAATAAAAAAATTTTTTTTTCGAAAATCTGTTACTGTTACTGTTACATTTAATTTGTACTCTAAAATTGTAAGACAAAACGGTTGTCATTAAGGATAAATGTTATGCAATTTATATTTAAACCAATCTTTTAGTATTCCGATCGACTCAGAATCACTTTTTAAAGTGATCTAACGATGTCCATCCATCCGCCTGGCTGGTTGTCTGTTCATGTTAGCCTTGTGCGCAGAGTACAAGTTCCAATTTTGTAGATAATTTGATCAAATATGGACGTAGTCTATGCAAATGGTGAGAATCGGTCTATAATTTCCAACTCTTTATGTCCGCAAGCTATCTAATTACGATGGTATTTATATTTAATTCGTGCCAAAAATATTTAACTTCAAATTATATTATTTTCGAATCGGTTCACATTAGCTCAAAGCTCCCATCCTTAACTGCCTTTAAATTCCTTTTAAATGTTAACAATTTAGCGACCGTACCTAAAATCCCTTTAAGACAAAAACCAATATGGATTTTAATATCTAAAAAATTTTGGTCCCAAACATCTCTTATATGAATGTTAACCTTTTCTAGATTTTTTTTAAATTTTGTTATTAAATTGTTGAATATTGTGTCCTCAAATGAGCAATTTTTAATTTTTAATGCATATTTTTAACATTTTTCAAGGCATATTTTGCAGTTTTTACTGCATATTTAATGCGCATAAAACGTGTTTCTAGAGCATATTTCTGGTTTCCCTGGTCATAATATTCTACTCAAAGCCTATGTGACATTGCAGACTTTGAGAACACCAGTCACACATATCGTTGACAGCGACCAAAATTTACAGAAATTCAAAATTTTTCAACGACACACATAGGGGTTTTTTTGCCAATCTAGCCGGACATTACTTTTTGTTTTAGCTTATATTGCTTCTTAAAAATTATTGAGTGCCCCTAGATCAATGAAACTTGGCAGAAATATGTGATATTGTCATAGGCAGGTAAACCTCAAAAATAAATAAAATCGGACCAAGGAGGAAAAGGTTCCCCCTTGAAGAACTAATCCAACCTCTGAAAAATGCAATTTTTCTAAAAGTTTTCCCATACTTTTGTTTGGCAAATGCAACTATTAACGTCGGCAAAAGTTAAAAAACCTAAAATTAGACCCATGAGATCGTAAAATTACACTTTTCGCCGCCGCCCCCTTTTGAGGGCGGTTACATAAAATAATATTTAAAAAAAAATTAAAATATTAAAAGAAATAGATTAATAAATAAATAAAGGGTAATGACTTTTTTTTGGAGTTGGTCTTATTCTAGTAATCAGTTGGTCAGAACTGAGCAAAAGTCTATTTATAATATCTTTGTTACACTGAACCCTCGAAAACTTTCTAGCAAAATTATGCCTGTAAAGCCGAAAATGTTTATTTCGTGCCTCAGACGCTTCTTCTGATAATAGCCCGATAGGCAACAATGCCTCACTCATTACAGTTGCGCCATGTATTATACACTTTTTCCATTTAACTCTCACAGCTTCAAAATGGTTCTGATAACAATTTTATGCTATAACCACAATATATATTAAAAAAAACTAAAAACTAGAGCCCAGATTTGATTTTTTATTATATATTATTTTTGTTGTTAATGATTTTAAAAGTTATGCAAAACAGGTAAATTTATTTTGCCATAAAATAACGTAATTTAGCGGCCGCACAGGTGGTTAAAACGCGTTACTTACTGTTTCGCACATCCCTTTTTTACACAGGTAATATAAGTCTTAGATGTAATAATTTAAATAAAAAACATCTACGTACAACCAAAACATTTTATGACTGAAGAAAGGGTTTCTTTCTATCATATGTACCTATGCAAGATGAGCAAAAACAGAAAAAAGGTGAAATTTTCAAAAAATCATAAAAGAAAAATGGCGCAACAACGCGCAACGTTTTTTTTTTTTTTAATTTAAAAGTAGAGATTTCAAATTTTATCGTGATGTATAACATGTTTAAGAACTCAGCGGGCTTCACCTTCAAAAACCTTTTAAATTTTTTTTTTTTTACAAAAAAGTGAACAAAAAAAATCGTTTTTTTTAATTTCGAACTAATTTTTTTATCATAAAAACTTCTAATAAAATTTTTCTACAAATTTTCATAATTAGCTGTTTATATAGTCTTTCACAAAAAAAAAAAATCAATGTAAAATCTTTATTCGTTTATCTACAAAAAAATATATTGTAAACCTCCCGAAACCGTAAAAAGTCAATGAACAAGCATGCAATTTCATAAACTTTCCTGGTTTTAACAGTGTCCCAAAACCACAAATCTCAAGCAAAAGACTTGAAAATTCACTATACGATGCAGAACTTTGTTGTCTGTCGAGCTGCGTACTTAAATTTTTCCATTTCTTAAATTTAATTTTTTGCTTAATGTCCGGCTAGATTGGCAAAAAACCCCTATGTGCGACGGCGCCGAAAATACAACCGTCAGCTATACCAAATAATGTAGAGTGCGACTTTAATATTTGTTGTTTGCAAACAAGCTTTGAAAACATGCGTATATCTTATAAAAATGTTAAAAGCAAAATAATTAAACAATAAAAAAATGTGCCAAGAAAAAAATATTATTATTATTATTCTTTGTATTTTGCATTTTGAATTGGTTTTTAGTGTTAAAATTTTATCTCGTCCCATTTTATTCGTGAGTTTATTTGACAGTTCAAAGCTGGAACTTTTCTCACAAAAATCTTACAGACACAGTTTTTCTGTCAATTGGCGAGTAATTTCCTAACGTGACAGCTAGTGCTAGCCAAAAAAAGTTACAGAAACAGTTTAGTGAGAAAAACAGATGTTTGTCTCAATATATGGCATTTTTATTTCATTTTACACATTTCAATCGAAAAGTTTCTCGACGCGAGAGTTACAGAACATGGGCACAGGTGTGTTTTGAAAAGCGCTTTATTTCAAATCACTTGATCTTCAGTCTGGGCCCTGTTTCTGAAAACTACACGTTACAAATCTACAAGTACCATACTTTAAAAAAATAAAATGTTTGTGTTTGTTTTAAATATATTTTATTTATAGACTTGTAATTAGCAGTTTTGAGAAACGGGGCCCAGGCCGCCTGAAAGCTTTACAACGATAGTTTCTTATTAAAACATAGATAAATTCACGAAAATAATAATAATTTCAATTCTTACTTATACTTTTTATATAAGTGCAAATCTCAAAAATACCACAGTTTTTATCCGAAAAAAAGAGATCTAAATACTTGTTTAAAAAATATCGCAAAAAGAAAGATTTAAGGAATGGAACAGAACTAGATTTGATAACATAAATATAATAGCGATATGAATTTGATAACCATCAAAAAATTGGAACATCTTACATTTTTTTAAACTAGGAAGAGTCAAGGCCTATCCAATAGGTCTTTGTGTCTGTAAAATTCCCCGCCGTTGTCAAAATCTTAAGCTGGATGTCCACACCACGCGTTACTCGCTTTTCCGCAGAATACGCAACTGTCAAAAAAGTAGAATCTGTGTAGTTATACGTAGAAAGTTACATGCACAAAAGCGTAGATGCCTTGAGGCGAAAAGTAGCTTTACTTTCTACTTTTGTAAGCGTCACAAGCAGCGTTCAAACAAATCAGCTGATTTTGACAAATTAAATTTTATTTTTACTTGTGCTGCTGCCGCATAAAAAGCATTGCTGTAACTTGAAACGTAGAACGCAAGTAAGGTTATAAAAGGCGAAACAAAACGAAAAATGTGTCTTGTGTGTATGTACTGTGAGCGTCAAAATAAAGTGTACAGCTTGTTTTCCAATATAAAAAGAGTTATTGTAGTTATAAAAAGTTAAATTTCTACTTTACCAAATTTGATCAGACTTCAAGCTTGCTGTCATCTGTGAAAAATACATTTCTCCAAAAAGTGACAAAAGCAAGTTGGACAAAAAAAACGTGATAAAAGGTAGAAATAAGAAATTCAACGGACAAAATATAGTCTCTAAAGTGAAGCGTGATAGGGTTAGCTTTTGTAAAACGTCCTAAAACAGATGGATCAGCCCAATATTAACTCGACATCAAATCAAGTAAACATCTGGAAACATTTGGACAGACAAATTAAAAAAAAAACATTAGCAGCAAGCACTCTCTGAATAAAATTCTGCAGGAAGAGCAGCCAAAATTGTCTACTGAGCTAACTTTAAAATGGGTGGAATCGATGCCAAAGAGACTAGAAGCCGTCCTAAAAGCAAAAAAAAATCAAACAAAGTATTAGCCACTTCACTTTTCTAAGTATTTTAAAACTGTACACTTTTTTTGACGGAGTTAATTTGTTTTTTATTGTACTGTTTTTGTTGTTTTTGGAGTATTTCAAATTTTTAATTTTAAACTGTAATAACATTGTCCAAAGTTTTGTAAATGATAATAAACTTTTAAAAATGTGTATTCTTTTTTACTAAAATAACACTTTTTATATTGGAAAACCAGTTGTACACTTTATTTTGACGCTGATAGTATATGGGGCAAAAACCAAAAAAGTAAACAAAAATATGCATGTATAAGGAAACTTCAAGAAGAATTCTTGACAAAATTACGAAAAAACAGAAGAAAGGAAAAACATGTAAAATAAATTAAAAATAGATAATCATTCAAAGCAAATTTCGATCTACCAAAGGTTAAATACAATTTGGTTAAAGGATTGCTGTTTGACTATTGACGTCAGCAGTCGTCGATGGCTGCGAGTGTTAAACGGCAAGCCTTCTGAAGAGATTGAGTGGTTGCAATCGAAACATGTAAGGTTAACCTGTCCGTAAAAAACGCCTGGGTTCGAGCCCAGCTTCAGTCAAGAATGAAAAATTATCAATAAATTTTAATTATTTTCATGTTGTAAAATTCCTTTCTTCATAAAAATAATTTAATGAAAATTAAATTTGATGAACTTTAGCCTTATTAAAAATATTAAAAAAATTTGGATTAAAAAAAACCATAAATAGTTCAACCAAATAACCACAATACTGATTATTGTACATATAAAGAAAATGTAAACAACTTTTGACATCGTTAAGGAATAACCAAATAAACTTCTGGCTTCTTGCGCAGACCTATTGGATAGACCTTTTTAATGCAACTCAACCAAAATACCAAATAATAAATACGGCAAAAAATTTCATTTTTAGGGTATTATATATTAGCGATGAAGAATTCCATGTTAAAAACATAAGGAAAATTACAGCAATATTAATAAATAATAGCTTTCCAATTAAACTTATACACCAACTTATTGAAGAAACACAAAGAAAATTAAAAAACAACACTGAAAATGATGACAAAGTTTTTTAACGTGTAAAGTTTATTCCTGGTTTAACGGACAACAGAAATATTAAAACAACGATAAACACACAAAACATATGTTACGCCTGCAAACCACATACTACACTCAACTCTATTTTTTCCAAAATTAAAATGCCTGTAGAAAAACAACAACAAAACAACGTTGTGTACGAAATAGCATGCAAGGGAAATGAAGAACAAAAATGTGATTTAATTTATATTGGCACAACAAAGAGAAATTTACAAACAAGAATGAGTGAACACAAAAATGACATAGAAAAACATAAGGAATCAACAGTTTTGTCAAAACATATGATTTGCGAAAAACATAAACCTGACTTTGAGAGAATAAGAATATTAGACGTAGAAACAAAACAGAGAAAACGTTTCACAATAGAAAGCTTGCGTATACAACAAAATATTGACAGAACAATGAATTTAAAGGAAGACACGAATAATATAAGTTTTAGCTACAGAGTTGCAATAAAATAGAAAAGATAAACTGTGATATTAATTTAAGTTGTGTGTTTAATTTAATTATATATTAAATGTTTTATGTTTTATGTAAGCTGTGCAACATTCAATGTAAAATTTAATGTGAAAAACTAACTAGTAATTGTAAGTTTATTTATTTTGTTGTTTTATAATTTTGTAATAATATATGTTTTTTTTACAAAATAATTTAAAAAAAAATATTAAATAGACAACCCCTGAAGATGTCAACAAATAATTGACGAAACGTTTGGAGAAACATGTAAAAAAGGTTTTTTATTTACATTAATACATTAGGCCCAATTAGCTTAACAAAAACTTATATATAATACTTGGGAAGAGTAATTTTTTTATAAATGAAAAAAAAAAACTAAAAGGTGTGGAGTCCACTATTATAAATGTTAACATAAAAGACACACTCTAACACTTGTATAAACATCCTTTATTGATACAGGCTTCAATATTATGCACAGTCTCTGAAATCACTTTAACCCACAAAATGTAATTGTCAAAAGCATTATGATAAAATAAAATAAAAAATTTTTTGTTAACGTTTTTTTTGGGGCATTTCTTTAAGAATAAACTTTGAACTTTTTTTTTTGAAAATCAGCATTTGATTATTCAGACACAGACACAAAACGGAATTGCAGAATATGGGGCACCCAAAATCCAAGAATAAAAACTGAACATCAATTGCACCCACTTTAATGCACATACATATTATCTTTTGCCACATTTTTTCGAAAACGTTACTGTTAATGTGAATGGCTCCAATACCGGGCAATGATTGAAAACTTTTTAAGGCCCGAGTTAGAGAACAGTCCACAAATAGAGTTTTAAATACATATTATATTAAATTTTCAAGGAATAGTTTTCTTTTATCATAGAGGAGAGAATCCTTTGCCCGGCCAATTCATAATGGAGAATTACCCCAAATAACAGCTGTCCAGACATCATCTAAGAAACCTAATTGCGGTTATAACTGGCCACTGGCCCATTGGGAGGCACGCCCAGAGGCTGGAGATCCCTTATAATGACTTGTGTAGAAGTTGCTGCGATGAGGAGGAGGAAGTGTCAACGGAACATCTTCTCTGTAATTGCCCGGCATTCGGAGAACTAAAGACTCGAAATGTTTGATCAGAGAGCCCTTGGGGACAAAACTTGTATCTCTGATGTTGCTGTTAATAGGATCCACTCCTTTATTGAATCGACCGGATCGCTGCATGGGAATTCTAGCAGCCAGATTTCACAGGAACCATGGGAGACGGTATAATATGATAACACAACGGGAACTAATTAATGGACCCACGTGAGCTGTGCATGATCACGGCTGCCAATGGAAACTAACCTAACCTACCCCAAATTTAAGTTTATAATTAATTTTATCTTTAGAGCTAAATTTTTTTGGGGTTATTTTTCATTAGAAAACTCTAATATTAATGACAAAGGGAATATAGAATGGCACACATGGTAAATAATAATGTTGGTAGATTATTCACAAGAATGAAAGATACACGCAGAGAAAAAATAAAGTTGGGCATGGTTACGGCTACAACACTATGTTTATTGTAACAATACATTGTTGTCGTACAAAAATAATTGTTATTTTTATTAAATATCAGCAATATTAAAGTTACTGTAAACATATCAATGTTTATCGCAACTATAAATTTGAGTATTGTTGAGTATTTTTCTAACAACTTAATTATCATAACTTTCTAAACATATTATTTTACTCACAACCGTATCATAATATGTAATTGCCATAACATGATAACTTTCTATACATTTATCATATTATGTTTAAGATGCAATCAAACTTTTTTTACTCTAATAATATTATGTTAAAGTCATTTTAAAATAATTTTGAATCAGTTGTGCCGTTTATTTTATATGTGAGCGGTTTATTAATTTAAAGATAAATTCCTAAAAAAAAAATAAGTTTAAAGAATTTGAAAAAAAAAATATTCAAGCGGAGCTCAGTATTAGTGCTGTAATAGTGCAAATGCAAAATATCGTAGTAAAATCCAACAACAAAACACACAGAGATTTCGTTTTATTATATAAAAGTGTTACACTATTTTGCATTTGCTCTTTTGAAAGCCTAATATTGAACTCCGCTATTTTTCTTACATTACGAAAAATTGTAAAAAGCCACAAAATAAAAAATCGATGCAAACAAATTTTAATTTATTTTGTATTTTTATGACAGTTATGAAAGGTGCTGTATCACAATGTTATTGCTTTTAAATTTATTATGATTAACATGATGATAATATGATTACTTCTTAACTTATTATGATTAATATGACAATAATATGATTACTTGTTAACTTAGTATGATTAACAGAATAATAATATGATTAAGGGAAAAATATTAGGATGTAATATTACAAATATATTTTGCCATAATATGATTCAATAATAATATGTTGCTCTTAGAATAGGTTTACCACAACCATGTTTTTTCTTTGCGTGTAGATTACAAAAGTTAGATATGTCATATTTTGTTTATAAAATACCTTGTGGTCGCAACAATAATGAACAATGTGCAAAAATATATGTAGGAACAACTGGGACCAAACTGAAAACTAGAATAGCAGGACATAAACATGACCAAAAATATAGAAATATGATTCAGCACATGGTACAGCTTTATCGACTCATTGCAGGGACTTAAATCATTATCCAGATTTTGAGAACACATCCGTTTTAAACGTGGAAGGTTTTAAGAAAAGAAGATATATGTATGTAAAAAATGTTACAAATTAATAATGTTCCATATGAAGAAAGGATTAATTTTAATAAAGGTACTGAAGGTTTAGCGCAGTAGTGCGATTCACTATGCTGTTTAAACCACAATTGATTCTTTTAAAATGTTTACCACAAAACTAACCATTTTGCTATTCACTGACACTGTTAACGACATCTGCTGGTGTTTAAAGCCTGTTTTAGTCAGCTGTAATTTTTAACAAAACAAATTGTGGTTTATTAACACCAACATACATATTTGGTGTGGTTAAATCCGCTTAGAAAAGTGTTTATTTATGGTCCATAAATAACATGGATTTGAGGTATTTAGCCTACAATTTATCCACTTCTTGCCACACCCCAATTTTCCGTGGAGCTTCTTATTTATTTATCCTAAAGCCAACCATTTGACTCAAATAAAATTGAAAAATTAAAAAAATTAATTTAATTAAAATTAAATTAATAGAGTTAAAACACGTCAAACCATCACGAAAAAATGGCATTTTCGGCATCATCACCTCCGATTTGAATGAAATTCAACACAAATGTTGTATGTAATTGGACTTTAACAAAACATAATTTTCAGACCCCAGATTCTTTCGGCTTTCGAAATATGACGTCATAAAAGATGTGAACAATTTGAAAAAAACACAAAAGTCTCCTAACAAAAGGGGATAGAACTCTTGAACTACGCAAGATAATTTAGTTTTTATTATAAGTATTATTATGTTAAGTATTATACCCTCTTTAACATTTGCAGAAAATTTAAAGGTGGAGACTCTATTGGTGTCAGAGTTATATACCAGAACGTGATTCTAAGTATGTTTTGTGTTCAAAAATCCCTTGTTGTTGTTGTATTTTAATTATTTTTTTCAGTATATCTGGAGAACGGCAGGAGCCAAAGTTTCCAAATTTAGTACACAAATTTGAGTTATCAATACACACCATCCCACAAAATGTGGTCGGGATTGGAGAAGTGGGCGTGGTACCTCCCGTACAAGAAATATCAAAAATTGTATAAAAACCTGAATCTTTGGACTGTCATATGACCTATGGTTACGCCGTATACATATATCAAAAGATCGGAAATCTTTAGTAGAAAATATTCTCTGAAAAACTCGGAAATTGATATTTTTTGTACGGGAGGTACCACGCCCACTTCTCCAATCCCGACCACATTTTGTGAGATGGTGTGTATTGATAACTCAAATTTGTGTACTAAATTTGGAAACTTTGGCTCCTGCCGTTCTCCAGATATACTGAAAAAAATAATTAAAATACAACAACAACAAGGGATTTTTGAACACAAAACATACTTAGAATCACGTTCTGGTATATAACTCTAACACCAATCGAGTCTCCACCTTTAAATTTTCTGCAAATGTTGAAGAGGGTATAATACTTAACATATATTTTTTTAAGAATTTTAAAAAATATACTTTTCCAGATGTGGAGCTTTGAACTCAAGACCCCAAAAATTTACCATTGACCTCTTCTTAAAAAAACACAAAATGCCTATCATTTTAAAGGGTGCACTTTCACCTTTAAAACGATACCAAAAAAACTAAATTATCTTGCGTAGTTCAAGAGTTCTATCCCCTTTTGTTAGGATACTTTTGTGTTTTTTTCACATTTTTCACATCTTTTATGACGTCATATTTCGGAAGCCGAAAGAATCTGGGGTCTGAAAATTTATGTTTTGTTAAAGTCCAATAACATACAACATTTGTGTTGAATTTCATTCAATTCGAAGGTGATGATGCCGAACGACTTAATGGTTTGACATGGATTCACTCAATAAGATAATAAAATAAAATAATAAATAAAATAATAAAAATAAGTAATACTTTATGCACTTTGCATAATATCATATAAAATCTATAAATTAAAAGATTTTTGTTTTGTTTTTTTTATTCTTCTTTGTTATTTTATCCTATTCTGATGTTTCTCTTGGCAGAGTTGCCGCGATATATCAATTTGAACAGAGAGAAATATAAAACTTTTTACCGTGGTTATAAATAAGCTAGTGAATCACATAGTGGTTAGTGCAAACATCAAAATGTGTAGTTAAAGTAAACACTTCTTAAAGTGTTAAAAGTTAGTGAATTGCACTACAGATTTATAGATATTTATTGAATAAGAATATATAGGTTGACGAAAAGGGAAATATGTTTAGATCAGTGATAACCAAGCAACAGACAAAGTTGTTGTATACATATGAATTGCCGACCGTGTCTGTGTAAAAAATACAATTATTGATTGCCTCGGGAGACTATGGAGTTGCCCGAACAAAGTTGTTGTATAAATGTGAATTGCCGACCGTGTCTGTGTGAAAAATACAATTATTTCCTGCTCGCGAGTCTATGGAGTGGTTATGACTGGTTTAGATCTTTGGTTGTTTTCTAAAATAAAGTTTGGATGACTTAAGTTAGATTTGTAGAAATTAATTTTTTGACGAAAATGGGAAATATTTTAAAATTGTTTTTTGTTTCCTCTTTTTAATATTTTGATTTTATGAAATGTTATTTTGAATGTTGAAAAAATTTTTAAATTCAATTTTAATTTTTATTTATTGTCAAACACAATTTTTTGTTAATTTTTATTAAATTTTATAAATCCAAAAGATTTTGTTATTTGTGCTTAATTCCCAGTTTTTATTCTTGATAAAAACACTTGAAATTTATTGTTGATGGGATAAGCTATTCCTATGCATTTCACTGGTTGCTTAGGCCAGATCATCAGGAAACTTCATCCATAAAGATTTTAGACAAACTAAAGATATTAAACCAAATAAAACTGTTAAACGTATAAGACTTATAGCAACAGTTTTACTTGTAACAATATCAAAGCTTGAACAAAATACATCAACAATAAAAAAGTGGGTTTATCTCGTCTTACACTCCCCACTACAATTAGTTGAAATTCTCTCAACATTAATTGTAGTTGTAAGTAGGTTAAGAAAAACAAAATAAAAAACAAACAACAACTTACAAAAGATGTTGTCAATTAAGTGTTTTTTTAGGCCGTGCACTTGCCTGTTTATTATCAAAAAGTAATTTCAATTTTTGGGAATAAAAAATTTTAATTTCAAAAGATTTTGTTATTTGTGCTTAATTCCCAGTTTTTATTCTTGATAAAAACACTTGAAATTTATTGTTGATGGGATAAGCTATTCCTATGCATTTCACTGGTTGCTTAGGCCAGATCATCAGGAAACTTCATCCATAAAGATTTTAGACAAACTAAAGATATTAAACCAAATAAAACTGTTAAACGTATAAGACTTATAGCAACAGTTTTACTTGTAACAATATCAAAGCTTGAACAAAATACATCAACAATAAAAAAGTGGGTTTATCTCGTCTTACACTCCCCACTACAATTAGTTGAAATTCTCTCAACATTAATTGTAGTTGTAAGTAGGTTAAGAAAAACAAAATAAAAAACAAACAACAACTTACAAAAGATGTTGTCAATTAAGTGTTTTTTTAGGCCGTGCACTTGCCTGTTTATTATCAAAAAGTAATTTCAATTTTTGGGAATAAAAAATTTTAATTTCAAAAGATTTTGTTATTTGTGCTTAATTCCCAGTTTTTATTCTTGATAAAAACACTTGAAATTTATTGTTGATGGGATAAGCTATTCCTATGCATTTCACTGGTTGCTTAGGCCAGATCATCAGGAAACTTCATCCATAAAGATTTTAGACAAACTAAAGATATTAAACCAAATAAAACTGTTAAACGTATAAGACTTATAGCAACAGTTTTACTTGTAACAATATCAAAGCTTGAACAAAATACATCAACAATAAAAAAGTGGGTTTATCTCGTCTTACACTCCCCACTACAATTTGTTGAAATTCTCTCAACATTAATTGTAGTTGTAAGTAGGTTAAGAAAAACAAAATAAAAAACAAACAACAACTTACAAAAGATGTTGTCAATTAAGTGTTTTTTTAGGCCGTGCACTTGCCTGTTTATTATCAAAAAGTAATTTCAATTTTTGGGAATAAAAAATTTTAATTTCAAAAGATTTTGTTATTTGTGCTTAATTCCCAGTTTTTATTCTTGATAAAAACACTTGAAATTTATTGTTGATGGGATAAGCTATTCCTATGCATTTCACTGGTTGCTTAGGCCAGATCATCAGGAAACTTCATCCATAAAGGTTTTAGACAAACTAAAGATATTAAACCAAATAAAACTGTTAAACGTATAAGAATTATAGCAACAGTTCTACTTGTAACAATATCAAAGTTTAAACAAAACACATCAACAATAAACAACAGTGGGTTCATCTCATCTTACATTTCCCCACTACAATTAGTTGAAATTCTCTCAACATTAATTGTAGTTGTAAGTAGGTTAAGAAAAACAAAATGAAAAAAAAAAAAACAACAACTTACAAAAGATGTTGTCAATTAAGTGTTTTTTAGGCCGTGCACTGCCTGTTTATTATCAAAAAGTAATTTCAATTTTTGGGAATACAAAATTTTAATTTCAAAAGATTTTGTTATTCGTGCTTAATTCCCAGTTTTTATTATTGATAAAAACACTTGAAATTTATTGTTGATGGGATAAGCTATTCCTATGCATTTCACTGGTTGCTTAGGCCAGATCATCAGGAAACTTCATCCATAAAGATTTTAGACAAACTAAAGATATTAAACCAAATAAAACTGTTAAACGTATAAGACTTATAGCAACAGTTTTACTTGTAACAATATCAAAGCTTGAACAAAATACATCAACAATAAAAAAGTGGGTTTATCTCGTCTTACACTCCCCACTACAATTAGTTGAAATTCTCTCAACATTAATTGTAGTTGTAAGTAGGTTAAGAAAAACAAAATAAAAAACAAACAACAACTTACAAAAGATGTTGTCAATTAAGTGTTTTTTTAGGCCGTGCACTTGCCTGTTTATTATCAAAAAGTAATTTCAATTTTTGGGAATAAAAAATTTTAATTTCAAAAGATTTTGTTATTTGTGCTTAATTCCCAGTTTTTATTCTTGATAAAAACACTTGAAATTTATTGTTGATGGGATAAGCTATTCCTATGCATTTCACTGGTTGCTTAGGCCAGATCATCAGGAAACTTCATCCATAAAGATTTTAGACAAACTAAAGATATTAAACCAAATAAAACTGTTAAACGTATAAGACTTATAGCAACAGTTTTACTTGTAACAATATCAAAGCTTGAACAAAATACATCAACAATAAAAAAGTGGGTTTATCTCGTCTTACACTCCCCACTACAATTTGTTGAAATTCTCTCAACATTAATTGTAGTTGTAAGTAGGTTAAGAAAAACAAAATAAAAAACAAACAACAACTTACAAAAGATGTTGTCAATTAAGTGTTTTTTTAGGCCGTGCACTTGCCTGTTTATTATCAAAAAGTAATTTCAATTTTTGGGAATAAAAAATTTTAATTTCAAAAGATTTTGTTATTTGTGCTTAATTCCCAGTTTTTATTCTTGATAAAAACACTTGAAATTTATTGTTGATGGGATAAGCTATTCCTATGCATTTCACTGGTTGCTTAGGCCAGATCATCAGGAAACTTCATCCATAAAGGTTTTAGACAAACTAAAGATATTAAACCAAATAAAACTGTTAAACGTATAAGAATTATAGCAACAGTTCTACTTGTAACAATATCAAAGTTTAAACAAAACACATCAACAATAAACAACAGTGGGTTCATCTCATCTTACATTTCCCCACTACAATTAGTTGAAATTCTCTCAACATTAATTGTAGTTGTAAGTAGGTTAAGAAAAACAAAATGAAAAAAAAAAAAACAACAACTTACAAAAGATGTTGTCAATTAAGTGTTTTTTAGGCCGTGCACTGCCTGTTTATTATCAAAAAGTAATTTCAATTTTTGGGAATACAAAATTTTAATTTCAAAAGATTTTGTTATTCGTGCTTAATTCCCAGTTTTTATTATTGATAAAAACACTTGAAATTTATTGTTGATGGGATAAGCTATTCCTATGCATTTCACTGGTTGCTTAGGCCAGATCATCAGGAAACTTCATCCATAAAGATTTTAGACAAACTAAAGATATTAAACCAAATAAAACTGTTAAACGTATAAGACTTATAGCAACAGTTTTACTTGTAACAATATCAAAGCTTGAACAAAATACATCAACAATAAAAAAGTGGGTTTATCTCGTCTTACACTCCCCACTACAATTAGTTGAAATTCTCTCAACATTAATTGTAGTTGTAAGTAGGTTAAGAAAAACAAAATAAAAAACAAACAACAACTTACAAAAGATGTTGTCAATTAAGTGTTTTTTTAGGCCGTGCACTTGCCTGTTTATTATCAAAAAGTAATTTCAATTTTTGGGAATAAAAAATTTTAATTTCAAAAGATTTTGTTATTTGTGCTTAATTCCCAGTTTTTATTCTTGATAAAAACACTTGAAATTTATTGTTGATGGGATAAGCTATTCCTATGCATTTCACTGGTTGCTTAGGCCAGATCATCAGGAAACTTCATCCATAAAGATTTTAGACAAACTAAAGATATTAAACCAAATAAAACTGTTAAACGTATAAGACTTATAGCAACAGTTTTACTTGTAACAATATCAAAGCTTGAACAAAATACATCAACAATAAAAAAGTGGGTTTATCTCGTCTTACACTCCCCACTACAATTTGTTGAAATTCTCTCAACATTAATTGTAGTTGTAAGTAGGTTAAGAAAAACAAAATAAAAAACAAACAACAACTTACAAAAGATGTTGTCAATTAAGTGTTTTTTTAGGCCGTGCACTTGCCTGTTTATTATCAAAAAGTAATTTCAATTTTTGGGAATAAAAAATTTTAATTTCAAAAGATTTTGTTATTTGTGCTTAATTCCCAGTTTTTATTCTTGATAAAAACACTTGAAATTTATTGTTGATGGGATAAGCTATTCCTATGCATTTCACTGGTTGCTTAGGCCAGATCATCAGGAAACTTCATCCATAAAGATTTTAGACAAACTAAAGATATTAAACCAAATAAAACTGTTAAACGTATAAGACTTATAGCAACAGTTTTACTTGTAACAATATCAAAGCTTGAACAAAATACATCAACAATAAAAAAGTGGGTTTATCTCGTCTTACACTCCCCACTACAATTAGTTGAAATTCTCTCAACATTAATTGTAGTTGTAAGTAGGTTAAGAAAAACAAAATAAAAAACAAACAACAACTTACAAAAGATGTTGTCAATTAAGTGTTTTTTTAGGCCGTGCACTTGCCTGTTTATTATCAAAAAGTAATTTCAATTTTTGGGAATAAAAAATTTTAATTTCAAAAGATTTTGTTATTTGTGCTTAATTCCCAGTTTTTATTCTTGATAAAAACACTTGAAATTTATTGTTGATGGGATAAGCTATTCCTATGCATTTCACTGGTTGCTTAGGCCAGATCATCAGGAAACTTCATCCATAAAGATTTTAGACAAACTAAAGATATTAAACCAAATAAAACTGTTAAACGTATAAGACTTATAGCAACAGTTTTACTTGTAACAATATCAAAGCTTGAACAAAATACATCAACAATAAAAAAGTGGGTTTATCTCGTCTTACACTCCCCACTACAATTAGTTGAAATTCTCTCAACATTAATTGTAGTTGTAAGTAGGTTAAGAAAAACAAAATAAAAAACAAACAACAACTTACAAAAGATGTTGTCAATTAAGTGTTTTTTTAGGCCGTGCACTTGCCTGTTTATTATCAAAAAGTAATTTCAATTTTTGGGAATAAAAAATTTTAATTTCAAAAGATTTTGTTATTTGTGCTTAATTCCCAGTTTTTATTCTTGATAAAAACACTTGAAATTTATTGTTGATGGGATAAGCTATTCCTATGCATTTCACTGGTTGCTTAGGCCAGATCATCAGGAAACTTCATCCATAAAGATTTTAGACAAACTAAAGATATTAAACCAAATAAAACTGTTAAACGTATAAGACTTATAGCAACAGTTTTACTTGTAACAATATCAAAGCTTGAACAAAATACATCAACAATAAAAAAGTGGGTTTATCTCGTCTTACACTCCCCACTACAATTAGTTGAAATTCTCTCAACATTAATTGTAGTTGTAAGTAGGTTAAGAAAAACAAAATAAAAAACAAACAACAACTTACAAAAGATGTTGTCAATTAAGTGTTTTTTTAGGCCGTGCACTTGCCTGTTTATTATCAAAAAGTAATTTCAATTTTTGGGAATAAAAAATTTTAATTTCAAAAGATTTTGTTATTTGTGCTTAATTCCCAGTTTTTATTCTTGATAAAAACACTTGAAATTTATTGTTGATGGGATAAGCTATTCCTATGCATTTCACTGGTTGCTTAGGCCAGATCATCAGGAAACTTCATCCATAAAGATTTTAGACAAACTAAAGATATTAAACCAAATAAAACTGTTAAACGTATAAGACTTATAGCAACAGTTTTACTTGTAACAATATCAAAGCTTGAACAAAATACTGTTGCTATAAGTCTTATACGTTTAACAGTTTTATTTGGTTTAATATCTTTAGTTTTTCTAAAATCTTTATGGATGAAGTTTCCTGATGATCTGGCCTAAGCAACCAGTGAAATGCATAGGAATAGCTTATCCCATCAACAATAAATTTCAAGTGTTTTTATCAAGAATAAAAACTGGGAATTAAGCACAAATAACAAAATCTTTTGAAATTAAAATTTTTTATTCCCAAAAATTGAAATTACTTTTTGATAATAAACAGGCAAGTGCACGGCCTAAAAAAACACTTAATTGACAACATCTTTTGTAAGTTGTTGTTTGTTTTTTATTTTGTTTTTCTTAACCTACTTACAACTACAATTAATGTTGAGAGAATTTCAACTAATTGTAGTGGGGAGTGTAAGACGAGATAAACCCACTTTTTTATTGTTGATGTATTTTGTTCAAGCTTTGATATTGTTACAAGTAAAACTGTTGCTATAAGTCTTATACGTTTAACAGTTTTATTTGGTTTAATATCTTTAGTTTGTCTAAAATCTTTATGGATGAAGTTTCCTGATGATCTGGCCTAAGCAACCAGTGAAATGCATAGGAATAGCTTATCCCATCAACAATAAATTTCAAGTGTTTTTATCAAGAATAAAAACTGGGAATTAAGCACAAATAACAAAATCTTTTGAAATTAAAATTTTTTATTCCCAAAAATTGAAATTACTTTTTGATAATAAACAGGCAAGTGCACGGCCTAAAAAAACACTTAATTGACAACATCTTTTGTAAGTTGTTGTTTGTTTTTTATTTTGTTTTTCTTAACCTACTTACAACTACAATTAATGTTGAGAGAATTTCAACTAATTGTAGTGGGGAGTGTAAGACGAGATAAACCCACTTTTTTATTGTTGATGTATTTTGTTCAAGCTTTGATATTGTTACAAGTAAAACTGTTGCTATAAGTCTTATACGTTTAACAGTTTTATTTGGTTTAATATCTTTAGTTTGTCTAAAATCTTTATGGATGAAGTTTCCTGATGATCTGGCCTAAGCAACCAGTGAAATGCATAGGAATAGCTTATCCCATCAACAATAAATTTCAAGTGTTTTTATCAAGAATAAAAACTGGGAATTAAGCACAAATAACAAAATCTTTTGAAATTAAAATTTTTTATTCCCAAAAATTGAAATTACTTTTTGATAAATTTTATAAATATAATATCCTGAAGAAGATTTCCAAAGGAAATCGAAATATATGTAGATATAAAAAATAAACGAAATATTTGAAATAAAAGTGACCTTAAGCTCAAGTATTAATAAAAAACAATAATATTAAAATAAAGGTCGAAGAAATTAGAATAAAAAAATTATTATAAAAAGATATAATATGGGGTCAATTTAAATTTTTTCTGGCCATATTTCCTGGGACATGCATACATATGTATGACGCAGTGCAGTAAAATTTATTCCTTCATTTAAATAAATAAATGAAACTTAAATTTGATGAACTTAAGCCTGATTTAGAAAATCAAAATACGTTTAAAAAACCAAAAATACTATATATCGACGGCTTATATTCAATACCCGCCATCCGCCAAAATACAATTTTTCAGGAGAGAGAAAAAACTGTTTCTTTCGAAAATTCTTAAGGTATGAATTAATCTTTCTTCTATAATATTTTTTAAATATGACTACTAAGTCGCCCTTATAAAAAAAGTAGAAGTTTTAACTCTATTCGTAGCGATATGGTTGATGTCGGGTATTGCAACTGAAATTTTCAAATATTTTTATGGCGTATAGCGGTAATTGCACAGTAATAAAAATATGTTTTTTTGCTCTAATATGTAATTTTATTAAATTAAGCATTTGTTTAACATTTTTCTAACATAAAAGAATTCAATAACAAAACAATAACAAACAAATAAACATAATTAAAAAAGGTAATTCAAATTGGACATTGTCATATTGCTCCTTATTACTTTGACTCCATCTGAACTAAATTATCATAAAAGTAATGATATTCTAGTGGTATAACCGGCTTCAAATCTTGATTTGATTAATAAACGATATTCACCAAAATAAATAATTCAATTCTTTCATTTTTATCTGCAAATGCATATAATTTAACTGTTAATTTAACTGTTCTGCAACCCGATAATGATGTTAAAAAATTATTAAAAGACTATGCTTGAATTACGTATTCATGTTTTATCTATTTGTTTTTTCTATGGGAGGTGGGCGTGATCAGGTATATATTTTCAGGAGCCCATTTTACAATTATAATATTTATTTTTGTAAAAATTGAGTTGATGTATTAGAAATCAAGGCAGAAATCAAATTTCACACAAATGATTATGCGTGTTTCAAAATGCTATGTGCCAAAAAACAATGCCATAGGTCAAAATTTAATTTTCACTTTGTATGGGAGGTGGGCGTAAAAGTGGGCGGATATTTTTTAAATATCACACAAATGATTACGAGTGCTTAAAAATGCTATGTGCCAAAAAACAATGCCGTAGGTTAAAATTTAATTTTCACTTTGTATGGGAGGTGGGCGTAAAAGTGGGCGATTCATTCTGATTTTTCCATTTTTTTCTTGATTCAAACAAATGTCTATGTGCCAAGTTTCATTATCCTTCAACAACTTCTTCTATTTTTTGCCGCTCGTTCTATGAACTTCAACCAATGTGTGGCGTATGACGGGTATTGCATTAAAAATAATCGTGCGGTTGATAGCGGTATCACAAATATTTAAAAAAAAAAGAACTTATATTAATTTTTTTTTTTCTGAAATTTTTGTCAGATATAAAGCTGGCATCAGTGAACAATTTGCCATCAAAAAGTCATTTTCCAATAATTGGTGTATGGCGGGTATTGAATATAAGCCCTCGATATTAAATAGTTCAATTAACCAAAAAAAAAAAAAAATAATGGATACCGTTTATTACACTGCAGAAAATATTTGAAGTATTTCATTCGCTTGTACACCGTTATTTTTTATTTTGTTTTGTGTTCATTTCCGTAACAGTAGTATGTTTTGCAGCATAGATATGTGCATATATGTAAAAATTTTATATTTGGCGCAAGTTTTTTTTTTAATTTTGTCTACCTATGTATGTTGATTGCCGAAATATCACACTGGTACACTAGTTCACAAATTTTCAAGTTTTTTCTTATAAATCTGTCTCCAAAAATCTAAGAACATGGTTATTTGAATCACGCAAGTTTTAAACTATTACAGGTCATAATTATAGTAAAGCTTTTCATTATATCGCTTAAAAGTCTCGCATTTTGCGCAAAACTGTGCATTTTTACGCCCTCACAATTGAACTGTCAAAAACTATATCAGAATTTATTTACACAAACTTCGTAAATTTTCCCAACAATTTTGACTCGTAAGATTGAAGTGTTCAATTGTGCATTTATACAAAGTCTGCTTTCACACGTTTCATCTTTTGATGCTCAACTCTTTTGTTTTTAGGTGAGAGAAGAAAGAAGAAGAAGGTCAGTTCGCTTTGTGTTTTTATTCATTGGTATATGCACAACGATGGCTCCATGTAATTTTTTTCTTTTCCTTTTCTCTTTGATTCGCTGTTTGATTGTTGTTGTTTTGAACCGAAAAAAGTTGAAACCGATTGCTGCGTGTGATTATATTGGCATTTTTAAAAGGGAATTGAAAAGAAGTTGAGCATCAAAAGATGAAACGTGTAAATTAAGACAAACAGATTTTTTGCTTACCGTTGTTTTCAATAAAAAATCCAAGTATTTATAAATCACAAACAATAAATTCTTGCAATTTGGCAAAAATTGTTAAAAAAAAAACAAATTTCACTTTTAAATCACAAATTCCAACTCTTATTTTTATATACATACTACATACATATGTATTTTTTTTTTTTTTTTTTTTTTTTTTTTTTTTTGTATTGACGTTTTTCCCAAACTGACATTATTTTTTTTAAATTACACAAAAAATAAAATGGGTGTTCATGAAACGAGTCTCGCAAGTTTGCCCATTTGTACAAATGACAATTTTAAGCGATATCATGAAAGTCCTTAGTGGCATCCAAGACGTTGCAAGGGCCAAATTTAAGTATTTCAACCATATATATTTGGCGGTTTAATTAATTTCCTAAATTTGGCCCCTGCAGTGTTTAGTATGTCCCTAAATGGGTCAAATGTATGACCAACTTAACTTTATTTTTCGTCTCAATCATTTATTTCTTATAAAGCTACCTGCTATTTCCATTCCTTAAGGGGGGTCCCATTCAAAATGTACAGTACAGACTAGAAATAAATTGAAGAAAAAGTCCCATAACTGCCCAGGAGTCGTGCCTAGTGGAATATAATGTATGACAGAGCTCAATTAGTTGTTTGTCCTCAACATTTTCTCGAGACATACTTTCCCTTTACCACCACTTCTTAGGGGACCACTAATGGCCCTGATAATGGCTTTCCATTACTGCACGATTTTGGTGAAATCTTTCACTTTGTTCGTCACACTTGGCTCTTAAAATTGGAGGTAATGAGTTAAAATGGTTGTAAAAAACTATATTTTCGGTTCTTTATTGCAACATAGACATATCTCAAAAAATATTAAACTTGGCAAAATCCGATTAAAGTTTTCAAAATTAACCTTTATAAACAGGTTTTATGAAATATTTTTTGCTATTACTTCCGTTCAGTTTGAGATTTTTTTTTACGTATAAAAAAGGTATTATGGAACACTTTTGCTTAAGTAACTTGAAATTATTGATTTTTTGAGATATGACTATGTTGCAATAAAGAAGCGATTAGACTTAAGAGCTTAATATTTGAATCACGAGTAGAATTAAGACTCAGATCAAACTCTTCTTCATTATCAGATGTTATCTCTGTACTGACGTTTTGCCTTTTGGTTACAGAAAAGAATGTGTAGCGATTTTTGTAACTGATTTTATAACAGGTTAAATAAATTTGCCATTATTTTTGACTTGCACTATGGTCATGCGGAACTAGCAATCAGTCACACGATCAATTGGATTTCTTCATTCAACTGGCTCACTGAATGACAAATAATCCTCCATGCCCTTACCAAATTTTGCAAAACACGTAGCATTAACTGCGCTTGGAGTCCAGGGCTTATTGACCAATCTGACTTTAAGCTCAAAATTAAATTTATGAGATTTCAAAACGTTTTTGGTCTACTCTCTTCGTGCACTTTATTTTTCTAAATGCAAATATCACAAACAGTGTTGCCACGACCAATAAAAATTTGTAACCAAAATGTGAAAATAAAGAAACCAAATGCAATAAAATTAATTAAAAACACTATTTATTTGCGATAATTTGAAATAGACTGATTAGTAAAGGCATACTACTTTATACCGCAATAAGGTACCTTATTGCAGTAGTAGAGTGGATTTAAAGAATTGTTTATAAATATTAAATTTCGGATGTTTTCCCGAAAAATGTTGTTAATTTTTTTTTTGCCCGATGATATCAATATTACGCTTAGCACGTTAATAACGTTACAGATAAAATTTTTTTAGAATTTTGTTGCTTCACTGGTGCGAATTTAAATGGTGAGTTTTGAGAAAACGTTAAATTAGCTGAAAGCAACACTAAAAATTTCGTGCAACTTAGAAGATTTGTTATCAAAATATTTCGAAATATCTTTAACAACTGCAAAAAAACACGATTTTCACGAATATATTTTAAGAAATATAAACGAAACGATCAAATGCAAAAAAAATTTAATTTGCAGGGTCTCACTCAAGGAAAACCAAAACTCATATTAATGAGTTTTATATTTTATACAGTGTAAATACCGCTTTCTTTTATTGACTATGCTGGCGTTGAAGCCGGCATTGAGTTTCACAATTTTTCTTAATTTCTCCTATTAGAAACTAACTTACTTGATACCGATATAAGTTGATGCCATGACCTGACCCAGTGAAATAGCAAGACACGCATAACTTTTTTTAAGCATTTGGGCTGCTGCACAGTGTTATAACTTATAAGTAATTTTTTTTATTGCGGTGAGAAAAAAAGATTTTACACAGGATATCATAGACCATTCCTAAAACTATTTAAAATTTTTAAGACCTACCTCGTGCCCATTCGCATATACATAACTTGTCAATTACAAATTACGCATGGTTTTACTAGTACACTTATTTATGTGACTGTATTCATTTGCATGTGTTAAATTTATTCTCAAATAGAAAAAGCTTTATGTTGTAAAATTTTGAATGTAGAATTTTCATGGTTGCGTGAGTGTGCCTTATTCTGGGGAATAGAATTTTAACCTTAAAATCTCGATTATTTGTACATGTAGGCCTATCTTTGTATTTAAAGTAATAATTTTGTATACACATCACGTTATGCCGAAATGTCATACTGATTAGAATTTAACAAATTCTAATAATTTTCGAAATTTATACATCTACACAAGCAATAGGACGAATCATTACATTTAAATTGAACATGCATACACCAACATAAAATTGTAAACTTAATATAAAATGTTATTTCTCGTCATCATCATCGTCGTCAAGAGTGGCAGATTTGGATGTCAATTATCTTGCGACAAACCAATGGCAAACACACACACACACATACTTTCAATAGCAAATTTTTGCGTTAAATTTTTCACAATGAAGCAATTTCATTTAAAATATATTTTACGGGGTAATGGGGTTGGCAGAGGGCTTCATTGTTCTTTTTATATATTCATCTTGTTAAAATGTCAATGACATTTTTTATCTGAAATATTTATGTTTGCATTTGAAAAAGAACAAAAAGAATTACTCGGAAAGAATCTCAATCAATAAATTTAGTATGCTTGACACTACGAATTTTAAAGGTTAACCTGTCAGTATAACTCAAATACAAATGTTAAAGAAATAATATTGTATAAGCTTAACTCGTGTCAGTCCTTTTACTAAAAATAATATTGCTATTTAAAGCAGTGTTCGCAAATAAACAGTACATTATTTAGATTTTGACTCACACACCCAAGAACGATATCTATTTTTTTAGTTATTGTGTAGACGAACACAACCCTTAATACCGTTCGTAACTATTTTCAAAAAAGAGACGGACATTATTTATTGTTCTGTTCTTCGTTAAAAAAAACAGAACAATTGTAGTGATACTGTAGACTTACATTATATGTAATTGTTCTATAATGTTTCTTTTTTTCCATTGATAAAGATATTAACAAACAAACAATTTTAGCAACGACCGCACCACGAACAGCTTGTGTGCTTATTGTGTATATGTTTTATTTGTGTAAAATTATATTGCTGGCTTTTTGCTTTTTTTCGTATGTGTATTTTGTTTTTGTAAAAAATTGTTTGGTTTTTTTACCACACAGAAAAAATTCTCCAAAATTGTTCACCAATTAAAGTTTTAATTAAAACTTTAATCAAATTAATTAATTAAAAGTTTAATTAATACTATTAACTGGTTTAATTGATATATTAATTTGTTTACTGGTGCAATTTTAATTAATTTTTAATTAATATCACAAATTTTTTAATTGAAATCAATTTTTATTTTTTTCTGTGCAGACAAGAGGGGCGATTATTAATGAGCCGACCCGAACACAATAAAATTTGTGGATTAAAAAAAAACCAACGGAATTAAATGTTCTCATCTTTTGTTGAGTTTAATAAAAACAGTAATATTTTTGTGTTCGAAAGATGACTAACATGGAAACGTTATTTTACCCTCCACCACAATTAGGTGTGAAGAGGGTATTCTATGTTTGTCATTCCGTGTGAAACTTTTTTGTTATTCATCTAAGACCCCATAAAATGTATATATGCTGGGTCCTTGAATAATTCTAAGACGATTTAGCCATGCCCGTCTGTCTGTCCGTCTGAACATCTGTCCGTCTGCCCGTCTGTTGACAACACGCTCACTTTCGAAAAACCGAAAAGAAATAAACAAACTTAGTGTCAAATTTCTTGTAGTTATCGTAAGCAGTTTGGGATTGAAATCCAGAAAAATCGCTTAAGTAGGATCAGAGCTATTAGCCAAAATGTGGAGCCACCACCTAAAAAAAATTGATAATTTTTTACAAAAACTAACATAAATGACGCTGTAAAATTTCGTGAAGATCAGTCAGTAATTTACCCTAAGCCTCATATAAACCCTACTCCCGGAAAACAGTTTAGTACGTCTGAAACCGTAAATAACAGTGCTATAATAGAAATTGGTACGTCACAGTTTTGTAGGACTATAAATGACAATGTGAAATGTGAAAACGGTCCATAATTTACCCTAGGCCCTATATAAAGCCCCCTCTGGTAAAATAATTAAATACGCCTAAAAAAGCAGCAGATATAGATATGGCGGTAAACTTTCTTCCAGCTTAGCTTCATATGGCCCGAAAAAATGTTATGCAATTTTGTGATATACGGTCCATTATTCACCTTAGATCCCATTTTAGAAGCCTTCTGAAATTCACTGCAAACGCTAAAACTAATTGCACCACTGTATTGAAATTTAAGGTATTTAATACCAGCAATCACTCGGCAGAATTTTGGCATGATTGGTTCATAGCTCACCATGGCTCCAATATAAAGTGTCCTCCTGAAAATCATTTAAGTTCAGCTTAAACTGTTACAAACCATGATATTTTACTCAAGATATTTAAAATTGCTAAAAAAAAAGCATTAAACTCTTTGATTGTTGGTCAATAAATTTAAATAGGTCTAAAGCGCAGCAATTTTTAATGCAGATGTCTGTTTTTATTACGATAATAATAATAAAAAGACATCATGTAGATATCACTCCTAAAACATTCGAACCTTCTGTGGAGGGTATCAAAGATTTGGCACAGCCGAATATAGCACTCTAACTTGTTTTTTTAATGATTTTCTACAGAAACACTATTAGCGTTTGTGGTTTCCACAAATCTACCGAACCGAACACTAAAAAGCGATTTTAAGTGTTTATTTTCGAACACTGATCTAAAGACAAAAAGAAATCGGTGCCATTACCACTATTTGCCTGTTTGCCTTATTTGATATACACTTTTATAATTTTATCACCCATTTCTCATTTTTAAGGCAAATAATGTATTTTTTTCGCCATTATTCTACTAATCCATTGTTCAACCATATTTCAGTAAAAATTTAAGCAGGTATCACTTGCCTGCTAAAATTCCATATTTGTACAATGTATACATTCCAAATAACACTTTTAAAAACATGAAATAATAATAGAACGACATTGAAATGTATGACATGAAATCACATTGATTTTATGCCTTCATTTTTCTGCTATACAAATGTTTAAACAAATGTAGGCTTCGCATACCTGACTAAATGAGATACGTGTGCTTTTACCAAAAAAAAAAACCATAAAATTAAAATTTTGATGTTTGAAGTTGTAACATTGCATTAATTCACAATGAACAATCAGAAATTATAATTTTCAAATATGTATGCATGTGCATAAGTATGTGTATATTCATGCTTTAGATCAAATAACGTTGTGATTTCTTGATTTATTCTTTTTGATAGAAATATTTAATGAATAAAACGAATTTAAGCAACTTAAAATTAAAAAATTAAGAATTTTATCCGTTAGGGTTTTAGGCGTATTAAGTGGTTCTACAAGGGTAGGCTGTATAAGAGAGACTTGATAAATTATAAACCAATTATTACAAAATTCGGCATGTGAGATCGTATTTTAAAACTAAATTGAAACAAATTTCAACACAACATTATTATTTATCGAAGTTGTAATCGTTTTTAACTGATTCTCTAGTGTTGCCTTAGAACATCGATATGGCCGAATTTTAAACTTTTAAGCAGACCAAGACAGACGACTGGACATGTTTAATTTAATTTATAAATACTCAAATAAAGAAATAGAGTTCATGTAATCTTAGACACTCGTGGTTGTCGATAGTATAAAATAGTTTCCAATTTTGGTGTAGGGTTCGAGTCAATTTTAATAATGAATGTTTTGCCTGACATTTCTTAGGCAAATGAATTTAATAGGAATTATTATATAACCATCATACTTTTCGCCATCCTTTTCCAACAAGAGATATAAATATAAAGTCATAACCAGGGAAACTAAAAATATGCAGTATCTTGTTTTTTCCTGCGCATTGTATTAATAAATGGATACACAGAAAAAAACACTCGGGATTAAGTTTTGATATTTACTTCAAGTACGAGTCGTACTCAAAAGTTCAAGTACGAATAACACTTAAACGTGATCAATACAATCCTATATGGGGGGTACTTTTTAACCATGGGAGGTAAGGCCATGATGGCCTTATTGCTCAATTGAATGGGAGATAAAGCCGTAATGGTCTTATTGCCCAATCATTGAGAGGTAATGTAAAATTTTGCGAAGTGAGAGATATAGCCATATTTTCTTCCCAAATGAGTGGCAAAGCCATATTTTCCAGAATATTGTTACGCATGGTGTAAACATTCTGTAAAAGGGAAAATCCCCACGCCACGCAGCCACGCAGAAAAACTTTATTATGCGAAGCCAGATTTCAATACTTAACTTTAGTAAAAGGAAAATCATTACCTCTTATGCCCGTAATATCAACAAACAGATACCTAGTCTTGTTCGTACCTAACAGTTTTCTTTACCTATCCTGTAACACTATTTTGCTTATTTCAATGTAAATTTTGCCTACGCAAATAAACTATCGAAAATCGATGATGTGAAATACATTACAATCTTACCCGTAGGTAAGAAATACGTTTTAAAATTATGAAAACCATAGATATCTATACACAGCTAGATATCTATTTGTAGAAATTACGGGCCTTAATTATAAAAATAAGAAAACTATTAATCAATGTAAAATGGGAAAGTTCTTCAAAACTGAAATGAGAGATACAGCCATTTCCTAATATTACTAATGTGTCCTAAGGCCATGACGGCTTTGCCTCCCATTCGAATGAAAAAAAAAATAAAAGGCTTTATATCTCTTTTGAATGGGAGATAAAGCCATCATGGTCTTACTTCCCATGGTTAAAAAGCACCCCCTCGTAAATGGGATAACTTTCCAACGGACACATACGTTTAACAGAAATGCTATATATTATTATTAATCGATTAATAGGTATAAATTTTTCGATTAATCCTTTAATCGAAATTAGCAATTTTAAATTATTCGAACTATTTATCGTCTAAAATTAATCGAACAAAAATTTATCGACTGAACAGCCTAATATTAGATAACTAAAAAATTAAGTAAACCCTCAACTAAAATAATAATAAAATCAACTTAATTTTTCCTCAAATACAATCAAACTTTGTTCAACTACACAAATTTTCTTCAAATGAACACAATAGTTTTAGTTCAAAATTTTTTTAATGAAATCTGTGTTTATGAAAAAAATTCCGTCAAAAGAAAAGCCAAAATTCATTCATGATTGTACTAAACTTTTATCCAAAACTTGGAAAATTTTACAATTTTCCTATTTCTAAGAGTCGGTCGGAACTGAGCGTGTTTTTAATAGATGAACGTATGTATCCAAATCGACTTACAAATGAAAGTGCCGAATCTTTACTACCTTTCAGTTCACATAATGCAGCGTCTTAAATCAAGTAAAAAAATATTGAACATCTCGTTAGAAGTGCCACTCTGACAGTAAAATTACAAAGTTAGGGTTTTAATCTCAAATAACTTATAAAACACAACTTTCAGTCATGCATTCTTTAATGCGTGCATACGCATTTGTTTTTCAAAGTTTGTTGCAGAAATTACAACAACACCAGACAAATTGGGAAAAAAACGATTTGCTTGTTGTGTGTAGAAACAACAAAAACAACTGAACAATAGCGCAATATCAGCATATCAGTAATATCATGGTAGCACCTTTAGACTAGTTTATTTCTTAGTTTATTTTATCTTTAAAAATGTATTTTTTTTTTTTCTTAAAGAGATCTTAAACTGTTAATTATTTCTAATTAATTAAATCAAAAAATTATTGTATTTGCGCAGAAAAGATCATGCATATATAAACTCTCTACATTATTTAAAACACATTTATAAATTCCTGTACACACAGGTCTGTTCTGAAAATCACGTGATTTCAAATCACATGTGCTTTCAAAATCACACGTGTGATTTTCTGGTGTTCTGTAAATCACACCGTTTTTTGTGTTTTTCGGTGTGATTTTCAATTGACGAAAGCACAAGCAAACACAAAAAGTGTGTTCTACAAAATTATAGCTGATTTTTAACGCTTTTTATGTTATTTTTCAACAGTTTGATTTTTTAACCGATTAAGCGATCTCAAATTAAGTTTAGGGTGTGTTTAAAATTTTGCAATTTTTTGCGAATTTTAGCCATGTTCGCGGTAAAAGCAATTTGTTTCTATAAGTTTTCGATTCTTTATAGCTTTGACGATTTGTAATAAATAGTAGAATTTTGCTATCATGCCGCTATTAGCAAATTTTTGCGAATTTGCGCTAATTTAGACATTTTTACCGAATTTTTGCCATTCCTTTTAGTTTTAGGGACTTTCAATCAATTTTATGGCTCGTTTGAAATATAAAAAAATTTCGCGAATTTTCGCCATTTTTGCAAGCTTGTAAAAATTTTTTGCGAATTTAGCCATTTTCGCGATAGAAGCGATTTTTTCCTGTGATTCCGCTGTTAGCAAATTAGCGATCTTTAATTCAACTAAAAAAAACAAACTGAAATCACAACAGAAGTCTCAAAAGCAAATATCATTTTTTTCAAGTGTCGTCGAATTTTCTTATGTTTCAAGGATTTGTTGCAAATAAAATAGTTTATTGCATCAACAATTAATAAACAACACATTGAATATTTTATTTAAGTAATTTATTATGACGGCCATGTTACAATAGTCGCAAAAATGACAAAGTGATTTCAAAAAATTGTTTACGTAGCTGAAAGTTTTGAAATCACAAAATAATATGCCCAATAATATTAGCTGGAAATAAACTTGAGTTAAAACGTATTTTAAAATACTTTTCAAGTTTCAAAATATTTAACTTATATTCACTTGATTTCAAATTCCTATTTTACTGGAGACTGCTATTGATATAAAGTGTAAAAAATATGTATCTCAACCCTTGAAACTTGAAATTCGAACTTGAATACCAATTGTTTTGCACTTGATTTCCAGCAAAATTGCTTATTGGGATATTATTTTCATGTTTAAAAAGTAAAATTGAACTCTTGCTTCTCATTTAGGCCAGTACTTTGTTATTTACTCCAACAACAATTTTGATTATTAAACTTAAATTAACATAAATGTTTAAGCTACTGTTTAAAATTCTGTCCAAACAAAATATTAAAACACAAAATTTATTTCATTTTCTTTTTTTCCTCAAATTTTTCCAATCATCAATTAATTTCGACCTATTTTTTAAAAATTTATTTTTTTCTTAATTAAAAGTTTTTGATTAAATAAATTTTAAATTGTATTTACAATATTATTAATTACACTACGTGACAATTTTTTGTCCAAATGAATTTGACACCTAATATTTATGTAAAATTTTCCGCTGAATCTGAATATGAATCAGAATTGTCAAAAGTAGAACAGTTTTTGAGATATTCCAAAATAACCGTTATTTGTGTTTTAAAAAAAGATGCTGTGACTGAAATGTAAATATCAAAAAAATTAAATTTTAGCCCATTTCAATACGAACATTTTGTGCCCAATAGGATCCGGATCGGTGCAAAAATGACAAAATTACAGAAGATTAATTGAACTAACCCACAACAAATTAATATACTAAGCTAAATTTTTAGTAACAAAAAATATTAAAAATTGCTTAAAAGTATTGAATTTCTATGTGGGTTAATTTACTAAATCTTCTGTAGCTTTGTCATTTTTGTACCAATCTATGTCTTGTTGGGCGCAAAACGTTCATATTAAAATAATCTAATGTCGCATGCAATAAAACATTAGTGCCTGTATTCACAAAAATTTTTTAAATTTAATAAAGGTTTAAAGAACAAATTTACTATGAAAATTATCCCTAATAAACGTTTGTTAAATTTAATAATCGTTTATGAATACGGGGGTAGGATTTTAAAATCATTGGTTTAAAAAAAATAACTTGAATAGGCAAAATTGAACAAAATCGTAAAATTTTCAATGAAGCTTGAAATTTTGTCCCCTGTAACTCTGTCATTTCTTGACCAATCTTCACAAGCAATCCATGGTTATTTTAGAAATTTTATAACCTTTCACTAGAAAGAAAGAATTATATACCCCGTTTAAAATTTTTGAAGATATATGCATTTCAGTCACATCATCTTTTTTAAAAACACAAATAACGGTTATTTTGGAATATCTCAAAAACTGTTCTACATTCTGACTTTATATTCGGATTCAGCGGCAAAATTAACATAATGATTACCTGTCAGTCAGATTCATTTGGTCATGACTTTGTTGAAATTTTGTCACGTAGTGTTATTGGACTTTAAAAAATTTTTCAAGCTTAAGGTCTCTTTTTTATAAAATTAATTAAAATATTTATTTCAATACAATAGAATCCCGATAATTCGTAATCACAAAGGACCGGCCATTTCTTACGAATTATAGAGGTTTTCGATTTAGCGGGATTTCGATTTAACGGGGTTAAAATAAAATAAATACGAATAAACGGGGTTTTTCAATTTATTTAATAAAAAGGTAAAAAAAACATAAAAAACAATTGTTAAAAATAAAATACATATATAAAAATAATACATAAAAATTATTCATGTAACAAACTGATCTTAAGAAAATAAATCCACACACAACCAAAAACCCACACAAAAATAAAATAGTGGTAAACAAAAAATAATTTTGTCCATGTTTTTGTTATTTTTATTACGAATTATAAGTGGTAGTTAAAAAAGTTGAAAAATATTAAGAATTAGCGAGGGGACCAAAATGTATGGAAATTTAACGAGCTATCGATACTTTTTCAAGGGACTGAAATTACGATTTATCGGGGTACGAATTATCGGGATTTGACTGTATTTCGGTTTCCGTTGGAAATCTTGTTCAGGAAATTTTTATAATAAAATAAAATCAAGGCGAATCCATCCCAGGTAATCTCGGTACTACAACAAGTACAACTCGTACAAAAACCACAAGCAATTTGTTTTTGTAAAATCATTGTACAATGTCAAAAACAGAAATAAAACAAAACAGAAACAAAGATAATAAAAGAGAATAAACAAAATTTTGACATCCAACAGTGATTTTAGCTATTATCAGCAGGGCTTTTAAGACCACCTGTAATTAATACGCCTTGAATAAAATTTCAAAATTTGATTGACAATAAATGGAAAAATAAAAGTTGGAAAAATAAATTTTAAAAATTTCAATTAACAAAATTTCATTCTACAAACTTGAAACAAACAAACAAAAAGGAAAAACAAAATTTTTAATTTATTCAAAGCCTAAAACCTATTTTAATGTCCCTTTCCGTCAATAGGTTTTTTCATTTAATAAGTTTTCACCAACTGAGCTATGCCATCTGAAATTTATTTTACAAACAATCAAGGGGAATACCTATTTATAATTATCCCTTCCATCAACCTACATATTTCTTTTTATTCAATAAATGTCTATAAATCTGAGCTAAGCCCTCAGTATCTTTTTTAAAATTAATTCTTTTCTCAAATGGAACATTATTTATCTGCAGCATTTCTAACATATATGTATCTACGTTTCTTAAAACTGAAATAGGGTAAGAGGGCTAAAAGCTCCCCCTCCCTATATCTTCGCAACTAATCAACCGATTATTTTGTAATTTCGCAGGCAAACAGTGTTACAGTTGGAAAGAACTATTGCCTATAGTTTTTATTAATTTGGGGCGTGAAAAAGAGCAAGAGCGGTAAACGCTCCCCCTCCCTCTATCTTCTTAACTAATCAACCGGTTTTCTTAAAATTTGGCATGCATGTAGGGTATATTACATCCAACCACTTTTTCTTCCCATTAACGGAGTAAATCGGTGACTCGAATTTACCACTAATAACTTCAACGTTACACCGTTTTCCAACACTGATATTTCACCCATCAACTCAACCGTAGAACCTGTCAAAACCTTGTAATGGTGGGTAATTAATAACATTAAATTTTTCACTTTTAAAATAAAATTCATAATCTATACAAGAAATCACAGACACTTCCGCTCCTGTATCCAGCTCCATCACCACCTCCTTGTCGTTGATTAGCACATTTCTTAATACAGGCTCATTTTCTCGGTTTACCCAGTTAATTGTTGCCAATTTCTAGTCCAATTCATTAATATTTTGACTTTTGTCCTGATTGGTGGATGAAAATTTTTGATTTTTCTGATTAGACTTCGAAAAACAGGCTTTGGATGAGTGCCCATTTTCCCACATGTGAAGCAATTCCAATTCTTTGCCGGACAACTCCCAACAGCATGTTTTGTGGTGCACTTTGAACATTTTTCTAACGGTTGTTTTTGGTTATGTTTTTGATGAAAATTGTTATTGTATTTCTGCTGATGTTGCAATTTATTCATATCGTACGACGACGACGGCTGCATGCCTTTTTGTTCCCTGTTTACCAACTCAAATGACTGCGCTAACTTGCATGCATCTTCCCAAGTTAAATTTACGGTTGACAGCAGCTTAGTCTGTAACTGACTACACCTTACACCACATACCATTCGATCCCTCAATGCTTCTTTCAGAAAATTCCCAAAATTACACTGGGCTGCGATTAATTTCAAATTCACGATGAATTCGCCAACAGATTCATTTTGCTTTTGCGAACAATTATAAAATTTAAAACGTTCGGCTATGATGTTTTTTTCAGGTTGAAAATGTGGTGTGATAACTTCGATCAATTCTTTATAAGTTTTGGTTGTAGCTTTTTCCGGTAACAGAATGCTTTTGATTCTTTTGTATGTTTCGGGACCAACTAATGCCAAGAACATCGCCACTTTCGTTGCATCCTGCACCACATTTATCTTGAACAACTGATCCATCCTTTCCAAATATTCTTCAAAATCATCACCAAAAGCAAACTGCTCGATGCTACCAATTAAAGCCATTTTTTCTTAACAAAACTTTTATGTTGTTTATTAATTTATAAACCAATTTCAAAATGTTTTTTTTTCCTTTATGTTTTTTTTTTTTTTACAAGCACTATGAATTTTTTTATTACGGGTTCTTTTTATTTTTTCCCTTAATTTCGTCGCCAAAATATGTTATGTTTGTAACATATAATAAATAACAAAATCTGTTGGTTTTTTAATTTTTAATTCTTTATTTGCTACTGTCCACTTCAAATGCAAGAAAACGAGTGAGTTCTAAATATGAATACATACTACACATTGTATTGTTGGAGTTTATCTTATTATCATACGATTATGAGTACTTTTTAATAACGGTGCTATTATAAACTACAATACAGTGAATGACAAAAGTACGTATACTAATTTGGTACAGTGAATGGCAAAAGTTCGTTTACTAATTATTATACAACCTTACAACACTGTAACATCGGAAAGAGGACAGGACATCCAATAGGGCAATAGGGGTAAAAGCTCCGCCTCCCTATATCTTCTTAACTAATCAATTAATTTTCTTGAAATTGGGTAGGCAAATAGTGTAACATCTGAAAGGAACTATAGCCTATAATTTTTTCTTAAAATTTGGCTAGCCGACACTGTTGCATCTGAAAGAAATAAGTTATGTGGCAGAACAACGTTTGCCGGGCCAGCTTGCAATTCCTTTATTTTCGAACATGTTTATGTCCTGCTAATCTAATTTTCAGTTTTTTCCCAGTTGTTCCTACAAATATTTTCCTACATTGTTCATTATCATTGCCACCACAATGACTCTTATAAACTAAATTCAACATATCTGACTTTTCTAATCTTTCTTTAGTTTTCGGAAAGATTAGAAAACTCGAATATATATAATAAAGGGAAATAATAATGTTGGGAGATTATTCACAAAAACTAAGGATAGATTACAAAAGTCAGATATGTCGAATTTACAGGTATTTTTTCTCATCCATGTAAATTGTTATTGTTATAAGAAAATATGCGCATAAAATATGCACTAAAAAATCCAAAATATTCCTCAAAAAAAATAAAAAATATGCCTTTGTTATTTTTTTTTTTTAAACAAACAAAATAAAATAAAAATAAAAAATTCAGTGCATAAACAAATTCAATGCATAAACAAATAAATATTTTTTTATATTACCATAAGTAAAAATTTTTGTACATGGAAAATGAGCTCCTAACGCTAACCGAAGGTATAGGAGCATACTTGCATAATGCCAATTCATTTGGAGAATATTAATTTTCTAATTCAAATCCCACATTTTATTCCAGATCAAAAATAGTTGAAAATTTATTTATTTTTTGAAATCCTTAATTTTTTTGCAAAACAATTGGATTTTTTTTAATTGGTCGTGATATTCTTCCTTCCATACTGTTAATTTTACCTCCTGCATATCAGTTAATTTGACTTGAGTTGCCTTAAGTGAACAATATTCCTCAAATTTAGTTATTGTTACACCAATATATCCGTAGTTGGAAAATACAACTGCTATTTAACTTTTAATGTTATTTAAATTTAATTTAATTTAATTTATTTAATAAAATTTTACCTTTTTAATTGCATAAGCCCCGGTAGCAAGAAGTTCTTAAATAACATTTTAAAATGTTGTATAGTATTCTACAGCATCTAGCCAGGTTACTACTGACTGCGGTGGTAAGGGTACCACGTGTGAAACCAATAAATCAATCGAATTTCCTCTATACCTCAGTACCACCCATATGCCCAGCAAGTAACATTTGAACCGTTTTGGATATAATCTTTTAAGCGCATTGGCAGCGTTAAACATGTAAGGTGCTGCATCGGTTAAAAATAGAAAGATCTTCACTAAACACGTCCATTGAGAATAGATTTGTGACTGGTAAAATTTTGTCAATTGACCCCCTCCAATGACAACCCCATGTAAAAGTGATATTTCTTACGCATATAAAGTTTTAAAACTAGAACCGGTCTCTACCACCAAAAACCTATCACGGGACTACTTTGGTGTCAGTTCGCTTCCCTCTAGTGTAGTTATAAGCAAAAGATCTTTATAGCTTCAAAAATGTTTAAGCTCATTAAATAGATTTTGGAATGCCAGCTGAGTGGCATTTTCATCCTACTGCTCATGGTAAAGGAGCATGTGATGGTATTTTAGCAAACCTTAAAATAAATGCAGCGAAGTATAGCCTCCAGTGCTCTCACCAAGATCGCATCTTAGCTGCGACTGCTCTGTTCCATTGGGCAAAAAAATAGTTTTGAGTAGCAAAGAGGATCATGAGGAAACATTGAAAACACTAAAGAGCAGATTCGGTGCTGCGGTAAGAATCCCATGTTTTTATAATGCATGTCGATGGAAAAGTTTTCTGCCTCTACTAATTGCGACTTATTTCCAAAGTCGAAAAAGAAACCAACAGTAAAATCAACAGCTAAACCAAGTAACGCCAAGAAAGGATTGGCAAAAAAAGAAGCAAATAAAGGCTTCAAATAAGGAGGATGAAAGACTGGGTATTTGAAAGTCTACAAAATTTATACAATTCATCAGGTACAATAATTTAAGTGTAAAAAAGTTATGATATAAATAGATCTAATGTGATAAAGATTTCATTATAACAAATGATTAATCTTTTTATTGTTATTATTAATTTTAGAAACTAATTAAATTATTAATATTTTTTAATTAGGCTTAAGTTCATCAAATTTAATTTTCATAAAAATAATTTAATGAAAATTAAATTTGATGAACTTAAGCCTAATTAAAAATATTAAAAATTTGGATTAAAAACCATAAATAGTTCAACAAAATAACCACAATACTAATTATTGTTAAAGCTAAGGCACGAGCTCTATGTTTGCATTTGTCCTTCAAGTTGTGCTGAAAAGGTCAGCAAGAAAAAGAAAGACAAAAAAATGAAAAAACAAAACAAAATATGTACTTTGAACTTCAAGAAGAATTCTTGACAAAAGTACGAAAAAACAGAAGTAAAGGAAGAACATGTAAAATGAATAAAAATAGATAATCATTCAAAGCAAATTTCGATCTACCAAAGGTTAAATACAATTTGGTTTAAGGATTGATGTTTGACTAATGATGTCGGCAGTCGTCGATGGCTGCGAGTGTTAAACGGCAAGCCCTCTGAGGAGATTGAGTGGTTGCAATCGAAACATGTCAGGGTAACCTGTCCGTAAAAACGCCTGGGTTCGAGCCCAGATTGAGTCAAGAATGAAAAATTATCAGTAAATTTTAATTAATTTTCATGTTGTAAAATTCCTTTCCTCATAAAAATAATTTAATGGAAATTAAATTTGATGAACTTAAGCCTAATTAAAAAATATTAAAAATTTGGATTAAAAATTTATTTTTTAATAAAAAAAATTGTTCGATTAATCGACATTCATTAATCGATTTATTCGTTATTCGAAAATCGTCGTTTTGAAATTATTCGAACAAGAGTTTGGTTTTGTTTGATCTATTAATCGAATTATTCTTAATCGGTTGACAACTCTAGTTTATATTCAAAGAATTGTATGCGTAATTTATATCTAGAATATATTCAAAAAATAATCATACGTCTTGAACATTTGCTTTATTTTTAATAGGAAATTACCACTAGCCAACAAGGTTTTGGACTGTAGCAACCAAATATCTTTCCTAGGGTAATTTGGTGAGCTGAATTCGAATCTGTAATTGGTTTTCTTCTATCACGTTAGGTTTTCTAGATTCCAAAAAAAATGTTTTAATTCGTTTTTCACATAAAAAATCGTTTGACGAGCTAGGAATTAAGCACGACAAACAAAATCTTGTAAATTAAAAATTTTGTGTTCCCAAAAAAAATTACTTTGATAATCACTACCCAGTAAAAAATGTGCTCCAAGAGGAGCAGGTTTTGTGTATGAATTCATACCACAAATCACTTCAAACCTGCTGATGGGATGCCTGATTTTTGTATGGGGTGTTCCCGGTTTGGAGGACTATTTTCTGCTGACATTAAGCGCTTCTTTTAACATGCAAACAAAGCACTCCTAAAGTGCTTTTTAGGGGCTAACTATATTAACATATTCATTAATGTTTTGCTTTTACTTTTGTTTAAATGCCTTTTTCCAATCGTTTTCGCATATATTTGTTTTTTTCGGTTTGCAACCTTCTTCGTTGTCAGCACTTAAATAGCAGCTTTTTTGTATATTTTATTCTATATCATTTACTGCTTTATAAAAACTCTTTTATTGAAGCGCTCGATTATGTGCTTTTTCTCTTAAGTGCTTTAAAAAACCCAAATATTTTTTACTGGGTAGTTTATTTAAAAATCAATGAGTCAAGTGAATGGCGTTTTTTGAACGTCGTTTGTATTTTGTTGGTTCGGTTTCACGTATTAGAGCCCAGTAATAGTCTTCCAGCATGCTTTTCTCTCAAAATCATTCATAAATTCTTAAAATTTTCATTAAATCTTGGTGAGCACGCTTTCCTTGTTCATGGCTCACTGCACCTAGGTTTTGTGGAAAAAAATCTAAATGCGAATAAAAGAATATGCAAAATATTGTCGGTGTCCATGGTTTGTCCAATTGTCTGACAGCACAACCTGAATAAGGTAAATATGCATATTTTAATGATTCTGATATTGCATATCCTTTTTTTTTCAAACCAAATAGTCACCACATGCAAAGCAAAAACTATTATGAGGGTTCTGTCAAATAAATAATTGTGTAATTGCAGTGTCAAATTGACTGTTTTACATTATTGCCAGCATGCGATAAAAAATGAACACTGCCAGATTCGAATTCTGCGGACCCAGATAAGTTAAAAAACATGCTTCGTTTCTGCAGTCAATTCGTTTTCCAAATTCGTAGACCAGTGTATTGGATAAATAAAAAAAATTTCAAATATGTATATAAAACAACAGATAACACAAAATTATTTATACTAAAATGTCTTCTTGTGCTTTATATAGTAAATAAAACTGTTAAAATTTTAAAAAACTTTAATATTTACTTGGTTTTCGCATGCCTTTTAACAAATTGGCATACTTATATGATAGTTTTTATTCATTATTTAAAAAAATAGTAGAATCACGATAAGCAGTCACAACAAAAATAATATTATAATACACTGAAAAAAATTTAATAATTAAAATTAAAATGGTTGTATAATCTTAAAATGAGGGACCTTTAGCAAATTTTAATATAAATTATAGTCAATCTTAGACTTTTTCCCAACTTTCTTAACAAATGGCAAAGCGGGTAAGACAAAACATTCTGACTAATTGTTTTAATAGCTTTTGCCTGGTCTTGTAACATGTAGCTGAGTTTTAACAAAATATTATTTTATGCTTCATGTCACATTTCAGGCATCGTTGGAAAAAAGCATTCGGCTAACGCTTTTGATATGTTTGATTTTAGACTCTTCTTATCTAACAAAATACAGAACATTGGCATCTTGGATTTTTGGCCTTTGCATTGATCAATACCCAGTAAAAACTTCGCCTACTTTTTCAAAATGAATAGCTTCTTTAACTCATTATTTTGTAGCTTTCTTCTATAACTACATCTATAACAACTTCCATAGCGTCTTTTTTTTCTGGATGTATGCAGGTAAAAAAAAATAATGACTTACTTTTTAATGCGTTCATTTTGGGACATCCCTTGTAAAATTCATTGGTTCTTTCAGTAGAATTGTAAGTAGTGCTCTTATGTTTTTTATTTTGTAGGCCAAGTTTTTACTGGGTATCAACAAAACCAAATCAATGCGCATAAATTCTTCTTGCAACGCAAACTTCCAGCTTTCGGGCCAACCCATTGACAATGTTGAACCTTTTGATACCTGAGGAGTATAATTTCAAAAACAGGGGGCAACAAAGAAGATATACAGAATATACTGTGTAAGGCAAAACAAGCGTATGGAACGCTTAATAAATTCTGGAGATCTCAAAATATCTCAACTCACACCAAAATCAAGGTTTTTAATAGCAATGTAAAATCTGTGCTTCTATATGGCTGTGAAACCTGGGATATTTCGAGCCGTGAAATGAGTTGCATGCAAGCTTTTGTAAAACGCTGCCTTAGGCGTATTGAAAGGATATGCTGGCCTGCCACGATATCAAATCTGGATTTGTGGAATTTAACCCATCAAATTCCTATAAGTATAAATATCCGATTGCGTAAATTTAGTTGGCTAGGACACACAATGAGAAAGCCAGCACACGATTTAGCTCGGCAGTCTGTGGAATATAACCCCCAAGGATCCAAGAGACCTGGTAGACCTGCGAATACTTGGAGACGCCAAATTGAGAACATTTGTTGCGGCCCTATGTTCCACAGGGAATTAAAGGATTACATATGTATATATATCGGGTGTTTTTTTCAGTGGTATAGAACTTCGAATTGAAATAAAACACAAGAAAATCGTTTTAATGACCATCAATTTGGCTTTATTGGAAGGATAATTTTATGCCATTAATGTTTAAATATGATTTCAGGCTTGTGGCCGCCGCGGCTGGCTCGAATAAAGCCAATTCTACAGGTCCAATTTTCAACCACTTTTTCGAGCATATGGGGCCGTATGTCGGCAATAACGCCACGAATGTTGGCTTCCAATTCCCCTAACGTTTCTGGTTTGTTGGCGTAGACGAGCGACTTCACATATCCCCAAAGAAAATAATCCAATGGTGTCAAATCACACGATCTTGGTGGCCAATTGACAGGTCCATTCCGCGAAATTATGCGCTCATCGAATGTTTCCTTCAATAAATCGATTGTGGCGTGCGCTGTGTGGCATGTAGCGCCGTCTTGTTGGAACCACAACTCATCCACATTCATGCCATCCAATTCGGGAACAAAATAGTCGGTTATCATGGCTCTATACCGGTCTCCATTAACGGTAACTGCCTCTCCAGCATTATTTCGGAAGAAGTATGGCCCAATGACTCCACCAGCCCATAGAGCACACCAAACAGTCAGTTTTTGTGGATGTAATGGCGTCTCAAGGGTCTCATGTGGATTCTCTTCACTCCAAATGCAGCAATTTTGCTTGTTGACGTAGCCATTCAACCAAAAATGAGCCTCATCACGGAACAACATTTTGCGATGAAAATCAGCATCGAGATCAATCTCATTTTCGGCCCATACACCAAAATCACGACGCATTGCATGGTCTCGCGGCTTTAATTCTTGCACAAGCTGGATCTTGTAAGGTCGCAAGCCAAGATCTTTGCGCAAAATCTTCCATAAAGTTGATGGACAAAGCTCCAATTGCTGTGCACGGTGGCGAATCGATTCATTCGGGTCCTCTTCAACACTTTGCTCTACAGCGGCAATTGTTTCTTCGGTGCGCACTGTTCGACGTCTCTGCGGATGCGTATTATCACATAGAGTAAACGTAGTGCAAAAACGATCCATGGTTAACCGAATTAATTGCTCTGATGGACGATTATGTCGACCATAAAATGGACGGAGCTTGCGGTAAACTTCGAGAACTGAACCGTTATTTTCGAAATAAATTTGCACGATTTGCAAGCGTTGTTCTTTTGTCAACCTGTTCATGATGAAATGGCAAACCAAACTGAACATAAATGACATTAGAGTTGCCAGATTTGACGACAAAATGCCAGTTTTATCTCTATTCGAAAAACAAACCTGTAAAAAAAACACCCTGTATATTGATTCGACTGGTAGTAGAGGCTTTATATACAATTTCGGGCGCTTCGGGTTATCGTTATGGATGCATTTTTTCTACCAGTAATGATTTTTTCCGAATTGTGCTCTTTTTATTGTATCGAACTTATGTTGTAACTTATTTTCTTCCTCTTTCTCTAAGGAATTCACCTATTTGAAAACGTTTTTCAATTAAATTATGAACAAGTTTAAAGTCGTTTTGAGTCGATTTTAAGTTTGACAAAAATATCGAATGACAAATCGTCGGTTGATAATTTAATTGTCGTATGTGGATTTTTTGCGGTTTTGAGTTGAGATCGATTCCTTAGGTTTTCCGACCTGATCTTTAACTTGGCGTTATCATTTTTTCGATTCCTCATACGGTTTTCGAGATATGAAATGTTGAGTTTGTCGTATGTGGTATTTGCTGAAGCAATTTTCAAACTTCAAACTCAATTTACTCGCAATCCACATACGACAATTAAATTATTAACCGACAAATGCCTTTAATAATTTATTGACCTTATGAGTCCCTGTGTTTGGAGTCAAATCACTATTTCTTAACTCTACGGCATTGAAATCGCTATGAAATGCTTCGAATAAGCTTCCCAAAAGTGTACCCTGATGACGCAAAATTCGACATTTTTCAAGGCAAAAACCAACTTTGTTGCTCAAATTACTTCGTTTATTTACTACCCAACAAAAACTTTACTTACCTGGTAAGTTATCAAGTAATGTTGGAGAAAAATAAACACTACATATTTTTCGGCTGAATAACTACTTATTTTTGTTCGAGGTGTCCACAGAATTCAGTACTTACAATCAACTTACTAGAAGTCAAAATATATCTAGTTATTTTTTAACTACGAGAAGGTTGATTTGTAAGTTCTTACAATATACTTACCAGAAGCCAAAAAATCACTTGTTAATAGAGCTAATAAGTAGCTATTAAGTACGTTACCATTAAGTAAATATTCAGTACTGAATACAACACAACTAATAAGTAGTGATTGAGCTGATTTTTAGTAAGCAAATGTTCAGTGGTGAAAACAATAAAAGTAGTACTCTAAAAAAATTGGATATAAGCTATTTAATACTCAAACTAGTATAAAAATTAAAACTAATTATCGGTTTTGATGGCGCCAATATATTTTGCATGTATTAAAAAAAAGAAAAAAGTTACTATAAAAAAAAAACAAATACATTTTTTTACTAAAATATAAAACTTGTAGTGTATAAAGGCAACATCATAACGAAATGTACCTTTTTTCACCGCATTATTTTCATAATACTCTATTTTATTATTTTGCTTTCCATGCCTCGCGGCAACTTATATGAACTTTACTATAAAGGAACCATCTATAGATACTTAAATGCAGAGACATACATACATCCTTCCATCCATCTATACTATATGTGTTTTGTGTGGTTATTTGAGTATTTGAGAAAAGAAACAAGAGAAATGTGTTGGCTTTAGCAGTATTAAAGAAAACAACAAAAGTTAAAACAAATAAAACCAAAAGTATGCCAAAAGAAAAATAACAACAATAATCGTAATGATAAAAACAAATATTTGAAATATGTAACTTCACAATATAATCCCAACTACACACAGGCATAAATAAGATCAACAACAAAGAAGGCAGCAATATATAGAAGGATTCCTGAATTACACTACAGCAAGAAGGTTGTTTATAAATGTTTACTTTTAGTGTTTTATTGAGTTTGAAATCAGCGTTAAGGTATATAAAAGCACATATTAAGGATCCTTAAAACTTACTAAGAAATAAAACCAAAATTATTTCTTGATGACAGATTTGTTTGGTATTTAAAATGGTCTTAACTGGTCCACTATCACTTACATCTTTTAGAAATGTCACCTCAGAAACAGAGATTTGGTGCGACAGCTGCAAAACACGGACCAAGTAAGAGAGGTGAAATTTTACCTTAATGCTATTTACAGTGCAATCTCTCATGACGCCAGGCGGACGGATGGGCATCGTGAGATAACTTTAAAAATGATTCTGATTCGAACGGTATACCAAATGATTGGTCAAGACTTTTATGCATTATACACATCGCATAACATTTTTCTTTAATGACAAGCTGCTTGGTCTTAAAATTTTAGTGTAAAAATTAAATGTAGTTGGCGAAATTGAAGTAACACCCCAAAAAAAAATGGAGCTTCCAACGAAGCAGGTTTGTAAGGGAGAAACATAAGGGTTTCGCTTACCAATGCGCTTACGGAAGACATGAATTTTATATGGCGAGTTCCCACTTTGAAGCAATACATTTTTGACACATAAAGCGCATTATTCAGCGCACATAAACATTGTTGGATGTAACGATCATATTTACACACTGAATGTTTTGATACAGTTATTTTTTAGTATTCTCCCTTACAAACCTGCTTCGTAGTAAGGGAATGCCGTAGCACTTGAAATGTTATTTTTTTTTTTATTAAAGTTGTTGAGAGTTCTTTCACTTACTTTACTGCATTTCTGTATGTCTTATTGCGTAGCGCATAATTGTGCGCTTATTTTTTTAAATGTACCTCTAGTGCTTCGCAAAATGATACAATTTTTTATGGGGACGTTGGGTATGTATTTTTAAAATGGAAAAGCCATCTCATCTGGAACCAAAGTACAGTTCGCAATTTTGGAGAAAATTCTATCAAAACAGCTATATAAGTTTAAAGACGAAGATTTTTTAAAATAGAGAGAATCAGTTCATAATTTAATATAAGCCATATACAAACTTCTTTCCATCTTAATATGTTGGTATGTAGATTTAATTTGGCTCAAAAATGTTCCACTGAAACCTAAATCATCTCACCAAATTTTATTAAAATCGGTCCATATTTGGGTCATAGCTCTCATAAAAATTCCACTTCCTTAAAAGCTTTTAAAGCTATAACTTCCGCATAGATGTTGGTGTTGATAAAAGAAATTTAGAGACAAATCTTTTTAAAACAGCTACAAATTTTACACTGAAGTATCGCTAGAGTATAGACCATATGTCCTACACACACCACCTTATATATAACACACGTCTTTTTTAATACCCTCCGAGAATAAAATCGGGAATCAAATCATAAAATAATGAAAATTTGGTAAGAAGTACGAGCAAGTATTCAAGGTTCAATAAATTGTATATAAATCAAACTCCGTATGATTTAACGTTATAAGTTCGATTTATTTAAAAAACTAAAACTGGGAGATTTAGAGCTGGTGCATTTCTTATTTATTAGTTTATAAAAACCTTAAATGGCGCTTAGAAAACTTGACTGTACATATCGTCGTTCCGGAGTTATCTTGTCGTATATCACAAAATCGAAAAAAAATGAGATAAGACCGTTTCCTTTGGTAAATTTAACAGATCTATCGATCTGCGCAATCCTCACATCTCTATCTCTTATCGTTAATAAGATATTACGAAGCCTTTTTGTTGTATATCCACTTTTGCGAAAAATTGAATACGTTATAATGTCGTATGTAGCATAATTGTGGATATACAACAAAAAACGTATGAAAACTTTCAATTAAAAAAATTATGCGTTATCTTTTTGTATGTGAACAAAGTATATAAGGCATGATACAAAAAATAGACTATCTTATTAATATTACTGTTATTTTACCATTTTTGTTTAATATGTAAAGATATTTTCGGACAAAGTGCACAACGGCTATTTATATTAATGGCATTATTGCTATATTGCCTAAATTCACTTTATTGTTAAGCAATTAAAGGTTAAATATTCAGGGTGATCCAACCATAATGCACAATGTTAATTGTGAATAAAACAAAAAGTTTTAAGAGAATTATCGGAATTTTTTTTATTATTATTTTATAAGGATCTATAACAACTATGTGTGAGACAAAATATCGGCCAAATGATCGTCGTAGATTCAGTAGCATACCTTTGTCCTATGGTCCATATTTGCAATGGCTCTGAGATATAATTGAGCTTCAATGTCCTTAATGTGTCAAATTATCTAATCATTTAGCTCTTGAATTGTTTTTGGCTTATTGACGTACACTTTTTATTTTAAATATTGCCAAAGAAAGAAGGCCAAAGGTGTCAAATCATATGATCGTGACGGCGAGTTAACATGGCCATTGAATTTCTCGTGCAGAAGAACCATTGTTTTGTTGGCCGTGTGACACATTCTTTTAGAACTACTTTTGTCCAGGTCCATATTCTCAATTTCTGGCAAAAATAAATCCGTTATCAGCTCGCGATAGCAAACACCATTCCTAGTAACTGCTTGGCATACCTAGTTTTTGAAGAAGTAAGGCCCGATGATGCCGCCTGGCCATAAATCACACCAAGCATGCATGCACAGGCGTTTTCACATTTCCTACAGAGCCGGTTTGCTAAAATTTGCCCACAATTATACCGATTGTGGACACATTTGATCGATTATGCTGACCAAAAAAATCAAGATGTCCACAAAATGTATTTTTTATTTGACCGCCCATTTTCGTAAAAGGCTTCAGCATTCTTAACGCGCTGCTCAATGCTGCACCTCTCCATGTTTGAATTTGGAACTAATACCAAGAAATGCCAAATTAAGTTGGGCAAAAATTTGACGTTACGGTGTGACTCACAGTTAACATCGTGCATTATGGTTAGACCACCCTTAAGTGATAATAAACCTTAAAATTATTCATACATACACAGAAAAAAGTAAAAACTGTTTTGATCACCAAAATAATTGAAACAAGCAAAAAATTGTTTAATTTTGCACCTATCACCGAAATGATTATACCAATTACTCAAATTTGCAGAAAATGCAAAACAAGGATTTTTTTTCCAATTAAAAAGTTTTTACATTTTAATTACAAAAATAATTGAAAAAATTATTAATATTAAACAATATTTTAATTGAATGAATTAACAAATTAATTAAAAAAAATCAATATTTTAATTGAATGAATTACTAAAGTAATTGATTACAATACAAAAAATTAATTATTTTAATAATTGTATTGATTAAAACAGTGATTGAATTTTTGCATTAAATCGATTAAATTTTTAATTGAATAAATTAAACAGTGTATTTGAAATACACTCTAAATTCAATTACGCAAATTATTCAATCAAACAAATTGTTAATTGAATAAGTTTGTTAAATCAATTCAGTTGATGGTTAAATGAAGCAAAATAATAATATTTAAAATATATGTTTTATTTAAATATGATTTAAAAATAACTTGTTTTATTTGTTTAATTGTAATAGCTCATGCTTAATTGTAGAAATTTTGGAAGATTTTTTGACAGAGGAATTTCATACATACAACTTTGTATAAAATTGTAGAATAACTCTGATTCTTCAGGGTTTTCAAAATTGAAAACAAAAAAACTATTTTTATTGTGTAATTTGACTTTACTTTTTTCACCTATTCACTTTAAAGGCACAACATGAAATGACGCAAAAAAAAATTCAAGAATTAACAAACAAAGAAAATAAACACAAAATTTCGATTGCGACCATAACCACCGACAACAATGTTGTCAGCCACAAGGCGATTTTTTATTTTACGCATAATATAAATATGTACTTATGTAGGCACATTATTGACATTGTTGGTGGTCATAATTGTATTTCGTCTATAACAAATTTCAGTTAATTTTTTACTAGTTGATAGTTTTTTTTTGCACGCGACGCTTACTGTTCTTTTTGATGACAAAAACATGTGTGTATGTACATGTAAGAGCAAAGACAATAAATTTATAAAGATTTTGGTTGCACTTGTAACATTTTTCGCAAACTGTTGATGAGGGAGGAAAGCAACAAGGAGAAAGCAACAAAGTGTTCAATTCAAACAACCTAGTTGATTGATTCAATTAAACTTTTAATTAAAATTAAGCTTAAAATCAAGTAAAATTTTAATTGAAAAAAAATATTTTTTTTTAATTCAATCAATTAAGAACGAAATCAAATTTATTTTAAAATTCAAAAATCACTATTAATTGAAAAAAAACTGCCAATAATTTTTTCTGTGTAAGGAAATTCAATAATATAAAGACTATAACTATACGTAAATATATTTGTCACTTGTATAAATTTTCGTTTCGAAAATTATTATAACTTAATTTTCAATATTGGTAAAACACGTGAATCTAGGTTTTTAATACCATATTTTGACTTAAGCTCGATTCACCCATGCGTTCCGAACAAAATTTTTGTCCGGACAAAATTTTTTTTATATTGAGTTTGACGTTTTACTTTTGAGAGAGAGAGAGAGAGCAATGAATTTGTTCGGAACCTTTTTTTTTCTTGAATTGGTTTAGTTTTAATTCTTGTGCCGAACAAAATGAACTGAGATGCCACTTTTTTTCAATTTGTACATAAACGTTGAATTGAGCTGCCACATATTAAATTTTTCGTTTTGTGCTAAATAATTAAAAAAAAAAAATTTAAACAAAAATAGATGTTAAAGAAAATATTGCCCTGAAACTTATTGGGGAAATAAAAAATCCAGGAAGAGAATGTATTTATGATATGGGAAATCGTTCATAAAAAAATACTTACTTAAAACAAAATATATGGACGGAAATAGAAAAATCTATTGGAATCGGTCATAAGTAAATTTTAAATGGTAAATCAAAGTTATTTTCGGGAATACAAAGTTTATTATTATGTAATACGATTTCCGTATGACGTGCTAAATTCCCAATTTTTCATATTTGATAAATACACTGAAATTTATTGTTGAGGGAAAGCTAGCTTTTATGCGCATTTCACTGGTTGCTTAGGCCAGCTCATCAGGAAACCTTTTCCAAAGGTTTTAGAAAAGCCAAAAATATTTTATACAAATAAACCCCTACAGCGAATAAGAATTTTAAACACTCAAAGTCTCACTTGTAACAATATCAGAGCTTAAACAAATCACCACCTTTAAACAGTGAGTTTATCTTTTCTTACATCCCTCTACAATTGGCTGGGTTCTTTCCGACTCGAATTGTAGTTGTAAGTGGGTTAAAAGAAAAAACAAAATTAAAAAACAAACCGCTTCATTCTATTGTCTTCGTAAGAAAACAACAACAAAAAAACCAATTTGCCAATTCAGTTTTATGCACGGGCACATGCAATTATATTATCAAAGTTATTTTCGGGAATACAAAGTTTATTATTAACAAAGTAAATTTAATATTTTTTAACATTATGTTTACCAATTGTTGTAGGAAGTGAATGTTAATTATTTATAAACGATTCCGCGTCATGAAAGCGCATCTCAGGAACAAGTGTGTGGAAAACACCGTTTGTTCTTCTTTTCTGTAATATTTTTCTAACTGTTATTCTTTTTACTTTCAACCTTTTTTGATAAATTTGTTTTGCTAGTAGATGGGTTTAATGCAATTCAATTAAAAATAATAAAATAAATTTTCTTCTTTCTTCCATTTTCACACACTTTTATAAAAAAATAATAGTTTGCTAACTGTGCTGCCACTTTGTATAATCGTTTACATCTGTAAACCATATGGTAGCTTTGTTTGTCCGGACAAATTTTCCGAGAGTATCTTAATATCAATAAAGTCGTCCTCCTGATCTAACTGCATTTCCTCTGAGTGCGCCTCAACAATGTGTGTTAAGAATATGGACCAAAAGTGTTTTACGCTACAAATGATTTTCTAGGTTAATGCCATCTGCGTAAAAATTAACCGAGACGTGTTCAGAGCATAGTTTCATCTAAAAAATCGAGGGATTTTTAATTTTTAAAGTTTTTTCCCTTTTAAATTTTTATTAATTATATGAAACGCTAAAGAAATAATGCCACAAACAATCAGCTACACTCAAAATAAAAATCAATCCATCCGTACTCAAATCAATACGAAGCGGTATTAATAGTACGGTGAGTACGGATTTTCTTGAATCAAGTACAGAAAGATTGATTCAAGTACGGATTTTCAATCGCAAAATACTTAAATTATCCATATTCAATCCGGATTTCGTACTTGAAATAATCCGAAAATGAGAGTGATTTAAGTAAAGCTAAGATTGAATCAATCTCAAAATGCACTTGATTTAAGTTGATTTTATCCCTAATTAAAAAGAAAAAGTTTTTATGATTGATAAACTTACTCGTATTACACCTTACAAAATGATAAAACAAACACCAACATCATGCCCGATATGGTTTTTACTTTAGAAATCTTATGTACATATTTAACCAAAAGGAGAAACTAAAGGAGAAGCAAGATTTCAAATTTACTTTTTAACCCTTCGTGCTACACATGAGTCTCAGACCTTTTTTCAATGTGTATAGAAAATAAGAACATGCGTAAGTCGGAGGGTTAAACAAAACGAAATGTTTAATCTATTTTTTCCTTGATTTAATAATTTTATACTTATTTCAAGAAATTCCGGGATAGTTTTTTAAAGTAATCCCATTTAGGATTGTTTTGAGTACGTTTAAGTGTTATTCGTACTTGAATTTTTGAGTAAGACGCGTACTTTAATTCATCATAAAAACTTGATTTATCCCGAGTGTTTTTCTTTCTGTGTAGGTCTATAATATTTTATTATAAAACTTTTTGTGGTGGTTACCCAAGATTTGGTCAAAATTAATATCATTTTGACCTAATCCAAGGTAATCTTATATTTACTGTTAAAGCGGCTTTTGTGACAAAACATTAGCAGATAGAGGCATTAAGCAATAGGTAAAAATGAGCAGTATTAAGTCCAAAAAAGCTTGGCGTATTGGCAGCAGCTGTATCAAGTATTATAAATTTGATTCAATTCCAAATTCGTACTTGAAATAATCCAAAAGAGAAATAAGAAGGAGAATTTTATTATGATATTTTTTACTTACTCGTTTAACGTCTTACAGAGTTTCAATTATAAAACACCAGCATCATTCCCGATATGGTTTTTACTTAAAAAACTTAATGTTCATATCGTCGAAAGAATTAAAGAACGCTGTAACTGACAAAACATAAAATATTCCACAGAGCCAAAAAAAACCCGGTGTAAAAGAAAGTAGAAAAAAAGTTAATATCACAAAAACTATACAACTTAGGAACATGATTTTAAAAACATATTTTTTTATCTCGCTTTATATATTTGCGAAAGTCTATTATTCCCGGTGATTCTGCGGCTTACAGCAACCGATTTTTTTTTTTTTTTTTGCGTAAGTGAAGTTTTTCTTCATCATACAAATATGGGACCGCGACCAAACGACGCAGTATTTTTTTCTGATAAAAATGATGCAAAAAAAAACGTATTTTCGATTTTTTGTCAGCTACAGCGTTCTTTAATTCCTGCGACGATATTTAACTGAAAAATAAACTAAATGAGAGTTCTTGCCTTCAATTTTACTTTTTAAACATGAAAATAATGTATTTTCGTCTTGTTCTGTTGTTTGCAAATCTTTTTTCAACTACTTGTGTGGTGTTGTTGTAGTAGTCTATAGCAAACTTTGAGATTAAAACGCTCACTTTGTAATTTTACTCAGAGTGGCACTACCAACGAAAATGAAAAGTTAATTTTTTTTTACTTGGTTTAAGAATTTTCTACTTATTTTAAGAAATTTCGGGATTTATTTTCGAAAGTAATTCCATTTAGGATTGCTTTAAGTACGTTTTAGTGTTATTCGTACTTAAATTTTAGAGTACGACTCGTACTTAAAGTAATCATAATAAACTTGATTTATCCCGAGTATTTTTCTTTCTGTGTAAAGTTGTTTCAATTGTTATTTAAGGAATTTGAATTTCATACCGCTTTTATAACGAACGAAATCGACTTCCACGAAATCAAATCCTCGCATCTCTAAGTGTAGAGTATAAAATTATAAAAAATCTGTTAAAAAAAAATAAGACAATTTTATAAAGGGAATAAAATAACTTAAACAAGGTAAAAAGAGCAACATCAGCACAAAAAGAGATGTTTTCTTAAAACTTAACAAAAATAAAAGAAACTAAAATACAACATTATTATTTTTTTTTTTTTTTTTTTTTTTGTTGCGTTTTTTTTTTTTTTTTTTTTGTTATTTTATGTACTTGTACAACAAACAACTTTTTCATTAGGTTCACGATGATTTTTATGATGTACATATAAATTTCCTGTACGAAGGAAGTCTAGAATATCACTTCTAAATTATAAAATAAATAAAATTTAATTTAAACATTAATTAGTTTCGTTTCTAATAAGCTCAGCAAATCTCCTTTTATATTTTTTTTTATGTGTTTTGACATTTTATATTTTGATTTCTGTGATGTTTTTAAACTTTTTAAAGTACAATTCAGCAACCTTTAAAAATTACCTTCGTTTACATATAAAGAAATAGGGACATCATTTACTTTTAACAAAGACAAAAAAAATAATAAAATTTTTTCGGAATGTATGAATAGAAGGGAGTATGAAGAATGATAAACAAAACCCAAAAATATTTATACAAAACTAAAGGAAAAAACTTTGAAATTATTAACGAAGTTGTAGATTGTAAATATTGTTAGTTGTTATTACATATTTTGAGTTTTATAATTTTTTGTAAATACCACAGGAGAAAATATTTAATAAAGATAAAATGTCTCACACCCTCACATATCGACGTCTAACATATTTCCACATAGAGACTTGAATGACTTCAGGCTATTTCGTAATCAGCAACTAAGGTACATACCTACATACGTACATTTAAGAGAGAGATGAGAACACAGAATATGTTTAAAAAAAACGCACAGTAAGTGTATACAAACATTTGATCAACCTTAAGTTTACGAAATTAATGCTATTTTATGTTTTTTTTTTTATAAATCAACTCATTGTGAAAAAAATCAAAGTCCAGTAGCAAATAAAAGTGAATACCAATTTTCATCCCTTTCGCTTAAGAACTTTAAGCTAACGAAATAAATTCGATTTTAAGTTTCCATACAAAAAAAAAATATTTATTTTAGAACATAAAAATCGAAAAAACATCAGAATCGATGTTTTCGAAGAACATAAATTTTTTTAGGCAAAATAGAAGTATGTAATTGTAGATTTTTATGCTTTTCGCTATGGGACATTTAGTTTACAAAAAAATGAAATATTTTTTTATACAAAAAAATCGGGTTTCTTTTTAAGAGGGATTACATTTGTTCATCCTTTATGCTCTTAGGCCTATATTTTACAAAGTAAAATTGCATTTATGTTTCCATATGGGCATATCCGTCAAAAGGTCCACCGTGACCGAAAATTTTAAAGTCATTAAAAGCTGATTATTTTACGATATTGTTATAGAGAAATATTAAGATTTTACTAATTTTATAAATTTACCCATAAATTTTTCACTTAGATGAACAATCAGACTGCAAAGTTGTGCAAACGTAATTTCTTATTTTTGAGAATGTTTAATTCTTTAATATTATCTTCCTTAAAAAAGGTGATATTTGATAAAAATTATCCCAAAAAAATATTCTTACATGGTCTGTAATCTAAGGAAGAGTTCAAAGAGCAATATGTTATTCGGATTAACGGTAAATTTTTATTTTGTTTTAATAATTATTCAGTTCAATTATTATGGAAAAAATTTCACGTTAGAAATGTTACGTATCAACCCAGATTCTGGCTTAAAAAAAAGAAAATACAGAAGATTTTGGAATCAAACCAAAGACATTTTAATGTTACATTGCTACGTAAAATTCTCAAAATAGTTTGACTAAAACATTGTGCCAGGTTTCGCTTAAATACGCCTTTTTATACATGGCCACAAAAACTACTTCTAATTTTTTCACGTTCGAACAGCTACTTCTTTTGCCATTATCTTTGACCTAGAATTACGCCCTCCATAAACGTTAACATAGATAACAGTGCTTTCCTAGTGCTATTATTTAAGCGTTAAGAGAACGTAAAAATATTTGTTGTTCTAAATGCTATTGCATTTTGGAAGCGTACGACTACTGTCACGTTCAACACTTTGGATTTACCCATATGTAGAATCCAGTTTTTGAGTTAGAAATAAAGTGATCATAGATGTTTTATCCTTTACGAAATATATACGATCATATGTTTGATGATACCAAAAACCAGGCTAATGATCACATATCTCAATCCTTTTCGCTCTTTGACTTTTCGTTGCCGAAATTAATGCCATATTGAATACCCTTAAAATTATCTTATTTTTTAGGGCAAACTTTGTTTTTAGTGAAAATAAAAATAGAGCAGAACAAATAAGACTACGACCTTATGTTACTTACTTACTTAATCGGCTATTTCAGGCTATTTCCCGTAGCCGAACATAGAATATATTTCCAAACGCTTCAATCTTCTGTGCCTCTTCTCCAATTTATGACACTAAGTTTCGAGTTGTCCTCCTCCGCCTGATCTTCCTACCGGAGTTTGGGTCTTCCCCTTCGGCGTGAACCGTCACTAAGTTTGTATTCAAATGACCTTTTAGCTGGAGCATGTATTTCAGTGTATTTATCATATATGAAAAATTGGGAATTTAGCACGTCATACAAAAATCTTAATAATAAATTTTGTATTCCCGTAAATAACTTTGATAATATACTTGCATGTGCCCGTGCAGAGAACTGAATTGTCAAATTGGATTTTTTTTCTGTTGTTTTCTTGTGAAGACAATAGAATGAAACAATTTGTTTTTTAATTTTGTTTTTTCTTTTTACCCACTTACAACTACAATTCGAGTCGGAAAGAACCCAACCAATTGTAGGGGGATGTAAGAAAAGATAAACTCACTGTTTATTGATGGTGTTTTGTTTAAGCTTTGATATTGTTACAAGTAGGACTTTGAGTGTTTGAAATTCCTATTCGCTTTAGGGTTTTATTTGTATAATATTTTTAGCTTTTCTAAAATCTTTGCAAAAGGTTTCCTGATGATCTGGCCTAAGCAACCGGTGAAATGCGCTTAGAGGCTAGCTTTCCCTCAACATTAAATTTCAGTGTATTTATCAAATATGAAAAATTGGGAATATAGCACGTCATACATCAATCTTAATAATAAATTTTGTATTCCCGTAAATAACTTTGTTAATTTAATGTGTTTTATAAAAAAAAGAGACCTTAAGCTTAATTAAATAATAATACTAATAAATTGTGTAAAGGTCGAATAAAAGTCAATTCATATAAAAGTGTAATGGTTGTAAAACCAAGCAGCTAATTTTGTTCTATTGTTTTTTTTTTTGCACTAGATGTAACACTTCGAGTGATTATGTATAACATTATAAAGTATTTCTTAGAAAAGAAATCACCATAAGTTAATTTTGCTTTAATCTTAAAAAGTTTGGATATCGAATCGTTGTTTGAAAGCCATATGGGATAGCTGTTTTTTGGTAATTACTTAGCATTATAAATCGTTTTGTATAAAGTTTTTAAAAAAACAGGAAAGTGTTTTTTTTATGTGGTTAAAAGTGCTTTATTCTGTTTAAAATATTATTGCCCTTTAATTTCTTTTTCCAGCCTTTCTAATATCACCAAGTTGTTTGGAAACTTGGCTGATATTTAAGTGCTCATCCCACCAACCTACATTCCTGGCAGAACGCAAGCGACGCACAGTGGCTGAAAATCGTTTGCAGGAGAGAAGACTTCTTGAACTTTTTTACCGTTTTAATTTTGTTAAAATCGGTTGAGTATTTGTTGAGAAATTTAAGGTCAAAGTTGAACTTGTGAAGTTTTTTAGCATTAAGTATGAAAGTGCTAATGATTGAGATTGAGAATTATGGTATTTTTTATTCAAAAATTGGGATGTTTTTTAGCACACTGTTTTAAGAACTTATTAATCTACATAACTCCCAAATTTCATTAATATATCTTTGTTCGTGCCAGATTTATAGAATGTCAAACCTTAAGATTATTATTTTTTCCTCATATTGAAAGCCCTTTTATTCATTTACACTATATAAATAATAATTTTAATGTTTGGCATTCTATAAATCTAACATAAATAAAGGTATCATAATGAATTTTGGCGGTTATGTAGATTAAAAAGTTCTTAAAACAGTGGACTGAAAAACAATCCCATTTTTGATTAAGAAATACCCAAATTCCCAATCCCGCAAAACAGCATTAAATTTTTTTTTTTTTGTTCAAAAAAGGCAATACAATTTACCACTCGATATTGATCAGAATTATCTTGAAAATAATGGACATATTAAAAATCATTACTGTTCTAATTGTATAAAAATCGGTGTGTTGAACTATTAGAATTTTTTACTCAAATTAATTTTTTTTTTTTTTTGAAAAATTTGATTTGGAATAGGGCATATGAGAGCATTAATGTCAAACTGACTAAAAACTGCTACTAAAAGCATACTCATAATGTTTTCTTTCGAAAAATATAAACATTTTAATATATTTCTGGAGAAAATATTTTTTTATCAGCGTAAGAACAAATGAGTAATCGTATTACCTTAATATGCGTTTACATTCGCCTCTTATATACCACTATAGCTTTAAAAAAATGCATAGGCATGTAATAATACCTATTATCATTTTGAGAATAGGATTCTACATTATCAATTCTACAACAGGTTCAACTGGAACCAGTTCCACTAGAATACTTTTTAAATTAAAAAAATAAATAAGTGTACATTTTTAAATGTTTATTTTCTTTTACAAAAACATATTTTTTGCTTAAATAAAATAGCTTAAACGGTTGGAAAATTGCCTACAAATATTCCATATTTAGTTTTGTATTACCTCTGTCCTGTAGGAGACCTTTTGCTTCTTCATCTAAGTCCCGATGTTCTATATTCCATTGACTTCGAATGCTAGAGATGAGCGGATCTGTCGTTGCCAACAATATATTAAACAGATCTTCGTTTGTAAAATCTCGTGACATTTTTCTGGTATTGTGCTCCCTATAAAATCTGTAATCTTTATTCCTTTTTTCCTGGGCTTCCACTGACAGATCTCCTAGTGGTACTAAATGATCCCTAATGACATCCTCTCCATGATAAAGGATTTTATGAATTGTTACATACATATTTCTCCATGAATAATTGGTAGTATATATTCGTGCTGTTTCTTTGGCATAATCCCCAAATTGTCTATAATTAATTTGTTCATTGCATGCAAGTACATCAATGATTGTTTTAAATCTTGATATAAGACTTATATCAACACCTGTTATTTCAAATGCTTTTTTGGGATCAGAAAAGGGCCTTCTTGCTGTATTTCCATCATTCATATTGCCTGATCCTTGTTTTTGTTGGTCTATAATCAACCCATATTTGCGAAATTCCTCCTGAACATGCTTCTTTTTTATGCTCCTTAAATCCTTGTTGGTGTCATTGTTTCTAATTGATCCTGTAGGTACAAAACCCAAATCATAACTGATTTTTAGTATGTGCTCCATAATTCGTATTCTTGTATGTAGCGGCGATAATCCAAATTCATATGCATTAGTATTATCTAATGATTTTCCCGGGACTTGGTTCAATTTGCTTAATTTTGCAGTTCTGATCATATTTCAGTGCTGCAGGAATATAAATTGAGTTGTCCTTCAATGTAACTTAAACATCTTCCTCATTTTTATTTTTTTAAATACTCTTCGGATAATTCTTTATAGCTGAAGCTCTCCATTTGTATAGATATTTAAAAATTAGATTGTTATTGCTTAGATATATTTTAACAACTGAGATTTTATTCGAATACCACTGGCTTTTATACATAGCTTGCGTTATACTGTAACATAATAAGGTAACATAATAAGGAAGAATAAAAAACTAAAATTGGCTAAAGTAGGATACGCTTAAAATTGGTAATTATATAATATAAAATACCTAGTCATATGAATAGGATATATAAAAAGAGCAAAAGAAATGTTGCGCATAATTTTACACAAACTAAAAAAGTGTTCTATAGGCTGGTCCAAACAGGTACAAAAGTACATTTGGGTTTAAAGTGGATACTTTCACCTTCCTACAGCTAGTAAAATTTCTCTAGCCCCTTTTGACCCTCATAAATTCTATTCTTCTGAACATCAATTTGACTAAAGTATAGAACCTGAACAAATATTTAATAACACAGCATGTATAATCGGTACAGTAATACAACATAACATTGTTTAAAGACTTCTTTACTACCAATATAAAAAGTGTTGAACCCACTATTGATAACAGTTTGACATAAAACATAATTCACCCGATTAAAAAACTAGAAAATCGTTGTAAAATCACGCCAAAAAATCCGTTTTATCCGAATATCTCCAAAGGCAAAGGAGATAACCTAAACATTTAAGCATAATTTTTGTAATTTAGTTTAAGCTTAATTTTGTTTTGCAATTCATAAGTATATTTTTGATGAATTTTTTAAAAGTTTGAATTTCCGAGGTTACCAATTTTAGAGCAAGTCGCTCTCCCGACCCTCCATGGACCCGTGTTTCAATTCAACTCAAAAGCTACCCGGCCATGACAGCTCAAAATTTCATTCAAATATGTTCAGCCGTTCATAAGAAGCAAAATAATTTTTCAAAACAAAACGTTCGTAAACCGTTGTGTTATATTTCAGTCATATGAGCAGCTTTAATAAAAAGAGCAAACAAAAATGTTGCGAGTAATTTCATTAAAATAAAAAAAAAGTGTTCAACAGACAGTTCCAAACAGTTGCATAAGTATATATGGGGTTAAAGAGGACACTTTCAGCTTTCTGATGGTACTAAAATCTCTTTAACCCATTTTGACCCTAACAAGTTCTACTCCTCTAAATTTCGGATCTAGCTAAAATATAGAACCTGGGGAAACATTTAATAACACATCAGGTATAAATGACACAGTGATGTAATGAACCACTTCTTAAATATTACTACCCCACTAATATAACAAAAAAAATTTCGACCAATTATTGATAACGGTTTGCGAGAAATCATAATTTAGTTCTGATCAAATTTACAAAAATTAATTTTTTTCTAAAACAACATAAAATATTTGTTTCCAGCAGCATGCCACAGCCACAATTATCAATATTTTAATCTAGTTTTTTGGATACGTTAGTTCTAATATGTTTGCTATAGAATGGCATTAAAATTTTTTAAATCGGCGATGACAAAAAATTGGACTTTTGGCCGATGAAATTCAATTTTCAGCCACAGTGCGACGTTCTCTCTCGAAGTACTTTCAAATTATTTCGAAAGTTGGTACGTATTTTTTTTAGTGGATAAGAAAAGTGTTTACGGAAATTAATCTTATTCGCTGTAGAAATTCTAATTTACGATTTTCTGTTTCCACAAAATCGTGATCACAGTTATTTGTCATTTTAGTCAAAAAAAAATTATGATAAAAAAGAACTTAATAAGTAATTCTCGTTTACACAATTTATTAAATTTTAATCAATAACTTTAAAAAATAAATTTAAAAATGCATGTAAATTAAAAGTAAATACCAATTCAATTAATAACATGTTTTAATGAATATTTTTTCAGTTTTTTTTTTCTTGTAAATTAAAAAAAATCATTCTTCCGGCTATTTTCTTGCACGCGCAATATACGTATTGAGTTCTTTATCTTCTTTGCTCTCCTCAGGCGAAAAATCAGTAATGTCAACATAATTTTGGTATTAAAAACAACAGAATAAATTGTGTATAAAAATATTTCTCTTTTTTATTTGAATATAAACGAGAGGTGGTAAATATTGACTGTATTAATATTGATTACATGTTCCACTCTTTTTTTATTAAATATAAAATATTAATGATGAATATTTAGATGCTGATGTTGATGATAAGAATGGCCGACAGATAAAGTAAAGGAAATAAAAATAAATTGTATTTTTCAATTATTTTTAAATGTTAAAAAAAAACGATGTTAATTCCTTTTTTGTCAAGTAGAAAAAGTAAGGGGAGTTTTAATTTTATCATTCTGTTTGTAATACATCTATTAATTATGAATTTTTGTATTTTGGCGCTCTCAGGGTCGCAATTTTTGAATGTAGCTTCGGAATAAAATTTAAGCATTGATTTTGCATTCATTTGGATAACGATCTTGCAGCGACATGGTGGCTGAGCCAAGGGTGTGACATTTTGCAATTATAGGCGGCCAAATTTAATAACTGCCGTTTGGTATTAACAATATCTAGACATAAGAGAAACTTTCTAAAACTAATGGGAATGGTCCGCACACTTTTGTTGGTAGCCCCCATACATTGTGAAAAAAGTGGTATGGAACTTTTGCCAGACCCCGATTTAAATCGCGGAAATCCATTTTAAATCGAGAAAATCTGCAGTTTTTGGCAAATTACCACTTTTTTTGATATCTGAGCAACTAAAAACACTTATGAAAGACGGAACAGGACAGGACAGCACAATGATTGGGACGCACAAGGAGGCGAAGACGAATTTGCTTGGATCTCTTTCAGTCTGGGCGATCACTAAAGGTAATTATGATAGGCAGTAATGCATTTTCTGGCCTGCAATGGCCTTCGTCAGTATTCTTTGTGTCGTACTGGAAGTAATTCCTTATAAGTTTAATGTAATTAACTCAACAGTTTTAACGAAAAGAATGTTGGGAATTTTTTCTTTTAAATTATTTGATTTTATTATAAACATTATTTTGCATGTGCTGATAACTGTAAAATTTTGTGTTCACATAATTTACTTCATTGCTTACCTAAAAATAGCTTAAGTCAAGCATGTAACAGGAAAATACAAGATATTCTGGTAGTGTATAGAATCATTCCTAAGTATATGTGCATATTAGGGTGGCACCGAAATTTCAACTTTCGTTTTTCGCAAATGCCCAGGCGGAATATTGTGCCGATTCATCTAAAATTTTTTAAGATCAGCGAAAAGGACTGCTTGGAGGAACTTCTGTAGCGGCGTGGAAGGATCCTCTGAGACGAACCGGTTACGTAAGATAATGGCCTCGAGCCCGATGGTTCCGACCTACGTCCGGAAATCGGATGGTAGTTGGACTACAAATAGTCAAGAAACACTAGAGGTGTTAATTGATACTCACTTTCCTGGAAACTCCCAATGGGGTATGCGGGATCAGGCGTGGGAGGCGGCTCCCATTCCTATGTCCATTCCATTGGACTATGACAGGATTAAATGGGCTATCGATAGCTTTAGCCCATATAAATCTCCGGGTATGGATGGTATAATTCCGGCGGACCTGCAGAGGAATTCGGCCCTGATAATACCCTGGTTGTTGGCCGTATACAAGGGATGCGCTAGATTTTCGTATCTTCCTGTGAAATGGACCCTGTGTAGAGTGGTCTTTATACCCAAAGGGGGTAAGGCCTCTCACACCGAGCCGAAGGACTACAGACCGATCAGTCTTGCATCCTTTCTTCTAAAGACTCTTGAGAGGGTTATCGATGTGCACTTGAGGATGACTATCCCAAGAGGTCTACTCTCTGCCTCTCAACATGCCTACACAAAGGGTAAGTCTGTTGAGACGGCTCTTCACTCTCTAGTAGGAACTATTGAGAGATCGCTCGAATTCAAGGAGTACACACTAGTGGCCTTTCTCGATATTGAGGGAGCGTTCAACAATGTCAACCCGGACTCTATCGTGACGTCCATGATGAGTCTGGGGATCGATGTTGGCATATGTAGATTTGTGGACAATCTATTGAGGAATAGGGTCATTTGCTCTACGATAGGTGAAACCAGTGTTCAGAGGCTGGTGAACAGGGGCACTCCCCAAGGGGGAGTTCTATCCCCACTATTGTGGAACCTGACTATGAACACCATGTTGACAAAGATGGACAACATGAGGATCAAAGTAGTGGCGTATGCTGATGATGTCTCAGTGGCCATCACAGGGAGGCATTTGGGAGTTATGTCCCAGTGTATGGAGGCTGCCTTGAAGGTACTCAGCATCTGGAGTACATCGTGCGGACTGGGTGTAAATCCGTCTAAGACGGAACTGGTACTCTTTACGAGGAAGTATAGGACCGAGGACTTTAGACTTCCAAGGTTAAATGGAACCGAGCTTCAGATATCTCACAGTGCCAAGTATCTGGGCGTGGTTCTGGATAGCAGGCTGTCATGGGGACTTAATGTCCGGATGAGAGTGGAAAAGGCAATAGTTGCCATTTATGCGTGTAGGGGTGCAATTGGCAGAAACTGGGGTATGAACCCGAGGTGTGTCAACTGGATCTTTGAAGCTGTAGTAAAGCCGACCCTGTACTATGGAGTCGTTGTATGGTGGACTGCATTGGATAAGAGCACACACCGAGCAATGCTTGAGAAAGTATACAGACTTGTCTCGTTGATGATCACGGGATCAATGCGATCTACTCCCACGAAGGCGCTGTTTACGTTATTGAACTGGCTCCCGGTGGACATAACGGCCAAACAGTTGGCTCTTTGCTCGGCGACACGGCTGCACGCAACGAACGGCTGGTCGACCCGTGACTATGGACATGCCAGAATAATCGAAAGTACGATTGTCCCTGACGGTGTGGATTACTGCACCCCGGTGCCGTTCTTTGGCGCGGGGTTCGTGACACAAGTGGCGCACGGCGACGTGCTGTCTGATTCCTTCCGAGAACCTACCCTAGGGGTTTATACTGATGGTTCGAGGAAGGGTGAGAGAGTTGGCGGAGGTTTCTTCATAGAGGAACTGGATGTGAAGGTTTCCTTTCGTCTGCCGGACGGATGCAGTGTCCTGCAGGCGGAAATCTCGGCTATAAGCAAACTGGCTGAGGTATCATCGCATATCGGGAGATATACGTATATTTACTGACAGCAAGGCTGCCCTTGCTTCCCTAGCGGGTGTCTACACGACATCTAGGTTAACTGTAGAATGTCGGATGTCTTTGGATGAGATTGCGAAACATTCAAGGGTAACGCTTATATGGATACCGGGTCACTCGGAGTGCCCGGGTAATCTAATGGCAGATGGGCTGGCCAGACAAGGTGGTCGCATGGATGACGAATTCATCGATCAATTTGTTGGTATTCCAATGGCTCACTATAAATTACTCATCAGGCGCGAGTCGTATAGAGTTGCGCAGATGCGGTGGACCTGTGAATCCACCTGCTTGATATCCAGGATCCTTTGGCCTGGATATGATGAACGGAGAACTAGCTCTCTACTTGGTTTCAACAGGAACCAGATTAGGACGGTGATATCGGTTTTAACTGGACACTGGCCGGTGGGGACTCATGCTGCGAGGATGGGTCTGGAATTTAATGACTACTGTAGGAGTTGTCAGAACGAGGAGGAAGAGGAGACTGTTCTTCACTTCCTTTGTCATTGCCCTGGACTGCGGGGCATCAGGGAAAAATACCTTGGGGAACCGATGTTTTCCTGTTTGGGGGATCTGTCCATGACAGAACTGAAATCGCTCCTTCTCTTCATTAGGAAGACGAAGTGGTTGGAACCTGCAGTGACGCCATCTGGATGACTGATCTAGGAGATGGGCATTGGCGCCGGGTATCACAAAGGGACCACTGAAGGACCCAAGTGAGCTGTCTTTTGATGGCTGCCCATGGAACCTAACCTAACCTATCTAAAATATAAGTGGTAAAAAATCAGCAATATCAGACCACTTTAACTGCTGCCCCAAAGAGGTCAAAGGTCAAATTTAAGTGAATTCTATATTTTTATTAGAATTTTCTTGGTTGTTCTTCGATTGGCACGAACATTTTTCATTTATTTTATAAAGGGTGGTTAGAATATTTTGTGAATATTTTTTGGAAAAATTAACCCTTCTGAGCTTATAAGGGGCACACTATTTCTTAAACGAATACAAAACTTTATATTCAGCAAGTTTTTTTTTTTTTTGCTGTTGGAAAAATCGCCCAAAGAAAAATGGCCCAAAAAAATAAATGAAAAATCGCCCAAAAAAATTCCATGTAAAATTGGGCCTGAATTCATATGAAAAGTGACCCAAAAATGTTGGGCTATTTTTCGTTACTATATATGAAATATTATATGAAAAATAGCCCATTTTTTTGGGCATACTATTTGTCTAAATCATTCATTATTACTATACGACGAATTCCTAAATGTTATTTATAAAAATAACGGGACATATTGCAAAAAGGTGGCATGTCATAACGTCCAGTGTCAAAGTGTCCGTGGACAAACTCGAAAGCATAGCTTATAAACTTGAAAGCATAGCCGGCCTATGGCCGGGCGCAAGGATTTTCTCCTCTTTGATAAAAACAAGTACCGGCTTCGCTAACTAAAGCTTCTCTGCACAGCCGGCCTTCGGCCGGGGGTAAGGATTTTCTCCTCTATGGTATAACAAAAAACGTCTCGCTAACTAAAGTTTCTTGGCACAGCCGGCCTTCGGCCGGGGGCATGGATTTTCTACTCTATGGTATAGCAAAAACCGGCTTCGCTAACTAAAGCTTCTCTGCCCAGCCGGCCTTCGGCCAGGCGCAAGGATTTTCTCCTCTATGGCTTAACAAATACTGGCTTCGATAACTAAAGCTTATCTGCGAAGTCGGCCTTCGTTCGGAAACAAAGCAGATATTAGAAGCTTTACTTAGCGAAACCGGTACTTGTTATACCATAAAGGAAAAAATCCTTGCGCCCGCCCAAAGGCCGTCTGCGCAGAGAAACTTTAGTTAGCGAAGCCGGTCTTTGTTATATCATACAGGAGAAAGTTACTAAGTTACTTATATGAATAAAAACACTGTTTTGCAAATTGGGTAATTTACAATTTTTTTTTTTTTTTTTTTTTGGGAAAAAATTGGTTTTTTCTTTTTGGGTAATTTTTCATGTTTATTTTGGGCCCTTTTTCGTTTCTTTTGGGCAAAATTTCATATATAACTTTTTGGGTCATATTTCATGTTCTTTTGGGCGAGTCTTCATTTGGGCGATTTTTAATTTTTTTTTTTTTTTTTGCCATTTTTCTTTGGGCGATATTTCCTACAGCCTTTTTTTTTTTAAATATAAGTTCTTTACACAAATTTAAGAATATAAGCCCATTTTATATTGGGTTAAAATAAATGCAAATTTTTTTATTATTAATAATATTACATAATTACGTGCAATGCTCTGCAAATATTGATAAAAATTATTTAAAAATTCAATGAAATTTTAGATGGTAGCGGAGATAACATTTTAAGATTTGAAAAAGAGAAATTATTAGAAGACTTTCCACGCAATGACTATAAAGAATTTTTAGAACTGATAATAATATAATAATAATATTCTTAGGAGGAAGTACGCCAAAAGGCATTTAATTTACTAACCTGGAGCTACGCATTTAGCCAGATGGATGGCAAAGGCCATTTATTATTTGAAAATACTTATTTTTCGAAAACAATTAACTGCGTTAACCGATATAAGATTTAATCGAAGCTGCTGGATTTGTTGTTAAGTGATATTCGCAATTCTGGTTTAATGCTGATAAAGCTGACCAAGTTCCTTTAAACGAAATTGAATTTTTGAGAAATTTGGAAAATTACAAAAAATTAACCAAAATATAGCAGATAAAGCAATAACAAAATTTCTTAACCATCTTTACTATTTGAATTAAGAATGTGTAGGTTTTTCGTTTTTCGATGATAGATTATAGATTATAGATTTTTAAACTAATGCCAAGTCTGTTACGAAGATGGAAGTTAATGTCTCAGAAGATAATCTGGATGAAGATTAAGAAATTCCGAAAAAACTTATTAATTCTGGAGGAAGATTTCTCAAAGAGTACTAGCATACTTTTAAAATGTCTATAGATTTTTTTTAAAAATAGAGCCAAGTTTATGGAATGATTTAACCGAATATCGAAGGTCAAAATATATAATTGGGAACTTAAAAATAAAAAACGACTGCACCAAAAGAGGAGTTAAGCTTTGCAAGATTACCATGAAAAAATCACCAAAGATGGGGATCAGAGGAAACATCTATTCAAAGTAATACAAATTTTGTTGTATTTTTAACTAAACTTTAAGATTTAACACAAACTTGTTTTTTTGAAGTTAAAGAAGCGATGATTACTAAAGTGTCCTTAAAATTATATAATTTATTAATTAAGCAAATGACATGCTTATAATATAATAATGCTTTTTATATTTGCATTAGCAAACAATGCTTTATGAAAATATTTTTTAATGCTTTTTTCACAAAAAGTTGTTTAACATATTTAAGCTTATTTAAAACAAACTGTTTGTAACACATATAAAACCGTGGTTTGTTTGATCCACAGGACATGGGAGGAATAATTTTTTCAAAAGTTTTTCTGAATATTCTTATCATACGTAGGAATAAATTTTACAAATTTCACCCCGCGCCAGGAATAAACAGCCAAAATTCTATATAAATACTTAATGAAAATATGGAATTTACTGAAATTTGACCTTTGACTTTAAGTGCTGCACCACTTAAACATAAACATAAACATAATTAGTTTAAAATTTTCTTTAAAAATAGTTTTGTTGGAGGTGACCATATTTAAACATGCTTTTTCTCTGGGTATATTTGGATATATTTTAAGCGATAAAAGCGAGGAAAATTAGTTCTTTGGTACCTTTTCTCTTTTTGATAAATTTGGTATAAAGATTGCATATGGTCTGGATTTGAATATATGGTCCTTTTAAAGGATAAAATTGGTAATTTTATGGGGTTAAAACAGAATACAACAACAACAATGCACAGTGAGTTTATCTATTCTTACGTACAATTGGTTGGAATTCACCCAACATTAATTGTAGTTGTAAGTAGGTAAAGAAAAAAGCAAAATAAAAACAAAACAACTTGCACTATTTTTTCCGCAAAAAAAAAAGCATGTTTCCAGTTTAGTTTTTTTATCAAAGTTATTTACGGGAATACAAAATTTATTATCAAGATTTTTGTATGGCGTGCTAAATTTCCAATTTTTCATATTTGATAAATACACTGAAATTTATTGTTGAGGGAAAGCTAGCTTCTATGCGCATTTCACCGGTTGCTTAGGCCAGATCATCAGGAAACCTTTTCCAAAGATTTTAGAAAAGCTAAAAATATTTTATACAAATAAAACCCTACAGCGAATAAGAATTTTAAACACTCAAAGTCTTACTTGTAACAATATCAAAGCTTAAACAAAATACCAACAATAAACAGTGAGTTTATCTTTTCTTACATCCCCCTACAATTGGTTGGGTTCTTTCCGACTCGAATTGTAGTTGTAAGTGGTTAAAAAGAAAAAACAAAATTAAAAAACAATTTGCTTCATTCTATTGTCTTCGCAAGAAAACAACAAAAAAAAACCAATTTGGCAGTTCATTCCGTGCACTTGTTAGTTTGTTATCAAAGTAATTTTTGAGAACACAGAATTTTTAATTTAGAAGATTTAGTTTTTTCGTGCTTAAATCCCAATTTTTACCACTGTTTAATCCTTGATATTGTTACAAGTAAAACTGCTGCTTATAATTCTTATTCGCTTTACAATTTTATTTGTATAATATCTTTAGTTATTAGTTTCTAAAATCTTTGCATGAAGTTTCCTGATGATCTGGACTAAGCAACCAGTAAAAGGCGCTTAGGAATCATGAATCAAATAAACAAGATTGCGCATTGCGCAGGTCCGTTATTTTTGTGTGTGACGAAAAAATAGACTTTGTGTCTTTGATTGCGTACATGCTCAGCAGAAATTTTTTTTTGTAAGGCTGAGTGCGCAATCTTGGCAATACTAAAAACTTCTGGCAACACTGTAAAAAATCTGCATTTGTTTACAATTATACACAAGTAATTTAAATTTAATTCTCTATTTTATATTACAACCCACAAAAAATGTTTAATTTATATGTTTTTTTATGTTATTGTTTACATTTGTTTGCAACGGAGCAAATAAGCACTACAAATTTTGCTCATGGTTTTTTTAGTGCAAACGAAGTAAAAAAGAGCAAATTGCAAAAACGTACATTTTGTTGTTGTATTGTGCAAATGTGTGCACTTTTGCACGGATTTGCATCGTTTGCACACTTTGCACTACCCATTGTGATTTCCCTTTTAAGTTAATACGTAATAAGAAATAAAGACGATGCTTTTTTATCTGGCTTTTTAGAGTTGATAGTGGAACAGGGTTTTTTTTTATGGAGCATAGGGCGCAAAAGTGGAACAGGGTATAAATACGTTTAACCCAGTAATAAGCCCAAAATATATTGTCAAAGGGCCCTTATGCAGCCCCTACACGTTGTAACCAGTCGTACGCTGTTTCTTTCAAAATGTCAGGATAAAAATGAAAAACAAAAGAGAAAATCGCCATCACACGTACCAATTTGAATGCTCAAATCAAATAGATTTTTTATTCAACCGATGAACTAACACACCTCTAACAACTTGATCGAATTGTACAACAAGTCGCAGCATATAGGGCTTCATTATACCCCGTTTCACCATACTTTAAGAAATCTAGCTTAAAAGTTTTCGTTTATTTATAGCAACAACACGCAAAGAAAAAACATGGTTGTGGTAAACGTATTCTAAGAGCAACATATTATGATAGGAATTATGATTGTAGTCACCATATTAAGATTATTGTTGAATCATATTATGACTAAATATACCCGTACTATTACATCATAATATTTTTCCCTTAATCATATTATTATTCTGTTAATCATACTAAGTTAAGAAGTAATCAAATTATTGTCATGTTAATCATAATAAGCCAAGAAATTAATCATATTATTGTCATGTTAATCATAATAAGCTAAGAAGTAATCATATTATCACCATGTTAATCATACTAAATTTAGAAGCAATCATATTATGATACAGCACCATTCAAAGCTGTCATAAAAATACAAAATAAATTAAAATATTTTTGCATCGATTTTTTATTTTGTGGCTTTTTACAATTTTTCTTAATGTTAATCAAATAGCGGAGTTCAATATGTGGCTTGCAAAAGAGCAAATGAAAAATCTGTGGTTTTCATGGGCAACCGCATTTACTATAATCCCAAAAGTATACTACAGTATTCACTATACCATTTTGCAAATGCTACGATGCAAGACCATTTGCACAAGATTGTGAATTGGGCTAATATGATTAGAGTAAAAATAGTTTGATTGCATCTTTAACATAATATGATAAATGTATAGAAAGTTATCATTTTATAGCTATTTAATATCATGATATGGTTGTGAGAAATATAATATGCTTAGAAAGTTACCATAATTAAGTTGTTAGAAAAATAATTATTTTTCGGTCAACAATACTCAAATTCATAATTGCGATAAACATTGATATGTTTACAGTAGCTATAATATTGTTGATATTAAATAAAAACAACAATTATTTGTGTACGACAACAATATATTGTTACATTAAAAATAGTGTTGTTGCCGTAACCAGGCCCAACCATATTTTTTCTCTGCGTGAAGATACACTGTAGTAAATATTTTGTCTGAATTAAATTCGATGCAATAATCACAAAAATGTGGTTTCTTCGCTTTTTTTGTACTAAATATGTCATTGGACTACTTCAGTACTTTTGCAAGCAAAAAATTTACTCAATCTCTATATATTTTCGGGCACAGTGTTCATGACGCGCTTGGCTGTCCCATTTGGACAAAAAAACAGCAATATTTTGTGAAGCCTTAATATAATAAACAAGCAAATATCAAATTATTTGTTATTTTAAGTTTTTTCATTAGAACTGAATATCGAAGATTCATTCAGTCCTACTTTACTGTTTTCGGTTCAGTGTTGAAATTTGTAACAATTATTGTTAATCAATTTGTTTAATTGTAAATTGTTAGAAATCTTAAATATAATAAACATCTAAAAGGTTAAGTTGATTGTTATAAATTATGTAAACAAAAATCTCACCCCTTTGTTTTATTACAAGACCAAAATTTATAAAATTATGCATGATTATATCTGAATTTAAAAGAAATATGTTTTATTCATAAAATAATAATAAAATTAAATTCAATTACTATAAAGTTCTTCAAAATTGTGTGCTTTTTATGGCCTTGAACATTGAACTTTGACCGTGAGCAAAAATTGCACACATCAGCCCTCAAAAAAGGACTCTAGAAAAACAAAGCGAAATGTTAATATTAACTTTTTAACCCAATATCAAATTATTTCAAATAAAAAAAAAGTTTGTAAATATTTTTACCACAAAAACGTATAAAATCATAATAAATGTTATCATACATTTTTTTTCTAAACCAAAGAAAATTTTATTTTCCAATTAAATTTGTACAACAAGAGCCCAGTTTTTAATATTGTTGTCCTTTAAAAAATAAAATCAAACCGCAATAAAGAAGCTTAAAGGGACTTAAAAAATATTAAAGGCATCATAAAAAAATAATATAGTCAATTTGAGCAACAAAAAAATAATAATATTAATAAACAAGTTAGAGTGCTATATTCGGCTGTGCCGAATCTTTGATACCCTCCACCGACAGTTCAAATGTTTAAGGAGTAATATCTGTATGACGTATATTTATTTTATGTTTTTGGCGACTAAACTGTTTTCTGGTAGTGGGGTTTATATGGGGCCTAGGGTAAATTGTGGACCAATCATCACGAAATTTCACAGCGTCATTTCTAGTCCTAAAAAACTGTGACGTACCAAATTTTGTTACGATTGCATTATTTTTTACGGTTTTAAGCGTGTTAAACTGTTTTCCGGTAGTAAGGTTTATATGGGGCCTAAGAAAAATTATGGACCGATCGTCACGAAATTTCACAGTGTTATTTCTAGTTCAAAACATTGTGACGTGCCAAATTTTGTTACGATAGCGTTATTTTTTACGGTTTTAGGCGTACTAAACTGTTTTCCGGGAGTAGTGTTTATATGGGGCTTAGGGTAAATTATGGACGGATCTTCACGAAATTTGGCAGTGTGATTTTTAGCCAAATAAAATTAATTTTTGCCAAATCTTATCTTATTCCGTGCATTATTCCACCATTTATGTTAGTTTTTGTAACAAAATTATCAATTTTTTTAGGTGGTGGTTCCACATTTTGATTCATAGCTCTGGTCCTAATGAACCGATTTTGCTGGATTTCAATCCCAAACTGCTTAGGATAACTACAAGCAATTTGGCACCAAGTTTGTTCATTTCTTTTGAGTTGTTCGAAAGTGAGCGTGTTTTCAACAGACGGACAGACGGACAGACATGGCTAAATCAACTTAGAAACACTCAAGGACCCAGAATATATATACTTTATAGGGTCTGAGATGAATAATAAAAAAGTTTCACACGGAATGACAAACTGAATATACCCTCATCACAACTTATTGTAGTGGAGGGTATAAAATAATCATTGAAAATGCTGGTCTGCAATGAAATCATTCTTTAAATAAAATATTGACGTAGAGTAGGGCGTGCTAAACGCTTATCTGTCATCGTTTTTCTTATAGATATCTCACCAAATACTTTTTAAAGAAAATTTCTGAAAATATGACTTGTTTTATTTCCATAAATGCACATAAGTATGTTTGTAGCTTTTTTATGTTTTTGTTAAAATTTGCCGTTCATCATTATTTTTAGAGCTTTTAATAGCACTGTGTTGCAATTTTAGTTTTTTTTTTTTCTTTTTGGTAGAAACGCCACTTTATGTATATCCTTTAATGTAGAGACAAAACTAGTTCTAACCGCGTGCTTAATTTTTCATTTCCTAATTTTTTGTCCTTTTTACATATTTTTTATATAATATTTTAAGCAAACTCGGTACCAAATAAAAGGAAAGGCTCTGTATCCTGCCATATACTTGAAAGATTATTTTAAAAATTCGAAATTGTATAGTTTTATATATCTTAAGGTATGTTCTAGTGAGATCGAACGGTTATTATTCGACCGGTCTTAACTGGTTATTTTAGTTTTGTCCAAGCCGGTTATTTCAAAATGTCCTGAAATGATAAGTTACAAAGTTTCTTCGACGTGTCGACTTATAAATCCTCTCTTATTAGTCCACAAGCTTGACAAAAATGTGTGCCAAATAAAATTTGACTTCGTATTAAGTTGTTCTTAAGAGACGGCTAATATTACATTACTAAAATACGCTGCCTAAAATGAATCATTTGTTGAAATATTAGCCAATTGTGTTGCCGAGTATTGAAATCCCTAGCAGATATTCATTCTAGAATAACCACATTCCGACGGAATCAACGATTTGGGAAAAATTTACCAGTTTTATTTACTAAAACACCAAGAACTTAAAAACAATATTGAAGAAATTAAACAATGGAAGGTTTTAAATTGTGGTCGAAGAATGGACAGATATTTCGTACAAAAAACATGTTGATATCAATTCGATTCTATAATGTTAAAAGGATATCATTTAAACTTTATATTCCTGGCTAAGAGGTTTTGTTTGAAATTTAAAAAAAAAATGGTTGAAGTTTACTTCTTCATCAAATTTATTATTGATAAGATTTCTGTATGACGTGCTTAATTCCCAATTTTTCATATTTGATAAATACACTGAAATTTATTGTTGAGGGAAAGCTTGATTAGATGCGCATTTCACTGGTTGCTTAGGCCAGATCATCAGGAAACCTTTTCCATAGATTTTAGAAAAATAAAATATCTTAGAAATATTTTAAACAAATAAAAACTTAAAGCGAATAAGAACTATAAACACTCAAAGTCTAAATGTAACAATATCAAAACTTAAACAAAATACCAACAATTTGGTACCAACAATTTTGTCTTTTTTCCGACTCGAATTGAAGTCGTAAGTGGGTAAAAAGAAAAAACAAATTGCTTCATTTGATTGTCTTCGTAAGAAAACAACCAAAAAAAAAACAATTTGCCAGTTCGGTTTTTTGCACGGGCACATGCAATAAAAATTTTGTTTATTAAAAGTAAAATTGGGAGAATATCTGAAATAAAGAATTTCTTAAATTCCTATAATTTTTAAAACCAAATTCCTTCAAATATTCTAAGTCATATCAAGGTATTTTGTTGGTTTCTTACCTTTGAGAATTGTTTCGTTTTTATTCAAATTAATTTTTTATTAAAAAACTAATTTGGTTTTTGTGTTTTTATATATTCGAACTAAAACTGGTTAACCGGTTATTCTTAAAATGCTTAACCGAAAACCGGTTTTTTCAAATTCCAACTATTCGGAATATTCAAAAACCGGTTTCTGAAGAAAGTAGAATAATCGATCTCCCTAGAATGTTCAAAACTATTAAATATTTGAAGTCCTTCACGTAACCATTAGTTTCTTTAAAAATCATTTGCATTTGCAAAACATTTGGCTAGATCAAACATCATTTAAGATATTCTAAATTACATTATACAATTTTCTTATAAAATCTTCTAACAAAAAAAGTTAAGTAAATCAAAAAAAATTGTTGAAAATATATCTTAAGTTTGATCAATTTGCTGGTCACGCTTTTTCTCTAATTTCGATTTTTGAAAAATACAAATACATTAATTGTCTATCTTAATAGGGATCTACCCATGTTTTAAATTTCATTTAAAAGAGTCAGAAATGCAACCCTTCTGAAGGGATTTATTCAAGTTTCGTACAGACGGTAGACAGATCTAACAATATTGTCAGTAAAATTTGCTAAAAATGTCTTTTAACCGTGTGAACTGGCAAATTTTAGATTGACAACGTTGCTAGAATAAGCATTGTCCGTCCATTGTAAGACAACAATTTTGTTAGATATCTGATAATCGTATGAGCACTCATCGTTCAATTGGCAGATTTTTGACAGAAACATTTTAGATTGACAACGTTGCTAGAATAAGCATTGTCCGTCCATTGTAAGACAGCAATATTGTTAGATATCTGACAATCGTATGAGCACTCATCGTGCAATTGGCAGATTTTTGACAGAAACATTTTCCTTTTGGCAACGCTGCAAACACATGCGTATCAGAGATGGAAAATGGGGTTAGGAGTTTTCACCAACTTCAATAAAAAAAACGTAGTTTCGAGACTACGTCGGTGCTTATTTAATATTTTCTCATCTCATCTCTTGATACATATAAATATATTTAGAAAAAAGACTTTTTATTAATAATGAAAAAAAAAAATTTTTAAAATAGCCAAAAATGTATAAAAAAAAGTAAAACTGTACCATAGTTTCCATCTCTGTTATGCATGAGTGAAAAGTAAAAACAAAAAAGATTTAATTTTGCAATATTAAAACAAATTTTAATGAAAATCAATGAATAATATTTAAAAAAATATAAAAAAGTAAAAATCCTTGATATTGCTTTTTGCCATCAATAACAATATTTCCACTTTTTCTGTAAAAATACGAGCAATTCTCATTTTCTGACAATGTCTAAAAATTGCTCTGGCAATTCTTGCCATCGATTTATTTGACAACCGTGTGAACTGAGAATTTTTGTTGGCAATTGAATTTATTGTCAGATAGTTGTCTGCCAATGAAATAGTTTGGTTTTCTTACAATCCTTTGAATTGACAATTCAGTATTGGTGGCAATTTTTCTTTGGCAGTATAATTTCAGCCTATTACCAGACCTTTTATTATTTTAAGATCTGACTACCGTCGCACACTGGATCCTTTTTTCGCGGATCAATTCATATCTCCTCAGCTAGAATAATTGAGGCACACTAAATTTGATGTGGGTAACTATTAGAACAAACCACATGCTCGAACAAAATATTGGTGGAGTATGAGGGGGAATACGGGTACACCCCATACAAAAATATAGTATTTTTCTTATGTCTGAAGATCTGCCATAGTGAGGCACACTAAAGAACAAACTACATGTTCCAACAAAAGCTTGGAGGAGTAAGAGGGTTGATACGGGTACCCCTCATACAAAAAAAAAATAATGCAAACACGTTTCCGAGCGTTAGAATTAAATTTTAATATATAAATTTAACCATGGTCACGCGTGACTCACGTCCGTGCAAATAAGATTGGACTACGTGATCCATTTTAATCAAATGGACTACTTCCTGGACTGGTCCAATGTAATGCAAGCATGGACCATGTCATTGTTAGAAAGAATTTGTAGTGAAACGGCAGGTCTTCGTTTTTTTCGTTTTTCGTTTTAATTTTTAAACGACTTCAAAACTAATCCTCTGGATTATACCATAAAGTAGTTTTAAGCCTACTCTGTTGTAATGCAAAGCTGGATTATATGGTCCTGCCCTAGGACATCGTAATGTTAAATAGACAATGTTTTTCCCATACATTGGGGTTACCTTTGGACAAGACCTAGTCCCTCATGGGCTACATTTTACAGGCGTGTATGGACTAGTCGCATTTTTTGTAGGGGTGTAACAAACGGCGCTGCGAAATATGGCCGCAGGAAATATGGCCCCAAAAAATAAATGAAAATTGACCCCAAATTTGGGGCTATTATTCATAATGCAATATGACCTCATTTTTTTAATGAAAAAATACCCCAAAAAAATGAAAAATAACCATAAAAAAATAAAATGAAATATGACCCTAAATTTGGGGTAATTCTTCATTATGAAAAATAACCTCAAAATTTATAATGAATTAAGTCCCAAAAACAGCATTAAAAAAATTATATTAAAAATTTTGGGTGGAGTTCATATGCCCAAAACTAAAAATCCCAAATTTAGAATCCCGAAAATTACAGTTTTGATTTTAAAAATCGTACGATTGATAGCATGGTTGGGCTTTCGAACATGCGCAAGGATTTTTTTCTTTATGCTATAACGAACACTGGCTTTGCTTACTAAAGCTTCACGTTATAGACGGCCTTCGGCCGGGCGAAAGGATTTTCTTCTCTATGGTATAACGAACACTGGCTTCGCTAACTAAAGCTTCTTTGTATAGCCGGCCTTTGGCCGGGTGAAAGGATTGTCTTCTCTTTTGTATAACGAACACTGGCTTCGCTAACTAAAGCTTCTTTGTATAGCCGGCCTTCGGCCGGGCGCAAGAATATTAGTAGACGAAAAATAGCCCCAAAGTAAAAATTGTGATTTTATTTGGGGTCATTTTTCATTCCACTTAAAATGCAAAAACACCCTAACGAAAAAATTAAAAATAATTCCAAAAAAAAAAAAAATTGCCCCAAAATTGCGTGTTGTTGTGTCTCATGTAAAATTTTGGGTCCGTTTTTCATTTTCCTTTTGGGGCCATATTTCCTAGGGTTACTTTGCGCACCGCCGTAGCAAACCACTACATTTGTACATCGCTTATAAAAATACATAAAACAATGATAGTAACAACAGTAATAAAATTATAGCAGAAGTTGTCAAGCGCTTTTTGTTGGTAAACTCAACGCGTGTTGCTACTAGTTCATATATAACTCTTAAGGCGCACCGATACGCAGCATATTTTTTTCTAAAATAACGCTGATTTGTTCAACCTCTAAAATAAATTCAAAATCTCTGCTCAATTGAGCCCAATTAATAACTTTATGTCCACTTAAACTGAGAAAATGCATTTCCCATATAAACTTAAAAAATAAAAGCACTTTCACTAATAATTTTTTTTACAAATTTAAGCAAAACATTTAAATAAATACCTGAGATTGATTGTTGTATCGTTGTATAAATAAATATCTTTCAGTAAATCGCATTTCAGTACAAAAAGTTTTTAGCTTTGTTTGCCTTTTTCCACTTCTTCTTACAATGTTTAATTTTAACGCTTCACTACAAAAGCATCGATATTATTTATTTGACAATTATTTATTTTTTTTTTGTCTATATAGAATTAAGTGCACTTTAACCGAGTATTTTTAATGGTGGCATGTCATAACGTCCAGTGTCATAGTGTCCATGGACGTTATGACACTTTTGAAAGTGTCATAGGGTCCATGGACATTATGACATTTGCAAAGTGTCATAATGTCCACAACTTAACTTATCATGAAAAATATTATAATGTTAAAAATTTGTTTTGAAATATCAAAATAAGTAAGTACAATGCCAAAAATTATTACATAGTGTCCATGGACGTTATGACACTCCATTTCCATGGACGTTATGACACTCCAAAAAGTGTCACAGTGTCCATGGACTTTATGACACTTTTGAAAATGTCATAATGTCCGTGGGCATTATGACACTTTGCAAATGGACATTATGACATTTTCAAAAGTGTCACAGTGTCCATAATTACTAAAGAAGTTAAATACAAAACAAGAACTGCATATGCGCAGAGAAAACATGTTTTATTATGGTCGCAACCAAAAAAACTATTTTTAAAGACACTAATTTAACCATAATATGGTTGTCGGTGACAAAGATTTGGTTAAATTAAATATATAACGAAAACACTTTTGGGCGCAAGGATTTTCTCCTCTATGGTATAACAAACACCGGCTTCGCTAACTAAAGCGTATCGGCATAGCCGGCCTTCGGCCGGGCGCAAGAATTTTCTCCTCTATGGTATAACAAAAACCGGCTTCGCTAACTAAAGTTCCTTTGCACAGCCGGCCTTTGGCCGGGCGCAAGGATTTTCTCCTCTATGGTATAAAAAAAAGCAGGCTTCGCTAACTAAAGCTTCTCTGCGTAGTCGGCCTTCGTTCGGAAACAAGGTAGATTTTAGAAGCTTTACTTAGCGAAGCCGGAGTTTGTTATACCATAGAGGAGAACATCCTTACACCCGGCCAAAGACCGGCTATACAAAGAAGCTTTTGTTAGCGAAGCCGGTGTTTGTTATACCATAGAGGATAAAATCCTTGCGCCCGGCCGAAGGCCGACTGTGCAGAGAAGCTTAATTTAGCGAAGCCGGTACTTGTTTTAGTTTGTTAGCATGTTGTGGACATTATGACACTCTACTACGCGGACGCTATGACATTTCTTTGATGGACGTTATGACATGCCACCGTTTTCACATGCGTTTTTTGTTTAGTATTGATGCAAGATGCCTTCAGTAAAGAGAGCACACAAGACTTTATCTATTTTAGATAAAGTAAAAATTGTTGAAGAACTTCGTAAAGGTATGAGTGGAAGGGTGTTGGCTGACAAATATGAAGTTTTTTGTATTGTTAATATGTATGTTAAGTAAAAATTCGGTAATCCGGATAATTCGCTACTCCGGATTGGGGTCTGCAATCAATTATCCGGAATATCGAATTTTTACTGTATATCACAATATTGTACGCAAAAAAATTTAATAAGAAAAATACTTGCTTGCATAAAAATGTACTTAACGCAGATGCAAAAAAAGGTATTATCTCACACGCAATTATAACTGGGGTTAAGAAATGGAACAAATTTGCCATTTATTTTTGCAACATATTTAGAAAGAAAAACGACAACTTCTCACTCACACTTCTGCATATTTTTTTAGAATAGAACAAAAACACGCGCGAATGGTAGCATACATGGAACATTTTTGTCAGAAAAGAAAACACCATTAGTTATCACGGAACTTAAATATTTTTTTAAACAATCCGTGAAATCACCGCCAAAGGTATATTTAAAGCAGGTAGTCTCGGAAAGCCAGCTGTTTATTTTTTATTTGCTTGTTTTGTGATACAAACTGTCAAATGGTGTATAGTAAACAAGTAAACAAGTTTTTTGTCTTTATCTTTTGTGTTTTTGTCTCTTATCAACCCCTTTGTTGTTTGACAGTTCGTATCACAAAACAACAATAAAAAGCCCAGTTGTTTTTTTTATGGTACAATTGCTGTAATCTCGCGGCTAACTGCTATAAATATACCTTGTCACTGCTTTTGGCGCCTACGTGCGTCGGTACAAAGATTTAACACGTACTCGGAACACGGGTATGTGTTATTAAAGTAAATATATATATATATATTTTGTATTTTTTTTTTTTTGTATTTAGGGTATATTGTATATTGTTTTTAAAGTTAAAAAAAATAATTTTTATATTATGTTTTTCTAATAAAAAACAATTTAATTGAATTGTTTAAGGCTTAAAAATTATTTCTTCTTTTAGCTTTAGTCAAAAAAATCACCGTTGACTTTATTTCTTTTATTTGGATTTGGTGTATTGGGCAAGATAAACCTCGTTTCAAACACTGCATACAATATTGAATAAGACGAACCCTTTTTTCTTAAAGTAGAAGCGTTGAATTAATAACAGTTAACTATTTTTAATATTACAAGTATTCTAGTGTTGCTCAAAATTGAAAAGTTAACTTAAACAAAGACAAAGATAACGTGTTTAAGTCGGCAAATCGGCACATGGGTAATTTAGAGGCAAAAAATCGGCAAATATGGCTGACCTGCTTATAAGGCATATGCATAACAGAGAGCAAGGCGTATCCATAATTCCAAAATGTCATGTGGCATTCAATTTTCTTCATTTGATATGAAGACAATTTGGAATTTTCTGTAAATATTTTCAATTAAGAGAGCTACGAATTCACCTTGTTTTAAACATGCCTTGATTTGAAGGTTACATATTTTTAGACAAGGTGATTTTTTAAATCTACATTGTACACAGAAAAAATTAAAAATTTTCTCTAATCACCAATTTTATACCAAATTCATAGAATCAAGCAACCCATTTATTGATTTTGCACCTATTACCAAAACTATTATATTGATTACTAAAAATTGTTAAAATTTTATATTTTGACGATTTTTTTTTCAATAATTGATATTTTTAATTTTAATTAAAAAAATTATCAAAAAACTTTGCTATTTCAAACAATTTGTTGATTGATTTTGACAATTTCCAACAACAATTACACAGGTTAAAATTATTTTATTTTAAATTAAATAATTTTTTGTTATTTGATTATTATTTTAATTCAAAATTAAAAAAAAAATAATTGATTCAATTATTACATTAATTGAGCTTAAATACTTTTTAAATAATTTTTTAATTGATAACAAATTACTAATAATTTTTTCTGTGTACTTTAAAATATTAAATAATCTATGCTTGTGAAAAATTTCGAATTTAAAAAAGGTTTACAAAACAAATTTCAAATAAAATTTTGACTTAATAAACATTTGTTAAATTTAATAATCGTTTATGAATACGGGGGTTAATCTTTAGAATTGAAGGTTCATGTTTAGAATTCACTTTCTGGCACCAAATAAGTTTTGTAATTTAACTTTTAATTCTTGCGGTTTTTAATCCCAAATTAAATAACAAAGCTTTAACCTCAAACTTCCCTTTAACCAACAAAATGGTAATCTGCACTATTGGGGTTAAAACTGCATCGGTAGGAGCAGCAGGAAACTTAAATATTGCGAATATAAAAAGCCTCTTATATTGTTTTTAATAAATTTTATTTTTAAATTTTCTCTACACTTTTTGTTAAAAAAGATTATTGTTTCTTTTGGTTTTTTTTTTTATTTAAGGAAGCCACTTAACATACAAAACCAAAAGGATTGTTACCAAAGCTTAACATCAACATTTTATTTTTCTGTTCAAGACACTACAGAAAAAACAAAACAAAAAAGGGAGAAAAAAATTTAAATATTCCATTTTTTGTATCAACCTTTTGCTTCAGATTTTGTGACATTTTAAGAGAAAAAAAAATATTTTAAATATAATTTTGGTTCGCAGAAAAAACGCACAGTAAAAGAAAACAATACAAAAGGGGCTAAGTTAAAATAAAAAAGGTTTAAAATATCACGTTTTTTTTTTTCTTAGTGCGTATTTGAGTTTCTACGGGTTTTTTATGTGGGTAATGTTTTGGCTTAAAGTATTGTTTCTTTTTTTATCACCATCAAAAAGATGGGGGATATTCTGATTTTGTTATTCCGTTTGTAACACATTGAAATAATCATCGGGGACCCTTTAGTTGCAAATGTGTTAACAGTTCGTCTGTCTTTGTATCTGCCTGTCTCTAGAAGCACGATGGAGCTGAAAATAGAATACTTAAAAAGAGAAAATTTAAAAAAATTAGTTTTACGGCCGTATTGGCCGTTAGTTTTTTGATCCAGTCCTATGAGGGCTCGGATAAAACTTTTAGCATGATAACGGATGTAAGCACCAAAGTTTAGCTTAAATATTTATTTAATGCAAAGAGTATTCGGTAACAATAAGTCAATTCAGTCTAAAAGTTCCCTAAGCCTCCATACAAACGTTGCTCCGGAGAAAAAATTTGGGTTACACACCCAGAGAAAAAACTGAGGCATGAAACAACCCCCCAAAATATTACCTCCAAAACAAATAATGCAATAACCCCCCAAAGTGTGGGGTCTAATATGTATAATACAATTAATTTTAGAGTTTTGCTTTAAAGAATCGAGCGATTGATATCATGGTTGGGACTTCGGCCTGGCGCAGGAATTTCCTCCTCCACCTGCTTCGCTAACTAAAGCTTTTCTGGTCAAAAGACTTTCTCTTATTGGTATAAGAAACACCTGCACCACTAACTTAAGCTTCTCTTCATATCCGGCCTATGCTTTTGGAAAAGAGGAAAATATTATTATTATTTAAAAATAAGTTGTTGTCACATTTAACCATAACATGTTTAGAGGCAACCATAATATGGTTGTGGCTTCTTGATGGTGGACAAAATATAGTTGTCGGTAACAATAACTTGGTTAAATTAAACATATTTTTAAAATTTGTTTAAAAATAGTTTTGTTGGATCTGACCATATTCAAACATATTTTTTCTCTGCGTGCAGGCATTGAGTTAAAACATCAAAATTTGACTTTAAATCTTTTTATATCCAAAAAATTAATTGTTATCGAGAAAATCGGCTCAAGATTTCATCAATGATTAACTACTTTTTAAGATAACAAGATTTGTAATGCCTTCCTTTTAGTAACGTACTTGAGAGACTACAATTGGACGAAATTGTTAAAATTTCTAACATAGCCCCGATCCGTATTTTCCCTCACAAAAGGCTCCACAATTTGGCATAAATATATTCCTCATAAAAAGAGCATTCGCTATTGAAAAGAGATTAACAGCCAAGTGGTCAATCGCTATCGCTCGATTGCATTTTCAACGACAAACAGCTGATTTGCCCACCACTTAACATTTTCTGCACGACAATTCGATCGAAATGCAAGCGAGCAATAACGTTATAGTTTTCATACAAATTTGCACCGCACTAGGAAATATTATGTGAACACAAATGTTAAAATCAGTGACTTTTGCAGCGGTTGTTCGCAGCGGCATTTGACTGAAATATTAAACGAAATTGTTTCCTAACTGTCTGTTGGTGAAAGTGAAAACAAAATTTCTTGTGAAAAATTATATTAAAAACAACAATTAAATACGAAATTTTTTTTTTTCAACAGGCTGTTTATGTTTAAATAATATTTCTTTAAAACAACCCCCACCAATAAAATTTTATCGTTTTATGAAATATTTTTCGCAAAGTCGAAAGCACATTTTTTTGGTTACTGCTTTTTTGTCATTTGTGGCAAATCAAATAGCACAGCACCCATATTCTGTAATTCGCTTAGCTTAAGCTAAATCTCGAGGTTTCGTTATAATGTGCTAAATTCTCATTTCATACTATTGACAAACTGAAGTTTATTGTTGATGGGATAGCTATTCCTATGCGCATTTCACTGGTTGCTTAGGTCAGATCGTCAGGAAACTTCATCCAAAGATTTTAGAAAAACTAAAGGTATTATACAAATATAACTGTTAAGCAAATAAGAATTATAAGCCCCAGTTTTACTTGTAACAATATCAAAGCTTTAACAAAAACAGCAATAATAAACAGTGAGTTTATCTTTTCTTACAATCCCGACCACAATTGGTTGAGTTTTTGTCAATTCTAAATGTAGTTGTAAGTGGGTAAAGAAAAAACAAAAATAAAACCAATTTCTTTATTTTATTTTGCCAGTTCAGTTTTATTTACACTGCCACATGCAAATTAGTATCAAAGTTTTTCTTGGGATTCAAAAATTAATTATCAAGGTTTCGTTATAATGTGCTGAATTCCCATTTCAACAGTACCCCACTCATAAAATTATTACAGTAACTGATTGCGGGTTATTAAATTCGTTTTCCATACTATTAAAATTTAATAAAAAAAATAAAGTTATTTTACGAATAACTTTATATATTAACTATAAGATTTCTATATGACGTGCTAAATTCGCAATTTTTCATATTTGATAAATACACTGAAATTTATTGTTGAGGGAAAGCTAGATTATATGCGCATTTCACTGGTTGCTTAGGCCAGATCATCAGGAAACCTTGTCCAAAGATTTTAGAAAAGCTAAAAATATTTTATACAAATAAAACCCTACAGCGAATAAGAATTTTAAACACTCAAAGTCTTACTTGTAACAATATCAGAGCTTAAACAAAACACCAACTTTAAACAGTGAGTTTATCTTTTCTTACATTCCCCTACAATTGGATGGGTTATTTCCGACTCGAATTGCAGTTGTAAATGGGTAAAAAGAAAAAACAAAATTAAAAAACTAATTGCTTCATTATATAGTCCTCGTAAGAAAACAACAAAAAAAACGAATTTGCCAATTCAGTTTTCTGCACGGGCACATGCAATGATATTATCAAAGTTATTTTCAAATTTATAACATTTCCCAGTAAAAAAAATATTGGGTTGTTTGAAGCACTTGAGTAAAAGCGCATAATCAAGCGCTTCAATAAAGGAGCTTTTAAAAAGCAGTAAATGACATAGAATAAAATATACAAAAAAGCTGCGAAGAACGAAGAAGGTTACAAACCGAAAAAAATAAATATATATGAAAATGATTGGAAAAAGGCATTTAAACAAGTAAAAGCAAAACATTAATGAATATGTTAATATAGTAAGCCCCTAAAAAAGCACTTTAGGAATGCTTTGTTTGCATGTTAAAAGAAGCGCTCATTGTCAGCAGAAAATAGACCTCCAAACCGGGAACACCCCATATAAAAATCAGGCATCCCATCAGCAGGTTTGAAGCCATTTGAGGTATGAATTCATACACAAAACCTGCTCCTTTTGGAGCACATTTTTTGCTGGGTTGTGTTTGTTATTCAAAAAACAAACTACCCAAAAATAATTGTTTTTCCGTACTTATTTTCTTGTGTAGTTTGATTTTTTTGTGGGCTAAAATATATGTTTTAAAACTTAAAACTATTAAGTTTTACGGAATATGCTGTTTCAAAGTATATTTATTACAAGTACATGCAAGTGATCAGCTGTTCAGTTGTTTTATTTTCGATAGTGTCAAAATTTGCTTAAATTTTAGTGCGCCATGATTTTTTATTTTTTTTTTTTTTTTTTTTTGTTTTCTTTATGTTTGGCTGTTTGACCGTATCAAATGTTTGTACACAAACAAAATGAATGTTGTTTTTTTATTGTTGATTTGTTGTAGACTTGCATGTACTTGGTATAAATATACTTTGTGCTGTTTAATATATAAAAAATTTCAAAATTAATGTAAAACTGATTTATTTTAAATGAAATTTAAATGATCCGTTTTTAAATGAATTTAAGGTTGTTTAAAGTTAATTTTCGTTTGAATTTAACTACACAATATATTGAGTGTGCATCCGTAGCCAATAAACGATAAATCTATAAAGTTGATTACAGAATACGGACACAGATCTATATGTTTATGGCTTAATATACATGTTTTGCTTATTTTTTCCAAAATAGCGTTTTATTTGTGGAATATTTGATATGGCAATAAATTGAATCATTTTAATATGAATAAATGGATTACGTTAGAAAACGTAAAACTTGACTTTCTACAAGTCGATAGTTACTGGGGTGATTATGAGAACGATAATGAGTGACTTGTAGTCGCTCGCTAAAGTTGTCAACCGAGATCGTGGACCGAGCAAGAGTTAAAGCAACCCTACTCGGCCTTAAAGCTTTGTTCACACTTCATACGGGTTTCATGTTAATTCAACCTGATTTTACAATAACTGCAAACAACATTTTTTTCTTTTGATATAACTATAATTCATGTTAATTTAACATTGCAGTAAAGTTAGAGCAAAATGTAATTTATATTGAAATAACAATCGGAATCACGTTGAATGAAAGTTATTTCCAGTTGAAACAACGTGAATTTCATGTAGAATCAAATGGGTTTGAGTGTATTTTAACATTGTGAAGAAGCTTCAGACAACATTTGCATTTATGTAAGAATAATTCAAAACCCTGTAACACATGTTTCACTTATTTTGTATTCTCCTTTGTTAACAGAAGCATCAGCAGAATCGCCCGATATCGTCATCATTCTACTTTGAAAACTTGATGTACTATTTAAATAAACAATTTTAATTAGAAGAATACGGGAATTGTCTTCTTTTTATAACATATTTTAAAAGTGAAAATAAAAAATGTACATAATTAAGTAGGTATGCATGTTAATTTAACAAGATAAACTTTTGATTTTAATACAAAACAGGTTTTTATGGGTTCAATATTGAATCCAGATTTATTTACATTTTAATATTTTTTTATTTTTATTTTTTTAACAGTGAATAATATTAAAAAAACGTAATTTAAGGTTATTTTGATATTTTTTATTAAAAATTAATATGAAATAATGATAAATTTAAGTAAAGGGCATAATTTTTCTGAAATTTAACATGATTCTCAATCAACATTTTTCCATGTTAATTTTACATGGGTATTTTTTTTCTGTGTGTGTATCACATTAGTTGTCTCGGAAAAAAATAGCAAAACCAAATTAATTCAACAAAAAATACATACATTCATACTTTATACAAAGAGTGTTACAAGAATGTTACATTTCGGGATACCGCTTTTTTGTTTTTTATTGCAAATGGGTTCAATGTTTAACTTATTTGGTGAATTGAACTTTCTAAACATTACTTAGGATCAGTTTTTTGCTTTGTATTAAATAGATAATTTTGTTTTACTGTTTTTTAAATGATACTTCAATAGTTCTTTGCGACCACCTTGTAAATAAATACACTTAACCAGTGATCATGTTCTGTTACTCTCGCTTCGAGAATCTTTTTGATTAAAATGTGAGCAATGCCACAGAAATACCTTAAATTAAAAAAACAACTGTTTTTTTAGCTTAACTGCATCTGTATCATTTTTGGCGAGTAATAGCTGGCACGTAAGGAAATTACTTGCCAATTTACAGAAAAAGTGTCTCTGTAAAATTTCTGTGGGAAAGTTCCCGCTTTAAACTGTTAAATAAACTCACGAGTAAAAAGAGAAAAAATTTAACACTAAAAAACATATTAAAAATGCAAAGAATAATAATAAGAATATTTTGATCTTGACATATTTTTTCATTGTTTACTTATTTTGCTTTTAAAATTTTTATAAAATATACGAATGCAAGGCGAATTTATTACAGGTGGTCTTAAAACCCCTGCTGTTTAATTTTTTTTTTTTTGTTGGATGTGAAAATTTTTTTATTTTCTTTGTTTTGTTTTATTTATTTTTTTGTACGAGTTGTACTTGTTGTAGTACCGAGATTACCTGGGATGAATTCGCCTTGATACAAATGTTTGCAAAGCTTGTTTGCAACCAACAAACATTCAATTCGTTGAAGATTTTACAATTTTAGTAAATTTTGGTCGCCATCAACGATATGTTTGACGGACGTTCTCAACGTCTACAAAGTCACATCAGCTTCAAGTGCAATTTTTTGATATTTATAACGTAACGACGTAATCTTTTTTGATAGTTTTCAACATGAGTTAGAGACACACTTTTTTCTAACTTTTCGAGAAACGATGGAATATTTTATTTCACATCTTTTCGATGCGAGAAGTTCTCACCAAAGTTACAGATCATGGGAACAGTTTTGGTCCAACAGCTGTTTTATGATATTATTTTTATTTAGTAGTGCTACCATACTTTTAAGATAAATCTAGTTTAACTTAAAAACAGAAACTGTACAACCTAAATTTAAATCAAAATTAGTTAAATAAGTATTTAAATACAAATTAAAAAACTGGCCATTAATTGTACAGATTATCTGAAAATGTTTAATCACTAATAGAAAAAGATTTCTTTAAATATATTTCTTATCGACTGACGGTGGTGGGTATCATCGATTCGGCTTATACTAATACATTCTTCTTACTTGGTTTTTCTGTGGTTTTGTTGTTTTTTATTATTTTATACAAAAAGTAAATTTTATATTTCTACTTACAAAAGTGTTTGTGGGTTAAAAAGATTGTCAGATTTTCTTTTCTTCATTTATTCATTCCTTTTTTTTCGTATTATTTTATATAATTTTTAGACAATACAATCTTATTTGCCTGAAGCTCATTAACGTTATTTAAATACAAAAAAGTTTGCTTACACTTAAAAGAAAAGTTGGGAAAATACCAAATTAATTCATTTTACTATTTAAAAGTGCTTGTGAAAAGGGGGGTAGTACAAACAATAACTACATAGGCTGCAGTTAATGAGAGTAGATCAAATAATTTAACTGAAATCGTTCCTTTTGAAAATTCGAAAAAAGATTTGCACGTTTACCAATAATTTTTTGTACTCCTTTTCTTGTCTGCCCGATTTAAGCAGCTCATAATAGATGTGAGAGGCTATTTATTGTTTGATTTGCCTGCATTAAGACAAAAATCTTAATCCGGCCAATCATTTCGATCATAATATTCGTGTCGTGCTCGGTTGTCCTATTTGCACATAAAACAGCAGTATTTTGTGTGGCATTGGTGCAAACTAGTCACCATGGCAACAACTTTTAGATCGTCACAGATTTTCCAGTTATACTGTTCGTACTCTATCAGACCCTTTAACATTAATTGCATGCGTACTGGCATTGAGCTTTTTTAGTGATTCTGCGTATTTACTTCCTTTGGGTTTGATAAAATGAGAAAAGGGGGTTAATTCAGTAAATCTCTCTGTAGTTTTGTCAATTTTATACTAATCTGGGTCTTGTTGGCCGCAAAATGTTCATATTGAAGTAAACTCATTGTTTTATGGTAAAAAACATAAAATGAAATTGATTAAATTAAATTGGTTTACAAAAAATTACTTGAAAAGAGCAAAATGGCAAAAAAATCAAAAAATATTTAATGAAATTTTAGCTTTTGTCCACTGTAACTCTGTCATTTTATGACCAATATTTAAAAAAAAAAAATAATCCGTCCAGTGATGTTATATATATATATATATATATATATATATATATTCCCCTCGATCCTATAAGGAGCATAGGGCCTCAACAAACTTCTTCCATTCAGATCTGTTCATCGCAATAGTTTTTACTTCACTCCAGCTTTTGTGCATTTTTTTAGCCTCGCTATCAATTTGCCTACGCCATGTATGTGCTGGTCGGCCTCTTCTGCGACTTCCCTGCGGGTTCCATTCGATAGCATTCCTGGCAAGATCGGACTGTGGCTTACGGAGTGTATGTCCAATCCCGTTCCACTTTCTCCTCTGAATTTCTACACACAACGGTATTTGACGTGTTTCAGCCCACAGATTGTTGTTTGAGATGGTTCTTGGCCAGAAGATTCGTAAAACTCTTCGGAGACATTTATTTACGAAAACTTGCAATGTGTTAATGTCTCGGGAGGCAGCGTTCCAAGTTTCGCATCCATATGATCCACTGATGTTAACCGTACGGTAATTACCCTTTTTTACGGTAATTATGGGCCGCAAAAGGTAGCAAGGTAATTTTATTTAAAATAGGTCCCAGCGGTAAATATTGAAAGGACCGCAAGTGGCAGGCCTTTTTGAAGGCCTCTATACTCCTTTCTAAAAGATTCGCTTCGCATGATATCCTGCCTTCAGAAATATGCCTTCTAGAAGGCATAAACTTATTTTTAAAAGACCTTCTGAAATATTCAGTACACATTCGCCACTCCCTTCTTTGAGAAGGGTGAAAGGAAGGTGTTCAGTTTTATTTCCTTTTTTTTAGTGACCTTCCTTACTCCCTTCTTTGGGAAGGGATCGAAGTTGTTTTTAAAGGAAGTTTGGAAGGCCTTGCGCCCAATGACAACCTGTGTAAAAAATAAATAAGTATGGAATGCGGCGAGAAGGGCTTCTGACTGCTTGTGACCGCTAAATAAGGCCTTCTATTAGGCATCTTTACTCATTCTAGTTACCGCTGGGGTAGTTTAAAGAAATTTGGATTTTTCAAATACATACATATACTTACATAAAAACAAGCCATAATTTTATTCACAAAAGTCAAAAAATGTGGTGAAAAGGGTCAAGTACGTATCGAGAAAATGCTTAGGACAAAAACCTAATTGAGGTCGGTCACACATTTTACCTTACTTGGGGCGATTTCTGGGCATTTATGGGACTTTTTTTCAATATATTTCTAGTCTGCATTGAACATTTTATATAGGAGTCCCCTTAAGGAATGGAGATAGCGCGTAGGTATGTTAGAAATAAATAATTGAGGTGAAGAATAAAGTGGGGTTGGTAATAAATTTGACCCACCTAGGGGCTCATATTAAACAAAAGTTTAACTTTTCTTGAAGGAAATTTTATTGCGGAATTTCGTTTTTTTAATAATTTCAATAAACTAAACCGTTTTTGAGTTACGCGAATATATGTATGTATATCTCGAAAACAAGAGCTAATCCAAAAAAAAAAAACGATGGGCACCATTGGATTCAGCGTACCCGAACTATGCTTAAACGACATGTGCCCGGCTTGTCTTAAAAAAAGTGTCAATTTCGAGCACAGTGTAATCATATACATAACAAAAAATTAAGAATATTATATTTCAGCAAATATTTTCCTAACACCGATAAGTGCAAAATATAGAAATGAAATTACATTAAAAAACATTTTGGTTTAATGTTCTTTACACACATACATATGTACGCTAAGGGTATTAAGTAAAAATATTTTGAATTGAATGAATATGCATATATGTACTATCCCTGTAGTAAATAAAATAGTCAGTTGCAAAAAACACTAACTATAAATTAACTTGTTTTTAAATGACTACAAATTGGTTTAAATCTCATGCAGATATCAACCAAAAAGGCGCACGTAAAACACAAATAAAAGCAAAATAAGTAAAACAAGCATGCCATGAAGTCAAATGAAAAAAATAAATACAAACATTTTAAAATAATTAAAAATTAAAAGATATACATATGTACATATGTATGCATGTTCATATGTACATATATTTTTTTGACAAAAATTATTTAAAATAATTTATTATTAACTGACAATACTTTTAATTAACTACAAATAGGTTGAAAAATAAGTAGTTAGTAGTCAGTTGAAAAGTCATGCAAAGATGGCCAATTGACTAGTGCCTATGACATGCCCATGTTAAAAAAATGAGTCGTCGACAAGGAAAAAAGTCACTTAATCAACTAGTTGTGGTTATAAAAAAACCAGTTTGAAGTTAGTTATAAATGTCTTTGACTTCCTACAGGGATAAACTTTTCTACACAATCAAACGCCTGTCATTTGGAAACAGCACATTAATTCTTTAATTAAAAACCTTTGCGTACGGTAATTTCGTCTCAAAAACGGTAATTTTTAGAGGGCCGTAAGGTAATGAAAAAATAAAAGTTAACATCACTAAATCGGTCTAATATTTTTACGATATTTGCAGTTAAGTGACAACATTAAAAACACAAATAACGGTGAAAAACTGTTATACTTTTGGCCATTCTTACTTCATATTCGGATTAAGCAGACAATTTTACATAAAGATAAGATTTACATTTGGCAAAAAACTGTCACCACCACAGTTTTTATTCTTCTGAATGATTTATATATGCAAATTATTCGTTCAACGATTTTAATTAAAATTGCTTATCAACTAATATAAATTACTATTAAACATGTAATTAAAACTCCCATACCTGGTTAAATATAATGGTATCGAAGAATGTCAACTTCTATTAAAGAACAAGAAAACAAAAATTATATTTTTTAAACAATAATCCATACGACAGAGCTTATGATTTGGACAAATAGTTTACGATTTATTTGAATCATAATTTAGTATAAGTGAAATTTTTGGATTTTAAGTGAACACCAAATATAATTTTTATATAAAAGCTTTATTCAATAGCGAACCGATAAAAATATGTCGATCTAAAGGGTGTTTTTAAGAGGCATAGCACTTTTTTTTAAGAAACACCAAAAGTTCAATGAAATTACCGAAATTTTGACTCACAAACTTCATGGCATTAAATGTGTAAAAAAAAATTGCTGGCATACGGCCTCCGCGGCTTCGCCTATAAATGCCGTTTCGTGTGTCCGATTGTGCACCACTTATTCGTGCGTACGTAAATGATCAATCGTTGCTGGTTTATCAGCAAAAGCCAGAAATTTGACCAATTTACAGCTCTATTTCTTAAGATAATTCGACCACCAAGCGTTTGGCTAAGCAAAGAAATGGTTTCACGGGCTGCATGGCATGTAACGCCGTCTTGTTGTAACTATTTTCCCCCAGATGATAATGATGGCACTAGTTTCGGATTTAAGCAAACAGTGATTTTTTGGAATTTAATGAAGTCTCATGAGAATGCAGGCATCCTTCAAAAACGACAATTCAGCTTGTTTAATAAGACTATTTTACCATAAAACAAGTAAGAAAGTATAGTCGGTCAAGCCCCACCATATGATACCCTACACCACCGTAATTAAAAACACATCATGCTTATGTGTCCATATAAATATAGCTTTATCTATGTTTATAAACTTCATGAAAATCGATTTGAAAGTTTGTGAGAGGCAGAAATTGCCCCCTGCCTTCCCTTGTGTTCCTATTTTTGAAAACCTGTATAGCTAATGTGTCCATATAGATATGGATCTATTTATGGTTTAAATTTCAATAAAATCGGTTTGAGAGGCAGAAATTGCCCCTATCTCTCCTAGTGGTCCTATTTTTTAAAAAATTCATACATTTTGTGTCCATATAGATATGGTTCTATCTATGTTTTAAATTTCATGGAAATCGGTTTGATAGTTTCTGAGAGGAAGAAATTTCCCTCTATCTTCCCTCGTGGTCCTACGATTTGGCCTATTTTCAATATCCTTGTGCCTTGTGCCAATAAGAACCTTTGACCCAAATTTCATCAAATTATCTCTAAAATTGCGACCTGTTCTTTGCGCACAAGGTTACATGGACAGCCAGCCAGCCTGCCAGCCTGACGGACATCGTTAGTTCGACTCAGAAAGTGATTCTAAGACGATCGGTACTTTATGGTGGGTCTAGGATAATATTTTAAGGCGTTACATACATCAGCACAAATGCATAATACCCTCTCCACTATTGTGGTGTGGGTATAAATATGGTTCAACTTCCAGTTGATTTTCAGCAAATTAACCGAACACACGACGCCATTAATGAATGGTCCGCTGGCATTAATTTTCACACCAGTTGGATCTTATATGGATGTAGGGTAAGATCTTTCGTTAAAAATGTTTAAAGTAGTGGACGAGTTGCTGAGAATTCCGCCAGATCGATCAATTCAAGTCCTCTGTTACACTGACGTATATAGCGGCGATAGAGTTTTCTGTATCGAATAGGGTATAAACCATTCTTTTTAATATAACGCTTTCTACAAAAATAAATTTGCCATCAGGAGTACCCCAAGGCAGGCACCTTGGGCCTCTATTGTTCTTGCTTTCTTGCTCTTGCTTGATTTGCCCGGAGTAATAAAGATTTCAAATGTTCTTATGTATGCTGACGGTGTAAAAATCTATTTAACTTAGAACCATGTGGTAGATCATCAACGTCTTCAAAATTATCTAAATTATTTTTATGACTGGTGTGAAGCGGACTTAATTGAGCTAAATGTTAAAAATTGTAAATTAATACGTTTTTCGCGAAATAATCAAACTACAGTAAATTATTTCCTCGGAGGTATTCAAGTTGATATAAGAAGTTGAAAACTTCCCTGATCTTGGAATTCTACTTGACCCTACACTCAGCTTTAATTCGCATATTACGTTTATGATAAAGCAAGCTAGAGGAACACTTGGATATATAAAATGCTGGGCAAAAGAGTTGGATGCCCCATATATTGCAAAAATCTTATATATGTCTCTTCTTAGGCCGATTGTTGAATATGGATCAATTATTTGGGACCCCGTTAACCAAACGTATTCGAATTCAATCGAATCGGCATAGAAGCAATTCATGCTCTTCTATCTCCGAGGAGTCCATTTCAACCCACTAACCTTGCCTTCATACACAGCTTGACTGGCTCTAAGAAAGCTCCCTACTTTAAAAAGTCGTAGAGCAATGATTAATGTGTCGTTTATTTTGGACATTATTAATGTTGATATCTTTGCTGGATTTTTAGTTAATGGTATCTTATTTAATATTTCTCAACGATCATCCCGAAATTTCCAACCGTATTCAGTTAGAGCTAATTGTGGTGAAGAAGACAATTTCAGAAAAATGTGTAACACTCTCAATCAATTATATAAATTTATTGATTTTTCATTGGATCCAAAGACAATAAGTAGATTAAAATTTGCTTTTCTTAATCGATAGTAAAATTAATGTTTTGCAATCAAATATAAATTAATAGTCTATTTATACCCACCCCACAACAGTGGAGAAGGTATTATGCATTTGTGCTGATGTGTGTAACGCCTTAAAATAGTGGTCCTAGACCCACCTTAAAGTATACTAGAGTTGTCAATTATTCGCCTTTCAGCTTTGTTCGAATAATTCAAATAATTGTTTTTGTTCGTTCGATCAAACGATTAAACCTTAAAAATTATTCGATTAATCGATGAGAATAACGAATAAAAAAAATTATTTTTACAAAAAAGATACGTATTTTAAATAGATATATCTGACAATTTATCTTCAATTATGGAAAATCTTCCATTTTCTTCTTTATTTTTTCTCAAATCCGCTTTAACTTCATCTTTTTTTGATGTCGTTGTATTTTCTTCAACGGCATCGTTTTCAGTGGTAATATTGTGACAGTTACGCAAATGGCAAAGATATATACACATATGTATATAATTTAAAAAAAAATTTTAAAAATAACAACATTTTCTCTTTCATGATATAATTTATATAAAACCAATCTTTTTCTTTAGTTTTTTGTTTATTTCTAAGTTTTTCACCCGAGAATGAAAAGTCCCCTGTCTTAAAAATTTGTTAACGTTTGATTTAAAAAGAAAACAGCTGATAGAATTGCCTGTCAAATATTTGTTTAATAAGAACATTAAATAAATTTTTGAAATACTATGAGTACTTAACACGATTTTTCTTACTAAACACTGAGATTAATTACAATCGGGCTAAAATATTTTTTAATTTTCCTACAATTGTGAGTCACACCTTTACATCAAGTTGTTTGACCAACTTAATTTGACATTTCTTTGTTTCAGTTTTTGACAAATTCAATTATGGAGAGGAACACAATTAAGCAGTTTCGAATATAGGTGTCATAGATCCTTATATAATAATAAAAAATATAAAGATAATTTTCCAAATACTTTTGCAATTAACATCGTGCGTTTTGGTGGGTCTACCCTTTACAAAATCATTAATCATTTTTTGATAAAAAAAAAATTGTTCGATTAATCGACATTAATTTATCGATTTATTCGTTATTCGAAAATCGCCATTTTAAAATTATTCGATCAAGAGTTTGGTTTTGTTTGATCGATTAATCGAATTATTCTTAATCGGTTGACAACTCTAAAGTATACCGATCTACTCAGAATCACTTTCTGAGTCGAACTAACGATGTCCGTCCGGCTGGCAGGCTGGCTTGCTGGCTGGCAGGCTGGCTGACTGGCAGGCTGGCTGGCTGGCTGGCAGGCTGGCTGACTGGCAGGCTGGCTGGCTGGCTGTCCATGTAACCTTGTGCGCAAAGTACAGGTACAGGCAATTTTGGAGATAATTTGATAAAATTTGGGTCATAGGTTCTTATTGGCATAGGGACCAAGCCTATTGAAAATGGGCCAAATCGTAGGACCATGAAGGAAGATAGGGGGAAATTTCTTCCTCTCAGAAACTATCAAACCGATTTTAATGAAATTTAAAACATAGATAAAACCATATCTATATGGACACAAAATGTATAAATTTTTAAGAAAATCGGACCACGAGGGGAGATAGGGGCAATTTCTGCCTCTAAAACCGATTTTAATGAAATTTAAAACATAGATAGATCCATATCTATAGGGACACATTTGCTATTCAGTTTTTAAAAAATAGGACCACGAGGGGAGGCAGGGGGCAATTTCTGCCTCTCACATACTTTCAAACCGATTTTCATGAAGTTTATAAACATAGATAAATCCATATGTACATGGACACATTAGCATGATGTGTTTTTAAATACTGTGGTGTAGGGTATCATAAGGTCGGGCTTGACCGACTATACTTTCTTACTTGTTTATTTAAGTGTAAATTCAAATTTGTAAAATTTCTGTATGGAAAAATCCATAGGCAAATAATAATTTATAACACTAAATGTGGTTATGATTCGATCCATAGGACAATTATGCGTACCGTAAACATGACGAAGTACTCTATTAGTTTGGCAAACAGAGCGCGAAATTCGGAAATAAATTTTCACGACTTTTGAACGTTATTCTGGTGTTAGTCTTTGCATGGTGATTTGCCAAAGTACACTTAAAAAAAGTGAAACCCATTTTATTAGTATGAAGTAATCATATTCGGAAGTTCTATATATCCAAAGGAACACCCTTCATATAAAGTTACAAAATTAAATTAAACTGAATTTTAGCTTAGATCTAACCTTCTTTACAGAATGTTATTGCAGTTATTTGGGAGAGAACAGACGTTAATTGATTGCTGTGCGAAACTTGTTTGAATACTAAAATTTTACAACTGATTAAAGCTTAACGATAAAAATTTGATTGAGCTTAACCAACATTAACATTTCTTCCATTTCTTATTGTTACTCCCGGAGCTTCAATATTTACATTGAAACATCAATTTTATTACAGTTTTTCCCAACGTTTAGTAGAGTATTTTTCTACTTCTTCAGGGGGCGTCTATTTAAAAATATTGTATTATAATGTACGTGTTTACCATAGCTGGGGAATTTCGATTAGAATTAGAAATCATTACGATTAGAGAAATAAAATAATCTAATCATTAGAATTTAATTTTTATACAAATTTCAGATAACTAATTGATTTGATTAGAAATAATCAAAAATCTTATCACAATTAGTGACGATGAGCATCTCTAATCAAAACTAATCCAAAAAATAATTGATTAGATTTCTTGATTATTTATGATTAGATTTGATTAGATCAACTATTTTTGTAAAAAGAAAATATTTATTTATCACATTTGTTGCTACATTTACATAATGTAACAGTTTTTGAATATTGCATAAAATTGCATTATATATTGCCACATACATATATATTTACATGCTATTTACATTTATACATAAAATAAATATAAAGAACGATTTTGCAGAATGTCAAACAAAAATGCATATTCAGTAAGTTCTGTAAAAAAAAAGAAAATAGGTATATATATTACAATTACGTCGTTAGAATGTATGCTGATTCTACTTATATATAATTCACAAACAATTGACATAATCTTTAATACCAACTTTTCAAAAGAAAAGTCCGTATGCAATTTTATGCAACATTCAAAAACTGTTAAATTATGTAAATATAGCAACAAATGTGATAAATAAATATTTTCTTTTCGCAAAAATAGTTAAAAATAGTTGATCTAATCAAATCTAATCAAAAATAATCAAGAAATCTAATCAATTATTTTTGGATTAGTTTTGATTAGATTTGATTAGAAATGCTAATCGTCACTAATTGCGATTAGATTTTTCATTATTTCTAATCTAATCAATTAGTAATCGTCTAAAATGGCTAACTAATCATAATTAATCAATTTTTCAGCACAATTAAAATTTCTAATCCAATTGCTAATCATTAGGATTTCTAATCATTATTCCCAAGCTATGGTTTTTACACATATCTCAATGGACGCCCCCTGAAGAAGTAGATAAATACTCTACGAAACGTTGGGAAAAAATGTAATCAAAAATTAAGCTAAAAAGCTTAACAATAAGAAATTGATTTAAAATTTTTAAATTGGTCAACTTAAGTAAGAACATTAACATTTCTTATTTATTTGAATAATTTTGATTTTCTGAAGAGAGCCCTTTGTGGCTAGATTCGCATTACTAAGCTGTATACTAAAATATGACCCATAGACTTTTGGAGTGGAGTAAATGGACCTATTTAAACAACTTATGAGAAAAATTTAATTCTTCTTACTTTTCCAATCTCTACATCCAAATTTATTTCCTAGTGTACAAAAATATTTTTCTTCATCCCATAATTAAAGACAAATATAAAATAAAATTCTACGACTCAAATAAAAAAAGGAATAATAAAAGACAATCACTGGTCAAACTAATTTGTAGAAAATATGTATTTCATTTATGTTTTCTCCTTCTCCTCTCTACAATCTTAACTCAACTTTTATGACTGAAACATTGTAAGACCTTTTTCCTCATTACTCCCTGGACCATTGTACTTTTTGTATTTTAAATTTAAGTTTGAATTTATCAATGTTTCAAAGTAAAATAGTGTACCCACATTCAAATACATACATACATTTACTTACACAACTACATAATAAGTATGCGTACGTTTGTGTGAATATTTTCTAACAATTTATATACAGTTTTCGTCTTATCTTAATTATCATCTCGACAACCGACTTTTCTGTAATAACAAAAAAAGGATTCTCTTGTTTTCTCTATTTCATTCCTTAAGTAATTTATTCGTTAAACAAAGCAAGTAGAAACTTAGTAAGATTAACAAAAAAAAAAAATCCCAAGGATTTGTTAAACTCAAAACAAAACAAAAATGAAAAAACAACTTAAATATTGGCTTCTATAACTTTTCGCAACAATGTGAAAAGAGAAAAAATGTCAAATAGAAATTGAAATAATTGTCATTACGTAACTTTTATTCAAAGTTGTAGTAATTAAACTAATTTATGCTAATATTTATTTGACTAAAAGCTATATTTATAATCTATTATTTTTAATGATAACTTTTTAAAATGTTAACTGAAGATAAGGACGTTGGTTACATCACTGACTAATAATTTTCAAATAAAAATCAAATGGAAAGTTTAAATTTGAATGAAACAATTAAAAAATATAAAACTCTACTGATTCTCTTCTTTATTGCCGAAAAACATATACAAAAAGGAGTTTTATTTTCCGAAATTCTCAGGAAACAATATTATTTTTATTAACGATGAAGATATCAAATTTCGTTCCGGTTGTTTTTGATCTAAAGGATTTAAGCATCAGCCAAATTACAAAATGTGGGCGTGATTGAAGAAGTGGGCGTAGTACCTCCCGTACAAAAAATATCAAAAATTGTATAAAACTGAATTTTTGGACTGTGATATGACCCATTGTTCCCCCTTTTATATCAAAAGATCGGAAATCTTAAGTAGAAAATATTCTCTGAAAAACTGTAAAAAATCGGTTCAGATACAAAAAATGTATGACCAAAATATACATTTTTGTTTTTGAAAAATACCTGAATCTGAACCGATTTTTCAGAGAATATTTTCTACTTAAGATGGAGCAATAAATGTATATACATATGGATATAATAAAAAAATTTCAGTAACATCGGTTTGGAAGCTTAGGAGTCTTCTATAAGCCAACAAACAAACAGACAACCTTTTTTTTCATTTTTATATATGGAGGGCTCAGAGCTGAAAATTCGATAATATTTTTAGTTTGAGTAATACCGCATTTAGACTATGCAATTAATGCCGAGTTTTTTTTCTATTTTCTTTTAAAGTAGTTACTACGAAACTCTTTTCACATTTACATTTACATTTTTTTCAAGCATTTTTTCAACTTTATCAACCCCGTTTTCTTCCCTACACCTCCTGCTAACACACAAAAAGTTGCATGCGAAAGTTGCGGCGTTAATTGCATAATGTAAATATGGTCTAAGTGAATTTCCATTAATTTCTGGAGCCATTGACATGGGTTTATTACCGTTACCTTTGGAACAAAAAACTCTTTGATTTAGTCCGTTACAGAACTCGATAGAGTTAAACTTTGCGAAGAATTTCACACCAGTTTTGAAATACATATATGCATTTTATTTTATGACTGGGTTCGGTTCAGTTTTGAACCCTCCATATAAAATCAAATTTTACAGAAGAGAGTTTTTTTTATTTTATTTCATATAAATTTTGTATGAAATTTGTCGCTTACGATAAAATTGTTCTTGCTATAAAATCGTTACAGTACCTTATGTGACCATGACATTTTAGGAGATGATGCAAGTGTTGCCAATAAAGTCATTTATTAAAAAAAAATTAAAACTAAGTCAGTTACGTTTGCTACGGTATTCATTTATGTGCCTCGGTTTCCAATATTGAAAAAATCTCACAAAATACTTTGTTCTCATTTTTATGAAGTTTACAATTGTTAAAAATTATATTATTATCTAAACACAGATTAAATTTTGTAAATAACAGTACAGGCATTGATTCCACAACAAATATAACAGGTAAAATTTATAGTTGAAACTTAATTTTACAAACATAATTACAAATAGTGATATGACAAACACAAATATGTTAAAAATTAAATGAAAAATAAATATAAGTCAGTTAATTAATTAAGTTAAATACACATATAGAGCAATTCCATATGAAAACGATCAAAATTGGCAAATTTTTGGACGACCCCTCTCCGATTTTAAAATAAATAGTCTCAATCGATTGCCCAGCAAAAAATAATGTACCTACATATTTTTTTTTTTTTTATAGTGACTGGTTTAGTGGTGGTGTACACCACTGTCATGTGACAAAATTGAAGAATTCTTCATAAGGGACCTCATTGAAAGTTGTTTTAAACAAAAACTACTAAAGCGATCGCAACGAGTGATAGCTCGTTGGAAAGGTATTGAATTTATATAATTGAAAAATAAAATTTTCCTAATTTTTCTTAGAAATTTACCTTTAAATTTTCCCATGAAAATTAAATTTTCCGATTTTCCCCAGAAGCTCCTAAATTTTCCGGCTAATTTTTTTTTTTTTTTTGGATTCCTCATAATTTTTGCTTTAAGAATCAGCAATAAAAAAATGGGCCCCGACTCCTTGTTTGGACAGGAAAGAGCATTTAAGAGACCACCTTGTTAAAAATACATTTTAAAAATTATTTTACAGTTAAAAATACATTTATGAAGAAAAAATCTTTCTTATTTTGCTGCTTATACTTAATTACAATATTTATTAAAAATTTCAATTGTCTTGGCATCATTATAAAATTAAAGTAACTTTAAATTTAGCACGTCGGCAGACGAAGAGTACCGCTTTACATTAATTGACATATCAGAAATTTTTGGTATGAAGCAATGAAACTTTTGCGTTCCAGTTATAGTTTTGACATTATTATATCTGTTTTGAATTCGTCGCTCCATGGCAGCGTGTTCTTTTTGAGTGCACGAAAACAAATGCTGTACATTTAAGATCTGGTCAGTATATGGCCTTTGCAAACTTGCCTTAGTCGCCATGCGTTTTAGGGTTCCCCCTTACGCATCGCATGGGCCCTTACCGTGGGGCGTCGCGAAAAAGTGCCACTCGACCTTGCAGTTTTGTTCTTCTTCAATTATGCAAAGATTGTAAAAAATTTTTTTATTCTTGTACTGAGAAGCCGCGCCGTCTGAGAAAAACGTTACTTTGTCGATTGCATCGAATTTTGATCTTAAGAATTCAAACAGTTTCATTTGAAATAAATAAACGGACACATAATTATGAGCTAACAACTTTCAATGAGGTCCCTTATGAAGAATTCTTCAATTTTGTCACATGACAGTGGTGTACACCACCACTAAACCAGTCACTATAAAAAAAAAAAAAAATATGTAGGTACATTATTTTTTGCTGGGCAATCGATTGAGACTATTTATTTTAAAATCGGAGAGGGGTCGTCCAAAAGGTGATCGCTTTCATATGGAATTGCTCTATATACTTTTTTAAATTGTGTTGCTTAACTGGTTGTTTGGATAGTATGTGGTTTCCAGAGACGAATCGCATTGATGAAAAAATTATGCTTTGAAGCAGTGATGCATTGGAGTTATAAACCTTCTTTCTCTTCCAGGTATACAAAAACAAAATTTTATTTTAAAGATAGCCAGGGCTATCTTTCTTGAGAAATTTGATACATAGCTGAACCTTCTAAGACCGTAGACATATCTTACTGTGCTGTTTTATGCCACATTAATCCGGCGTGTGCTGTTCACATCACATTTAGCAAAAGTTTACACTTATAAAGCATAGCTAAAAATATATAAATCCCGGCCAGTAGCAATCTTATCCTCAGTGGAGTAAATGACCGAGTAGACCATAGAGATCGAAGCTTTACATACGTCTGGGCGCCAATATTTTTAACATAATCTGATCATGTCAAGTTGCTGTTAAATATTTAGCCCAGATTTTTAGCTGATGAAACAATTTCAATTTTCTGATTGTCTATGAGAATATGATGATCGATGACTGGGCTAGTTGCTCTTTTATGAATAATCATACACTCTGACTTATGTGGATTCACGCAGAGCCCGTTTACCGTTGCCCATTAATGAATTTTACTCAAATCATAATTGAGTTTATCAACGTACTCGCCAATAGATACCTGTACATCATCTGCATACATATGGATTTTACAATATTAAAGTTATGCCGGAAGGTCATTGGCATATAATAAAAATATAAGTGGTGCAAGAATTTTGATCCTTGCCGTATCCCGCCTTTAAGTTTCAACAGCTTATATAGTATAGTAATGATGCAGGCACACAGTGTTCGGTTTTCGAGATACGAAGACTTTATGCAAAAAGTTGGATGGTGTACCATATGAAAAGCTTAAGAATGATCAAGCTGAACCAAACAAATTATTTTGTTTTCTCCAAATCCGCACCTTAGGTTCAGTTATGCAGCTGTGCCGAAAATGAAAACCTGATTTCCAATAAGTCAGGAGCCTATTTTTATTTATGTAGTCACTAGTTTGATAAAAAAAAAAATTCCAGGACAGTCTTATAGCATAAAATTGAAACTGGTCGATATTATCTATTCGGCTTCGGTATTGGTACAACATCTGCTTGTTTGCATTTGAAAGGGAAATTGGAAACGTCAAATATATAAGGGATAAAAAATGGAAAGATAGTTCTTTGAAACTTAGGATGAATGTTGTCACATCCAAATTTGTCTGTTGTGACTGAAGAAAAAGCAGAGAACACGTAAGCTTGACTCATACATGCGAATTCAAAACTCCGCTCTTGACCTAAATAGGTAATTGTATCATAAAAGTTGCTATTAAAAGTTTTTTATATATTTTCATTACATACGTATTAACATAAAATAATCCCTGCAAACACAGAAATACACCTCATGTATTGCCAAACGTATTGCCAGGATGAAAAATATTATTGCGGCAATAATCGATTTCGTATTGCGGAAGATACATCCTTCGGGAAGAAACGTGTCTCGATGGCATTACTTCTCAGCAATACGAAAGCGATACTTCTAGATGATTATCTAGTAATATCGCCAGATAACCACTTAATATAAAATATGCAGATTTCGCCAAAATATCATTGGGATGATAAAAAGAATATTTTGAATTTTAAAAATTTGTAATTAACGTACAAAGAAGCACATCTTTTTATTTATTATTAAATAATTAAAACAAAATAAAGTAATATACGGGTAATTCCATGTCAAAACGACCAAGAGTGGGACACGACCCCTTCCGATTTTAATAATATTTGGAGAGAATGTTCCTTTTATCTTATTAGGAACATATATGAACGAAAAAAAATTTTAAAATTTGTTTTTCGAAAGTTATGTCATATTCAAAATGTCATAATTTCGCAGAATTAGCCGAATGTGTTGAGCTTATTTCTTCAATATCTCGAAAACTACTTGACATATGAAGATGATTTTGATGTCATTTTAAAGAGAATACTTGGCGCTACAAACCATAAATTGAAAAAAAAAATTTTTTGGAAAAATGTAATATCTGCAAAATGTTAAATTTAAAAACGGACTAAGTCAAAAACCTATTTTTTTATTTGGCTGATTTTTTTTTGTATAATACCTCAAAGTGTTCTTTAAAAATCCTGAAACTTTGAAGGAGGTGTTTTTTTCTTTTTTAAGATATGATTTTTTTCCTTTCGCAACCCTTAAAAAAATAATATTAAAATAGAATTTTAATATTGTTATTTTGAGCAATAAGTACACTGTGCAAGTTGCAAAAAACAGACGAGCCGCGCACCTGGCATTTTACCCTAATTTGGGACGCTGAATCCAGTGGTGCTAACCGTTTATTTAGGTTAGCTCGCGTTTTCAAGATATACCGTTATTTCGAAAATGTAATAGGCTGCACAGCATATATTCGCGTAACTCAAAAACGGTTTAGTTTATTGAAATAACTAAAAAAACCGAAATTCGGCAATAAAAAATATAGTGTGGCTGGTCATACATTTGACCCATCTAGGAGCATCCTACGCGCTGTACCATACAAATATTGCGGCTTAATTAAATTCTTTAAGTTGGCTCCTGCAGCGCGTAGGATGCTCCTAGATGGGTCAAATGTATGACCAGCCCCACTTTATTTTTTATTGCCGAATTTCGGTTTTTTAAGTTATTTCAATAAACTAAACCGTTTTTGAGTTACGCGAATATATGCTGTGCAACCTCTTACATTTTCGAAATAACGATATATCTTAAAAACAAGAGCTAACCTAAAAAAACGGTTAGCACCACTGGATTCAGCGCCCCCAATTAGGGTAAAATGCCAGGTGCGCGGCTGGTCTATTGTTTGCAACTAGCACAGTGTACTTATTGCTCAAAATTACAATACAAAAATTCTATTTTAATATTATTTTTTTAAGGGTTGCGAAAGGAAAAAAATCATATCTTAAAAAAGAAAAAAAACACCTCCTTCAAAGTTTCAGTATTTTTAAAGAACAGTTTGAGGTATTATACAAAAAAAATCAGCCAAATAAAAAAATAGGTTTTTGAGTTAGTCCGTTTTTAAAATTTAACATTTTGCAGATATTACATTTTTCAAAAAAAATATTTTTTTTCAATTTATGGTTTGTAGCCCCAAGTATTCTCTTTAAAATGACATCAAAATCATCTTCGTATGTCAATTAGTTTTCGAGACATTGAAGAAATAAGCTCAACACATTCAGCTAATTCTGCGAAATTATGACATTTTGAATATGTCATAACTTTCGAAAAACAAATTTTAAAAATTTTTTTCGTTCATATATGTTCCTAATAAGATAAAAGGAACATTCTCACCAAATTTTATTAAAATCGGAAGGGGTCGTGTCCCACTCTTGGTCGTTTTGACATGGAATTACCCATACATAAATATTTAGTTTCCACCATATTTTTGAAGAAAAATCCTACCACTTCTTTAAAATGACATCCAGGGTTGAGAAATATCTTGACTAAATTGAAAAGGAAACAGATTAATATTTAACAGATTTATTTAATTTAAATATTTACCATTTGCAGAATATTTTGAGAACTAATTTCTTAGATTTTATAATTTGATTAATTTTTATTTTTTAATTTATGACGTACATACATTATTATTTAATTTTTTTTTCTGTTTATTTTGCGTATTTTTCTCGAAAATTATAAAAGGAAGAAAATAAAAACTTACTTTGCTTATTTTCTTTTAGATGACAATTTGGGGATATTGATAAACTATTGCCTTAGGGGATATCTTCCATTTGTTTGCAGGGAATATTATTAACATCCCAGTTCGTCATGTCTTCAAGAAAACGTCGAGGACGCGTACAAGACCCATGGAAAATCCCTGACGACATGTTGGCGACAGCCCATGCATATCGTCGACGACTTTTTCGAACAAAGGGCACTTAAGTCGTAAAGGACAATGTGAGCGACATGCATACTAATATTGTCGTTAATGATCATATAGGTAACAATGTGGTTCAAGCTGTCACTGGCGACTATATAAAAGACTTTTTTCTCATAAATTCGTTAATGCCCGATTAGCGACATTACCTTAATAGTGTCGTTGATGACAATATTGTTGACACTGTCTACGATTGAGTCGCCGATAAGTAAGTGACAATTAGGGATTTAACGAACACCGATACTGATACATTGGCGATACTTTAGATTTGCCGATATATCCAGAATAAAGGGAACGGGTAAATGGGTATGCCCCGAGGATATATTTACTAAAATCTCTTAGGGTCTTGATGGGCTGTGAATTCCAACTTGTGAATTCCAGGGCCTTGATGGGCTGTGAATTTCAACTAGTGAATTCCAAACTAATGAAATGGCCGATGAGCTTGAGGGACTGGGCTCGAAAATAGTGGATACTGGATGGGTGGAGACAGTCAGACCTCCAATAGGCTTTTGATTAATAAGGGCATGGGTTCTGAACTTAACATATCGTCGACATAATATGCAAACCTGCTAACTTCCAATAACTTTTAATGGAAACAGCAAACTTTTTATATTTCATATGCGCAGCTTGAGAGAAAACCTAAAAATATAGTTGGTTTAACACACCTTAAGACTAATTTAAAGAAAAACTACATGCTGGTCGACGAGGTGTATCTTTCTCTTCCACACGGCATTAAAATCTCAATTTACTTAAAAATATTGATAATAAAAGCAAAACATCAAGAAATATTAATTTTAAATTACATACAAATTTAAAGTTTTGAACTTTTTTTAGTAGAGGACAACGTAAGCGACCATTGCATGCATTTTGTCGTGTTTCAAACCACACTGACGACAAAATGCATGCAATTGTCGCTCATCTTGTCTTAAAAAATGTCTCCACAAAATGCGCAAATACGATTTTTAACACGGCAATATACACGTTTTCTTACTTAAGTTGTCGCCATCAATGTTATATAGGCGACAAATTCAAAAATTTTCGGAAGACATCGTTGACGACATTTGCGTCTATGACCATTTGGCCAACTGGGATATTATAAATAACATACTCAGTTCGAAAAAAAATAAATGTACACTACTATGTATATGTATGTATGTAATTAAGCTTTGTACCTGAGATATCCTTGTAGGACTAAGTCTATACAAATTCGTGTAACTTTTTGTTTATTTAAAGTAGACTAATTATATTCTTATACTTTAATAAATAAACATTAAAAAAAAAAAAAGTTGCTATTAAAATAATTAAAATAAATGTTAGACACATTTGTGAGAGCAGCGTTAAATTAATCTCCATTAAGCGGGCAGGTAACGTTAACATTTGCCTTACCAATGCCGATTTCGCGAATCGTTCGCCATGGTTCTCTCGAGTGGTCGGGTGAGCTAAATTGAACTGCAAGTAAAATGGCGACAAAATAACTTTTTATGTTTGCATACAAAAGCGAGGTAAAGTCATCTCGTCTTGTTTAATTATAATCAAAAATTATTTTTAAAATTCCCAAGAAATCTAGAACGAAAAACATTTAAATATCGGTAATTCCCGAAAAATTCAAACAAACTTGTTGAATATTTCATTATACATATTTTAATACAAAATTGAGGGTATTAATATTATATTGAATTCGATGAAAATACAATATAAATAATTGACTATAAACACAAATAAATTTAAAATTTATTTATAGTTGCATACAAAGTATGAAAAGTAACACGACTCTTTTTTTAAATTTTATTCTCTCACATGTACATTAGGGCGTCCCAAAATTTTTTTTTTTGTTAGAGGCTCAAGCATAATTTTAAAGCTTATAGGGTCCAGTATTTTTGAATTTTTTTTTTAGATTTTTAGGAAGAGGTTTAGAGGTCGCGCAAATCAAGTCTTTGTTAAAAATCTGGTTTTTCGGGCTTTTTTTCAAACTTGACTCTTAACTTTGTCAATAAACACGCTCATTTAATTTTTTGACCGAATATTTCTAAAGAAAATTTCCCAAACTTTATTTCCATATACAAAAACTTTAAGTTCCGGCAATATTTTTGTCCATTACGATTCCACATATTAAGTATTTTTGTAATTTTGTAACAAATTCTGTAAAAAACGGTTTATTACTTTTCAAATTTATATGAAAGGTTTAAAAACTAGTGACGCGATTTTGAATACCGATAAGTTCTTAACAATTAAGAAAACCCAAAATGGAATGTAGTCCTACAGTTTCCGAGTTACACTATTTTTATAGATGTACCTTAAAAATTGTGATACTTTTTTCGTTATAATTATTGTATATTTCGATAAATTTTTATAGTTAGGTTTTAACTGTCATTAACTTCTTACATTTATTGATCTAAATCGTAACACACTGTCATTTTCACTTTCTATTTTATGTGTGCTTCAGGAGTTATCAATCGGGCTCGCTGGATGATGAAAATTATCTATTCTTTAAAAACATGCATTTTCCGAAACCAGTTGCAATCTTTTATAGACAAATGAACAGTTGATGCCTTGCTTGAATTAAGCTCATTTATTTTAAGAATATATATCAAATATTGATACCTCTGCCAATGCCCTCGATGCGCTCCTCTCAATGATCCGAGCCTATTAAAGGAATTGGATAGTTATAAAATTATTAATAAAGCAGTTGCAAAAGCCTCGCTTAAAATTTTTCTAGGTCATCAGTGGTGCTTAACTCCGAAATTGGCTGCCTCAGCGTTTTTTGATGAACATATCGACACCAAAACTTTGCACTTAGTGACAAAAAAACTTGCAGATACTCCATGCAGCGATTATGAAGTAGCAAATGTAACTTTAACAAAAGAAAACCTTAGAAATAAAGAAATTCAACAATTCATTTCAAAAGCCAGTCTTACTTTTTTTGAAGCTTGCAATATTTCAATCGATTTTTTAAAAATAGATCCAGAGAATTGGAAAGCCAACAAGTCATTTCAAGAGGCAAAGAAAAAAGTTCAACAATTACAAGTGGTAAATGATGTGGCAGAACGAGGTGTGGCTTTGGCTAATACTTATATTAATGTCAAAACTTCTGAAACTGATTACCAGAACCTCAATAAATGATTTTTTACAGACCAAAAGAAACGTTTTTTGTTTTTTTTTTTTTTGTTGATTGGGTAAGATTGGTGAACTGGCAAACAGCTTATAATAGCATATACTGGGTATAAAGATAAAAACGGGTATAATTCAGGAACGGTAAGAAAAAATTTAAAAATTGTTTTTTCTTATTAATAAGAATTAATTTGTATTTCAAACTGCATCATTAGTTTTTTTTTTTCGTTTTTATTTAAACTTAAAATGTTGTAAAGCGTTATTACAAAATTTTTAAAAAAATTACGAAAAATTGTAATTAAGGGTATCTAATTGAGTAAACTCATCACCAAAACTTATATCTTTTTCACACAGGAATAAAGCTTAGATACTTTTCTTTAAAACTGTTTCCTCAGGAGTGAAGAAACTCGTGGTATTAAGCAAGTTTTGAGTAAAGTTCAAAAAAGTCCGAAAACTCCGTTTTTTTTTTTTTTTGAAAACTCCATTTGCGCGACCTCTAAACCTATTCCGAAAATTCTTTAAAAAAAACCAAAAATACTTTACCCTATAAGCTTCTAAATTTTAATTGAGCACCTATGAAAATCAGAAAGAAAAAATTTTTTGGGACACCCTAATGTACAAGTCCTGTGTGAATTCAACACACTTGAGAGAAACAAAAACAAAACAAATGTCCCGAATTTTTGCGTCAAATATTTCCTAAATTTGAGATTGTTCCAGATTTTTAGTATAACACATCTAATTATTTAAATTTTTTATAAATATTTTTCACATTTTAACAAATAAAAACAATTCTTATTGCACAAATAAAAAAAAAAAAAAATAATTTTTGACGTAAATGTTAGATTTTAAATTAGTTTATCAGAGTTGCTTATTTGAGTATCAATGTGTTGAAAAAAGGGATAAAAATAAAAATTGACAAAGTTTACATAAACCTTTTAAATGCTTAAATTACATTGTTCCACACATAATTTCAAAAATCAAAGTTATGTTTATTGAAATGTGTAACTTTAAGATAACTCTTATTTCACAAAAACACACAGACGGACATTTTTAAATCCAGTTCGCTCATCATAAGGACTCAGAACATATATACTTTATAGGGTCTAAGATCAATTTTGAATGACAAACTTAAATACTAATGACTTACTTTTTAATGCATTCATTTTAGAACTTCCCTTATAAAATTCATTAGTTCTTTCAGTAGAATTGTAAGTAGCCTTTTTACGTTTTCCTGATTACTCAACAGATTATTTTGTAGGCGACGTATTTACTGGGTTCTGTATCGCCATGAATAGCAAAATATTTTCTTTTATTGCAGAGTAACATTTCTATAAGTCTATCTAATCGTGTGCGTTCAACTAGTTGACTGCCTGAGTGTTAATATTATATCGGTGGCATGTCATAACGTCCAGTGTCATAGTGTCCATTGACCTTTTTAACACTTTTGAAAGTGTCATAGTGTCCATGGACATTATGACACTTTCATCCATCAAAGAAATGTCATAGCGTCCGCGGACAAAAAATGTCATAATGTCCACAACTTAACTTATAATGAAAAATATTAAAATGTGTAAAATTTTTTTTTTAAATATCAAAATAAGTAAGTACAATGCCAAAAATTCTTACAAGCAAGAATGTAAACAAATTTGGGATCATAGCCGGCCTTCGGCCGGGCGCAAGGATTTTCTTCTCTATGGTATAACAAATACGGGCTTCGCTAACTAAAGCTTCTCTGCACAGCTTTGCTAACTAAAGCTTCTCTGCATAGCCGGCCTTCGGCCTGGCGCAAGGATTTTATACTCTATGGTATAACAAACACCGGCTTCGCTAACTAAAGCTTTTCTGCATAGCCGGCCTTCGGCCGGGCGCAAGGATTTTATACTCTATGGTATAACAAACACCGACTTCGCTAACTAAAGCTTCTCCGCATAGCCGGCCTTCGGCCGCGAGCAAGGATTTTCTCCTCTATGGTATAACAAACACCGGCTTCGCTTACTAAAGCTTCACTGCATAGCCGGTAACCATAAGACACTGCAATTGCAATTAGCAAAATTTTCTTCTTTGATAAACTTAAGTCATTGTATTCAAATAGTTTGAAATATCCCGTTATAAATACCGTTTAAAATTTTAAACAATTTTAAGAAATTGCAAATAATTGAAAATGAAAAAACTCCCACAAAAAATGAAATAACTCCCACAGCAAATGAAATAACACCGAAAACCAAAATAAAATGAAATAACTTCCACGTTAATTTTTTCGGGGACTTATTTCATTTGGATTTTATTTCATTATGAAATAACTCCCAGGCAAAAAATGAAAAAACTTCCAAAAAAAAAAATGAAATAAAACCGAGAGGGCTGGGAGCTATTTCATAATGAAATTACTCCCACATTTGTATGAAAAATTTTTGGGTCTAATTTCATATTTTTCTTGGGACTTATTGCACCTGGGAGTTATTGCACGGAGCCGTAGAATCCATTTCGTCTATATAGTCATCAAAGACAATACAAACGACAATGGCTTTCATGTGTTCATTAACGACTATGTGGATGACAATGTCGTGCATGTGGTCATCAACGACAGGCTGAGCGACATTGTCTCTCTTTGTGTCGTGCATGATTTACACGACACTTGTTTGAAAATGTCATCGACGATTTGCATTAGTTGTCCCTTACGTGTCGTGCAGGAATTAACATTGTCGTCATATCCAACTAAGTTCTTTCGTTTTCTGCTGCTTCCGACACAAGCATAAATGTGATAGTATGTGTGTTGCCCATCACTGCTTTAAACGTACGTTAAAAGTTAAAATTGTCTTGGTCCTGATAAAATCTCCGTCATTAAAAAGTTCATGATACGCCACTCCTCTGTTGTAACTTTAGTGTCAGTTGAAAAAAGCGACGTATGCATAAAGTACAAAGCATTCGATTTGACTACCCTTTACATATTAATAAAATAAATAAAATTTATTCACTAAAGCATTTAAATATTTTCAAAATTAATATAAACTTTTTTTGAACCTCCCAACAAAAGACTTGTATGTGTATAAATATGCATGTGAATGAACTTATAGATGACTATTACTTTTAAATTCTTATCTCATTTTACGAAGCTACTGCCATAATTGTAGTTCAATGGATTTTTTTAATGACAATTAATTTTAAATTACTGTGGGAAATTTTTAAATATCAAGCAAGTTTAATAGAATTCAAGTACCAGTTAAATTACTTTTGTTTTGTAAAATCAGTCGAATTGTTATAAAAAAAATAAATTCGTAAAAATTTCACTAAAGATTTTTTTTTAATTCTAATAATAAGTACAGAGAAAAATGTTCACTAAGGACTGCACAACAACGCTGAATCCAATGGTACTAACCGTTTTTTTTAGGTAAGCTCTTGTTTTCGAGATATACCGTTATTTAGGTTATTTCGGAGGTTGCACAAAATATATTCGCGTAACTCAAAAACGGGTAAATTTATTAAAATTACTAAAAAAAAAACCGAAATTCCGCAATAAAATTTCCTTTAAGAAATGTAAGACATTTTTAAATATGCGCAGTCGTTTTACTGACCTACCTAAACAAGAGCGGCAAGCGTTTTTTTAAGCATGCAAATTCTATTGCCAATACATTTTCAATAAAATAAAACTGCCAAGCGATCTATCAAATAAGATTTCCCAGCCGGTGGTGTTAAATTCGCGTTCTAAAGGTTTATTTCGTAAAAACTGCGAAAAAATGAAAAGCTTTGACATAAAACAGACGCTTGCCGCTCTTATTTAGGTAGCTCGGTTAGAAACATAATCTTTTTTTGGTAAAAAAAATAATTTCGAATTTTTTGTTTTTTAAAAATTCATTAAAAATTGAAAAATTCCGCATGGCTTCTAGTTTTTTCCAGACGTATAAAAATTGCAAGCAAAACAAGCCATTATTGATTAAAATCTCCTAAAATTTTAAATGAATTTTTACCCCCAAAAAATACCAAGTTTAAAAATTTTCACAATGAAAAAATAGGCGGTGCGCAAAATGACCCCAGGAAATATGGCCCCAAAAGGCAATTGAAGAACGGCCCCAAAATTTTTTCTTTTTTTGATTATTTTTCATTTTTTCGTTAGTGTTTTTGCATTTTTAGTGGAATGAAAAATGACCCCAATATTAAGGAATGAAAACTGGCCCCAAATAAAATCACAATTTTTACTTGTGGGCTATTTTTCGTTTACTAAGGCCGGCTATTTAGAGAAGTTTTACTAAGCAAAGCCAGTATTCATTATACCATAGAAAAGAAAATCCTTGCGCCCGGCCAAAAATCGGCTATGTTGTGAAGCCTTAGTGAGCGAAGCCAGTGTTCGTTATGCCATAGAGAAGAAAATCTTTGCACCCTGCCAAAGGACGGCTGTAACGAGAAACCATGAGAACCATAGAGGAAAAAATCCTTGCGCATGGCCAAAAGCCTAACCATGCTATCAATCGTAAGATTTTTAAAAGTAAAACTGTATAATTATTCGGATTTTGAAATTGAAATTCTAAATTTTGGAGAATTAGTTTCGGGCACATGAAATCCACCCAAAATTTTTAATATAACTTTCTTTGTGAACAATTTTAATTTTACTTGAACTGTAAATTTTTAATTTTTGATATTCTTTAATTAGGCTTGAGTTCATCAAATTTAATTTTCATTAAATTATTTTCACTGTGGGAAGGAATTTTACAACTTGGAATTTATATTAAAATTTATTGATAATTTTCCTGGCTGAGCGAGGATTTGAACCCGGGTTGATCTTTACATGTTTCAAGAATCACCACATTCTATCCTCAGAAGGTCTTTGAGTTCTACCCACTGCACCACTGCGGTGCCCGTTAGCCAACAGTCAAACATCAATCTTTAACCAGTAGTACTGGTGGTTCGAAAGTTGGCGGCATGAAATAACCCCCAAAAATATTACCCCCAAAAAAATAATGAAATAACCCCCCAACGCGTGGGGCCTTATTTCATATGCAATAAAGTCCCATTTTTGAAAATGACATTAGCCTCCAACGAAATGAAATAACGCCCCAAACATAAATGACTTTTTCCTCTATGGTATAACAAACACCGGCTTCGCAGGCTAAAGCTTCTCTGCATAGCGCCAGGATTTTCTCCTCTATAGTATAAAAATACCGACTCGGTCAAGCTACGGAGAGAAGCTTTAGTTAGCGAAGCCGGTATTTGGTATACCATATAGAAGAAAACTATTGCGCCAGGCCGAAGGCCGGCTATGCAGGGCAGCTTTTTTTATCGAAGCTGGTGTCCTGTATACCAAAGTGGATAAATCCTTGCGCCCAAAACGTTTTCATTATAAAGTTGACAATGAAATAATCCCCCAAAAAATTATATTGGGGCTTTATTTCATAACGATTTTTTGGGGGATAATTTCATATGAAATAATACCAAAATTAAAAAATGAAATAACACCCCAAACAAAATGAAATAACCCCCGAAAAATCGTTTTTGTTGTTCTCTGTACAAAATTTTGGGGGGTTATTTCATTATTTTTTTGGGGGGTTATATTTTGGGGGGTTATTTCATGCCGCCTCGAAAGTTGCTGTTATTATCACTTAAATTTCAAATTATATGTTGCCTCCTTTCCTCTGTTTTTTTTTTCGTATTCTTTGTATCAAGACTTAATCTTGAATATATTTGTTTATTATGTTTTTTTGTCCACTTTCGCCGACATTTTATTTGTACAAATTAAAGTACAAATGTTAACATTACAGCTTGTGCCAAAGCTATTTTAAGAACAATTTTGATTTTAGTTGAACTGTAAATTTTTAATTTTTGATATTCTTCAATTAAATTCTTTCCTCTTTGTGTTCTTTTTTGGGGTTACAATTCATTATAAATTTGAAGTGATTTTTCATAATGAAGAATTGCCCGAAATTTAGGGTCATATTTCATTTAATTTTAAGGGTTATTTTTAATTTTTTGGGGTAATTTTTCATTAAAAAAATGGGGTCATATTGCATTATGAAAAATAGCCCCAAATTTGAGGCCAATTGTAATTTATTTTTGGGGCCATATTTCGCATCGCCGAAAAAATAACCTTCAATTCGGGCTCAAATTTAATTTGCTTTTTTCATTTGCGCCTTTATAAATTAGAAGCCGAAATGTTTGTGCTACTTAATCCATTAAAAAATATAAATTGCTAGAAAACTACCATGACTGTAATTATTTTCGATCGGGAAGTTATAAAATATCGTCTTTTTACTATATTTTAAGATTTTGAGGGTGTATTCTAAAATCCAAATACTAAATACTGATCTATTTCCTTGACCTACACTATTAATTTATTATCGATTTTGTCACAAAGCCTTTCTTTCTCCACTGTATACTATTTATTTTTTAACTGTGTTGAACTGTTTCACAGAATACAGAATTTCGGTTTTCTTGCTTATCTGCCCATTGTACAAATAATATATTTATTGGAATGTAAATAATGTGTGTCTGTATGTTTTAAAAGAAAAATATTTTCACATGTTTTGCTGCATGCCGTAACTTAAACATTTCATTGTTTATTAAAATATTAATGAAATTTAAATTTTCGCGTCTCTATTGGAAATTTAACTTTAGCTAAAAAGCAAAAATTTCATTGCCTCAAAATACAGGATAAATAAATATTTTACTCGTATTCTTCATATTTTTTATAGTGCATACTTATTATCAGGCATACATTTTTAATAATGACATATTACTCTTACATGTTGCCGTGAATTTTACGTAAATGGTTTACATGCAGGCTGTCCAGCCTGCCGGATGCACGGACGAACATCGTTAGATATTGGTCTAGGACCTATATTTTAAAGTGTTACCCACTTCTGCATAAACAGAGAAGACAAAAAAAGCAATATTCAATACTTTTACAGCAAAAAGAAATTATAAAAATAGCAACAAAAAATTGATAAAACAGCAAAAAAAAAAGCACTAAAAAATGTTTTCTTCTAATTCTTCCACATCATCAAAATTATTACAATATACTATCATGTGGGCTTTTATGTTTTAAAATTTAAATTTTCTACGTCGATCTGTTAAAAGCGTTTTGTATAAAAGCTTATTTCTACATCAACGCAGGTTGACGGTGCATATTTAAATTTGAGAATTTCATTAGAGGACAAACTTTTTACATTTTCATCTTTTGGAATAGTACCAGACTCTAAAATATATTTTATTTCCAAAAACTGCTGATATCCGGGATTTTAATATTTTCTCAAATTTCTTTTTATATTGTTGGTCCTCGATCTTGCATAGTCCGTCAAAAACTGTCGATAAAGCATTAGTGCTCTCTGAAATTAATAAACCCGCAGTTTGCAATTTTTTTAATAGCAACCAAAATGTTTGCAAAATTGTATTTTAGAAATGCAAGTTGAGAACTTAATTCGGAGTTTTCAAATATTTTTTTGGATTGCACAATTGAGTCGGCATCTTGACTGTCAAGTTCTAAAATAACGGCTTTAACTTCTTCAAGGTGTTCAGCGTAGTACATTGCCGCTTTATTTATTATATTTTATTTATTATTATAGATTTATTGTCTTTCAATTCTTCTAAGACTCCAAAAATTAAATTTGCAACATATCTCTGTTCGCTGTCCGTAGTTTCATCTACAGAAATCCATATATATTTGTCTTTGGCCGCTTGACGCATTTTTTCTATAGATTCCCTATGCAATTCTGGTATGTATTTCTGGCGAATGCAAGTTTCAGACGGAACCGAAATTTGAGAATATATTACTCAATGAAATTTTTGAAACTAGGAAAACTAACTTTTTTATTGGTATATTGGATTCTTGCTTAGAAGACGCCAATTGGCGTTTCCCACATCGGCATTTTTTTAACTTTTTTATTTATTTCTATTTTTAGCAGCCTACTATGATTTCAGTTGATTGTTTTTAAAATGAAAACAGAGTTGCACAAAGGTAGTAACGAAGGCGAATTCACTTTTATAGAGGAATTCGCCTTGATAGTAACATACGAAGTTTTTAATACAAAAATGGAAAGTTTTAACAAATAAATCCAAAAAAAAGCAATACCATCGTAAAAAAAGCAAAAAACAGCAGGTTTTATAAAAAAACAGCTAAAAAAAGAAAAAAAAGCATTTTAGTCTTCTCTGGTGATAAGTGATATTTTCTAATATACTATTATTTATTACGTATACGCCATAGATGTCAAGTTAATTTCATTTACATATGAGTAGTGTTTTTCATACGGGATTTCCCGAAACAAAAATTGCACGGGAATTCCCGGGATTTTTTGCTGAGTATTGGAAATTTTCCTGCTGATCAGGGCTGCCAGATAAATTTATGAGAAAATCGTCATTTTCCTGAGAAATAATAAAAAAATCGTCTTTATCGTTTTGAAAAATCGTCAAAAAAAACGGACAACTTAAAATTTAGTTGTTTTTAAACAATTTTTGTTCGATTTTTATAAAAAAAAAAAAAAAAAAAACATTCAAACGAAAACATACCCAGCTAGCATTTTCAATTGTGTAAAAGCTACTGGGAGTCTCATGAAGAGCGTCTTTGATCGTCGCTGACCGCATTTTTTAATCGTAGAAGATTTCTCACACGGGAAAAACTGTACCACGAGTGAGATTCCTCCATAGCACAGTGAAAGACGCTTTTTCAATCGTTGTGGGAATCGTTTAGGAGGTGGGTAAAGATAACACTGTGTCACAAATTTCCAGCAAAGTCGTGACCAAATAAATGTGAAACCTAATCTTGATGTAAAATTGTCCGCTAACTCCGAATATGAAAAAAGAGCAAAATTGCAAAAAATCATCAAATTTATAATGAAGTTTGAACTTTTGTCCACTATAACTCTGCCATTTATTGACTCATCTTCACAAACGACCCATGGTTATTTTAGAAATTTTAAAGCCTTTCACGAAAAAGAAAGAAATACATAAACTTTTCAAGATATTTGCATTTCAGTCACATCATCTTTTTTTAAAAACACAAATAACGGTTATTTTGGAGTAACTCACAAACTGTTCTACTTTTGACAAGTCTGATTCAGCGGACAATTTTACATAAAGATTAGGTGTCAGATTGATTTGGTCATAAAATTGTCAACTAGTGTAATCTACCGAGACTTTCATGTCAATATTCTCTTACAACTCGTGAAATGCTTGCCGTATATTTGTTGAAAATATGATTTATACAGAGAGCCGTAAAAGCTTCATTCGATGATGATTTGACGAAAGATAAACAAAGCGTAAAATTGTTGTTTTTGTACTCTGAAAATAATCTAAGATTTTCTTAAGACTTGCATATTACAGCCGTACCTAAACAAAAGCGGCACGAGTTTTCAAGTTTTTTTAATAGAGTGACTTGAACGCTTTGCAATTGGATGACCCGATTTTGACAGCGCGTTTAGTAGTGAAGTTTGCCGCTATTGCTATTTAATAATGTCAATTGAGTTATTTTGTTGTCAATCCATCGCGTTTATCTCTATTTATCTTTATTAAACAAGAAAGCTATCACTATAGTTCGTGACACAACGTTGACGCTCTCGCTTTGGTATGGCATATCAGAGTAAAATCTAAGCGAAAGAAAACGTTCCGCCTTCCGCTCCTATAAACATTCCAAGATTAAAAAACGAAATTGTCAGAAAATTTAATGTTTTATTAAGACTTTGGAGACTGCAAAAATCGTCACTTTTTAGACAAAAATCAGCAAATCGATAAATCGTCAAATCTGGCAGCCCTGCTGCTGATATATATTTTAAATAAACTATGTCAAGAAATAGATGAAAATTTATATCCGAAAATTTTTAGATATACGCTGCAGTGATTACAAATTATAACGACAGTTTTTGCAATAAATACGCCCACACGATAACCTTTCATCTAATAGATATGTAAATAGTATCGTTTTTGCTAACCACGATATAATTTTTTTTAAAAACGCCTTCACGGAAAGGATTATTTACTCAATTTTCTTTGATTCTCGTGCAAGCCAAAAATTTCTTGATATTAACTTATTTTGCTCTTATTTAGTAAAATTTTACTTAAACCAAGTCACACATACATATATTAAGAATAAGTCATTTTTGGCTTGGAAGAGAATAATGAAAACATTTTCTTGGTTCAAGCCATATTTAGTAAATAATTCTTTCCGTGTACCTTCCGCTACAAAACGTCAACCACGATACGGGTGGATGTTTAATGTTCGATAATCTATAATTTCAAACTAGTGAAAGAAGAAGAGTTAACACTTATAAATTTTTTTTAAAAGACCCAGGTTTTTTTATAAAAACAAAAAAAAATTTACTTTCACTTGTTTCAAAAAATGCAATGTTTTTTTATGCAGAGCAAATGTGGTTTTACTAGTTTTGATAATTACTTCCAGAAATTCGTCACATGAAGGAGTTTGCAATCAATAACTGCAAAAATTTTGCAAAGTGTAAACTAGCGCTTGCACGATTAATAAAATCGTTATCGCGGTTTGGATTAAAACATTTTACATTTTAAAAATCAAAAATATTATAAATGCATTATATTTAGAAAAATTATCGTGGGAAGCGATTCTTCATATGGGCGATTTTCAATTTTACTTTTTTTTTTTTTTTGCCCATTTTTCTTTGGGTGATTTTTCCTACAGCCTAAAAGCGCATTTGCTGTGCCTAATCTTAAAGAAGACTTTGATTTATTGCGCCAAGAGCTTATTTCATATAAAAAACTATAAAACAAAATATATTTCCTTATTGTACAAAGCAGCTCAACTCCTTTTTTAAATGCAAAATATTTCTTATGACTAAATGTGTAAATTAGAATATTTAGGTGAAAAAGACAAATCCGGGAACATTTAGAGGTTAACACAAAAATTTAAAAAACATTTTACAACGAACTTATTATAATGAATTCACTGTCTTAAAAATCTGTCTATATTTGCACCTGCAGCATAAATATTAAAATGAAATAATTTATTGTTAATAAATCAAATAATTTCACAGAAATGCAATATAACCGTTTTATTTAAGGTCAAGAATTAAAATGTCAAAGGACAACGAAAAATCCACAAAAGTCAAGAAATTTAAGTTTTACTCTTTCGCAATAATCATTTTTGCTTAAAATACTTTATAGCGAGGGGATAGAAACAAAAGTGCCCATCTCCATTTCTTTCATAAAGTTACTTAATAATGTTATATAGTTGCACATGTTAAATACTCGTAATGTGTGAATTTAGCACTAGAAAAAAAACGTTTATCACTCTTAAGTCTATAGTCAAAACTACTGCATAAAACAAAGATATCAATCTCCATAGGAGATTGTCACTTTAATTATTATCTCATACCAAAATTCTAATTTTTGCTTTTTTTTTTTTTTTTACTGTTAGGACCAGCACTCAGGGGATGACCCCTACTAATGCATTGCATTGTGTTGGAACTAGGAAAATAGGTTATGGGAAGGAGGATAGAGGGAGTAGTGTTTGTGAACATTCGATTTGAACTTAATCATGTTGTAAGTGAGAGGGAAGACTTCTGCAGGAAGGTTATTCCACATACGAACAGTCCGGGAAAAAAACGAATTCTCTCTGTAATGCGTTGTACGATTCACCTGCCAATCGACCACATAAGGATGGGCTCTTGAGGAAAAACGTGTATTACAAACAAATGTACGGGTTTCGGGAACCAGATCCCTGATTTCGTCGGAACACATCCCATTGTAGTAACGAATAAAACAGGCAAATACAACCCACATTGCGACGGTGCTCAAGGGAGTCAATAGAATTGGTTACCCTTTTGGCACCAGTGAGAACCCTCGCCCTCTCCTGCACGCGGTCGAGAAGCTCCAAAATAGACTTTGAACCACCGGCCCACACATGAGAGTTGTATTCCATATGCGGTCGAATATAGGTGGTATAAATAGTAAGGAGATCAGATGGAGTGAAGTATATCCTACACCGTCTTAGAAAGCCGAGACACTTGAATGCTTCTTTCGACACCTTGAATATATGTTCAGTCCATCGGACATCACATTGTATCCTTATGCCCAGAACATCAAGAGATTCTGATTCCTCAATAATTATACCACCCATATATGCAGATGAGGCACCTTGGTTTGTCGCGCGTTTATGCGTCAGCACGCAACATTGGGTTTTTCGGCCATTAAAATCGACCCTATTTGCACGACCCCATTCCGAGACTATGTCAAGGTCTCGGCCAAACGTATCATTCATATTCTGCCTCATAGCAACGACATCGGATACGCTTGGTCTGCACTCGAATGAGTACGAATGGCAAAGGTTGCTGTCATCTGCAAAAGAGTAGATAAGGTTGGAAGTTTGACAAAGGAGGTCATTTAGAAAGATAAGAAATAGAGTAGGCGAAAGAACGGAGCCTTGCGGTACACCTGAATGAATCTTGAACTCGTTTGAAGAAACCCCATCTATAACAACTCGTATAGTGCGAATTCTGAGAAAACTCGATATAAATCGAGAGAAATTATCACCGACACCAAACGCAGCAAGTTTTGACAAGAGTGCACCATGCCAGACTCTGTCAAACGCCTTGGAAATATCCAAAGCAATTACCTTACTTTTGCCAAAATGGTGAATAGAACGGCACCATTTTTCCGATGACAGAGCTAATAAGTCTCCAGTAGAGCGACCTCTACGAAAGCCATACTGACGGTCGCTTAATAGGTAGTTTGACTGTAAATATTTGACAAGATGGTAATTTACCATACTCTCCATAACTTTGCTTGGGCACTTTCAGAAAAATTGCACACTTTTTATTTTTAATATTTAAGAAAAAAATAAAGTTGTAATTCGTTATTGATTTTTATATTTAATTTGTCGGCCTATTGAAGCGATACTTCTGGACGTTTTCGGATAAAGTACTTTTTAACCCTCCACCGCAATTAGCTGTGAAGAGGGTATAAAAGTTTGTCATTCCGTGTGAAACTTTTTTATTATTCATCTTAGAACCCCATAAAATATATTCAGGCTCCTTGAGAAATTCTAAGTCGTTTAAGCCATGTCCGTCTGTCGGTCCGTCTGTCTGTCTGTTCAAAACACGCTTACTTTAGAAAAACTCAAAAGAAATGAACAAACTTGCGTTTAAATTGCTTGTTGTCATCCTAGGCAGTTTGGTATTAAAATCCAGCAAAATCGGTGGAGTAGGATCGGAGCTATGAATGAAAATGTGGAACCACCACCTTAAAAAATTTATAATTTTGTTACAACAAATAACATAAATGGTGGAACAATGCACGGAATGACATAAGATTTTGTAAAAGTTCGTTTTATTCGACTGGAAATCACACTGTAAAATTTTGTGAAGAGCGGTCTATAATTTACCCTAATCCCCATATAAGCCCTGCTCCCGGAAAAGAGTCTAGAACGCCTAAAACTGTAATTTATAATGCTATCATCATAACAAAATTTGGCACGTCCTAGTTTTTAAGGACTAGAAATGACACTGTACAATTTAATGAAGGTCGGTCCATAATTTACCCTAGGCCCAATACAAACGCTACTCCTGGTAAACAGTTTAGTACGCCTAAAACCGTAATTTATAATGGTATCAGAATAAAGTTAAATACTTTACAGTTTTATAGGACTAGAAATAGCACTTATAAATTTCGTGATGATCGTTCCATAATTTACTAAAGGCCCCATATAAAGCCCATTCGGGTAAATTAATTAAATACGCCTAAAGCCGAAGCAGATATATTTATTGTGGTAAAGTTTCTTCCCACTTAGCTTAATATGGCCAGAAAAAAAAAATGTTATGAATTTTGTGATATTCGGTCCATAATTTACCTTAGATCCCATATTTAGCAGCCTTCTGAAATTCATTGTAAACGCAAAAACTTATTTCACCGCTGTTTTTAAATATATTGAAATTTATGTTTAAAATAGAAATTACTCTGAAGAATTTTAGGATGATTGGTTCATAATTTACCATAACTCCAATATAAATTCCTCTCTTGAAAATCATTTAAGTGCGGCTTAAACTGTTACGAATCATGATATTTTATTTAAGCTTGTTAAAATTGCTAAAAAAAAAAAGCATAAAGCATTCTGATTGTCGGTCAATAATATGGCTAAGCTGCAACCAATTTTAATGCTGATGTCTGTGCTTATTAAATAAATTAATAATAAGTAGATACCACTTGTGAAATAATTGAACTGTTGGTCAAAGATTCGGCACAGCCGAATATAGCATTCTAACTTGTTTTTGATAAAGTGCTATTTATATCAGCCGTTTTAAACAAGTTTCTTTATATATTTCTTATTTCAGACTTATAATCATTAATAGATAAAACTCTTGTTTGTAAAATTTTTTTAAATCGTTATAGAGAAACAAAAATGTATATCCTTGTATACCTGAAATATATATATTATAGTGTAACATTTTTACAAAAATGAGCAACAGAATCTTGCGTATGCTACTTGTACATCAGTTTTGCTAACTACAGATCTCTTTCAAATTATCCTATATGTGAAACGCAACTGTAAGGAAACTGCAACTTCTACTTGGTTTTAAGTTTTATTTGCGTTTATGCCATAGCCTTCTATGTGGGACCGCACATGACGCGACTATTTTGAAACCATTGAAAACCAGTTGAGTTAAAACTGCGCGCCGGTTTAAACTCGTGTTTTTGTTTCATAAATTGAAACCGAAATAACTGTGATAATTTCCTCACTTGTTTTCCTTAATTGTTCTTAATCAACAAAAACCGTGTTCCCTTGTGCTATCAATGTTCTTACGAAATGTGCGATCTGTTTCGCACCTTTCTTAAGCAAATGCCAGTTTCATAAAATGAACCAAAAAGTTTTCTTAAGTTCAATATGGTTGGACACATATAAATCACATGTATTTTTTGTTGAAATGTGGCTTGTCTATGATTTGATAAATGTTAAAAAACAAAGAAATTTTAATAAAATGGATGCAGTAAAATAATTAAAGAAGTTAAGAATAACAAATGTTTATAGTATAATCCAGCGTCCAAGGTATTTATTTTTATAAATTAAAAAAAATTTAAGTCACATTTATACCTGGAACTCACGCACTTATTGTGTCTCATTTGACGAATTTACGCAACGAATTCGTCGTTCTATGCGAAATTCGTCGTTCGTCCCAGTTGTGTTTATACTATAAGCCAACTCAAATATATAATAGTTGGGCCTTTAAACATGTTTCATATCATACAAGGCGAATTTACACCAGGGTACCTTATCTTGCTACGTCATCCTACGTTTCCACATGCAGGCAGTTGCTTGCAAGTAGTGTATAGGTATTAATTACGAAAATCTGGAGAAATACAAAAAAAAACACGAAATTTTTTTTAGTGGCTACACAGGACAGTGCAAGTTAATTTTTAAAATGTCGGTATCAACTAACCTTCTAGCTTTTATTTTCAAATCCTTGCATCTTTAGACTCTCCTCATGGCTACGATATACTACGATATATATGATTTTGTTGTAATTTCCTTCCGAAACTACTTGCTTTTAAATATATAATTGATGAATTAAAGAGACAGATGCATATACTTGTTGATAATCATTAACCAGGGCTTGGAACCACTAATAATGGCAATGCCGTCAGCCTTTTTTTTATTATAATTTTATCTTGTAGCATCGACAACAGGAGTTGACAAAAATCTTTTACAAAATTAAGGAACCCTTCTAAGAACTACAATTTATAGTTATGCTGTTGATACAGAAGCAGTCAGAAAACTTATTAGTGAAACAACTCAGCTATATTGCAATTTATATCCTTGGTACAACATGCCTTCCAGTCAAATGTTTTCAGAGGATGCAATTGCTATAGCTATAAGTTCATCAATCCCTTTAAGTCATCCATACATTTGGAAGATACAAGCTTTCCACTTAAGAATTTAAGCGGTAAAATTGGTCTTATATAACAACTAGGGTATTCAAACGATAATCGAAATTTTTTTAGTTGTTTTCTTTTATGTAAGAAAAACAAGCCGGTACGTTTTATAAAGCCTTTAATTGTTTCTTAACTTATAAGCATTTCTTTCGAGTAATAATTTTTCAAAAGACTGATAACAAAGAGTTTGAGAATAGTTTATGTTTAAGAATGGTTAGTACAAACTTTTACCACAATAATTAAGATGAAGAAGATGATTATATATACAGTACTATAATATAAGACACTGTTCTTGTTGTAAAGTCTTATCTAATAAAGAAACAATATCAATATACATTTTTTTTTTTTTTTTTTTGAAAAATGAAAACAACCTTCTAAGAGACCTTAACAATACTATTAAAATTATTAAATAATCAACAAGAGATTCAAGTGGTATAATGGAAAACTACCTAACTAAGAGTACTAAACGAACAGAGAAATTGAATATGCTTTATAACGTTTTACTTTCAATCTCTCTAATAACAGTCAGTGAAAGAATATTTTCTTAAGCCAGTATCATCAAAACAAAAGAAAGAAATCGCTTGAAACATAAACATTTAAAATGTATACCCTTTTTGAAAGATTATTTTAGAAGATTCGCTTAAATGCTGATGCTTTTTTTATTTAAAAATTGATCCTCTTTAATTACATGAACTATCTTTTGTTAAATTGTTGCTACTTTTTTATTAAAGATTTTTTACTTTATCACGTGGTAAATCATGTAAGTTACCCATGTTTTAAGAAATTTAACTATACATAGGTACCTCATGGCCTATTTACTGCGCACAATGGTCTCAGATATCAATAGTTTTTGTTGCAGATTCCGCAAGATGAATGATTAGACATTTGCTCTGACACTGTCCCGTCTGAGGGACATTTAATTTCTTGTGGAAGCTATCATGAAGCCAACTAAAATTTTTGCTCTCTCGCCTGTCAAGATAATCGGCTTCATAAGTAGCTTAAACCTGTTATGCTAAATATTTTGGCTGCAAAAAAGATTCAATGTGTCGCAGTGCTTATTGCATTCTATTTTATTTACTCAATACACCTCAATTCTCACTTGCAATGGTTAAGGATATAACAAAACATTTACGGTCAATGTAACCAAGTCCAGTTAAAACTTACTTTATCTTCCAGTAAACAATATGTTGACAGCTATAACTGATAGTTAATTATAACTGAACTTGATGAAATTGGCCGTTAATTTATTTAACTCAAATTCGAAATTGTATTTAAAATTTTTGGTCAAGTTAAATATTACAAACTTTTAAAACGTTTGCCAAATGCTTTACTTATGACCAGTAGCTTAAAAATAATTTGTACAAATCTTACATTTTTGTGGAAAAATTTCTTGTTTTTTTAATTGTTTTGTTAAATATTTTATACATGTACTTACGTATTTATATAAAAGTGTAAATTTCAAGCCATTTGTTTGTGTTAAACGTTCATTTAATAGTTTTGTTTAATCTTTATGTACGTTTAATTCATTGGAAATTAATGTATATAACATGAATTCAACAGTACTTATATATACCTATATACATACTTTCATATGAAATTTAATACATAATTTCCATCAACATTAACTATCAACAAAAACATATCATTATACCCTTCTGTATGTTACAGTCCAAACTAGTGAGTGAAATTATATGCAAAAGCATATTTTTTCGCGAATGTTTAAATAAAAAATTATTTATTTATTTATGGCAGATTATGCAGGGAAACTCTGTGTATTTTGTTGTTGAATTAAGCAAAAGAGTTACGATATAAGGCAATTGCTCTTTTGCAGGATCACTCGCTCCTAACGTTGATTCCGCTATTATGTTATGTTATGTTATGTTTTTTTTTATGAATATCGCATATTTTTTTGGATTTAATAACACTAATAAAAATATAAATTGTTTGTAATTAAGACTCTTATGCCTTTCAATGTATACATCATCATATCCTCATATCGTCGTTCGTAAATTATTGTGTTCTTTAGGGTTATATTTTAAATATAATTTACGAACGACGATATTTTTTTATATTATTTATTTATTTACAAATCTTAAATAATTAATATATTACAAGTTATGAGAATTTACTTAAAAGTACTACAACAATTGAATTCTTAAAAAATTTAATAAAGAGTCTAATATATATCACAGAATTAAGGAAAAGAGTTTAAAAAAACCTTACGTGTACAAAAGTTAGATATATGAATTTTCCAAATAGAAAACAAACTCTACCATAACATTTTTCAAAACGAAAAACATTACGAGTGAAAGTTTACCAGATTTCATATCGAATCAAAAGTAGACATTCTGCATTTATCTGTAAATGACAGAGTCAACTCCAACGACGATATTTGTTTCAGTTATGTAGTACTCGAAAAAAATTCTCAAGAATTTTCATATTATTTTGAATGTGTATTCCAAGTCAATCCATAAAGCCTTCATACTTTAATAGGCCCATTCCATCAATATATTTTTCAGGAATATTTATCTATGCACTATCAGAATTATTTATTTGTATATTTCAATAACGAAGCCTCCAAATAAAAAATTGTATCATATTGCGAAGCGCATTTGCGGTTTGTGCTTTGTTGTGATACAGACGTGTATTTTAGCCCAGCATACGATTTGAACTATTAATTAATCACATTTCATTTTGTAATATAAGCAGCGAATGGACGCTTAAAAAAATAATATACATATTTTGTTATTTAATTTATTTAACATAATAGTGAACAATTTAAAACGATAAAATTAAATAAAATAAAACAGTAAAAATAAATAGGTATGTATGAATGTTCATACATGTGTATACATATTCTGAACAAAAACATTAAAATTTCTTGTTTTTTTTTTTTTTGTTGTTGTAAAATACAATAAATAATAAAAATATTAAAGCAAAGCAAAACGGTGAAAAACAAAAACAACTCTTTGCATGAGTACGAACAGTGAAACAACACTAAGACAAAATGAAAGAAACGTTTACGTTTTAGTTCAATCAAACGAAAATAATGCGGAAATAAATAAAACTAAACAAAATAATATAAACTATTTAACGGCTAAGCCAATTACTAGAACACGCTCCCTATCACCCTCGGTGTTTACAAAAACAGTGGATAGTGACTCATTAAAAAAACTACAACTAGATTTGGTGACAAGTGTTGCCAGGCCAGCAAGTATTGTCGTGACGTCAAAAACAAATTTAGTGGGAAATGAAACCATGAACTTAAACACAAATGCAATGGAAAACCCCCCTGTAAAAAGCTGGCAAAAGCCTACAGTACAAGTTGGTATGGACAGGTACATAACAGTGCTTAAACGGGGACGCAGCCCTACCTCTGCAGCAGTTGCTTCGGCCTCAAAAGTACCATCTTTTGATAAAATAAATACACAAAATCGTTTTGCGATTCTGGAGGATGAATCCTCTGAAGCACCAAACGTCATTAAATCGTCTAAGCCACCCCCGATATACCTTAGAGAGCAAAACTCTAATGAGTTAATAAAATGTTTAATTTCGGTGATAGGTGAAAATTCCTTTTATGTAGCTGCAATAAAGCGCGGTATCATTAAAGAGACTAAAATACAGGTGAATCACGAGGATGATTTTCGAAAAGTAATTACAAGATTTGAGACTCTGAATAAAAACTTTTATACTTATCAACTGAAGAGCAGTAAAGGTCTTCAGGTAGTAATCAAGGGCGTTGACTCATGCGTAGACCCAGAAGAGGTTAAAACATTCTTAGAAGAAAAAGGCTTCAAGGTAAAGCATGTAGTAAATATTAAAAATAGAGAAAAAATTCCCCAACCACTCTTTCGAGTTGAGTTTGAACCCGGCGACGTAAAACTTAAAAAAAACGAAACACATCCTATTTACAATTTAAAATATATTCTCTACAGAAGAATAACTATAGAAGAGCCGCACAAAAGAAATGGTCCCGTTCCTTGTTTAAACTGTCAAGAGTATGGTCATACTAAGGCATACTGCTATTTACCCCCTGTCTGCGTAGTATGTGGTGAACTACACGGTACAGTTTCTTGCGATAAGTCTAAAACCGACCCCAACGTAAAAAAATGTAGCAACTGTGGCGGTAATCACACTGCCAATTATAGAGGATGCCCTGTATATAATATCGTCAAGCAGACGGTTAGACCAAAAACAAATACCCCTCAAATGCAGGTTGCAAATCAAGTAAACACAAATGCAATTCAAGCCCCCCAGCCTAGTAATAACAGAACCTCTTACGCTAACGTCCTAAAATCAAACCATCAGCCAATGCAAGGTGCTTCGCCAAGTAATGATGAAACTCCAGTTTCTAATTTAAGTCGCTTAGAAAAAACCATGGAAACATTAGTGCAAACGGTAAATAATTTTACGAACACAATGGGTAATATGATGCAGGAAATGCTTAGAATGCAATCGATGTTATTGCAAGCTGTACTTAATAAACCATGAACTGTTTAAAAATTTGTTTTTGGAACGCAAACGGCATCCGCCAACATAAAAATGAATTAGAATACTTTCTTAAAAATAAACAAATTGATGTCATGATGATTTCTGAAACTCATTTGACCTCAAGAAATACGTTTAAATTAAATGGTTATATACTATATGATACCAAGGACCCTCGAAATAGAGCTTGTGGAGGTTCTGCCATTTTAATAAAAACCCGAGTGAAACACTACCTAATGTGTGATCATCGTGAAGATTATCTCCAAGCAACGAACATTTGCGTTGAGGAATTAAATAGAAACCTAGTAATTTCATCGTTATACTCCCCGCCTAGATTTTCAATATCGAAGGACCAATATTATAAATATTTTAAATCATTAGGACCGTGTTTCCTAGCCGCTGGCGATTATAACGCTAAACATACCTTCCGGGGGTCGCGACTTATAACACCAAAGGTCGTGTTTTATTTAACACAATTTCTAAAATGGATTTAAATGTGGTAGCGAGCGGACAACCAACATATTGGCCCACTGATCATCAAAAAATTCCAGATGTCATCGATTTCGGCGTGGTTAAAAACATTCCCATAGAAACGATTCATGTTGAAGCCTCCATAGATTTATCTTCCGACCACAAACCTACAATTGTTACTATAATGAACCCCAATAGAATTGTACCTCCGACGACAGCTACGCAAATTAATTGGTTAAAATATAAAAAATATCTCAGTTCCCATTGCACAGAAAATATTCCGCTCAGTACACCGGATTATGTAGATCGCTCTATTGACAATTTTGACAGTTTTCTGAAACTAGCTGTTCAACATTCCAATATTGCCCCCAAAAAAACAAAAACTATTAAAATATATTCCACAGATGTCGAGCATCTTTTGTCAGAAAAAAGGAGGGCTCGAAGAGATTGGCAATTGCACAGATCCCCTCAACTTAAGAACTTACTTAAAGAGTGTACAAAAAGACTTAGAAAGTTACTGCAGACTAAGAAAACGGCTTCTCTGGAAAAATATTTTGAGGAACTTGATGCAACCCCACAATCAAACTACTTATTATGGCGCGCAGCTAGAAATCTAAAAAGGCCAGTTGTCTCTAAACCACCATTAAGAAACTTGAATGGAAGTTGGGCAAGAAATGATGTTGAAAAAGGAAATCTGTATGTCAATCATTTAAAAAACGTATTTACCCCAAATATATCTCACGATCTTGCGGTCGAGTTACCACCTGTTGCTGCTAGAGCAGCTGTTCCGCTAAGATTTGAGATAAGAGAAATCGAAAAGGCTATTTGTGATTTAAACCCCAAGAAGGCTTTGATAAGATCAGCAACAAAATGCTTTTGGAGCTACCCAGCATAGCAAAGAAAATTATTCTTTTAATTTTTAATGCTATTTTACGCCTTGAATACTATCCTCAAAAGTGGAAGGTCTCCTTAGTCACCATGATACCTAAACCTGGAAAGGATCACACAAAAGTTGAGTCATATAGGCCTATAAGCTTACTTTCTAATATATCAAAGCTGTTTGAGAAGCTGTTAGCGTCAAAATTAACCCCAATTTTAAATGAAAATAGATGTATTCCTAACCACCAATTCGGCTTTAGAAGAGAATTGAGCAAACCCATCGTATAGTAAACGCAATAAGAAAAGCCTTTGAAGAAAAAAAATATTGCTCCGCTCTCTTCATCGATGTTTCTCAAGCTTTTGATAAAGTCTGGCATGAAGGCTTATTACATAAATTGAAGCTCAACTTACCAGTAAACACACACAAGCTGTTAGAAAGCTACTTAGTCGGTCGAAAATTTATTATTAAAGTAGGTGATTATTTAAGCTCTCCTCAGCAAATTGACGCTGGAGTCCCTCAGGGAAGCATCCTGGGCCCACTTTTATACTTAATATATACCTCGGGCATGCCAACAAACAACTACACACAAACTTCAACATTTGCTGATGATACAGCTTTTTTGAGCGTGCACGAAAACCGTCAAGAAGCATCTCGATACCTACAGGATTATATATTTCAACTCGAACTATGGTTAAAGCAATGGAGGATAGAGGTCAATGAGCAAAAATGCGTACATATAACATTCACCTTGCGTCGGGAATCATGCCCCCCTATTTAAATCAATAATCAAATAATACCTCAAAATTCGCATGTAAAATACCTCGGTATTCATCTAGATCGCCGTTTAACGTGGAAAAGCCATATAGAGGCAAAATTAACTCAAATGAAACTAAAAGCCATCCAAATTCATTGGCTTATTGGAAGAAACTCTGTCCTTAGTCTCGACTGCAAACTTCTTCTTTACAACTCCATCTTAAAGCCATTCTGGTGCTATGGTATTCAGTTATGGGGCACTGCCTCGGCCTCTAATATCGAAAAAATTCAAAGGCGCCAAAATAAACTACTTCGAATAATCACAGCTGCCCCTTGGTATGTTAAAAACTCAAATATTCACAAGGATCTTAATGTTCCATTAGTTAAAACTATGATTACGAAATATGCAGTAAAATACTTAAAAAGGCTCGAATCGCACCCGAACCCACTAGCACGAAATATTTTAAATGATAGCGGCCACACTCGCTTAAGAAGAAGAGACACTGCAGCACTTATCCAATTAGATGAGCGATAAACACCTATAAAAGTGAACAGAACCCGCGATGAAGAAAATTTTTGTCTGGCACTGGCAGGACAAAAAATAACGTATTAGGTTAAGATTTGATTAATTATTGTTAGTTCATATTTAATATATGAAGATTCAATAAATAAATAATGAAAAAAAAAAAAAAAAAATATTGCGAAGCACAAGTGGTACATTTAAAAAAATAAGCGCACAATTAAGCGCTACGCAATAAGACGTACAGAGATTCAGTAAAGTATGTGAAAGAATTCTATACAACTTTTATGAAAAAAAAATCAAGTGCGACGTCATTCCCTTACTACGAAGCAGGTGTGTAAGGGTGCGTACAGAGTGGCCGCTTGTTGCCGAGCCGAGCCGACTGACGCTTATTGCGAGAACTTGTTCATGCGGGACACAAGTTTAAGTGTGCATAGTGGAAGCGAGAATCAGCACTGATCTTTTATCTATTATTGGTGTTCAATTTTTATATGCGCTGAATAGTGCGCTGAATAGTGCGCTTTATATGCCAAAAATGTATTTCTTCAAAGCGGGAACTCGCCATATAAAATGCATGCCTTCCGTAAGCAAAATGGTAAGCGATACTTTTACGTTACTCCCTTACAAGCCTGCTTCGTTGGGAGCTCCATTTTTTATTGGGTTACTTTAGTCATCCTTTGGTTAGCAATGAAGTAAATTGTTCAGAGAATAGAAACAAAAAATGCTGATAGTGCATAGAAAAATATTCCTGAAAAATATTTATGGAATGAGCCTATTAAAGTATGAAGGCTTTATGGATTGTTATTAGACTTGGAATAAACAATCGAATTAATATGAAAATTTATAACAAAAATGTTACTCACCATGAGAATTAAATTCCTAGATCCTAATTCTCAAGAGTTTCGAAAAAAAATGTTTGATATTTGGAAATTTTAATTTAATAAAATTTCGGGAACATTATTATAAGGTTATGTACGGTTTTGTTTATAAAAAATTCATATTTTTTAATGATTTCAAAGGAAGCAGATTTTGAATTATTTTTAAGCATGATTAAGGCGTATATTTTCCAGTAGTAAGTGCTTGAGATTTCACCCCCCGAGACATTATTGTGTATGTATGTATGTATGTATGTATGTGGGGTTGTAATATTTAAAGAGAAAGCTGTTAGTATCTGTTGCAATATGTTTTGTTGTTGTTTTTATTTTTTGCATTTATTGACGCCTTTTTTATTATTTTTATCGTAAAACTGACAAACTCATATAAAAAATTTTGTTTCAAAAGGAACGTATGTAAGTATGTTCGAGTTTGTGACCATTAAAAACATAAAATGAATTTTTTAAATTAAATTAAATTATTATAACACAATATCATTACAACTACATAAATGTTGATTTCTTTACAACATGGACTAGTAAAATTTTATATGTAATATATTTATGCCATATGATTAAAATTCCGCTTAAACTAAAGCTTAATTTTAAACAAATGTGTATTTTTGAACACATTTTAATCAATTGTACATATGTATTCAACAATTTAGTCTGCTTAATTAGTTGGTTTTATTTAAAAAAAATAAACAATGCTTAATTGATTTAAAATCTTTATGTTTGCTTAAAATATTTTTAAAATCATAAAATTCCTATTTCAACTTTATTTAATTGGCCAATTAAAATGTATACAAACATACATACATTTAATATATTTTATAATGTACATATAAATAACGTTGACTGCTTTATGTTAAAAATATGGTTGAGTAAATTTAGAGTTTATATCAATAATAAAAATTTCAGGAAATATGTCATTTTTTTTATTGATTTTATGACAACATAAATTTTTTTTATTATTACTTTTTGTAACAGTGAATCATTCTTGCAGAGGACTGACAAAAATATTAACTTAGTTAAGAATAAATACAAGATTTTAGTTATTTAAACAGAAATAAAACTGAAAATTTATTATTCTTGTAAATTTCTGTGTTTTGAATGATTTAAAATATAACATAATAAACAAGTACAATGAAAAAACAAATCAATCCATCCGTACTTAAATCAAGCTGAAGCGGTGTCAATTGTACGGTAAGTACGGATTTCTTTAAATCAAGTACAGAATGCTTGAATCAAGTACGGTTATTCAAGTGTGAAAAACTGAACTTATCCATATTTAATCCCGAACTCGTTCCTAAATATTCCGAAAATGAGATAATTTTAAATTAAAATAATATTGAATCAATCTTAAAATGCGCTTGATTCGAGTGTATATAATACTGCTTCAAGAATTTATAATAGAGAATATTATCATCTACATACCCGCTACACATGTTTATTTCACTTTTGTTGCATTCCGCCCTTTCTTTACAGAAGAATGCTCAATTATAAGAAGCCAGCAGCTTGCCCAATATCGATGTCGTAGCCATTCTGCTTTGAAAATTGGATGTAATTTAACTAAATAATTTAAACAAATAAAATATAGGAATTTTTGCTTATTATTTAATTTTTTGTAGTGTTGTTGCTGTGTTTACATTTTTGATTGTTTTCATTCATTACTTTTAAGTGTAAGCCGTACTTAAATTATTGAGTACGACTCGTACTAAAGTTAGTATAAAAAAACTTAAATTTAGAACGAGTTTATTCTATGCTTTATAAAGCTATATTAATATCGCGCTTTAGATATAAAAAAATATAGTTTGTGCACCGTCCACTTATCCAATCCCGCGCACATTTTGTAACTTATTTAGAAACTTTGGTTCTTGCCGTTCTCTAGATAAACAAAAATCTATGGTATCTTATTACGGTAAGTAGCAGTAAGATAAGTATGGAAAGAGTTCGATAACATTTGAAGAGGCACTACATCAGTGTTTAAAGCTGATCGTGACGTTGAACAATTTTTATATGCGCATTTTGCTTCAAAGTGGGAACTCGCCATATAAAATGCATGCCTTTTGTAAGCGTAACTTCTTAGTTTCTCCCTTACAAACCGGCTTTGTTCGAAGGTTTGACTCTTTTTGTTCTTCAGATACACAGAAATTGATAACGTGTTTGCACGGAAGTGCCACGGCCACTTCTCTAATCTCGCCAATATTTAAACAGATGTTATGTATTGGTAACTAAGATGCTTCTTCCTAATAAGGATCTTTACCTTGCCGTTATCCAGATTTACAGAAAAAGAAATAAAAACAACAACAACACAGGATTTATGGGGTAATGTTAAAGGCATTCGTGGGTTTTTGCTCATATCTCAGTCATAGACCGATCTGGCTGAATTTCAATAGAAAACTTTGACGGATTAAATGTGACATAAATATATAACAACCTAGCCTCCATCATTTCTTGGGTCCTCGCAAAACCCATTTCAACATACACACGGACAGACGGTCATCGTTAATTCAACTTTACTCGGCTCTTGCATCAATTGATAAATTACAGATTTTTAGCTTCAAATCTCTGTAAATAATTCTGAAATTGAATAAAATATGAAAATTTTCGTTTTTTCAACACTGCAGTAGAGAAATGTAACTTTGTAAATGACTGAAAATTGTCATCCTAAAATGGAAAAATTTTACATCATTAAAAGTGGGCGTGGTTGTGGGATGTTTAAAGAAATAATGAGCAGTAATATCATTATATCTATATATCAAATTTTAAATTTACTTTAGTTTAGTATTTAAAATGGTATTCCATAAGCTTAAGCCTTTATAGAAGGTATCACGCCCACATAAACAATTTTATTTCAAGTAAGCTCTTTTAGAGATTTGCTATTGAAACACACATTATACATTGGCTCCGTGCGTTCACAAACGGAGGACCAGACAGAATTATATTTTTTTCCAATTTTCTTGTTATTTTTGCAAGTGGTATTCATATGGGAGATATTGTCAAATATGCTCACATCCTAATCAAATGTATGCCAAATTGAATGAAAATACCAATATAATAAGATAGTTTTTGGACACAAACAGCCGTGTTCATTTTAAACATAATTTCGAACCTGGTTTAAGCATAAATCGTTAAAATTGTATTCATATTGTTACGAAAGTTAAATTATCTAAGAATTATTTATAGTTATAGTTATAAGTTATCTTGTAAGTTATAGTTTTATGTTACTTAAAATTGTCATGTATAATTTTCAACACAACTGTTATTTTAAAAATAATTCCTATATAAATTTCCCAGTAATTTCTAGAAATGGTTATAGAACATAATAAATAGTTTTTACGGGAAGGTTCAGGAAAAATCTAGAAATAATTATGAAATATAAAAAGGGGTGACTCATGTAAAATTAGTTTAGTCTGTTTTGAAAAACGGTTCTGTTCGTAACTAACAATTGTGAACAAAATAATTAATTTCAATAAAGTTTGTTAAGTTGAATAAGTGTGTGTTTTTATTCGGATTTGCAATTAAAAGAACTCAAACGCGTTCATTAAAGGAAAAACGTAACAATATATTATTAATATATTTTTCAATTTCACAAACTAAAGCTCAACAAACTATTAATTGTACAGAATGAACTAGTGATGTGGAAAGATCAAAAAAAAAATAAATAAAACTCGTTATTTGAATACTTTTATATCAGCAATAAAGTCATCATCTAAATTGCACTTTTACTAAATAATTTTTAAACTCTTTTTATTTTTTTAAATAAAAGAGAAACTATTGTACAATAATTCATTTATAAAAAACAATTTTTTTCTCACACACGACAAAAAAAATATTAGATACGAGTGCGAGTATAAATTAATAACCACAGTTTTGCATCATTATGATTCAAGTGACAAATAAAAGAGATAGTGCTGCCACCATCCAATTAACAAATACGGTACAACGATTATTAGTTAAAATGCTGATTATGAATACGAATTTTAAAAAAGGTTTTTTAAGATTAAAATGTTTTTTTAACTAAAATGTATCTAAACCTGAATTAAGATTTTTTTTTATGAATACGGCTGAAATACTCTATTCCGAAAAGAAGTCTATGCACCCACAGAAAAAACATGTTTAAATAGGGTCACCTCCAATAAAACTATTTTTAAAAATATTGTGTTTCATTTAACCATATAAAAGTCACCGATAACCAAATTATGGTTAAATTAGTTCTAAATCAATATGGCACAACCATATTATGGTTGCCTCCGAACATGTTATGGTAAATAATACTTAAAATATGTTTAACACTAATAATATCATTGTTATTTTTCAACCATAGTATGTTGCTCTTTTTTATACGTTTGTTAATTTGAAAACAAATTATTGTTACAATAATATTGTTTAATTAAACATTATATGTTTAAACATTTCTTTAAAAATAATTTTGTTGGAGGTGACCATATTTAAACATGTTTTTCTCTGCGTGTGGGGCTATGTGCCATTATAGACCGATTATTACTGATTTAGGACAAATAATCCGAATGCGACCTGTGCCTTGCGCACAAGGTTTACATGGTCAGAAAACCAGCCAGCCGGAAGGACATCGTTAGATCGATAAGAAAAGTAAGCCTAAGTCGATCATTATAAAAATATCAATATTTTTATATGTTACACATATCAGCACAAACGCACAAACGCACAATACCCTCTCCACTATGTTGGTTAGTGTGACCGCAAGTTATATGGGCAATTTTTTTTTCGTATTTTCACTTGGCAAACCCCTTAGAATGATTCCAAATTAATAAAAAATATATATATACAAAAGTTTAGATCTTTTGGATTCAGGGGAAAGTTTTACATAAAGATTAGCAGTCAGAATCATTTGGTCACGAATTTGTTGAAAATTTGTCACGTAGTGTAATCACCAGGCAAAGATTACGAAGATAAGTGAAAATTTCGGTGTTATTCTTTAATTTGGTTTTTTCTTGATAAAATATTCATGTTAAAGAAAACTAATACAGAGCAACATTTTTCATAAGATATAGCTCTAGAATATTTGTAAATAAGGTTTTTCTCTTAAATAAATATTACGGAAGTTATCAACAATTAAAGCGACCCATAGTGAGAAAAATAGCATTTTAGCAAACTTTGTGAGTTTAAGGCAGGGCTAATAACTATGAAAACGATCTACAACTTTATATCGATACCTTCTCATAAGAATGTATTAAGCGACATTTCTAAAATTGTGTAGGAAACGAAAAAAATGTCTCATGTAATTATTTATTTGTGTATTTTATTGAAATTAACATATTTGGAAAGCGATTTTCAGAATATAAAACATATTTAAAAATTTGACTTAGCATAATTTATTTGGCGGATAATACAAATTACAGGGTGCAACATTATTCCAGTGAGAAAACTTGATGGTTGATACAATTTTATTTTCTCTCTAGTTTCCTTTGCATCCATGATAGGGCAGCGAAACCCAGGCCAAAATGTGGCGCTTAACTTCTAGTATAGTTCCACATCAAAAAGTCATTTTCGAAAAAAGTGTCGCTTAATACATTCTTATGGAAAGGTATCGATATATAATTTTTTTTTCTAATTGGGAATCATTCTAAGGGGTTTGTCAAGTGAAAATACGAAAAAAAAATAACGGCCACCCTAATGTTGGTGTGGGTATAATTAAAGAAATGCAATAACAGTTTTTATTATGCACAATTAATGAATTAACAAACAAGTCCATATATTTCATGTTTCTCTAATCATTTTTTCGTTGGCATAATAAAAACATTGCATACAATTTTTTAAAGAAAACAATTCTTTTAGCATACATAAATATAATTTCAGTTTATTCCACAATTATTCTTTATTTATGTATGTATGTGCATACATATGCTTTTAATTTGACCCACATTTCATTGACGGCATATATTATTGTATTGCTCTCTTTTATTCAAATTCTAATATAAAGTATACATACATATGTACATGCATATTAATATGAGTCTACAACAACTAATAGTGTGGAAAATGCAAAAAAAATTTTGTAACCCAATTTTAAAAATATGTACAAATGATAAAAATGAAGTGATTCTGTTTCACATGGCATATAAAAATGTTAACATAAAATTTCATAAATTTTTTTAACTGTTTTTTTTTTATTTTTGTAAATTTTTCAATTTTACAAATCTATAAAATTTATTGCATTTTATTTGAGCAAAAAAATATACAAAATATTCCATAAAGGCACGCACATACATACATAGTACATCAGCAAAGAAACATATGGGCAATAGGTTTTTTGCATTAAAATTTGGGTGTGTACGAGTTTGGATGAAATTGATTGTGGAAATGTGCGCTTTTGTAGAAAACAAAATTCATACTTATAGCTTTAGGATGCCATGCAGGATATAGAACAGCTGTTTTGCCGTTTGTAACAAATGTACAATTTTTGTCCTAAGATTTTTTTTTATTTTATTAGAGAATTTTTTTTACAAGACAACTAAGTCGCACTTAGCGAACCTTACTAGGGTAGAACTTGGGCATACTAAAAGTAAAACAAAAAGGATCAGACTAGAAATCAAAGTAGGATTGTTTTAAGGTTAGACTAGAGACTTTATTAGCGTAGTCTTAATAATAATAGAGACTAGAGTCTGGAATAAAAGGTCAAATAGAATTTAGGCAATAAACTTAGCTAACGATAAGAATTAAGACAAGAATCTGGACAAAAACGTAAAGTTCTAACTAGCTTAGAGATTATATTCTAATGTTTAGTGTAGCATAGAAACTATACTAGACACCTGGTTTATAATCAAAATAGAAACTAGATTTTACATTAGAATTTAGCTGGAGACTTGACCATAAAATTGGCTGGAAAATAAACAAGATAATATAATTTCTTGACCAACGCAAGATCTATATATCAGCATTTAACGAAATTTTGGCGTAGACATCCACTAAACTAGTTTAGCTCATAAACGCTTTTAAATCAAATACCCTACGGTAGGGATGTTAGGCAGCCGTAGGCAGAATAATCAGCTTCCATGTAAGTTTAAAATATACAATTCTGATAAAAATATTTCAGACATGGGAGATTTAAGTTTTCGGTCTTATACTCCGTAGCCATAAGAATCAGTTTCGTTTCGCCTAATGTAGGGTACACCTAAAAAAAACTCATGTTGCATATTGTATTCATAATGTAATCTATTGCTAGTTATTGATACTACTGGCAAAATCTAAAAACAAAAAAAAAACGTCAATAATGAAAGCAGAAAAAAGGAGCCTTTAAGCAAAATGATTTAACATTGAATAAAGAAATGTACATTTTGTACAACAAAGAAAACAAAAATGTATATAAATGTTTTTTGTCACATATTTTTTATATTTTTTTTTTTTTTTTTATTTCCTAAAGATATAATCCAACTAGCGATACCAAACTATGCGCCGCCTTCGCAAAGCTCCCTTCAACCATTTTGACATTAATAGTTAGTTTTGCAGTTTTTATTTCCACTCCCTCACATTCTGTAGATGGGATAATGTTTGCTAACGGTATTTTGATATTGCCTTGTTGCACCAAATAAATGTTTTCAATGTTATAACGTTTGGAACATTTAGATGTGGAAATATTGTAAAAATGTTGCAGTTTTCCTTAAGCCATTTTTGATTTGAATTCTTTTCTCTCTTTTTTCGTTAAACAAAGTTTTATTTCCATTTGTTGTATTTTATTTCTTGTGAAATATAAATTTTTTTTTACATACATAAATGCAACATTAAGTTTTTCGAATTATGTAGATTTGACTGTGCTGCTGGGCGATTAATTTTTTTTAAGGATTGGACTTATAAATCTTCATAATGTAAAGTGTCCCTGAATTTTTTTTTTTCATATTTAGCTGAATTTAGGGTATAAGCTTTAATAATTTGTAAATAATAACCTGAAAATATAATTTCATCTAAGAAACATTTTTTTGTAATTAATAAGAGGAAAAAATGCCAAATTAATTGATAGATAAATATAGAAGCACTGCATCCCATTGGATCTTTTGTGCAGCCTCGATATTGATCATGACAGATCTAGGCTTAGTTAAAATTTTTTAATTATTCTGCTAGGTGAAAGAGCATTAATTTCGGTTGCGTCCATAACCAGCAAAAGCTTTAACTATCGAGTGATTTTTTAAGAGCTATGGGAAAGTTACAAAAAAACACATAAAATTCAGAATAATGAATGAAATCTTTATTCGAATCGATAGAACGGTCCATATAATTTAATGTTTGAAGATTATTTCATGCACATGTTGACCGTGACTGCGCCTCAAATGGTCCATCCGCTTAGTCCAATTTTGGCATACTCTTTCCAACATTTCGGCCAGTATCTCATGAATAAATGCTTCAATGTTGTCTTCCAATGCGTCAATTGAAGCGGGCATGTGTGTAGCTTTAACATAGCCCCACAAAAAATAGTCTTAAGGCGTTAAATCGCACGATCTAGGCTGTCAATTGACCGGTCCCGAACTTGAAATAAAATGTTCACCGAACTCGCCTCTCAATAAGTCCATGTGGCACCGTCTTGTTGAAACCACATGTCATGCAAGTTAAGCTCTTGCATTTTGGGCAAAAAAAGATGGATACCATCTCACGGTAGCGATTCGCCTCATCTTTGAAGAAGTGCAGTCCAATGATGCCACCAGCCCATAAACCGCACCGAACTGTGACTTTTTCTGGATGCATTGGTATCTCTTGCAATGCTTCTGGCTGATCTTCACTCCAAAATCGACAATTCTGCTTATTAACGTACCAATTGAGCCAAAAATGAGCTTCGTCGCTGAACAAAAGAAGTTCGCGATGAACTTTCTTAACAGAGCTCGCATTTTGATAACAAAATTCAATAATTTGCAAGCGTTGTTCGTTTGTAAGACGATTCATGGTTAAATTATAGACCAATCTGTAGCTCGTTTCTGTATTTCCCGCATCGTAAAATTTCTGACATGAAGTGTGAAACAAAAAATTCCATAGTTTCTCGATTTGTGAAAAAAAAGTGTTTCTGTATTTGAATGCGAAAACAGACAACACAGATTATGTTTTAACTGGAATATTCTAGTAATTAAGTAAGTGTGAAATAAAAGCGAAACGTCAACAAAAGAAATAAATATAATAAAAACAGGGCTTCCAGATTTTACGATTTATCGGCATTTTGACGATTTTATTGTTCAGAAATTAGCAAATTGTTTGCTGATTTTTTCTAAAAAAAGGGACGATATTATTTAGTCTTTGAAATAAGACAATTTGAAATCTTTTTATATGTTTGGTTACTAGGCATTACAAACAAAAGATATCTTTAGAAACAAGACAGCCTTAATTTTCATATTTATCCCTATTGTGGAAATTGTTTGTATTTTCCCCAAAAAATATATTGGCAAAAGCAAAATTTCGACGGAAAAGTGTTTACTTTTTGTTTTCGTGATTATTTAATACAATTGTTTGTGTTCAAAACATTAAACCATTAACCCATTTTTCAGTCAATATACTAGAAAAAAGTTTGAATCATGTTGATTTAAATAACACAATTTAAAGTGCTATATTGGCTATGTTAAATCTTATATACCCTTCACTATAGCATTAAAAATCGCAACAAAGCGTTAATTTCGAGAGGATACTCGCTTGTATGAGGACCAGGTGAAGTAATGAACTGACGGCTTTTTTTTTATAAAAATATTTATTTTATTTTTTGTTCAATATGATATTTTGTCACGCCTTTGTGTGAATTCTTCAGGGAAAAATAACAACTTAAAATTATTATCGGATTAAAGAATATAAATAATAGAAACTGTTTCTATTTGCTAAAATTTTGAGTTAAATACATTCACTTTAAAAAGTATCACTATCCAGTGTGACACAAATAATGCTGACGAAGGCCGTAGCGGGCCAGAAAATGCATTACATTCTGCTGGTGTCTAATAATTGTAAATTTTTCTGTACATTCAATATACTTCATTGCTTTCCAAAGGTAGGCTAAGGTAATATGTAAAAAGAAAATACAATATAATAGTCTGATAGTGTATAAAGTCATTTCTGAAAAAATTAAAGGAATAGAACTATTACAAAAAAGCTTTATAAAATACAGACCTGAAATTTAACTCATAGAATAAATTCGACAAATGAAAAAATGTTTAATATAATATAAAGTAACCTTCACAAGGAAATAGTTCCCAGTTTCTAATTGTTAAAATAGTTGAGTTAAATACATTCAATTTAAAAAGTAACACTATCCAGTGTGACACAAATAATGCTGACGAAGGCCGTAGCGGGCCAGAAAATGCATTACATTCTGCTGGTGTCTAATAATTGTAAATTTTTCTGTACAGACAATATACCTCATTGCTTTCCAAAGGAAGGCTAAGGTAAAATGTAAAAAGAAAATACCATATAATAGTCTGGTAGTGTATAAAGTCATTTCTGAAAAATGGAAGGAATAGAACTATTACAAAAAAGCTTTATAAAATACATAACTGAAATTTATCTCATAGAATAAATTCGAAAAATGAAAAATGTTGAATAGAAAGTAAATAATTTTATAAAAAATAGATCTCAAGCTTGAAAAAATAAATAAAGATGTAAAAAAATTAAGGTCGAACAATAGACAATTTATATGTATGTATGTATAAAATACCCATTTGGGTGATTATTTTTTGTAAAAATCACCTAAATGAATCTTTTCAGATTAGTTTTGATGATTTAAAATGGATTTATCACTTGAGTGATAGAAAATGGATTCATATATGTATACATTGAACTCGCGATAACGTGAATTAATTTTTACCATAGCGATTCACGTTTTCGAGTTTGTTCACGTTATCGAATGCCAAAATTTAAAAAAAATAACGCCCAATTTTAAAATAAATAGATTAACAAGTATTTTAAAAAACGTATTTTATTCATTTTTAATAACAAAATATATATGTATGTGCAATAATTCAGTTGACTTTGCATATAATACATAAAAAAATGAATTTCTTATGAATATCATAAAAAAAATACACATAAAATTAACAAAAACGAATAGAAACATTTTTTGTTTAAGGAATGTTTTTAAGGGATAACAAATTTCACAGGAAAAAATCGGTCATCTTTATTTTAAAAGTTTTTTTGTTTGATCATCTTTAATAAAGCTTTTTCTTTAAGCACTTTTCTCCAATGATGAAAAGTATGTTTTATCTGGTAGGTGCTTCCAATACAAGCTGATTTACACATAAAGAGAGTTCCTCCATTTTTGATCTAAACTTTTCTTTAAACGGGTCAACAAGTTGTAGCTTAAGTGTTGGCGAATTTCTAAGGCATTTGCTTTTAGCATCAGTCCGCTGACCGGTAATTTTTTATTTCGCACATTTGTAAAGAGCTTTTTCCATCTTCGGAAGCTCGGAAGAACGTAATGTTTTTCTTTACACGATTTGTTATTTCTTATTTTTTCTTCTTAATGGAGCAAACTGTTGACTTAGCAACACCATATTTTCTAGCCAAGCCACTGCCACTATAACCTCTTTGCAATAATTCAAAAATGTTTACTTTATCTTTCAAAGATAACATTTTCGGTTTTTTTTTAATGACATTTTTCACTTTCACAAATAACACGAATAACGTATCGATGTTAAAAACAGATAACATGTCAGCGTATACATGGATACAATTAAGAAAAAATAACGCTGTAACATAAACCAATAAGTGAACTCAATTCGGGGATTTCCCAATTAAAAAAATGAACTTTTTAAAAAGTAAACAAAAATAAAAAAATGTGTTCACGTTTTAGAGCTTCCAGAATTTGTTCACGTTTCTGAGACGTTCACCCTTGTGAGTGTTCACGTTTTCGCGAGTTCACTGTATGTTTAAATAATGATTCTTAAATATTTTAAACTTTGTTTTTGCCAAATCAAGAAAATAAAAAAAAGATTGGATAAAAAAGAAGCCCAAAAATTATTGACAATTTATGAGCATAAATGTAAGTGCAAATTGTTTCTTTTCTCCTTTTTTTGGTTCAAAATAAAGCTGGGGCCTAATTCTGGCAGTCGTAATCGAGTACTTTATTGATTCGAAAGCAATTTTATTTCAGCCGATACTGAACGAATCAAAATTATTTTTTCAGTATTTTGAAACTCAAATTAATGCTTTACAACACCGAAAAAATAATCCCGATTCGTTCAGTATTGACTGAAATAATTAGATGTTCAATTGCTTTCGAATCGACTAAGTACTCGATCACGACTGCCAGAATCAGGCCCCTGGTTTGAATAATCAAAAGCCATAATGGTGCAGATTTTATCGGAGAAAAATTAAAAAACATGGCAATGAAAAAACGAATGATATGAAATATAATCAAAAACTATATAATTTACGATTGACATTTAAAGGATAAAAAAATTGTATCACATTGTATGATTCTTTCAGGTGATTCATCTGTATAGTACTATTTTCTCACAACGAGAGTATCATTTACGATGGAAAAATGAGCTCATATACGGGTATTTTGCTCGTGAAGCTGATTCCTAAATGATTAGATTATGATACAAAATGCTAGCTGGGCATGAAAATTAGCTTTGCTTTTGTTTGATTGTGTTTTAAAAAAAAATCAAACAAAATTTGTTTAAAATTAATTTTAAATTTAATTATTTTAAACAAAAAAGACGATCTTATTATTTTTTTCAGGAATTTGACGATTTTTACACAAATTTATCTGGCAGCACTGAAAAATATAACAAACAAAATATAACAATTGTGTTTTGTTTATTTTCATCATATAAATTATGCATTCATCATTTAAATTCCACCTATTTTGTATTTATATTAAAAAAATAGTTAAAATACCTACATTTTGTTTTTCTCGCACCAATTTCAAATGTGACTTATTTTGACAGTTCTTGTAAGAAACTTTTCGCATAATATTGTTACAGAAAAACTTTTACTCACATCCTTCCAATAAATGCTGGAAAATTATTTAAATGACAGATAATTCTCGCAAAAAAAAGATACAGAAACACTTGTGTGAGAAAACCCATTTTTTGCTTCATTTCACACTATTTTTGTTGCAATTCACACGTTTAATGCGAAAAGTTTTACGATGTGAGAAATACAGAAACGGGCTACTGAAGATGTTTGACAGTGAAAGTGGGAATTATCTCCTTCCGAAGGTTACTTTATATTGTATTCAACATTTCCCATTTTTCGAAGTTATTCTATGAGCTAAATTTCAGTTATGTATTTTATAAAGCTTTTTTGTAATAGGACTATTCCTACAATTTTTCAGAAATGACTTTATAAACTACCAGACTATTATATTGTATTTTCTTGTTACATTTTACTTAGGTTTCCTTTAGACAGCAATGAGGTAACTGTATGTACAGAAAAATTTACAATTATTATACACCAGCAGAATGTAATGCATTTTCTGACTCGCTACGGCCTTCGTCAGCATTCTTTGTGTCACACTGTATATTGACTACAAAAAAGCTTTATAAAATACATAACTGAAATTTAGCTCATAGAGTGTGTGTGAAACGGTAGCAAAGTACTCATGGAAGTAAAATTTTGACACTATTGAGGTGAATAAAATTTTTCATCAAATTTGTTTAAATAAAATAAAAAATAATATGGAAGCAGGACCAGTGGCAAAAAAAATTAAAAAGAATTATACAAGATTGAAATATTTAAAAAGTATAATCTTTTTTGCCCAAACTTTTTGTAAAAATTGTTAATATATCAGAACGAATTCATCAAATAGTTGGGACGATCTCATTTCCAACATAATTGAAATGATTACAGGTAAACGTTTGTTTAATTTATTAATTTTCACAAAACTATTAGTAATTGTTTTTTTCTTTATGTCAAAATTTTACGTTGTCAAAAAAGGTTACAATTTCACACAGCACAAATATGAAAATTTTCTACCACAAACCAATTTCATTTCACCATAGAACTTTCCCAGCCAGCAAAATACTTCGACATTGTCGGAATCAGACATTAGAGATTTCGTTCAGATTTCTGTCAGACATTGACTATTCTTACTGTCTGGCCGATTTCTGATGCGCAATCGGCATGGAAATATCGGGGGGAATTTATGTACAGATATGTCCAATAGAATTCCGACCGAATTCATTCAGATTTGTCTAAAGAGACTTATTAAAAAAAAAAAAAAAAAATTACAATTGTCATTCAGTTGGAAATAATTTTAATTTTATTTTATTTGTTCAAGATAAAAAGCATAAAAAAGGTACGCACGTGTAAAACTTTTAATTATGTACATACATACATATTTTGCAATAAAATTATTTCTTTCAGCTATCAGTTCGAAAGCAAAAAAATCTCGGCTAACACATCAGAACTTCCCATGCCATTTTCATTAGATTTCTGTTAGATATCTATCAGAAATGCCGACAAAAAACCAAAATTTCCCACGACATGTCTGTCAGAATTCGTGTCAACCACTCCATACGTTTTTGGGTCAGAAATCTGACAGAATGCGTATACGATTCCGACTTTTTTGCCGACGTTTCCCTCAGATATCTGAACGACGTCGGATTATTTTGCTGGCTGGGTTGCTACCGTTTCACACACACCCATAGAATAAATTCGAAAAATGAAAAATGTTGAATATGAAATATTTTCTCGTAATCCATTCCGTTGGCTAGAGCGCAAAACTAAAGATCCAAGTTAGAATCTCAATTGGGGTAGTAAGTTTTTTTACTCTTTTAAGCATTATGCTTATAAGAAAAATTATAAGAAAAATATCTGTGAACCGCAGAGACGCACAGTGTTGCTGCAGACCAATCTGGCTGTAAAAAAGTGAATTTGTTGATACTTAAAAATTTAGCTAATTCATTTGGTAATTGTCAAAGAACTATTTACAGTTTATAGCTGCATATCAGTTTTCTTAATTTATTCACAATTTGCATTATTGAAATATGAGCAATTGCATTTTGGATGTTTTTATAAACTCGTAGTCTATTTTAGCATCATGTTTGATCATTTATAAAACAACTGTACATTTTTTAATTTTTTTTTTTTTTTTTTTTCTTTTTATCCAACAAACACGAAGTCAAACCTCAGAAATCTCTTTAGACCGCATAATCCCGAAAAGTTTACAAGTACCCAATAAACAAAATTTTTAAACCTTTTTCAATTGTTTGATTTTAACATTTGTGTAATAACTATATCTACCTGTTTGAAACAAAACTTTGTTTCATTGAAATTTCTTTAACTTTTTATTTTTTCAATGTTCAAAATACGATAGTTTGAAAATCGTTTTAAATAATTAATAAACCATACTTTTTTATAAAAAAAGGTTTGTGTAAATCAGGCGCGGATTCAATGAACGGGGAATAAGGAAATATCCCCCCGTAAATTATAAAAATATGTTTTGTTAAATTCGATAATACAAGAATTCCCAATAATAACATTTTTTTTAATGTACAAAATTTTTGGAAATCCCAGCAAGGTTTTTTTTGTTTTTTTTTATGGAATCGCTAACGAAATATTTAATAACAATTTTTTTATTTTTTTTTTTTTTATTGAATCCCTAACGTTTTTCAATAAGTATCCACATCTTAATCCTAATAGTTATATATTAGATATTTCCAAAGAAACACGGATTTGTCGGGGAAAAGCCAGATTTCCTTTTCTTTAAGATATTTCAACATACAACAAAAACTTTTTAGGGAAGAATTTATTGGCTTTGTTGTTAACGCATTTGAAGAGGCTTCAAAAGATATTGATGACGTTGATATGTCAATTGATCCGAAGGCACTGTCATCAATAGTTCTTAAAGCTTTGACAAAATTTGGCCTTGGCCTAAAAAATTGTGTAGGAGATGGAACAGATGGGTGTCCTCTGATGTCAGCAGAAAATGGAGCTGTTCAAAATTTCTGGAAAAGCGACAAATGCGAAACAAATGCCTTGCTATTCCCATAAATCGAACAACTCAATTACTAAAAGCAAGTTAGTGCCATTAATACAAAAAGTTGTATCATTTGTTTAATATAATCATCCCAAGCGAGAAACAGTTTTAGCAAAGTATTTGGGAGCCAAACTCTCTTCATTATGCGTCTTTGCAACAAGTGTACATCATATACAGGCATGTTCTGTAAATCACAAGATTTCAAATCACAATCGGCGGCCACTTAGCTGAGTGGTTTAAAATCACAATTATGAAAAAAGCTTTTTGTCCAGAACACCTTTTTTGTGATTTTAAATCACTTTCACAAAAACTGATTTTCAGAACATGCCTAATAGTAGAAGCTTTGGAAAAAATATCTGAGTGGAAAGGTAGTATCTCTACCTTTATATTAAGGAACTCACTTAGTACTCTTAAATTTATTTGCGGAATATACATATTAAGTGTGATACCTATTGTAACACAGCCACTTTATATCATATTACAAAAGCAAGATATAGATCTTCAAAAAGGATCAAGCCGTATCAACATTTAAATCATGTGCTTTGAAGAAAAAAGAAATAAAGTCGATGAACAATTTAAAGCGATTTTTGAAAAAGTTAAAGTTATTTGCATTCAAATCGAGGTTCCAATCGAAAAGACAAGATTTGAACGAAATAAGCACATCCAAAAGATTACTACCGAGTTGTAGGTTACATTCCTCTTATTGAATTTATTTTAGAAGATCTCAAACACCTTTCCCAATAGATATCCTTAATATATTTAACATACCTTAACCTCTACCTCAAAGTGTAAGCAAGTCATATACAGATACAAAACTTTTAAAACCACAACTCGCTGATGAGCTGATTATATTTGATAAAAGAGATAAACACCTTCTAAGATCTAAACTTGAGCCGATCTATCAGATAACGTTGTAGATGCTTTAATAAACTGTGATGAAGATATCTACCCAAATCTAAGAAAAATATTTAAGATTTTCGTTTCAATGCTCGTCGGTAAAGCTACGAGCGGGAGGTCATTTCCTAACCTTCGTCGAATAAAAACATGGCTCAGATCAACAATGACAGAAGATAGAATGTACAGTCTAAATTTGCCTCACAAGGAAATCATAAATTGCTTATCTAAAAAGATTAATATATATTGAACTGATCTTATATTTTATTTAACCTTTTTGTTGAGTTTTTTTAATTGGGGTAATTACTTTTTTTGGACAAAATTTCTTCATCCCACCACGCGATGGGCAATTTAGTATTGATAATGAAAATAATTTTTTTAGGCCATTTTGGCCAAAAAAGTTTCCGCACAAATGCAATTTCTAAAGCTCCTCAAAAAAAATTTTTTTTTTTAATTTTCATACACATTATATATTGTACATTTACTGTTTATATTTTTAGCCCCCATATTCATAAATGATTCAAAAATTTAATTAACGTTTATTAAGGAAAATTCTCATAGAAAATTTGGTTTTCAAGCCTTTATTAAATTTAAAATATTTTTATGAATACAGGCATAAATACATAAAATAAGCAACTGTATAACAAAAATGTAAAGCTATTTTTTTGGGTTTAATGAAATAAATTTTAAGCTTAAAGTGCGAGTTGATTTACATAATGGAAAAATATATTGTGCAACTTTAATAGCTCGTTCCGCGCATATATTACTACGCTGCTGAAATTTATCACTGTTTCATATATCCGCCAAACAACTCATCTATCACAACATCTATCGTTTGCCATTAAAATTTAGTTTATTAAAAAAACCGCGAAATAGAGTCGCGATTTTTTTGTGCTCTTCTTCCGTACAAATGGTAAGAAATTGTTATATTCATGAAATTATTAGAAAATACTTAAAATTTTGTAATTAAATGTTAATTTTGTATAGTAAGGAGAAAAATTGAAATTCAAAACTTTATCTCGTTTGGTGCGGAAACTTTCTTCACGATCGCGAAAAAGTAATACATCATTTCTTAATATTTTTTCACGGTCTATACGGCTATGCGATGAAGAATTTGATATTCGCAAAAATCGCAAAAAGTACTTACCCTATTACGCATATTGTTTTTAATAAACTTTTAAAAACAAATTTTTTCCTTTATTGTATCATACAAAATTTAACATTTGGCGACGAGGATCTATTGTATATATAAACATTTGACATACAATGTTTTATCAATTTGATCTCAAATTGTTATTCTCACATCAACAAATTACTTGGCAGTACTGAAGCGAAATAAATGCAAACACTAAAAAACGGCGAATAAAGTTTAATGTGTTACACAATTAAAGATAAGTTACGTATTACGTGCAGTTAATTCCTTGATTATTTTTTTAAATATAAATTATATATCTGAGTAAAAAATTAATTACAAAGAGAAAGAATGTGAATAAAAATTAAACGGAAAGTTAAGAAAATATAAGTTTGTTGTACGATCGTAATGCTACGTCATGGCAATCCTCAAATTAAAAAGGAGCCAAGTATTTTGTCTTTTCAAGAAAGCCATGGCTTTATCCCTCATTTCAGTTCCGGAGACACTAAAGTTAAGTATTGAAATCTGGCTTTGCATACCAAAGTTTTTATGCGTGGCGGCCTGCGGCCGTACTTATTAATTTTTTCCTCCAGTAGGACGCGGCAGGTGGCTTCGCTGAATAAAGTTTTCCTGCGTGCGTCACAAGAATAAAAAAAAAATGTTTTTCAATGATAACTAAGGATTTTCCCTTTTACAGAATGTTTACACCATGCAAAACAATATTCTGTAAAAATATGGTTTTATCTCTCATTTGCGAAGAAAAATATGGCTATATCTGTCATTTCGCAAAATTTTAAATATGACCTTACCTCTCAATGATTGGGCAATAAGGCCATTATGGCTTTATCTCCCATTCAATTGAGCAATTAAGTCAACATGGCCTTATCTCACATGGGTTAAGAGCCCCTTCCTAAAGAACACTTTTTCATCTTTTAGCTATAGTGCCGAATGTTTATCTCACAGTTTATTTAAATAAATAATGAATTTAAATTACAAAAAATCTTTTTATTTATGTTCCACATTGTATTAAAATCCACATTTGAGAATAACGTTTAAAAGTATTTTGAAAATAAATGCATTTCTCAATTTGAAAATAATTTCCCCTTTTTGTTGAGAATGCCTATGATTTTCAAATGATTTTCAATTCACTATCAAACATTTATCGTTTGAGAAAAGGTTTGATTTAAAATCATTTTCAATTTGAAATTAAATTACGTGTGTGTTGTGTTGTTGTTGTTTGCGTTGTTAATATTTGGTAGTGTCAGATATTTAGTTTAACTTTCAAATGGGATTCCAGCGGAGCCCCTACGGAAAAAAAGTTCAATGCCGTTTCTTAAAACAAGAAATGTTAAATAATTTTTTGATTTTAACTTATTTCGTTCGTATTTAGTAAAATTTTTTTAAATAATAATGAAACATTTTTATTTAACTAAGCTTTAAACTATAAAAACGTCGGTTACATCCTTTAGTGATCCGGACAAAACTCCGATACGTTTCGTGGTGTGGACTGTATTAAGGGGTGGCTTTGGGATACAGCTTCAGAATACCTGCCAAGGATCCAAACATCTTGGTGATATTCCCCGAGAGAACGTTGATTGCGTTTCTCGGTTTATGGTGTGTATAGGATGGATTCGGGCTAAAATATCAGCCAAGTATCCAAACAGCTTGGTGATATTATGAAAGCTAGAACAAGAATAAGTTTTTTTTGGCTTGGACGTGTATCATGCAAAATTTTCTTGTTTCAAGCCATATTTTCTGGTGATTAAGTTTGTAATTTTTTCCGTGCCATGCAATTTCTCATCTTTGTATCTGTACAATGTCTACTTTAAAAATAAAAAAAATATTCGCTGCCAATATACGTTATACCGCTTTTTAAATGCTTATAGTGATAGCATACCCATAACTCAGATAAAGCTTTATATTGTTTTGATTATTGATATGAAAAGCATGGAATGGAAAAACGCTTTGACTATTATTTTGGCGGTAAGAGATCTCGTTAATTTCATAAAAGCATTATCTTGCTAAATCTAAATAAAATTTATTCAGAGATATTGAAAATTAACAATTGTGATTTTCATTGAACTGTTAGCTTTTAATTGAAGTTTTTGAAATTTTGATTAGGCTTTAGTTCGTCAAATTTGGATTTCACTAAATTATTTTTAGTGAAGGAGGGAATATACAACATGAAATTAATTGATATTGTTTAATAATTTTATTCTTGACTGAACACGGGATTTAACTCGGGTCGAATTTACACGTTTCGAAAATAACCGCATTCCCATCATCACAATTCTTTGCCTTTCTACCATTTGCACCACTTCGGCGCCTGTCTGTCTATAGTCAAACATCATTCTTTAACCAATGGTATTGATGGATCAAAATTTGCTGTAATTGATTATCCATTTTCAATTTTATTTACATGTTTCTCCCATACTTCTGTTTTTTCTTACTTTTTGTCAAAACTTTGCCTTTTTCTCGTTGACAACTTGAAGGACGTGTTCAGTCAAGAATAAATTATCAAAAATAAATTTTTAATTCGTTGCATGTTGTGAATTCCTTCCAACACTAAAAATAATTTAATGAAAACTAAATTTGATGAACTTAAGCCTAATTAAAATATCAAAGGCTTCGATATTGAAAATTTTCTGTATTTTCATTACACTTTATAATGTTGGTACTCAACGCCCTTGTCTGGTTAGCTCATACAGGCAGCACAGAAAAAATGATCGAAATTGGTTCAGGAATTTTATATTAAAATTTTTTTAAAAAGCTTCTAGGAGAAGTGTCCAATCAATTTTGAATGCTAATTTTTTTGGCACAACGAATGCTTTCTAATCTCGAATCTCAGCGTGTTTTTTCCTAATGCCAAAATATTGTGCTATAAAAAGCAATAAAATGTGGGCATCTCTTGTCAAAATAACGACTTATTGTAACTTAGAGATTAGCTTAACGGAATATCTCAATAATTAATAAGTTACTCTTGTAAGAAAAGTTTTTATTGGATAAAAGTTTCCTCAAGATGCATTTATATATGAGTCATTAAGGCGGAACAATTGCAAGGCCGATGTTCTTTCTGATTTCTTATCATCCATTTCGCGAATCTGCATTGTTTGGTAATGAGATAACATAACATAACCCCCGTTTCCACATGCAAGTTCAAGTTCGAAAAAATCCATACACTCAACTTTTTCACTAACATTCACACAATTTTTGTACCTTCAGCCAATCGGGTGTTTCCTCGATTTTTCGTTGATAATACGTATACACTACTTACTAGTAATTATTTTCATGTGGAAACGTAGGGTTAACTAATGTTGTCTAACCACCCGATGCCACATGCAACTGCAAGTCTGAAAAACTCAATACACTAACACTTTTTCACTTACCCCATCACATTTTTTGTACTTGCAGCTCAATTTGCAAGAGAATTTTCATGCAAGTAAATTTTTGATACTTGCAGCAAGTAAAATGACAAATCAAGAAACAGTGTTACCGTAGATTTTTTTTTTTTGTATAAATTTACTAGTGCTCAGTAAAAAAATTATGTTTATAGCTGATTTTCTGTGTATGTTAGTGCTGGGATACTATCGATATTTATCGATAGTTCAGATTTCACTATCGATATATCGATATTACTATCGACTGAATGTTTGTTCTTGTGCAGGAAAACTTAAATTATTTTTGTCCGTTGTTTTTATCACTTTATTGAATGTATGAGACGTATGTATGTATATACGCACGTAATTTTAGATGGCAGTTTTTTAAAAATTGATAAGTACCTTTCTGGAGGAACAGAGGTAACATGGACTATAAGATATTCCATTGCAACTTTAAAAAATTTTCTAAGTTCTAAACTCAAAAACGTAATCAATCTAGCGTACTTATCATCTAATGGCATTTGGATTTTAATTTTTTTTACAACATTTCAAAAATATTTGACATTTCAGTCCCTATAGAAACATGTACAAATTTCGACTTAAAGGCCTTTAATTAGCAGTAAAAAGCACTGCTAAGCAATACATACCACTTGCCATTCTTGTTGTTTGTATTCATTGTAATTAAGCTCGAATTAATAATAGCAAGTAAAAATTTGCGGCAAAAAACTGTGTGTGTATAGCTGCTGGCTGCTAGATGTATTCATAGCTGTATTTTAAATAATAAAAATATCGATATTTATATTTTTCCTATCGATATATTCGATATTTTAAGACTATCGATAATATCGATAGTCTATCGATAGTTTCCCAGCACTACTACAGCTAGCTTTAAATATTGACTACTTGGCAACACTTAGTTAACAATTGAGAAATTTAAGTTTTGCTATAAGTTTCTTTGTTGACATGAACTTGCAAGTAGTGTATCCGTATTAACAACGACGAAAAATCGAGGAAACAGCCGATTGGCTGAAAGTACAAAAATTGTGTGAATGTTAGTGAAAAAGTATGAGTGTATTGAGTTTTTCGAACTTGCACTTGCATGTGTAAACGGGGGGTAAGACAACAGTGTCAAGTAAATTGGCAAGTTAGTCGTCAAAGATCACTTTTTTCAAGCAGAAGTAATTTACGTGATTTACCATGAGATAAAGTAACAAATCTTTAAGTTTCTCGAAGCCCAGAAACGTTCTATCATGTCTAAATAAACTCTCATTGGAGCCATCATTTTATTGTCTTTCAAATGTGACCAGAAAGGATATCGGGACCAATAAATGGTCGGCAAGACCCTCTATTTGTCAGTAAGAGGTATGTAACTTAAAAAAAAAAAATTTATAAAAAAAAACTTATAAAATTGTAATCATAACTTTAAACAAAAATTTGCTTTAAAAATTTATTGTTTACCTTATTAAAGTGTAAAGAAATTTTACACCAATTAGTTTGGACAATTGTGGCTTTCTGTGAAATATATTTATTCAAATGCTTTTATTCTCAAATAAATAAAATAAAACATTTTCTGTCTGCTCTTTAACAAAACTGCAATGTTTTATTCAAAGTCTCAAAAAGCGTTATACAGGGTGGCGCAGAATCAGCTTTCTAGTTTGATTTCTTTTTAAGTTTCTTAATTATTATTTTTTCTTCGTTTTTTCAGCATTATGAAAAGAAGACTTTGGGAATTAATTATGAATAACTATACAATCGAACAAAAAAAAGTTACACCCGAAATTTTGGGAAAAATTATTGAAAATATATTAAAATTAGCACGTATGTGCGAAGCAAAAAACGGACATCCCTTACGCCATATAATTTTTCAAAGCCAATTAAAAAAAAATCCAAATAATAATGTTAAAAAAAAGTAATAATAACACTACACTGAAAGAAAAATGCTTCATATATTTAATGAATCATTTTCATAAAAAAGTTTTCCTTGGGTAAATGAAAATTTTCATTGTCTAAATGGAATTTCATAGGTTTGATGAAGTATTTTCGTTAAAATCGCTTCATTAGATTTCGTAATTACGTTAAAAATTTTCATTGGATATATGAAAACTTAAGTTTGTCCAAGTTAAACAAAAAATTTTAATTGGGAACTTAAAAAAACAATATACAAACATAACTATATTCATAAATTAATACAAAATTATAGTTTCCTTAAAAAAATGTTTAATTGTTATTTAAAAAATGTAAGATTTAATAACTTCATACATCTAATGTTACATGTATGCCATTAAATTTATGAAATCAAAAAATTTTTTTATAAAAGCAACATATTTCAATAATTGCCTTCATAAATTTAAATTTTCATTATGACAATAAAAATGTCATTATAGTAATGAAACAAAAACTTTCAATCCACTTTCAATCAACGTTGTTATTGTTATTATGGACAATTTAATCTCATATTTACGGTCTTAATTGAGAAAAAAACATAGTTTTTTTATACAAAAACTACACTGCCCCGGTAGACTAGCTGGTAGTGAGCTAGTCTATCAGCACCGAGGTTAAATGTTCGAATCCCAACAGAGACAGAAAAAAAATAAAAAATAAAATAAAGTAAAATAAAATAAGAAAAAAGAAAAAAAAATAAATAAAAAAAAAAAATAAAAAAAAAAAAATTTTTACTTTATTGAAAGTATTTATCCAATGAATAATATTCATGGATCTAATGTAATGTTTCATTAAGTCCTTTTAATGAAACAGGTTTCATTGATCCAACGAAGCGCTGCATAGGTTCCTTTATAATGCAATTTTTCATGGGATTAATGTCAAAATTCGTTAGTATTGCGAAGAAAATTCTTTCAGTGTACGTGACAATTTTTTGGCCAAATGAATTTGACACCTTATCTTTATGTAAAATTGTCCGCTGAATCCGAATATGAAGTCAGAATTGTCAAAAGTAGAACAGTTTTTGAGATATTCCAAAATAACCGTTATTTGTGTTTTTAAAAAAGTTGCTGTGACTGAAATGCAAATATCCAAAAACTAAAATTTTAGCCTATTTCAATACGAACATTTTGTGCCCAAATTGAACTAACCATAACAAATTAATATGCAAAGCTAAATTTTTAGTAACAATAAATATTAAAAATTGCTTGAAACTATTGAATTTCTATGTGGGTTAACTTACTAAATCTTCTGTAGCTTTGTCATTTTTGTACCAATCTTTGTCTTGTTGGGCTCAAAATTTTCATATTAAAATAATCTAATGTCGCATGCAATAAAACATTAGGATTTTAAATCATTGGCTTAAAAAAAATAACTTGAAAAGAACAAAATTGAACAAAATCATAAAATTTTCAATGAAGCTCAAACTTTTGTCACCTGTAACTCTGTCATTTCTTGACCAATCTTCACAAGCAATCCATGAATATTTTAAAAATTTTATAACCTTTCACTAAAAAAGAAAGAATTACATAATCCGTTTACAATTTTTGAAGATATTTGCATTTTAGTCACATCATCTTTTTTAAAAACACAAATAACGGTTATTTTGGAATATCTCAAAAACTGTCACGACTTTGTTGAAATTTTTTCACGAAGTGTAATTAATATAATCGAATAAATAAAAAAGTTATAAGCCGTTTAAACGATATAGCTCATTCTGCGCCACCCTGTATATACATACATACATATTAAGGTACATATTTTATTTTATAAAATAAAATAAAATAAAATAAAATACAAGTTGAAACCACAGTTAGCTGACCACAATACTTTGGTGGCATGTAAATACATACATATTTTTTACCACTCAAGTATTCATACACTCGTGATTTGTATGCATACAGCTAATATTGTTTTTGTTTTCAATGCAACAGCACCATTACAATATTACGGGCACATGGATATTGTAAATAAATAGATCGAAAGATGAAAAAACTATGTTTAATACCATTTACACTTTCTGTTAGTTTTTATTTAACTCAGAATAAATATAAAAAAAAAACAACGTATGTAGATTTTAACAACTTTTCTAGAGTGCTTCAATAAAAGTTTTATTTGTGGGAGCAAATGACAATTTTGCTGTTTTAAATAAAAATAATAAAATAAACTACTTTACAACTTGCTGCAAGTATAAGGGTGTGTGTTAGGGTGACCCCTAAAAGAATTGCTGTGGCTAACATATGCGAATAATAGTGGTTTCGGGATCCAAACTTTTACGAGCTCGAATGTGAAACAAAAAAACTTTTTATGCTTTCGTACTAAAAATCTAAATTACAAAAAAGGTAGACTTAAGACCATACAAGACGTTGTTAAAAGTTGAGAGGAACAAAAAAAAGACTAGAAAAGAGCCCAGACCAGATTCTGGACTAGAAACTAGACTAAGAACTAAACGAGAGACTGGACTACTAAGTAAACAAGAGGTTGATATAGATAATAACAAGACTAAAGGCTTGACTAAAGGATGTTCTATATAACTGGAAACTAAATTAGAGACTTAATTACATACATATTTAAGCAAGCCTACACTAGAGACTATACTAGATTAGAAAAAAAACCAGATTAGACTACATTCTTAACTAAGTTTTTTTCCTACACGCAGGGATATTGAAATTTGTACTCTCAAATATCGCGAGTACGAGCGCTAACTTAAGAAATAACTAGTACCATTGAATTCAGCGTACTCAAAGTAGCTTTACTGGTAGGGTGCCAAAAAAAAATGTAAAATTGTGTAATTTTTTGGTTTTTTTTGGACAATTCCTCTTTTCCGACAGCAACAAGCTATTAAAAACAACCATGCTATTATAAGGGCTGAGCATATTTTTGTTTTAAGTAACCATTACATAGTCGTAGGTTACCATAATATGTTTGTGGCTTCTTGATGTATGACTAATTTAACCATAATATGGTTAAAGGTGGCAATAATATAATTTAATTAACCATAACATTTGAAATTGTTTGTTAAATATAATTATTAACTAATTATTTTTTGGGGTTGGTTATAATGAAAAATGTTTTTTCTCTGTGTTTAGGTTAGAATTCAGACTAGATATAAAGCTATATACAAATTTTACCACAGAATGCATAAGATACCAAACTTTAGACTTCAGTGGAGACTAGTGCTGGGAAACTATCGATAGACTATCGATATTATCGATAGTCTTAAAATATCGAAAATATCGATAGGAAAAATTTCAATATCGATATTATTATATTATTATTATTAAAAATACAGCTATGAAGTCATGTTACAGCAGCTATACACACCAGTGATGCCAACTTTTTGAGAGCAAAAAGCACTTTAAAATTTAAACAAAGCACTATTTTGAACAAAAAAAAAACGTAAAAAAGCACTAAGCCATTTTTTAAATTTCATTAAACACAAAACAAGTTGCATTCGGCTGTGCCGAATATAATATACCTCCAAATTTTAAAAAAGGCGATGGCGTTGATGGGTGACCATTTTCATTTAAAATTATGTGATGAAAATCAATCGATTTCAAAACGACCGTTTTTAAAAGGTGTGATGAATTTCAACCGATTTTAAAATCTATTTCTGAATCTGGCCTGTTGCAGTTACCGAAAATTTGCAGTGACCGACCATTCTTTATAAAACTTAATGACAGCCCAAATTTTAATAAAAAAAAATATGTTGTCAACGCTAAAAAGTAAACGTTTTGTAAAATTTCCAAATTGCTAGGAAGCCTAGCTCTAACCTCGTAAATAAAGTTTTTGGTAAAACGAATGCAACTTTCTTTTATCACTTTTTTTTATCATTTGAAACCTTAAAATCTTTATAGGCCTTCCCAAAATTGTACCCCAAATAGCAAATCTCATCTTAATCATCCTGAATATAATCAAAGTTTTAAAAAATGGTACAAAAAAAAATAAATATTGTAAAAGCACTGTGAGAAATTGTGAAAAGCACTATAAATACCCGCTTTTCAAAAACGGGTGTTTAACAAAATTTCGGGTATTGCATAAGCAAAAAAGCACCAAAAAATACCCGAAAGGCACCAAAATGGCAACGCTGATACACACACAGTTTTTTTGCCGCAAATTTTTACTTGCTATTATTAATTCGCGCTGAATTACAGCAATGAATACAAACAACAAGAATGGCAAGTGGTATGGATTGCTTAGCAGTGCTTTTTACTGCTTATTAAAGGACTTAAGTCGAAATTTGTACATGTTTGTAAAGGGACTGAAATGTCAAATATTTTTGTAATGTTGTAAAAAAATGCAAATCCAAATGCAATTGCAAGCATAAGACAAAACAATGAACGACAATTAGAGGATAAGTCCGCTAGATTGATTACCTTTTTGGGTTTAGAATTTAGAACATTTTTTAAAGTTGCAATGGAATATCTTATAGTCCCAGTTACTTCGGTTCCTTCAGAAAGGTACTTATCAATTTTTAAAAAACTGCCATCAAAAATAACGTGCGTATATACAGAAGTCTTATACATTCAATAAAGTGATAAAAACAACGAACTGTAGCCTAATAAAAAATAATTAAAGTTTTCCTGCACAAGTACAAACATTCAGTCGATAGTAATATCGATATATCGATAGTGAAATCTAAACTATCGATAAATATCGATAGTTGAAAATATCGATAGTATCCCAGCACTAGTGGAGACTAGAAAAAGCCAAAAAGTTATATTTTTAATACTTATACGCCACTGAGTACGAGTACAGACAGGTGTGACTACCAATAAGTATGACCATAAATAAGTTTGTATAGCGACTGGTATGAGTATGAACAAACAGGCATGCGTACGGATATTCGTATGAGTGAGTATGAGTATAGGCATGTCTCGATGAGTATCGATCGTCATTTTGAAGATTTTCTGAGAAAATACAGTAAAATTAAGATTGACGATTGTTGATTTTACCAGACTAGAGATTAGACAAAGTTTTAGCTAGAATCTATATTATATATTAGAGATGAAACTTAATTCTAGCACTGTGACAAGAAACATTAAAGACACTTACACTTACCAAGATAATACTTTTTAATAATTTTTGCGCAAAAAAATTGTTAAGCTTGTTTTGCAAAATATTAGTGGAACATATTTAATGCATATTTATTGTAAAATTTTTAAGTATTTTTTTTTTAAACAGGACAAACAAGACCCCATATAAAAAATAGGGCTAATTTAAAAAAAAAATGCCATAAGATTTTTTTGTATAAATCCTAATATTCCATTTAGGTCAGAGATATTTTACATTGTTTTGGCTTAAGTAGAGCTACTTTTGTGCAAAATAAAAATATTTGCTACTTTTCAATTTTGCTTTATTAAACATTTTACATGCATTGCACGAACTTTCAGTCTTAAAAGGCCTCCAGTTGAATTTGTTGCAGAAAATATTTGTAGAATATTTTAACCCTCTAAAGTTCCATTTCTGTATACTTTTATGTGAAAGTTTCAAAAATGGTCGAAAATTACTCCTTAAAATGTAAGTTTGAGGGTAAAGGATTTATTCCGTAGACCTTAAATAAATAAATGACATGCCAATTAAAAAAAAAATATATATTGATTATGCCTACATGAATTATTTAGTAAAACACTTGTTGTTTTGTGATTCAGTTCATTTTATTTAATTTATTGTATGCTTAAGTCTAGGTGAAAAAGTATTAAAATAATAGTAAAAGCATGAATAACCGCACTACGTCTTGATTCGTCAAACTCTCTATATAAAATCCCCCTTCAACTGTCATCTGCCATTTATCTTGTCAATCTATCCCAATTCCCATTCGTTCGTTAACCCTGCAATGTCTATACCGTCGTAAAGAACCCAGTCCTACATATATATAAATATATATTCAAAGAAGTGAATCTCCATACAATTCTAGTACATTTCGTATATATTTTTTTTTCTTATTCCAAACGCCTTTTCAAGAAATTCAAAAACTTCAAGGCCCGAAATTTCGGAAGCATGAGCTAAGTTTTCCAACACTTTGGCAGATTTGCTCAATCTATAGTGGGCTGGTTTTTTTTTTTTTTTTTTTGCTGCCCAGTGTTATAAAATATTATCAAGCTAATATAGGTCTGCAAAATTTAACAGTTTTGAAATTCATTCAAAATAAGGCATTCGTAAAGTACTCTAAACACATGTCTGGCTTCAGATCTCTTTTATCACGTTTAAATTTTTTTTGAATGATATTTTTCGCCATAAAAATATATATTTTTTTTCGATGAAGATTTTAAAAATTGGAGTTAATTCAAAATTATAAGAGGTTTATGGGTAAAATATCGGTAGAATTACTGCTGTATGTCTATGACTTTTAAAAAAAATAGAATCTGTTTTTAAATCCAAGAATTTTTAATTGTCCTAAAATAGTTTTTTCAACTTTTTACAATTCCATTTAAAATTGCCTTTAATTGTTTGAAGTCTGCTGATTGTTTTGTCATCTAAAAGAATTTTTGGGATTTAAACAACTTTAAAGCTCTTTAAATCAATTAACTCTTTTTTGAAAATTCAGTTTAAAAAACTATCAACAATAAAGCGTTTGTTTGCATGTTTATTTGTACATGGGCCTGGTTTTTCCTTGTAGACCTCATTGAGGAGTTCAGCAAAAAAGCGCGTAAATGTTAGCCATGTACATATTGTAGTCAAAGGCAACTTTGACAGTGAGTATCCTCAACTGACATCAAGGCTGTTTGTACTGCAATATTTATATTGAGCTGAAATGGAAAAAAACCCGTACGGCCGCTATTATTGCCACCCGTTCAATATATAAAACTGAAAGAAGACATACACGCTCACAGATAGATAAGCATTTATATACTTGGTTCAAAAAAAATGCAATTTTGTGTTCTGGTCCCTATAAAAACACATACACACATTCAGATTACACCATGCCACTCTAGAGTACACACACAGACCCATCAAAATAAAAAACGCAATCAGACATTTAGGCAGACATTAAACTGAATTCGCTTCTCCACTGGCCCAAACGGTTTTTTTCTTTCTTTTTTTGTATTTCTTTTTTTATAAAAGTGATTACATTTTGTAGTGTTCGAGTACAGTGCCATCAGTATTTGCAAAAACGCCTTTTCTCAATTTATAGTCGAATGTACATATGCCACGTACGGACGTGTAAATATTTTGTGCATTTATATGGATGTGAGGGATTTTTCAACATTCCTCTCGTTATTTTCTTTTTTCCTTTAGTTTTCGCAAAGCTTTGTTGACATTTAGAGTTTTACTTTGAAGTTTGTGTTCATTATTATTTGCCTCCCTTTCCTTACAGAATAAATAAAATGGCTTGTAGAGTGATATTTACCGTTTTAAGGCAAATTCGCAAAAAATAAAAAAAAGCACCATGTCATACAACGTAATTACGTGAAGAATAAGCGAGTTTTAACTGTATTTTTGAGTCTAATTTAAGGTTGTTGATTGTATAAATATGCTTACTTGTGGATTGGCTTACAATTAGCGTTAAAACAAACATGAAACGAATGTTATTTTAAATACAAATTCAACCAGAAATAAAAAAGTTTAATAAAACACAACAAAATTGACGCGTTTTATATGAAAGATATAAATTTGTGTTTGGATGTTATCTTTTGAGCCCTTAGAAATATACAATCAGCCACTTGAAAAAAAAACAATAACACAGGTAGATATGGGTAATTCCAAAGTGTTGAACGTGACTGTCGTACGCATCAAAAATGCAATAACATTTTAAACAACAAATGTTTTAACGTTCTCTTAACCCTTAAATTATAGCACTGAGAAAGCACTGTTATCTATGCTAAAGTTTATCGAGGGCGCGATTCTAGGTCAAAGATAATGGCAAAAGAAGTAGCGGTTCGAACGTGAAAAAAACAGAAGTAGTTTTTTTGGTCATGTATAAAAAGGCGTAATTCACCGAAACCTGGCACAATTTTTTAGTCAAACTACTTTCAGAATGTTACGTAGCAATGTAACATTAAAATGTCCCAGTAAAAAATGTGCTCCAAAAGGAGCAGGTTTTGTGTATGAATTCATACCTCAAATCGCTTCTAGCCTGCTGATGGGATGCCTGATTTTTGTATGGAGTGTTCCCGGTTTGGAGGACTACTATCTGCTGACAATAAGCGCTTCTTTTAACATGCAAACAAAGCACTCCTAAAGTGCTTTTATAGGGGCTAATTATATTAACATATTCATTAATGTTTGGCTTTTACTTGTTTAAATGCCTTTTTCCAATCATTTTCGTATACTTTTATTCTTTTCGGCTTGCAACCTTCTTCGTTGTCAGCACTAAAATAGCAGCTTCTTTGTATTATTTTATTCTATATCATTTACTGCTTTGTAAAAGCTCTTTTATTTAAGCGCTCGATTATGCGCATTTTCTCTCAAGTGCTTTAAAAAACCCAAATTTTTTTTACTGGGGTCTTGGTTTGATTCCAAAATCTTCTGTATTTTCTTTTTTTTAAGCCAAAATCTGGGTCGATACGTGACATTTCGAACGTGAAATTTTTTCCGTAATAATTAACTGAATAATGATCAAAATAACATAAAAATTTACCGTTAATCCGAGTAAAATATTTCTCTTTGAACTCTTCCTTTGATTACAGACCATGTAAGAAAATTTTTTTAGAATAATTTTTATCAAATAGCACCTCTTTTAAGGAAGATAAATATTTAAGAAAACATACAATAAAACACTCTCACATATAAGAAATTACGTTTGCACAACTTTGCAGTCTGATTGTTCATCTAAGTGAACAAATTTATGAGTGATTTTATAAAATTAGTAAAATCTAAATATTTCTCTATAACAATATCGTAAAATAATCAGCTTTTAATAACTTTTAAATTTTCGGTCACGGTGGACCTTTTGACGGAAATGCCCATATTTGAAAATTGTTTAAAAGTTTTTCAACCCTTCCAACTGATCCTTATGTTTTTGGCATGCTAATTCCGAATATGAGCCTCAGTTCGTCGCTGTTTGTACTGACTGACCTAACTGAACCTTAAAATACTTCTATTTATTTAACACATTACAAAAGATGTTATACTACATAAATAATAATGCAAAAACCCAATTTCATTCATATTTTGGCTAGGAAATTTAAGCAAAAAACCTTAAAAGTGCTCTCCGGTAAAATTTGTTAAATGTTAGTTAGGTCAGTTAGTAAGAGTTAAAGTCTAGTTTAATTAAAATTAATTCTATCTTGTTTGAAAAGCTACAAAGTTTAGCGGCGAATAGTTGCTAAATGGCTCAGTCCGGATAAAAAATGTCTCAGTTATAGTGGGTCATGGCAAAGATTTTATGATTGTAATTTGGTTTATTGTCATTTCAGAAGATAATTTGTATCACAATTACGGTCAATTTCAATATGAATATGAATAAAAAATAAAAAATCACACAAAAATTCTGTACTGATTATACAGTAGGGTGGTTCATAAAACAAAGCATTGGATTTTGTTATGGGCCAACCGGAATATAAATTAAGCATTGTGAAAAAATTATGCATGCTTTTTTTAAGTTTTTCTATTAAGCTTTAGGGGTCGCTACTGTAACCCGAACTGTGGTGTTAACAAAAATTGCTGCCTTTATAACGTTTTCTTAAATTCTTTGGGTTTTTTAGTGTGTATTTTAATAGTGCACGCAAAGAAAAACATAGTTGTGGTAAACATATTCTAAGAGCAACATATTATGATAAGAATTATGATTGTAGTCACCATATTAATATTATTATTGAATCATATTATGACTTAATATACTCGTAATATGTCATCATAATATTTTTCCCTTAATCATATTATTATTCCGTTAATAATACTAAGCTAAGAAGTAATCAAATTATTGTCATGTTAATCATAATAAGCTAAGAAATTAATCATATTATTGTCATGTTAATCATAATAAGCTAAGAAGTAATCATATTATCATCATGTTAATCATAATAAATTTAGAAGCAATCATATTATGATACAGCACCTTTCATAGCCGTCATAAAAATACAAAATAAATTAAAATATTTTGCATCGATTTTTTATTTTGTGACTTTTTACAATTTTTCTTAATGTTAATCGAATAGCGGAGTTCAATATAAGGCTTGCAAAAGAGCAAATGAAAAATCTGTGGTTTTCATGGGCAACCGCGTATGTCCATTTTTTCGATTTAAAGATGTTGATGAAATATCGTAGCACTTTTATAAAATATAACGAAATCTCTGTGTGTTTTGTTGTTGGATTTTACAAAAAAACTATGATATTATGCATTTGCACTATTACATCACTAATACTTGAATGAACTCCGCTAATATTTTATTTTTTTAATTTCTTTAGACTTATTTTTTTATGGAATTTTATCTTTTAATTGTTTAACCGCTCACAAATAAAAAAAACGACACAACTACTTCAAAATTATTTTACAAATGGCGCTAACATAATATGATTAGAGTAAACATAGTTTGATTGCATCTTTAACATAATATGATAAATGTATAGAAAGTTATCATTTTATAGCTATTTAATATCATGATATGGTTGTGAGAAATATAATATGTTTAGAAAGTTATCATAATTAAGTTGTTAGAAAAATAATTATTTTTCGGTCAACAATACTCAAATTCATAATTGCGATAAACATTGATATGTTTACAGTAACTATAATATTGTTGATATTAAATAAAAATAACAATTATTTGTGTACGACAACAATATATTGTTACATTAAACATAGTTTTGTTGCCGTAACCATGCCCAACCATATTTTTTCTCTGCGTGTGGAACTACAGCGTACTTTTTTATATTCAAAAAGATTTATTTCAAAAATAATTGGGTTAATTCATACATACATAAAAATTTTAAAATAGCCCTGCCGTCAAATGAGTAGCTAACTACAAAAAAAGCCAATTTTAAGTTTGTTTGTATAGACTTACTTAAAGCCATCTACTAAGCAATGGAAAATTTACATGAACCGAAGTGTATACAAACACTATGTATCTTAAATAGAGAGAGCCAAGTCGATTGGCAAACAAACGGCTCCAAGACCCACAAAATATTTAATTATTAAGGGCCATTATTACAATATACGGGGTAGAAATTGGTAATTGGTAATGGCCAGGTTTTAGTATAATTAAAAAATTAAATAAAATAACTAAATACAATTTTAATAAAATAGTTTATTTAAAAAAACCAACTTAAAGCTAACTTAACGTAGTAAGTTTATAGCTAGCTACAAAAAGTTAACTTTAAAGGTAACTGAAAGTAAATGCAGAGTCGGACAATTGACTACTTCCTAGGACATCGCAATGTTAAAATAGTAAGTTAATTTCATATAAAAGCAATGCAAGTGTCAACCACCACTACTTGAGAAATAGTTAGCTTTCAGTTTATTTAAAGTTATCTTATGTTAATAAACATAAGATATTTTTTTACCTTTAAAGAATTTTCAAGTTTTACGTATTTTCTTAAATATAATTATTGGAGTAAAGTTGATTTATTAGAATTTGGATATTTTTGTCTATAATCTTTCACCAGCGACAATAAATAATGCTTCTGCTGTTCATTGTTGGTATGTAGCTTATTATGTTCCTCCATCAGTGCAATCTTCAACACGTTCTTTATGAAATTGGATAAAATGCTGGTTATGCTAAAAAATCTAGGAGTATTTTTACAAACGAAGTCTTATAATTGCTAGCAACATAATTATTAGAGTGGCATCTAATTTTATTTGTTTTAAGGGGTTGTCATTCAAAATCTAAAGCGGCCACCACTTTTTTTTTGGTATCAAGGGAATTTTGGTCGTTCAATAAGGCGAATGCAATAAGCTGATCTGATAAGATGACCAAGGATTTTTTAATTGATGCAGTGTAAAGCCCTCCAAGTGCTCTAAAAGACATTCCAGATTCGCGAATACCTCCTAAGAATATGAAAGATAGCTGCAGTAGTTCTTTGTTGTCAACTCGAGGCTGAAACTGTTTTAACTGGTTTTGGATGAAGAAAATAGTCTCATCAGTAATATTTTTCACAATTGTTTTTCCAATTAATTTTGTTATAGGCTAATATGAATCTTTTGAATACCAATGCTACAGACCTAGTTAAAGTGCCAAGTGCCAACATAGAATAAGTATTATTTCCAAGATGTGATCACGACACACCAGCCAAAGCATATCTTTATCTATCTTTTGTTCTTACAAAATACATGCACCTTTTCTTCTTCCAGTATTGGTGGCAGTTGTGGCAAAGCTTATGCATGTGACTTTTTCAATAATATTCCATTCTACCAATGTACCAAAACTTCCGATGCAACGGTAACTTTAGTTCCAGTAGATAATTTTGGCACAACAAGAAGTTTATCAACCAACATAACAGACATTTTTTTGAAAGATCGGCAAGTAGTCAAATAGAAACTTTGAGTAGGAAAGTTGTCACATTTTTTTAAATAGTAATTGTTTTACATACATACCCAGTAAAAATGTGCTTCAAAAGGAGCAGGTTTTTTGTATGAATTCATACCTCAAATCGCTTCTAACCTGCTGATGGGATGCCTGATTTTTGTTCCCGGTTTGGAGGACTATTTTCTGCTGACAAAAAGCGCTTCTTTTACCATGCAAACAAAGCGCTCCTAAAGTGCTTTTTTAAGGGCTAACTACACGCAGAGAAAAAATATGGTTGGGCATGGTTACGGCAACAACACTATATTTAATGTAACAATATATTGTTGTCGTACACAAATAATTGTTATTTTTATTTAATATCAACAATATTATAGTTACTGTAAACATATCAATGTTTATCGCAATTATGAATTTGAGTATTGTTGACCGAAAAATAATTATTTTTCTAACAACTTAATTATGATAACTTTCTAATTTCTCACAACCATATCATGATATTTAATAGCAATAACCTGATAACTTTCTATACATTTATAATATTATGTTAAAGATGCAATCAAACTATTTTTACTCTAATCATATTATGTTAGCGCCATTTGTTAAATAATTTTAAAGCAGTTGTGTCGTTTTTTTTTTATTTGTGAGCGGTTAAACAATTAAAAGATAAAATACCATAAAAAAAATAATTTTAAAGAGATTAAAATATTAGCGGAGTTCATTCGGTATTAGTGATGTAATAGTGCAAATGCAAAATATCATAGTTTTTTTGTAAAATCGAACAACAAAACACACAAAGATTTCGTTATATTTTATAAAAGTGCAACGACATTTCTGTGGTTTTCATGGGCAACCGCGTATGTCTTAAAACAAAATTTTCAGGAAAGCCGAAAAACCATTCTAGATCAAACTATGGGCTAGGTATTGCACTTTTCAAACTTTGTCATTACCTTAAAAAAAATCCAAATTTATCCATCTTTTTTCAAAAAAATGTAAAGAACTTTCAAAATTAGGCAATATGGCATCAACATCTTAAAATCGAAAAAATGAAAAAACACACGCGGTTGCCCATAAAAACCACAGATTTTTCATTTGCTTTTTTGCTAGCCTTATATTGAACTCCGCTATTCGATTAACATTAAGAAAAAAAGAAAAATAAAAAATCGATGCAAAAATATTTTAATTTATTTTGTATTTTTATAACAGCTATGAAAGGTGCTGTATCATAATATGATTGCTTCTAAATTTATTATGATTAACATGATGATAATATGATTACTTCTTAGCTTATTATGATTAACATGACAAAATATGATTAATTTCTTAGCTTATTATGATTAACATGACAATAATTTGATTACTTCTTAACTTAGTATGATTAACAGAATAATAATATGATTAAGGGAAAAATATTATGGTGTAATAGTACGAGTATATTAAGTCATAATATGATTCAATAATAATCTTAATATGGTGACTACAATCATAATTCTTATCATAATATGTTGCTCTTAGAATATGTTTACCACAACCATGTATTTTCTTTGCGTGTATATTAACATATTCATTAATGTTTTGGTTTAACTTGTTTTTATGCCTTTTTTCAATAATTTTCGTAAACCATAATATATTTTTATTTTTTCCGCTTTAAAACTTTCTTCGTTGTCAGCACTAAAATAGCAGCTTTTTTATATGTTTTATTCTTTATCATTTTCTGCTTTATAAGAGCTCTCTAATTGAAGCGCTTCATTATGCGCTTTTTCTCTATATTGCTTCAAAAAACCCAAATTTTTCTTAGTGGGTATGTATATCAATATAGAACACAAACATCCACTCTGTCATATAATGTGTCCCAGGCAAAAATTACGACTCTTCTAAATATTATGTACCGCCACAACCCTGTAAATACAAAATTGTGACTCTACCAAAAATATGGTACCATCACAACACTGTAGATACAAAATTACAACCTTAGTTTTTTAATACAGATTTTAAATAAGATTCAACACCGGTACAACACCCTAAATACAAATATACGACTTTAGTTTTTTAAAGTCGTATTTACCATAAAACTATACCGCTACAACACTGTAAATATATACAAGAATTAAATAAATCTTTATTTCCTAATACAGTGTTTTATAATAATTCTGTACCGCTACAACGCTGTATATACAAAAATTCAGTCTTATTAATTTAATAGTGTCGTATTAAAATGAAAACACAAAAACTATTTTAGGTTAGAAAATATACAAATTTTTGCTTGTTTATTTAGCGAATTTATGTTTGTAACAATATTGAAAATAACAGTCGGAAGACGGTTGTGACTACGTTGTAAATTCGTGAATCCATCATTGTAAATTTAAATTTACAGTACTGTGACAACACTAAAAAGAAGAGTCGGAAGACGCACATTTGGTGTTATCATTTTAATATTGTGACAGCATTGTAAATTTGGTAAACAGTACGTTGTATTGATGTTGATAGTACCACCTGCACCGTCGGCACAGCGTCGTGGTGATTGTCTTTTTTTGCCTGGGGTGTTACGTTTATATGTATTTGTTTTTTTTTTAGAAAAATAAACAAAAAATATAGTCCCGGTTCCGAAGTCTAAAAGAACGCGTTTGTGCTTGATGTAAAAGAAACTTTTGTAAAGAAAACTCATTTTGATTCTTTAACAGGTTGAAACATTTCAGAAAAAATATAAATAATAAAAGTTTTAGTTTCAGGGGGCGGCCACTTATTTCACTCGGAATTGTCCATGATAGATTAAAAGTATTTGTAGCAAATTTAAACACAATATCATAATTTTTTTTTTTTTTAAATTAAACTTAACTAATAAAATTTAAATGACAATCGGAAGGACGATCGGACAAAAATCGCTTTGTCATCTCAAAAATGAGTCCGAAACAATGCTCTCCCTTTTAAAAAAAAATCATTATTTAATAATAAGGTGCATAAATTTAATTTTTTAATACACACCCAACTGAAAAAATATAAAGGCAGAAGTTTTTTCAAAAACATCAGAGTTTAAGGGGCGGGTCCGACTCCTAAATCTTAGTAAAAAAAATAATGTGTTATTTTTTCACTGTACATTGCATTGCATTGTTAGTGTTTAAAGCTCGAAATGTCAACATTCTTAGCAAAACTTTAACAAATTAAAACAAAATCAGATACCGTTCCGACACTAACTGTAGTTAATTCGCTTGCCCTTATGGTGGAACAACCCTTCCGAACAATATTTTTTCCGGAGTATAATTTTTTATACTGAGAGTGTTATGCAAAACGATGCACCCATTTCGGAAAATTTGTCCGGAAAAACAAAGCTTCCATATGGTTTATAGATGTAAACAGTTATAAAATTCGTCTGTACATTAATTATACATAATAATAGGGTGGGTCAAATTTTTTCGCGTCAACAGCACATCGCGATTCTTGTTCTATAAGTCATTCCAAGGTCAATAATTAATTTCGAGCCTCAGATTTTTCAAAATAGTTAGTTTCCAAAATATTAAAGAATAGGGCAAACAAATTGTATTTGATCTAACCAGACCTGTATCATGCGTTTTTTAGGGTCGAGAAATCAATAAATTTTTATTTTTGATTGCTTCAAGAGAGCGTTTTCATACACTTTTTAGAATTTATCGTATGTTTTGTGGAAAATTGACGAATATTTCTCAAAATTCAATCTCGAATTTTAAACGAAAATAAAATTTTTAAGCGTTCTAATAGTATGTGCATACGAACATCCCCGGATTGCATTGGAAATTTATTGCGTTTACAATTTTTAATATGTACTGCAAAAACCCTTTCCTGTTTTTGCAGGAAAGGAAAATATTATGAGTTCGTTCCAAAATAATTTTGAATTTAGAGGAATTCATCTCTTCTACTTAGTAGAACTTTTGCAAAAGTGGTTTCCTTTTTCTTTTAAAAACTTGTCAGTATTATCAGAAAATGCACGCTTATATGCTGCCGCTGATATTAAATCTAGAATGTGGCATAAGCAATCGTCCAATAAAAAAGTGCAAAAATCTATTCACAGTAGCGGAATTCAGTGTTTGGAGCGAATGCAAAATATCATAGCTGGGGGCAAATTACGGCATTCGATATCGACCGAAATTTCCATTTAAACTGTATTGTAATTTTGATCGATATCGAATGCCGTAATTTGCCCCCTGTTTCGTTCATAACAAAAACAAAAAAAGTGCGATATTTGAACTAGCCTATTGTACAGTCATGATTGTACGATTGTACAGTTAAATCATGACGATGGTAGTAAACACTACATAGCTAATAAGAATTTTTGTGTGATTTTTTATTTTTTATTACAAATTTAACTGTCCCTGATGATGATTTTCAAGGAATATCGAAATATTGGAGTTATTTAAATAAATAAAAAAAAACCCATTTATTAAAAAAATAATAATAAAATATTACTCATACGCAAAGATACATTTATACACGGATAAATGTATCTTAAAATGTTCTTCTATTTAGTTGCCAATCTCAAATATTCAACACTGCTCACTCTTAAAATTAATTAAACTTTAATATTAACACATTATATTTATGCATTAACAAAACCTTATAAATTCCCGAAAACTCCACAACATCATTTACGTAGATATTTAAGAACATGTACAATGAAATATTTTATTTCTAAAAATTTTTCATCATAAGTTATGGAATTCTAATTAAAATGGACTCTAAAGAACTTGTTGAAAAAAGCAATGTTAAAAATTTTATTTCAAGAAAAAATCTTAATTACTTGCACTATGAAAAATGTGAAAAAAAAACAGAAAATATATTGCAACATATTTTCTAATAATGAAAAATTTCTACTTAATTCCTTATTACAACTTTTTCTGCTTTTGTACTTTTTATGTTACTCCTTTACTTTTTTCATTATTAGAAAAAGGCACAGACAAAGACTAGGTGTACTCCTTCGCATAATGCAATTTCCGTTTTTAGCAATTATACACCATACACTTCTACACTTTTACACTTTGCACATTTTTCATTTTCTATTTTTTGAACCGAAACACAATCGTAGTGGCCAGAACAGTGGAAACTAGTTAAACAGTGTGAATTCTTACAGCTTCTTTTTATAGTTTGCGTTTAATTTTTTTAAGAAAAGAAATGAGTTACAAAAACTATTTACTGTTAGGTTTTCTATTATATTCTTTTATTTTATTGCATTTGCCGGAAAGAAAAAATCGTTTTTAAAACTTGTTCCTGTTGTTTTTGCAAATACTTAACCTTTGGGCGTTCTAGGTGTAGTTGCACGCAAAACTTAGGTGGTGGCTACTTGAAATCATCTACACACATACAAGCTTACTATATACCGCATGCAATAAATATAAATGTTTTTGATGTTATTCTAAAATTTTAAGCCAACTACAATCCTCTTTTATATTGAGGGCCATAAGAATAATATTTTTGTTGTCCACAGAATTGATTCTGTTTGGATGGACATCGCTCCTTGTAAATTAAAACTAACATTATCTAAAGTTTAAACAATCTTGGTGAAATTAACAAAAAAAAATAATCTTCCATAAAACAATTTTACTTTACATGCAAAATTAAAGATCATTATAAAAGATATCGTTCTGTATCTCTACAACTAAATAAGGTGAAATATACTATAAATTGTTCCTTAGCTTAAAAACCTGAGTTTACATTTAATACAATAGTTTAACTCCGTTCACTTTGCTAACCCCATTAAAATAAAACTAGTAAAATTTTTTTAAACAGCACCCGATTGTGAGAGTAACCAGCACACGCAAGTAGCAAATTGAGTGCATAAACCGCCAAGGTTATATACGAAAGGATGATTCCTCCTCAGGCCGATCTCTCCCATAAGTTGTTAAAAATCAGACTTTCTAACTTACCGCGACCACAACCACTACGAAAGCGAAACTCCTGCAAAGACAATCTTTCGAAAGACAGAAAGCATTTCCCGCAAGATTCATCCTTTTTGAGGCCTCAACCAATAGTAAGTATATACCAGATATTGACTGGTACCAGATATTGACTGGTATCAGGTTTTGACTGCACTTGATTTCCACGGCGGATGTAGCACCGGAAGGTGAAATATCCTAAGGATCCTAAGGGATCCTACAAACCCCCGAGGAAAGTTGATCGTACAAAGTGGTGTACTCGGTTTTTTACGACAAACCTATTTCTGAAAGTGGGCTCTATATGGAATAGTGTCAAGTCATGCTTATAGAGCTTATATACAACCTAATGAAACACCTGCAGAGTTGTATAAATAACTCTTCTGGATTAAGGGATCAATGATTTTCAAGACTGACCAGGACGTCTTCTGAGGTACTTAGTTTATTTAAACTAGATGTTTTGTTTTCTTAAGGCCGGGTTTTTGAAAAAATTCGGATTTTTCCAGGGAAATGTGATTTTTTTTTTTTTATTTCATCAAAGACCAATCTTTTAAGCAAATCTTAGGTGTTCAGTCAAAATTTTGTATACAAACTTGGTAATTGCGGCACAATTCTCTTTTCAGATTACCTAAACCTAGATTAACTGAGATCTCAAACACCCAGCCTAAGTCGAATATACTTATACTTGTGAAGACAACTCGCAAATGACTTAAAACTGGTAAAATGCCAATAGAATCAGGTTATTTCCCAGCCAGTTTCTGATATAATAAAAAATTGTGATGCAGGAATACATCGTAATATAATTTTTTTAAGGATTTTTTTTTAAACTTTCAGTTGGTGTAGCTAGAGACATTATTTTTCCACTCTCATGGTCAAAACTTGGTTTAAGGCATCCGTCAATGACAGAACGCCACCTTACTTACTTAACTTGTTCTCTTTTTTTATAAAGACATACAAATTCAAGAGGGCGAAGTCAAAACTTGGTTCGCAAGAAGACCAAAAAGAAGATTTTTTGATTTTTTTTATTTGATTAAAATAGAATTTATGTATTTCAAAAAATAATGAAATACTATTTATTTAACTCGAAACCAATTATTGTAAACAAATTGGGTGCTGAGGATGTCCTGCCTAATTTCCACTATAGCTTAGTGTTTTCCAAATATCGGTAACAATTTTAGAAGAATTTCCATCGTAGGCCAAAAGTTGCGATGATTTACTTATAATTGCATTATTAATTGCGATTTTCGCATCTCGTACAACTTTTTTTTCAATGTGGTGAAGCAGGGTTCACACCAATGCTCGTACTAAATGGTCGGGACATTTCGCCAGAGAATTTTATATGATTTTCACTGTTATTGAGGGTCATTCTGGCCAGCCGTATTTATTTATTGGGAATATTAAATTCTTCGAGTACTTAAAAGATTTTAGCTCTGCTAAATAAATCAGTAGCTTGTTTAAAATCAATGAAGAGATGGCGTAAGGTTATTCTCTGAATTTTTTCCATTATCTACCGTAGGTTCAATATTTGATATGTAGTGGATTTTCCTTTAACAAAATCAGCTAGATTTGACTATGTTGTTTATTTAAGAATTAACGCAATGATTTTGCACTGTTCTCTGTTATTTTCGCAATAAAGACGGTTTGCTTTTTTGTGTATCGCGTTAAAAACGTCAACATGCCTTTTTTAGATAAGATTTTACAAAATCCCGATTTTAAGTTTCTTCCATAACTTTATCATACGTTGGTTTAATTGTGCTGCGATTTTCGTTTATCTCAGTTGAAATTCTGATATCATCTTCATTGGATTATTCTGTTGTGCCGCTTGATAAGCGGTTAAAGTATCGCACCAACGTTTTTAGTACCTGCACGCGAATAAAAAACATGATTTTGGTAAACATATTCTAAGAGCAACATATTATGATAAGATTCATGCTTGAAATCCACCATATTACGATAATTATTAGAATTATAAAATATCATATTATGAGTGATAATTTATGACCTAATATTTTCGTAATATTACATCATAATATTTTCTACTTAATCATAATTTGTTTTTATTACATGCGATTATAATTAAATGTAATCATTCTCGTATCATAATAAATTGAGAAGTAATCAAATTATGATACAAAGTGATTATGTTATGGCTGAAAGCAATTATAACATATTTGAAAGAATCATATTATGATTCAAAATATGATTACTGTAATCATATTATAAACGATATTATTTAGAAATTATTTTATAGAATTTTCAAATTTTTTTTCTTTTAAAATAATAGCGGAGTTCAGTATTAGTCTTGCAAAATGTCGTAAATCTTTTGTTAAGCCCAAAACTTTCACAATGAAAGAAAAAAAATTTAAATTTGTTTAGCAATGCTATTTTATTAAACGATTTCTTTAAATGAACAATTTGTTAACTTTTTGTCAATTTCTTTAAAATGATATAACGGTATTGACGCAAAATTATTTAACACATGGCGCTTACAACATATTATTTGAGTAAAGATATTTTGTTTGCATCTTAAGCATACTATGACTGCACGTATGGAAAGTTACCATGTTATGGCTATTTAATATCATGAAATGGTTATAATTAATATAATATTTTTTCAAAGTTATCATTACTTAGTTGTTAGAAAAATGAATATTTTTCAGTGAACCATACTCAAATTAATAATTGCGATAAGCATTGATATGTTTACAGTAACTATTATATTGCTTATATTTAATAAAACATAGTGTAGTTACCGTATCATATGCCGAACCATATTTGTTCTCTGCGTGTGTTCCTTTAAATGTTGAACTTATCCTACTCAATTTCGTTTTCTAATTTCTTTAATTTGCGAGTATTATTCTCTCGCGTGATTAAGTTCATGTAAGCATGCATAAGTGTTTAGCTTATTGTTAAAAAATTAGCTCTTTTTCTCACAAAGAAGTTTCTTACACTGTTTCCTTTTTTGCACTATATTCTTCTATAACTTCCAAATAAGACCTGCTATAAAAAATTATTACCACTCTCACAAATATATTAGCACGTAATTTCTTTATAAATTTATATAATATTGAATTTTATTAAATCCTAAAAGGCCAATTTTCAAAATATTTTATTAATAAGTATTGTGGTTATTTTGTTGAACTATTTATGGTTTTTAATCCAAATTTTTAATATTTTTAATTAGGCTTAAGTTCATGAAATTTAATTTTTCATTAAATTATTTTTATGAAGAAAGGAATTTTACAACATGAAAATTAATCAATAAAAATTTTGTATTATATTTTATTAATATTTAATTTCAATGCAGAAATTTGTAATTTTTTTGTCTTAAACTGTGCAAGGTACAATAGGTCGTCACTCTCTTGACATTCCTTTCTAACTTGTTTTCGAATAAATTATTTCAAAATCAAATTGTTAAAAAAAACAACTAACTACATATCACAAAAACTATACATTAAAATAAAATAATAAATCAATCTAGCTAATGATGACCCAAACCTCGTGCATATCTGTACTCCATATCAAACTGTATGTTCTTATACTAGATCCCAGAAAGTACAATACGAATTTGTTTCAGTAACAAGTATAAAGTGATGGAGCTATTTGTGGATTTTGTAACACGCATAGGTCAGCAGTTTTCTTAATAGTTTTCCGCAATCTTTGTTTTTTTTTTTTTTTTTTTGTGTTAGCTATTTTTACATAAGTTTTCTTTTTTGCTTCTTTTTTTGTTGTTGTACTTTTTTTGGTAAAGAACATTATACTTTTTTCCGTTTCTTAAACTATGTGTCTAACTACGACATACATACATACATACTCGTTTACCAAGTTTATCCTAACGAACAAAGAAAAAAAACAAAACTAATGCAATTTTAGTTAGAAACACTATGAAGGCGTTTACTTATGGTGTTGTACAATATGAAGGGTATAAAGATAAGCTTGCATTTGTAAGTTACTCTCCTTTATTTGTTGTCAGTATTGCTGTTGTTGCAGAAACTTTTTTAACTCAAACACATACGCGAACCCACATTCAAGTGTTGCACTGCATGAGTACACAGAAAAAAATAAAAATTTATTTCAATTTAAAAATTTGTGATATTAATTAAAAAATTAATTAAATTTGCACCAGTAAACAAGTTAATAGTATCAATTAAAACAGTTAATATTATTAATTAAACGTTTAATTTACTTGATTAAACATTTAATTCACTTGATTAAATTTTTAATTAAAACTGATTTTATTTTTGATTAATGCTTTAATTGGTGAAAAATTTTGGAGAATTTTTTCTGTGTACGTAGCACTTAGAAACATGTTGTTGGTAGGTTGCTTTTTTATACAAATTTTAAATGAATTTTCAACATCCTGTTGGAGGAAAAACTAAGAAAAAAAAATATTGTAAAATAATTCTAATGCTGTTGATGGGCAAAAAAGATTGAGGAAAGAAGCCAGCAAAAAACTTTAAGACATAGAGAAGAGTTACTTTGCTAGAAGTGCTTTTGGTATAAGGCAAAGAAGAAAGTACTAGATTGCCTTTATACTTTGCATTTTAGATTTTTGATTGACATCAGATTTAAGTTAATGTAACCACTTTTGACATGACACACCCTACTTTACTTTAGACACAAGAATAAAAAGCCAAACACACACTTATGGACGTACACATCCTTACACACTTTTAAAGAACTAGAAGGCTCTTTAAACATTCCAGCCACATTGTTACAGTCAAGATGACATGACTATAAAAGGCGAATAATATATGGAGTTGGCTAGATACTCTTTGGTTAATATAACAGGGGTTGAGGTTTTGGCACTCTTTTACCTCAACATACACATCTACATAAAGTAGTAAATACAATTTGCAGACAATTTTCACTTTTCTTAAGCAAAAATCTAACGGAAATTCTGAACAATGGCAAATTGTTAACATTTTTGTTCATACCCTACACTTTAGTTAAGTAATCGTATAGAGTTAAATGAGTTTGTACTAACAACTGTTGTCAAACTGATTGACTTCTATGCACACAAGACAGGATTCTGTGAAGTGAATAAAGGCTAATGGTGAGAGGTCATTATTGCAGATTGCTAATTCTCGTAAGGAATATAAGAAAAATTTCATTAAAAGTAGACAATGGCTAGTGTATTATGTAGATTGCTTAAAGGAGTTGTTTCGTTACAATATCTGAAAATTAAAATTGTTAGAATTTGCATACCCTACATAGTGAAAAAGATAAATTCTTAAAGGACTAATGGCCTGTTCGTCGATAGCGAATGAAGACTTCGTTCGCTTAACTTACATGCAAAACAAAAACAATATTTTAAAATTTGTTTTTGTTTTAAATGAAATTTAAGCGAACGAAGTCTTCATTCGCTATCGACGAACAGGCCTTAAATCTGCGAGAACTTTTGTTGAATTTTCTGAGGTATATTCTTCTGAATCTACTTCTTTTTGTTAACTATAATGTATTAAAATAAATCTGCAAAATATCCGTAAAATGTGCAGGAGGCGGGTTCGTTCAAAGTATTTTGTGATGACTTTTTTATAAATTTTACAAATTATCTCGGTTATATCATGGCTTATATTTGAGGAGGTCCAAAACAAAACGCAGCAATCTCACTATAAAAATTGTTTGGAAATTTGAAAAAATGAAGACAGTACGATATACATACATACATATATGTGACCTTCTTCTAGAAAAGGGACCTAGCGTGTCAAAAAACGGTGTAGAATAAGATGAAATGAGTTAGATTTCTGATAAAAATTTATTTACCCCATAAAAACGTACAAAACGAACTTGGGAAAATCGATAAAATTAAGAAAAACATTAAAATTATGAAACTAAAAAAAACTTAAACATTTTCTCGGAGAAGGTCACTTTTTTTTAAGTAAGTTTTTAAGCTACTTAGAAAAAAAGTTTGGATTTGTTGCTTTTTGAATCATACTAACTAACTAACTAGTAACTCGGTCTAGAATTGTGAATTTTTCATTTCAAAAATGTTATAATTTTACCTTTTTTTTGGAATTTCATAAGTAATGCTATTTTTTATTAGTGATGGCTTACACACATCAAGTGTTCCTGTTCAGCTTTCTAAACATAAATTTTGACATTTGGTAAGTGACGGTTCACACACGTCAAGTTTAACTCTTAAAGTATTTAGGAGAGAAGAGAAAAGAGAATGCCATTTCTTTTCCCTTCTCTCCTAAAAACTCATTACTTGACGAGTCAATCTTGTTGTGTGAACCGTCACTTAATTTTAAAACAATTTTAATAGTATTCAGAAAAAAAAAAACTTTGGGCATTTGTCATATACTTATCCAGTTCTGTTTTTCTCTTGGATTTACAATGGTACATATTGAGTACAAAATGTATTGTATTGACTAGAATTTAGAACTAGGAGAAATTAAGTTATAGAATTGACTGCAGAAGGCACTCAACAAATATTATGGAGAATATTAGTCAGAAGTGTTTTTTTATACCCGTCACCTCAGGTGGAAAGGGTTTATATATGTTTGTCATTCCGTTTAAAGTTTTTGCAATATTGATGTTAGGCCCTATAAGATATATATGTTGGTAACGATGTCCGTAAGTCCATTGAAATTACTTTTCCGAAGACTCCAAATAGGATAGGGACTAGGTTGTTATATATTTATATCACATATAGTCCGGCATTGTTTCTATTGAAATTCCGCTGGATCGGCCTACTAATGGCTGAGATATGAGCAAAAAACTATGGTACGTCATAATGTCCATGGAAATAATGTCATGTAGTGTGTTATAATTAATAAATTGTTGTTTCCATTATTGTCAAGCTCTAAGATGAAAGACTCAAAATTTCGAATTTTGTCAAATCCCGAATTTCAGAATTCAAAATCCTGAAGCTTATAATCCTGAATTTTAAAATTCTAAATTTTTAAATCCCGATTTAAAAAGCTTAATTTAACGAAGCCAGCATTTGTTATAACATAGAAAACCAATTCCTTATACAAGGAATTTTTCCTCTGTGGCATAGAAATATCCTGCTTCGCTAACTAAAGCTTCTAAATTCGGTTGGACATTTACATTAGTAAACAGATGATGCGAAAGAAAGCAATTTTAGCTTTAGACTGAATGCACGTGTCCTAAAATGCGTAATAAGCCTTGTTGAACCGAGAAATATATTACTGATGCAAAATTTGCTCCAGCTATATTAAAAAATTGAGTATCAAATCAACAAAAGGATTATTTATCTTTGCTTAAAATACTCCAAAGAAAAGTATTTAAAAAGGTAAAAAATTGTAACGTTTTTTCTTTTTGTTAAAAAAAAGAACATTGCAACACCTTGATAGAGAAATACCAACAACCAACAAGTTTCACAATGTCCACGGACTTATGAAACACACTTTTAAAAGTGACATTATTATATCTGCGGACATTATGACCTTTTTAGTTTTATAATTTATAATTATTTTTTTTAATTTTATAAATTCGTAAGTCCAGACGGATTTTAGTATTGCTATTTATAAATTAGCTTGTTATTTTAACTTAATTCGGACATCGAACCTAGGGCCAATTTTGTTAAAAACTTCTTTAAGAAATTGAAAATCTTGTGAACATACCTCACACTTGACCAATATTTTTTTTTTTATACCCTCCACCACAATTAGTTGTGAAGAGGGTATATTAAGTTTGTCATTCCGTGTGAAACTTTTTTATTATTCATCTCAGACCCTATAAAGTATATATATTCTGGGTCCTTGAGTAATTTTAAGTCGATTTAGCCATGTCCGTCTGTCTGTCCGTCTGTTGAAAACACGCTCACTTTCGAAAAACTTAAAAGAAATAAACAAACTTGGTGTCAAATGGCTTGTAGTTATCCTAAGCAGTTTCGGATTGAAATCAAGCAAAATCGGTTCAATAGGATCTGAGCTATGAATCAAAATGTGGAACCACCACCTAAAAAAAATTGATAATTTTGTTACAAAAACTAACATAAATGGTGGAAAAATGCACAGAATGATATAAGATTTCGCAACAGTTCGTTTTATTTAACTGGAAATCACGCTGTAAAATATCTTGAAGATCCGTCCATGATTTACCCTAGGCCCCATATAAGCCCTACTCCCGGAAAACAGTATAGTAAGCCTAAAACCCTAACTAACAATGCTATCATAACATATTTTGGCACGTCACAGTTAAATAGGACTAGAAATGAAACTGTTAAGTTTCGTGAAGATCGGTTCATAATTTACCATAGGCCCCATATAAAACCTACTTCCAGAAAACAGTTTAGTACGCCTAAATCCGTAAAAAATAATGCTGTCATAACAAAATTTGGTACATCAAAATTTTTTGGAACTAAAAATAAGACTGTGAAATTTCGTGAAGATCGGTCCATAATTTACCATAGGCCCCGTATAAACCTTACTCCCGGAAAACAGCTTAGTACGCCTAAAAACGTAAAAAAGAATGCTATCATAACAAAATTTTGTTTCATCACAGTTTTATTGAACGAGAAATAAGACTTTAAAATTTTGTGAAGAACGGTCCATCATTTACCATAGGCCCCATATAAACCTTACTCCCGGAAAACAGCTTAGTAAACCTAAATACGTAAAAAATAATGCTATCATAACAAAATTTGATACATCACAGTTTTATAGAACTAGAAATGACACTGTGAAATTTGGTGAAGATCGGTGCATAGCTTACCATAGGCCTCATATAAAGCCCACTCTGGTAAAATAATTAAATACGCGGTAAACTTTCTTCCAGTTTAGCTCAATATGGCCAGAAAAAATGTTATGCAATTTTGTGATATACGGTCCATAATTTTCCTTTTGGAACATATAAGTTTTACAGGACTAGAAATAAGACTGTGAAATTTCGTGAAGATCAGTTCATAATTTACCCTAGGCCCCATATAAACCTTACTCCCGGAAAACAGCTTAGTACGCATAAAAACGTAAAAAATAACGCTATCATAACAAAATTTGATACATCACAGTTTTATAGAACTAGAAATGACACTGTGAAATTTGGTGAAGATCGGTGCATAGCTTACCATAGGCCTCATATAAAGCCCACTCTGGTAAAATAATTAAATACGCGGTAAACTTTCTTCCAGTTTAGCATCATATGGCCAGAAAAAATGTTATGCAATTTTGTGATATACGGTCCATAATTTTCCTTATATTCCATTTTAGCAGCCTTTTGAAATTTACTGCAAACGCTTAAACTAATTGCACCGCTGTATTGAAATTTATGTTTTTTAATACCAGAAATCGTTCTGCAGAATTTGGGATGATTGGTTCATAGCTTACCATGGCTTTTATATAATTTGTTCTCTTGAAAATCATTTAAGTTCATCTTAAACTGATATTCTACTCAAACTTTTTAAAATTGATTCTGATTGTCGATCAATAATTTTATATAGGTCTAAACCGCAACAAATTTTAATGCAGATGTCTGTTTTTACAAAGATTATAATAATAAATAGACATCATACAGATATTAGTCCTAAAACATTCGAAGTGTCGGTGGAGGGTATCAAAGATTCGGCACAGCCGAATATAGCACTCTAACTTGTTTTTAAATGTATTTTTTATTATTGAATCTTTCTTATCGAAATTTACAATATGTATTCAAATCTTAATTCTTCTTGTTGTTGTTTATCAGTTGTTACCAATGTAACAACTAACTGCTGTATTCAAATTTTAAGAACGTCTTCTAGTTAGGCTCAAAGTATCGGTTCTTTTTAGCCTCTGGTGTCCTTCGAACTAAAGCAGACCCCGAGCGAGGTAGTTAGGGTGCGCCATTAGTTAATCTATGTAGCTTATTGAATATTTTTTAATTTCCTCCTGGATAGTTGGGACGTTGAGATTTCTGTGGATAATATCATTAGGTATATACCATGGGGCGCAGACAATTTGTCGTTATATTCTAGACTGTCTTCTTTGAAGCTTTTTGATGTTAGATGCGCATGCAGTACCCCATAATTGGATGTCATATGTCCATATTGGTTTTATGATGGACTTGTATAAGAGAATTTTGTTGTCTAAAGACAAGTTTGAGTTTCTACCGATTTGCCAATGTAGTTGAGCACGTCTACCGGAACAGTGATGTTATTTATTTTTACAGCTGGGCACGTTTGTTTTCTGAGCGTGAAAGTTAAGTGAGCACATTTAGCCGGGTTAACCTTTATTTTCCATTGTTAAATAGCTCTCCAGAAGCTTGTGAGCGTTTTGAGGAAGCATTCGTGTTATTTTGATAAGTAGCCCATCATGCCAAACTTTGTCAAATGCTTGGGAAACGTCTATAATCAGGGCTGAGCAGTATTGCTTTTTCTCAAACGCCGATCTAATTAGGGTGACAATTCTATGCACTTGTTCTATTGTACCATGTTTCGCTCTGAATCCGAACTGGTGATCCAGGGTGATGTTCATTTAGATGAGGAGTTACTTAAAACGAATATTTTTTCGAAAAGCATCGATAGGATTGATAATAAGCTAATCGGTCTTTACGACTCAACCTGGCTAGCATATTTTCCTGGCTTGGGAATCATAACGATTATAGACCTCATCCATGAGGATGGGAAGTATCCGACTCTTAATATCGCGATAAATATGAGCAGCAAGATTCTAGAAGCAGACGATGGTAAGTTTCTTATCATTGACCCTGTGATGCGGTCAGGTCCGGTAGATTTTCTAATATTCACTTTTTCTATTGCAGATTTTATTTGAATGATTGGACGACAGGAACAAGTATGTGCATCATGTGGCGTGAAAACTTTTTCATGGTGGCCCGCAAAGGCGTTTAATTTTTCATTTGTGTTTTTGGCGCAAGTGCGGTTTTCCAGTCTTAATGGAAATTCTTGGGTTATAGGGCATTTCATACGCCGTACAGCCTTCCAAAAAATATTTGACGAAAAAAAATTTTATGATAACCCTTTAGCTTCGAAGTGAAATGTAGTTTATACACTGTTAAATTATGTTTAAACTAGCAAACGTTTTGCAAATCAAACAATTGTTTAATAAAATTGTTAAAACTAGTGTACTCGAGCATTTAGTGTTTCACTGAGTAGATTAGGCATAAAATAAGATCTTTTATACTTTTTCAAGTTATTATTTTTGTTAATTTTCGAAAAAGAAAAATTTCACGTTTCCAGCAAGAGAAAAAGTCAGTAAATTGGAAATTTTTTTAATATGAGATATTTTGTTAAATACAGTACAAATAAAGAACAATATAAGGTTTTTTGCTAAAATATAATTTACACAGAAATTCCAGTACTGTTCTTTATTATAATACAGAGCATATGTAATGATGTTGGCACTTTTTTCATTTTTAAAGTTAATTAATTTATTAATATTGTTTGAAAAAATCGGGAAAATTTCCTTTATATTTTCATAAAATGTAAAATAACTGCTGTTCGTTTTCCGCTAAACTTTTAGCACTTAAACAAATTATATTTGTTTAGAGCCAAAAATGTATCTTGTGCGTAGTACTATGACTTTAGGGTACAATACTTCTAACATCTTCACATACTATCAACACTTTAGGAATTAAGAGCAACAAAAATTTTCTAAAAACAAACGTCTATTGTGAAGTCAACTATACAAATATAATCAAACACACAACTTTAAACATTTTAAATATTGTCATTTGCATCATAATAATCTTTCTAACTTCTTAATACTATAAAGTTCATATTTTAGCAATGCACACATGGATATATACAAACATGTGTACATTCAAACTCTTTTTAATTTATATTCTCTTAAATTATTGTTTTGTGTGTCAGTTTTGTCCAACTTAAACACAAATTATTCACAAAAAAAGAAGAATAGAATTCAGTCAAGTAAAAAAAACAAAAAATATCATGAAATATCAAGTTTTTAACGCCTAAGAGTATGCTGTATTATGTATGGCATAGAACAATCCTTAAAGTATGTTATAGAATAAAATAAAGAGAGAGAATCCACAGTGATAGACAGCTGGCTTGCTTGTGTTGCCTTTACTCGCTTTGTATCATATTATTTTATAGCCAAAGGCAAGACAACAGCAGCAACAAAAAATCCATCTATAGTTTCTTTTGTAATTTCAGTAACAGTTTATGAATTTTTTTTTAAGGAATATTAAGTCAAGTTTTACACAATGGACTACGACGCTAAAAGAAAGAGACAGAGTCTGTCATTGTAATAGTTTGAAGTTAGAATTTTACGACATGTACTTAAGCTTTGTTTGCCTTGTAACTGCTAAATAAAAAAAGAATAAATAAAAGTTTCATAGTTTTATATACAGAAAAATTTTTTTCATTAATGTTTTGTCTCAAACAAAACTGACAGCCTAAATTTTTGATAAAAGCCAAATGTCGCTAAAGTTCTCTTTGTTTGTGATTTTTAAAAGTTGTCAAAAAAGTTTAAAAATGTTTTTAGCAATATCTATCAACAGCTTTCGAATATTGTTTGTTAAAATTTTTGTAAAAATTATTTAAATTTAAGTTTGTCATACATAAATACGTTTACATACATACGTATTGAAATTAACGAGAACTGTGAGATCAATATTGTATTTCTGTTAATTGTTGCAAAAGAGTTAATGAGAAAAATGTATATATTTATGCAATTTTATGTCGGTTTTTTATTATGAACACAACTTAAAAATATTTTAATTTAATACAATATCAAATACAACAAAAAAAATTAATCTTTTGGGAGTTATTTGATGGGACCAATTTTGTCTATTTAGTGAATATTTTTTTAAGATTATTTCTAAAGCACTTTTTTTTGTCGGTTGCAAATATCTCCCATACCACCGCATCAAATTTAATGAATGATATCGCATTTTAAAGCTTATTTCTAACACTAATGACGAAAAATAATTAGAAATTGAAAAATTAATATTTTCATTGATAAAAACTACGGTGCGAAATATTCGCACGGGTCATCTAGTATTTTTTTAAGATTTATGTGTATGAAGGTTTTTTTTTAAATTAAATGTTTTAACTTTAAAGTAAAATATTTTAACAGTAAATTAAAGAAACGTTTGTTATTGGATTTTATATAGGAGCTACGAAAATTTATTCTAAGGAAATTTTGTGATTTTTTTAACGTTAACATATATGTAACATTTTGAAAAAATTCTTCCGTCTTAGAGCTCAAGTCAAAAAGATTCCGTTGTACCTTAGCCTGGTACTCTGTTCAACATTTCACGTGAAATGCTGTCAAAAAAACTTGTGCGGAATATCTATGAAATAATGTTGATAGAGTTGTACTCTGTTCATTTTGTGAAAAAGTTCCGAATATTTCTGGCAACATTTTTTTACAACTGCGAAATAATGTAAGCTGCACTTATTTCGCGTGAAATTTTAAGCAAAAAAGTAAAATAACACAACCGGTAACAGTTTTTTATCCATATTTACTTTATTTTTTTATAAAATTTTGTATTAAAAAAAAATATTTTTAATAAAATACATGTGGGGTTGGAAAACAATGTCGCATACTTTGCAGGAATAAAAACGTCAAATTGTACAAACTCGCATGATAGGTAACATTGATACATGTCAAAATTTTCGTTTGAAATAATTAATGCTGCACAACATTTTTCACAAATTTGAACACAGTACTAGGCTTTATGCGTCGCTTTTTTAACTGAAACTAACGTATTAACGGACAAAGGGCACATAATTAAAACTTTCATGTCGCCTATTCAAGACCGGAATGATTTTATTTATTTAGTTTTAGTTTATTTATTTAATTTTTTTTTTACTGACACACAACACAAAAAATTAAATCATTAGAAATCAAATAAGTAAGAGTGCTGTGTAAACTATTCTCTCAAAAATTGGTGAAGTTATTATACCCACATCACAATAGTGGAGAGGGTATTATGCATTTGTACTGATGTGTGTAACGCCTTAAAATGTTGGTACTAGACCCACCTTAAAGTATCACTTTCTGAGTCGAACTAACGATGTACGGCAGGCTGGCTGGCTGGTTGTCCATGTAACCTTGTGCGCAAAGTTAAGGTCGCAATTTCGGAGATAATTTGATTGGCACAAGGACTATTGAAAATGGGCCAAATGTTAGCACCACGAGAGAAGATAGGGGGAAATTTCTTCCTCTCAGAAACTATTAAACCGATTGTAATGAAATTTAAAACATAAATAGAACCATATCTTTATGGACACAAAAGGGATGCAGTTTTTAAAAAATAGGACCACGTGGGGAGATAGGGGCAAGTTCTGCCTCTCAAACCGATTTTAAACATAGATAGATCCATATCTATATGGACGCATAAGCTACACAGTTTTTAAAAATAGGACCACAAGGGGAGGTAGGGGGCAATTTCTGCCTCTATACTTTCGGAAATCGGTCTTATGCAAGAGCTTTCATCTATTGTGGTCCTATTTAAACGGTTTTTGTGCAACTCGTGCCAAAACTTTTACGATTCTGACATTTTGTGGGACATGAGTGCCACATAAAATCGTTAACCGATTTACGCTAAATTTAGTTGATTCTGTCCATGAAAAAATTGTTGACCCATTTTGATCCATGGGCGATTGGAGTTATCATTACATTACATTTCAAACTGCGATCTTTATCAAAGAATTGTATGTCTTATCCGGTAGATACGTAAAATTATAAGCCGATGTTGACCAATTTTAATTAGATTTGTTCTTAAGCAAAAAAAAAAACTTATAAGCTGTATTTCATTTAAAAATTGTAGTGGCGCTAGGTGAAATAAAGTTAACTACACCTATGGTTTATATAAAAACCAATTATGTATGTTAATTTACAGTTAATTTACTTAAAATCTAAAAAGGAGTACTTGCTGTTTGTTAAATTCTGCAACACACGTTAATAAATTTTACACATGAAATTATCGGGTGATTTTTTAGCTATTATCTTTTTGGCAACAGTGGTTTAAACAGCTGACGCACGTTTCGTGTTTTGTTTCACTGTCAAACATCTTCAGTTTGGTCTATAATTTTACCATGAATCGTCTTACAAACGAACAACGCTTGCAAATTATTGAATTTTATTATCAAAATGCGTGCTCTGTTAAGAAAGTTCATCACGCGCTTCTTCCATTTTGTGGTCAGTTTAATCGACCCACTGAAGCGGCTATTCGGGCTATTGTGACTAAATTTCGCGCCAAATTTACGTTGTTGGACATTAAACCACCAACACGCTTACGTAGACTGCGAAGTGAAGAAAATATCGCAGCTGTATCGGGCAGTGTTAATGATGACCATCAATTATCGATTCGTCGCCGTTCGCAGCAATTGGCCTCTGTTACTCAACAACGTGAGATGATATCCAACTTTTTTTGCCCAAAATGCAAGAGCTTGACTTGCATGACATGTGGTTTCAACAAGACGGTGCCACATGCCACACAGCACGCTTAACAATGGACTTATTGAGAGGCGAGTTCGGTGAACATTTTATTTTACGTTCGGGACCGGTCAATTGGCCGCCTAGATAGTGCGATTTAACGCCTTTAGACTATTTTTTGTGGGGCTATGTTAATACTCATGTCTATACACACATGCCGGCTTCAATTGACGCATTGGAAGACAACATTGAAGCATTTATTCATGAGATACCGGCCGAAATATTGGAAAGAGTATGCCAAAATTACACTAAGCGAATGGACCATTTGAGGCGCAGTCACGGTCAACATTTGCATGAAATAGTCTTCAAACATTAAATTATATGGACCGTACTATCGATTCAAATAAAGATTTCATGCATTTTTCTGAACGCTCTTAAAAAATCACCCATTAGATATATTTTTAAAATAACTTTGAAATAATTTATATTTTTTCTAAAAATCGGCTTTAAAAATGCCATAACTTTTATTTTTTGGTTCTTTTATATAATGAAATTATGTCAAAATTTAAGTTAATCATTCGGACATTTTATTCGTAAAACGAGTAAAAAAAAACATTTTTTTAATCAGTTTAGGTTTTCGGCTATGTTTGCCTTGTGAACTCCTCAAAAAATTGTATTTTCAGCGGACGCAAGCAAATTGGAAAAAATGTGTCAACATTAACGCATTCTTTCAATGGTTTCTTGACTTTTGAGAGACTAAACTGCTTAAGCATTTACATTTTATGATTTACTTTGGGAAATACAAACAACACAATTCTCAAAGAAAACTATTTTCGGTGGTGCCTCTCGAATACTGTATGTATTCGTACATACATATAACAGAAACAAATCTTACTAAAAATCTTTAAAAAAATATAAAAATTTAGATTTAAACTATTTCTTCAATATAGGCCAAGTATTAGGTAAGCATTTCCTAACATAAGCAATATTACTTTTCTAAATAAAAGAAAACTCTAAAGCTAAAGGATGGATGACACGCTTGTGTTGCCAGCATTTCAAAATGCAGAACTTTAAAGTAGTTTAAAACAAATTCAAACGTTTACAAAAAAGAGGAAAAGTGTAAACACCCTCCGTAAAGTCCTTCTCATTTATTTATCTCCCAATTTTTTGAAATATTCATACACATGTATGTAGGCAAAAAGCTTGTACAAACACAAGATAAGCTCAAAATAATTTTGCTTAAAATTCAACAAAAAATCAGGTCAAACGTCAACTATGTAAAACATGTACAAAAAGTGATTTTTTTATATGACCAAAAACATGCTAAAGGAAACTTTTTCTTTGGAAAAATGTCTCTGCATTTTGTTGTTAAAAATATTTGCTAGTGGTTGTACGATCTTTGTAGTGTAGGAAAAAGTAAGAAAATTTTTGGTGATGCATGGAAACGCTTAACTCGGTTATTACATACAGAATACATATTTTTCTGTGACAAACATAATGTTCGATTGTAAAAGGAAAAACTATTTGGTTGTAGTGCGCATTTTTCAAAAAAGGGTTTCTGAATACACATATCGCTTATTTACTTAATATTGACATAACACAAAAAATAAAATGGAGTTAGAGATGCAGAACTACATGCTTTTTTCTTTATATTATGTATAAAATTCATGTTTATATCTCTTGTACTTTCCCCGTTTGAACAGAATGTATAGTTAGTTTTTCTAAGATTTTTTTTTTTTTTTGAGTTATGTCACTATTGAAGTAAATGAGCGATATATCATCCCTACATATATGAATGTTTAAATATTTACGAAATGTTAAATCAGGTAGTGACACTCTAGGTAGAATGACTTTATCGATGAAAATTGGCATAAATATTTTTTATTGGTAGTGAGATAGTCTAAAGCTACGGTCACACTTGTCAAATATTTGACAAAAAAAAAACGGGACAAACAAGCAAACTAAATAATTATTTCCTGTAATTCCAATATTTATTTTGATTATAATACCACATCTTACAGAAAACAGTTTTTCGCTATGTCTAGTAGTATAACTTGTTTATTTTGTGATATTAAGACCATGTTAAATCTCACTTACTATTACCAAAAGTAGGGGTTACGCTTATTTGGTCAAATATTTTATGTGTGTGACCGTAGCTTAACTAACAGTGTCAGGTCTGCGACTTTGATTTCCTCCAGGGGCTCTGGTATGTTTCTCTACAACGAGCTATAGGTATACACTATACTATATATTACTCAGTTAATTAGTTTATAATATAATTTGCTATTGCACTTGTATTATATAATAAATGTTTTTGTAATTTAGATAAAAGGAAAATATATCGCAAATTCGCTGCAACATCGTCATAATTCAAAATAATTATTTTTTACAGAAAACGACTTTAAAGTCTTAAATTTACGCACAACATAATAGAAAAAACAAAATTGTATTCTTCTTTACAATATTTTCAAATGAAATAATTACCACACAGAGAAAAATAATAATTGAGTTAAATTTAAAAATTTGTGATATAAATTAAAAAACTAGTTAAATTTGCACCAGTAAGTCTGGGTCCCCACCACTGTTAGGATCTGACAATTCTTAAATTGTACTGTCTCAATGCAAAATTGTACCAAATTAACATAAATTTTACCAAAATTTTTGTAAAAGTTATTTTAGCCAATTTGTATGTCAATACTAATATTTATAAAGAAGGTATGGCATTGAAAGCTATTTCCGAGAGTAGTAATTGTATGGATTATGGACCGATTCCATTAAAATTGGTCCAAAATTTAATATAAATACCAACACTATTCCGGAATGAAGTTTGTGTAGGGTCTTTTTGAAATTATGAACCGATTCTCACCATTTTCAGTTGGCTTGTTGTGCGTACTTTTGATTAAATACTCAATTTTCTAAAATTACTCTTAGTGCATTCGAAATGTATACAGTCTCTTCCACTGTTTTGCAGAAATAATCTTATTACACAAATTTAACTTAAAGTTGTTTTTCAATTTGTTTCGCTTTTTGGTGGGAACATCTTAAATTATTGGAAAAATGAGGTAAAACAAAATCCGTACCAGTTTCGCTAAAATTTGGCAATCCAACCCCGTCTAAACTGTTCCATGCCATGTTTAAAATGTTTCACAATTTCACAAAAGTGATCGTATTTAACTGTTTTCCACTTGAGACTTAAGACAAATTTGTACTCATCTCTTTTTTTTCTCTTAAAACATGCTCTGGGCTAAACAATTCTATTTTGTTAAATTTTAAATTATTATTAAATACATTTTTAAGAATTTATTTCATAAATAATGCAATATGAGAAAAAAATACCTACATTTTGGCATATGTATATGTATAGCAAATCAGTCCGATTTTCCCTAAGCTCCTATTTTAGGATCAAAAAATCGTACATGTAGAGATTTTTCTAGACCACTATTTTTTTGTCTGACACACATCAGCAAAAACGCATTTTACCCTCTCCACTATTTTGGTGTTGGAACACAGAATCAGGGATGTCAGATGTGACGATTTTACGTCATTTTGACGATTTTTTTTGCTGAATTTACCAAAATGACGATTGACGATTTTGAATGTAGAGTCACTTAGGTGTTGACGATTTAATCCCGTCAATAAATTTAGTTTAAACTTTAATCTTTCATCAAATTTTTAACACTTTAATCTGTCAAGTAAAGTTTTTTTCTTACCGAACGTTTCCACATGCAAGTAATTACTTGCCGATTGGCTGAATGAACAAAAATTGTGTGAATGTTAGTGAAAAGTGTCAGTGTATTGAGTTTTTCGAACTTGCACTTGCATGTGGAAACGGGGGGTTAGTTAATATATGTATATATGGGCGAATATATATTTATATCTACTAGCGGACTCGACGAACTTCGCCTCGTCCCAATTTTAAGCCTTCAGACAAACTTTAGAGTAATAATACAACACAAATATTAAAATTTTTAATATGATTTATTTGAATGGAATCAGTAGAGAGCGATTTGATGTACAAAAATCTATAAATTACGAAATATATAAACCATCTTTAAACGCATAAAATTCGGCGTTTAAACTACCAACACAGACCATATGAATTTGATAAGATATATCGTAGTGCTGTCACATGTTATTTTTTTACCACATATAACATATGGGAGAATGATTTATAGTTGCTGAGTTTAAACTTCATATAAATTCAAGTTTAGTTCAACTTAACCAGCGTTTAAACCATCAGTTGTTTATTAGCCATTATTGTACAAGTTTTTTTTAGAAAAACTAAAAAACAACTAGTTAATATTATTCAGGGCCATTTTTTGATTTTTTTTTTATATTGGCAGGACGATTTTTCGAAAAAAAAATAATCTGACAGCACTATTTCACTTGTTTGTTTTATTTGAGTACTGCCTGCTTTTAAAACACGAGTGCAAAACTCCTTCAAATTACTGCCTGCTTTTAGATCGCGAGCACAAAAGTGACTCGTTTAACTAATATTTAAAACAAAATTTAAAAATGTCCATTCCTTAAGGGGTTCCCATACAAAAAGTTTAATACAGACTAGAAATATATTGAAGAAAACGTACCATAACAGCCAATTTTTCGAGACATACTTGCCCCTTATCACCACTTCTTAAGGGGGCTCCCATACAAATATTGCGATTTATGAAATTTTTAAATAAATTAAAATTTTTTGACTTTTTTGAATAAAATCAAAAGTTGTTAACAGATTTTAATCATTTATAACTGTAATTTTTAATAGATTTTTAACAAACAAAAATTTCGAAATGTTGATTAAAAATTATTTTTGTTGCCAAAAAAAAAAAAAAAAAAAATATGTTTCTAAAACGACAGCGCATGTTAGAAAAAAATTTAACGTTTAAAGGAAATTTTATTGCGGATTTTCGTTTTTTTTTAGTATGTTATTTCAATAAACTGAACCGTTTTTGAACCGGTATTGGATTCAGCGTACCCGAAAAAGGTTTAAGCGCCAGTTGCCAAATTCTGGCACCGTGTAATTGTTTGATAAAACTTGCGAAAAGCAATAAAAAACATTTTTAAATATAACAATAAAAAGAAATTAATTGGACTTTATATTTATACTGTGTACTTTTTTTCTTAACCTTTAATAATCAATGTACTTTAATTGCAACAAAAAAAGTTGGGAACCCTATATGTAGTTGTCCTGCGATTTAACTTTGAATAATTAAGTTTAAGTTATCGACGTCCTTATTCTTCGCTGCTATTATTGCCCGTTCACCAATCCAATCGAGATTTTTGTAGTTTTGTGCAATGTCGGGGAACACTTTGCTGATGAGCTCCTCCTTGGACGATGTGAATTCACAAAAATTTTCAGGGAACGATATCAATCCATTCGAAACATCAATAGGAATTTGGCCGTTGCCAAGCTCCAGCAGTTGTCTCGAGAATTCAGCAGCCGATGGGTCGTTCTGCAACACGACTCTAATGTTTGCGGTCAATTGCAACTTCTGGACATGCCTCCACAAAGACGACGATTTCAGGCAGGCGTTAAGTTCATCTGCAGCAGAAGATTTGGGGATGACGGGAATTGTTTGACGAAAATCTCCGGAGAGCAATATCAAAGCCGCACCAAATCGTCTTAAGTATTAAAAATTCTATATTTTTTGGTTTTGTATGATTTTATACTTAATATTTTTTTATGTTTTAATAGAGTGATATATCCGTGTTTATAAAAAAACGATTTTTTTATATGACGATTGTTTGACGGTTTTTTTCAAAACTACTGACGATTTTGACGATTTTTTTTTTAAATTTTGACGATATTTCGAAAAAAACATCTAACATCACTGCACAGAATAAAGAAGAAGCCAATATTTCTTTATTTCTCTTTTTCCGTCAAAGGCAAATAAAAGTGTAGACAGTGTCACCAAAACAATCGACAAAACAAATTAACAATTATGCAATTTTTGGTAGTCCTGGTCAGGGCTGTAGACAAGGTATTGAAAATTTTATTATTGAAAAGAAGTGAGTTAATCCATTTCAAAGAAATAATTTAATTGCACCAAAAAAGGATGAATTGTACCATTATTCTAACTTAACCTCAACTAAATGACCGTTTCCATAAATATAACTTCGCATAAGCTTTTGAAAATTTTGGCCGTAGGTTGACGTTGATTTTCATTAATGAAAAGTGTGAATGAAAGAATTCTGAATTTATGTTTTGTTAGTTTACGTTTCGGTTTTTTTGGCATTTGATTCATATCATTTTTTTCAGACAGTCTCAGCTTTAAATGTAGCGAACTTTCTAATGTTTAGTTTACAATTTTATTATTGGTAACATTGAATCAAGATTTGGCTTCGTTAAAGCAAACTGTGCAAAATTTTTGTTGCACAAGGCTCACGTTAACGACTGTTTCAAGCAAAACGAAACCTGGTTTTGTCTACATGGCTATACGCCATATTGTTAGCCCCCTTGGGTTTTTTATCGTGCCGAATTTCAAAATAAATGTATCCGTTAGCTTTCGAGATATTCAGTTTTTTTTCTTTTATTCTAAAAATTCCAACTATTACAAAAATCAAAAACCCCAGCGTACTTGCCCATGGAAAACTCTTTAATTTCAAATTGCAGCCATATCGGTCCAAAACTTTGGCTGAAATTAATTTTGGTCTAAAAAGGAGCTGAAATTACCCAGTGTGCATCGGATCAAAATAATGCGTTGACCACCACCCCTTCCTCCTCCCCACGTCACCAGAACAAGGGTGCCGCCTTCGAATCCAAGCATTTGGACATTTCAACTTCAACCCTCTCGGTAAAGGAAGAAGCCTATCTAACACTCCTACCGTGATTTGGGCAAACGGTAACCCGTTGCAATGCAACTTCACACCGAGCAGAAACTTGCTCTACCCGCGATATGGGTTAGGACCGTAGTCACCTCTTAAGAATAACGAAATAAGCGAAACTCAAGCTTTTTTTACCCTTTGCCGAAGGTAGAAAGAGTATATCGAGGCCTTAATAAAAAATTCGCAACAAACGCATCTTGCTTGAAATTTCAGGGGACTCATAGAACATGAGCGACTGCTGTCAAAATTGATATCGTAGAGACGTTGTTCTTTTGTTCTGTTTTCGTCTTTGCCAATCCCCTAAAATGAATTTTTTTTTAAACAATTCTTTATAAGGAGACATAAATGCATAAGAGTCAAATTTATATTTAAAAATATGGTCAAACCCGACCATATGAAACCATTTGAAACTAAGTTTCTAGAGTGTTCCCTATATGGTACCCACGGGCAATCATGGACCCGCCAGAACAAAATGATGTTATGAGGTAAAGAATCATGTAGCAGTTGTTTGCGCTGAATATTATTTAGATATCTTCATCTTCATGAGATTTGTTTGCCTCTAAGTCCTAAGTTTAAACCTATCAGCACAAAATTTGTCATGATATAGTAGCTATCGTAAAAGTTGCTAATTTGTATGTTAGTACCAACATTTATAATAAAGGAGCTATGGTCCAATATGGACCGATTACAAGAAAATTTGTTTAGATAATTTTGATTGCAGTAAAATAAGTTTGGACAAAATTAAATCTAAATACCTATTCCGGAAAAAAGCTTGTATGAAAACTATGTGAAATTAGAGATCAATTCTCCCTATGGGCACTTCCACAGAAAAGCTCTCTTTTTGTCACGTCACGTCACCAAGCAATTATTCTTGTATTTTAGAACCACGTTGTTCAAATTTTTCCTCTCTTTCACTAAATGAAAACCTAGTTGCGCTCTATATCCGAATGCAAAAAAGTAAATAATATTTTCATTATTCTTTGAGAAACGATTAAAAATGGTTGGTGACGTTACGTGACAAAAAGTAGACATTTCTGTGGAAATACCACTATTTGCATTAGGCTTGGTCCTTGTGCTAATCTGAACCCATTTACCAAATTCATTAAGTAAAGACCTTCACTTTTCGCACAAGGCTTAAAAGGACAGCCAACCAGCCATCCGGATGGACGGGCATGAATAGATTGATTCAGAAAGTGAATACTTCAAGGTGTTACAAACATCAGCACAAACGCATAATACCCTCTTCACTAATACAAATTTGTTCTTTGTAATGAAAAATTCACTATATGGAAATTAATTATAAGGATATGATATTACACTAAAATTAAAACGAAAAAGCAGTGTTTTTAAAATCTATTCATAATAAGGAGAGCTTCATTGTTAAGAAGTTCACTATAGAGAAGTTCGACTATACTTGTACAATGTACATACATATGAGCAGGGAAATCAAAAATATTCTCTAAAAAATGCCTTTTGTGCGCATTAAATATGCAGTTAAAACTGGAAAATATGCCCTGAAAATTGCTATAAATATGAACTAAAAAAGGAAGTTAAAGCTTTTTAAGGATTGGAGCTTTGGGCAAATGTGAGCCGATTCGAAAATAGTTTAATTTGCAGTAAAATGTTTTTAGATCGAATATAATTTAAATACCATCATAATATATAGCTTACGGACACAAAGAGTCTTATTTGGATGTGAAATTTTAGACCTATTCTAACCACTCACCACGAAGTCTATCGTCCATATTTGATCAATTTATATACAAAATTGGAACTTGTACTTTCCGCACGCTAACATGCCAGCCAGACGGACGGATGGACATCGTAAGATCACTTTAAAGTGATTCTGTGTCGATCGAAACGCTAAAAGATTGGTCTAGATACAAATTGCATAACATGTATCCTTTATGACAACCTGTTTTGTCTTATAATTTTAGAGTAAAAATTAAATGAAGATGTCGAAATTGAAGTAACAGATTTTCGAAAAAAAAAAATTATTTGCTGATGAAAAATAACAAATTTTCTGAATTTTTCCCAATTTTCTTAAAACCTTAAATGTAAAGAGAATTCAGTTTTTTCTCCAAAGAAAAAAAAGAAACAAATTTTAAGTTTGAATACTCGACTTTATTACATCACTACAAATACCTTCAGTCGCAATTGTCACAATATTATATTTTTAGAAAAAAAACTTTAAGCCAAATCCTACGACCAAAAAAAAAACAACAGTACAGTTGTATTATTACTTTTTAAGTATTTTATTTATATTTAAAGCTAATACTAAAAACAAACACCGTGTTGTAGAGAAGAAAAACTTTACTTAATGCATTTATTCACAGAATCAGTTGTACTATTCAGACAAAAAAAAGGTCGACAGTTTTATGACTTTTTTGTCTACTCTTTTGGCCAGTAAAAGGTGCATGTTGACAGTTTTTGAACTCAATGTTTTTTGTTTAACTCCGTTATTTTGTAACTTTCTGCTGAGTTTATAGCCAAACAAAGCTGCTAACACAAGACATTTTTTAAATTTTTTTTTTTTTTTTTTTTTTTTGCGGTGGCAATTTTAATAAAAGGTGTTGTCCAATAGTTTTTTCTTCGGCTATTTAAATGTTTGTTGTGTTCTCTATTTTGTTAAATTGTTCCAAATTAAATAAAGTTTATAATTATGCGAAACAACTAAGAGCCACTTAAAAAAAACTTCGTGCTCTGTATAAAAAGAAGGTGCATTATAAAAAAGTAGTTGCTGAAATATAATAACAGTTCGTTGAAAACTTAACTTTCCGTTAAAATTGTTTTTAATATGACAGCAAAAAGAAACAGAAATTAAAAAATGCAACAACTTTGAAAAATAAAAATACAAAACTTATCAAAGGATTCATTTTTTTTAAGTAAGTTTTATTACGTGACTTGTAGTAAATTTAATCAACTTGATAAGAGAGAAAAGCAAATAATTTTTACAAAGGTAAAAATATTACTTGAAATATTAACTGTTTACACCTAGTTCATTTTTTACACTGTCTTTTTGCACACGATTTGGAAACAACGCGGTTCACATATAAGAACAAATGTGGTTTAATTTGCACGAATTTTTTATACTAGCAAACGTTATAAGTGCCGGTTCACACACGTCAAGTTTGGCATGTCAAGTCTTGAGTTTTTAGGAGAGAGGGGAAAATAAATGGCATTATTTTTTCTCTTCTCTCCTAAAAGATCAAGACTTGAGGAGTCAAACTTGACGTGTGTGAACCGGCACTTATAACGTTTGCTAGTATAAAAAATTCGTGCAAATAAAACCACTCTGCACTTTTCATAAATTTTTTTCATGCTTTAGATAAAGTCAGGCTTGCCTGGCTTGCCATTTTAGTACTAGATTTAGAACTTTTTTCTAAGTTAGCACTTTGAATACAAATGAGTTTTTGATCCAAGTATATAACTTCAGAAATTCAATTAATGAAAATCCTTTTAAGAAATTATCAGAGTTTGTACTGTCTCTTTTAGTTTTACTATTCACTAACGCTGAAGAAGAGCGTTTTTGTGTACTTGCATGCAGAGAAAAAATATGGTTGGGCATGGTTACGGCAACAACACTATGTTTAATGTAACAATATATTGTTGTCATACACAAATAATTGATATTTTTATTTAATATCAACAATATTATAGTTTCTGTAAACATATCAATGTTTATCGCAATTATAAATTTGAGTATTGTTGATCGAAAAATAATTATAAATTTCTAACAACTAAATTATGATAACTTTCAAAACATATTATATTACTCGCAATCATATCATGATATCTATTATCCATAACATGATAACTTTCTTTACATTTATCATATTTTATTCATTTCATTTTATTCATTTTTTATTTTATTCTTACTCTAATAATATTATGTTTGCCATTTGTAAAATAATTTTGAATAAGTTGTGTCGTTTATTTTATATGTGAGCGGTTTATTAATTAAAAAATAAATTCCCATAAAAAATAAGTTTAAAGAAATTAAAAAAATTAAAATATTAGCGGAGTTCATTCAGTATTAGTGATTTAATAGTGCAAATGCAAAATATCGTCGTTTTTTTGTAAAATCCAACAACAAAACACACAGAGATTTCGTTATATTTTATAAAAGTAAAACGATATTTCTGTGGTTTTCATGGGCAACCGCGTATGTCTTAAAACAAATTTTTCAGGAAAGCCGAAAAACCATTCTAGATCAAACTATGGGCTTTTTAAACTTTGTCATTACGTTAAAAAATCGGAGTTGATGCATCGTTTTTCAAAAAAATGTAAAGAGCGTTTAAAATTAGGCAATATGGCACAGATTTTGCATTTGCTCTTTTGCAAGCCTTATATTGAACTCAGCTGTTTGATTTACATAAAGAAAAATTATTAAAAGCCACAAAATAAAAAATCGATAAAAAAAAAATTTATTTATTATTTATTTTATATTTTTATGACAGTTATGAAATGTATTATAATATGCAAGGCGAATTCATACAAGGTGGTCTTATTTTGAAAACGTTTTACAACACTGTAAAATATGTTAGCGTTGTGTCAAAAATTCAAACAAATATTTGATTTTGTTTTTATATTAAATTGTGTTTTTTGAAATGTTATAACTTAAAAAAGTTTAAATTTCATAATTTTAATCGAAAATTATAGAATTTAGTTAAGATTTCCTAGAACCAACAGGACGGTATACCATTTTGACACAAGGTTAGTAATTAGCTGTTACTTACGTAGCAAGATAAGTTCACCTGGTATAAATTCGCCTTGATAATATGATTGCTCCAAGGCAAATTTAGACCAGGTGACCTTACCTTGCTACGTAAGCATCAGCTGATAACTAACCTTGTGTCATAATGGTATACCGTTCTGGTGGTTCTGGGGAATATATTCTTAATTCTTTAATTTTCGCTTAAAATTATGAAATTTAAAATTTTTATACATTTCAAAACACACAATTTAAAATAAAAAACAATATGAAATATTTGTTTGAATTTTTGACACAACGTTAAAATATTTTACAGTGTTGTAAACATTTTCAAAATAAGACCACCTTGTATGAATTCGCCTTGATTGCTTCTTAATTTATTATGATTAACCTGATAATAATGTGATTACTTCTTAGCTAATTATGATTGCCATGACAATAATATGATTAATTTCTTAGCTTATTATGATTAACATGGTAATAATATGATTGCTTATTAACTTATTATGATTAACATGACAATAATTTGATTACTTCTTAACTTAGTATGATTAGCAGAATAATAATATGATTAAGGGAAAAATATTATGTTGTCATATTACGAGTATATTTAGTCATAATATGATTCAATATAAATGTTAATATGGTGACTACAATCATAATTCTTATCATAATATGTTGCTCTTAGAATATGTTTACCACAAGCATGTTTTTTTTTAAGTGTGGGTTAATAAAAATCAAATTCCGAACAAAGCATTTATGCACCTTTATACGTATGTATAAGAGAGGGGTCAAAATTAGATAGCGTATGCTGCTATACTATAAATATATCGGATAATATTGTGGATAAAATCGGTTTACCAGACAAGTACCAATAATTTGGTACGTGATGAATATTCTTAACAATTTTTTGTAAGCAAAAACTTGAGTAATTAAAAAAATTACAATGTTGATCTGGGGGGCTGCCGCATAATTCGATTCGAAAAGTGAACTTTTTCGAAAGCAATTTCCAATTCGAATGTTAAACCGTACTGTGTAACTCGTTAGAAATGATGACAGAGTTATATTTATAAACGAATGGGAAATTTTATTAAAAGTTGGCAGCACTGCTATTAAAATACCAAAATGGACGAAAATATGCCAAAACAAAAAAATATAAAGTACTATTCAACGTATGAAAAATATTATAATTGTGTTTTTTTTTAATAAAACGGATTGTATTTCGCTGTGGTTTGAAGAGTACAAAGAAAAAGTCAACCATAACTTTATACTTTATACACAAATACTTAAACATTTTCATTAATAACATTAGTTAAAATTAATTTTATATCAAATCTTACATTTTAGGTTTAATTTTTTCACTTTTATTTACCTTAAACGATTTAAATACTTTTGTTTTCATTTCACTTTATCACTAACAAAATAGCTTTCGAACGACGCCGTGCAATAAAGCCATAGGAAATAAAGCCATATGGCGTTATTTCTCAATTCATTGTTAGGAGTGAAATAAAGCCATACATGGCCATATTTCCCATTTAAATTTTTTTCTTTTCATGTAATTGCAATTTATTTAAAAATTGTTTTGTTGGTTTTTCTCTGGGTGTTTATATAAAAAATATAAGGAAAACACTTTTGGACGCAAGGATTTTCTCCTCTATGGTATAACAAAGACCGGCTTCGCTAACTAAAGCTTCTCAGCATAGCCGGCCTTCGGCCGGGAGCAAGGATTTTCTCCTCTATGGTATAACAAAGACCGGCTTCGCTAACTAAAGATTCTCTGCATAGACGGCCTTCGGCCGGGCGCAAGGATTTTCTACTCTATGGTATAACAAACACCGGCTTCGCTAACTAAAGCTTCTCTGCGTATTCGGCCTTCGTTCGAAAACAAGGCAGATTTTAGAAGCTATACTTAGCAAAACCGGTCTTTGTTATACAATAGAGGAGAAAATCCTTGCGCCCGGCCGCACCTGACGCGTTTGTCCCAAGCCCGCGCTGCGAGCGCCCACCGGACGCGCTCTCCCCCTTCAACCTACCGTACCATATTTTTTTAACACTTGAAAATGGCAACTCATTCTTTTGCCAATTTGTAACGATAACAATTACACTGTTATGGCGTTATTTCCACTTTGGTTGCTAAACAATTATGGTGTTATTGCACTTGGGTGGTGGTAATAAAGCCATATGGCTTTTTTCTCAATTCATTTGGAAATAAAGCCATATGGCTTTATTTCCCATGGCTTTATTGCACGGCGCCCTTTCGAACATACAAAATTACAGTGCAAGAGGTTATTATTGTTTAAAGTTTAATAAGATTTAAAAATAAAGAATAAAATTTGAATTCATGATAAAATTAACAAAAAAACTTAAATTTTTTTTTACAAAAATAAAAGCGATTTTTGTTAAAAAACACAAATAATTCTCAACTTTTGCGGAGGTAGAAGATTTCGCAAGTCCGCTTGAACCAGGTCTGCTGTGTCTAGTCTCTCAAATCAGAAAGAACTAATTTCAAATCTTAAGAATTTCTGTTCTTTTTTTTAGAATTTTTAGAAGATCTAAGGGTATCTATTAGAGTTGTAACCGATTAAGAAAAATTCGATTAATAGATCAAACAAAAAAAAAAACTCTTGTTCGAATAATTTTTAAATGGCGATTTTCGAATAACGAATAAATCGATTAGTTAATGTCGATTAATCGAACAATTTTTTTTAATTAATGGCCTGTTCGTCGATTTCGAATGAAGATTGTAAAACAAAAAACAATATTATTATTATTTTTGCTTTAAATGTAAGTTAAGCGAACGAAGTCTTCGTTCGAAATCGACAAACAGGCCAGGCCAAAAATAAAAGCATAGAATTTGATTTATTCTCAAACGTTTTAAGTGATTTTATACAAAATGTAGGAAAGGTAAAAAACATTGTAGTCATATCCCTGATTGTAATTAATCTATATGTTTAGTAAGCAAAAAGCGTGTTGGGTACTCATAGTATATAAAAAATTTATTTCATGTTCTTATTAAACTTATCTTTGACAAACAATTATAACAGCAGTTTTCTTTTTTAATCAAACGTTAAACATTTTTCCAGAAAGGGGATCTTTCACTTTCTGGTGATAAACTTAGAAATAAACAAAAATTAAAAAAATAAAAAATAAAGAATGGATTGTTATAAATCGTATCATAAAAGTATTAAATATTGTATAATACAGTATATAAATTTTTTTTAAATTATATATATCTTTACCATTTGCGTAAGTTTCACAATATTACCATTTAAAACGATGTAGTGGAAGATAATCCAACGAAATCAAAAGATGACGAACTTGTAGGCTGAAGATGGAAGGTCTGCAAACGCCTTTCGAAAATCCAAATTAGTATCCGAATATTTAAGAATTAAGGATTTTACGATTCCTTTAAGTAATACAACCATAAGGAGTTAAGATAAAAAGTTTTGCGCATCAAAAAAAGAAGAAGAAATAGAGGATTTGAGAAAAAATAAAGAAGAATATGGAAGATTTTCCATAGTTGTAGATGAATGGAAGGATGTATCTTATTTAAAATATTCAATTTTTTTGTAAAAATAATTTTTTTTTTATTCGTTATTCTCATCGATTAATCGAATATTTTTTTAGATTTTATCGTTTGATCGAACATACAAAGACAATTATTTGAATTATTCGAACAAAGTTAAAGGCGAATAATTGACAACTCTAGTATCTATCGACTTGTTCTTTAGAAGAATCACAGCAAAGGATGCAAAGAGGCTAATCCTACTCGGATTTTTTTATGAATTTTTCACAAACTCTCCAAGGGCCAGTTCTTTTAGACTTATCAGGAGGGTTATTCTGAATTGCGATGCGAAAATCAATGCGATGCGCAAATGAAATGCGATGCGAAAGAAAATTGGTATTCTGTTAGACTTTCGCAATCGCATTCGCAATTAATTTCAAATTGTGGCAACGCTGCTCAAATATACGTCAGTGTCAATAAACATCAAATTAAAAATAAATAAATTGTTTGTGTTTCGCTGTGAAAATTGTTTAAATAATTTATTTAGGACATTCTGCAATAAAAAATAATAATAAAAATGGATTTTGTGGCACTGTGGTTCGACGACGAAGAAAATGAAAATGTTTTGTGTGTACTTTAAAATCGGCCCAATCCTATTAAAATTTAAGTTAAAGTCAAATATTTTTGAACTGGTTTATATATTTCATACTTTTTCCATCCTGCAGCTTCTTTAATAGGTTGTCCATTGATATTAAGTTCTTCAGTTAACGTTTGCCACAAAGTATTTGCCGACTGATGTGCATTTGGCTGTGCTTATTCATATATTCTATCATTATTTCAAATTGACGCGGTTTGGTGGTTTTATTGCTGGATTCCCTGAATTAAATAATAAATATATGATGAATAAATAAATAAAATATTATCTTTCATTAACATGTTTGTACTTTGCGAATGATATTTTGTTGTCGAATAAATTTTGCGAATTTGACATTTGTTTTCGCAATGTAGAATATGCATTTTCGCATCGCATTGATTTTCGCATCGCAATTCAGAATAAGCCTCCAGAACTTGTACCACCTGTAGGGGTGACCGTGTTTTCAACACTTCCGGGTTGCAGAGACATGTTAAGTAGCTCAATAAGAATTTTTTTGATATGATTAAAGTCTTTTAAATATTCGAGAATTGTATCCAGGATCAAGAATTGTAGATAAACAATAGGTTTCATTATTTTTTAAATCTTTTAATTTATATCTTATGCTAAGTAAGCCGCTAAATTTTGGGACTGTTCTTCATTTTCTTTGATTCAAATGTTGTATGCAGTTATGTTATTCGTAGGGAACAATACCTATTCGTAAGGATTTTCTTTTAAAAAAAATGGCCGCAGGGAAAAAAAGATAGAATTTGTTAAACCATTAAAATGTATAAAAACTGTATACAGCTAATCTTTTTCGATTTGTAACAGCCAAGGCCCATCGAACAGGTCTGCGCAAGGAGCCTGATGATCATTGTTTTGATTCTTTTGAGCTGCCAAAAGTTGTTTACGTTTTACTTGCATGTGCATGTATACATATGTTTGTTTACGTTTATTTTTTTTCCTACACAAATTTAAGCGACATTGATTTTATGTGTACCCAACAAACGCAGCTTTGATTTCAAATTGAAAATTATTTCAAATTAAACGGTATTCTCAAACAACAAACGTTTGATAATGATTTGAAAATCATAGCATTCTCAACAAAAAGGGGAAATTATAATCAAGTTGAAAATGCCTTTATTTTCGACTTGCTTTCAAACGTAATTCTCAAATGTTTTTCATATGTGAATTATAATACAATGTGGAACAGAAATAAAAATATTTTATTTTTTTAATTTAAATTTATTATTTATTTAAATAAACTGTGAGATAAACATTCGGCAACATAGTTAAGAGATAAAAATAAAAAAATTTAAAAAAAAAAATTTTAAGAAACGCTTTTCTTAAAAAAGAACATTTAAAAAAATTTTACCCGCCCCCCTAGATTTTATCCTGGCTACGCCCATGTATTCGTGTACTGTCTTCGGGAATATGTATGCCTGCAAAGTTTCATCCATTTATATTGAGCAAAAGGCGGTCAAAAAAGCATTTGACCAAAAAAAAAATTGTTTTGCCCTCCCCCCTAGATTTTATCCTGGCTACGCCCATGTATTCGTGTATTGTTATCGGGAATATGTATGCCTGCAAAGTTTCATCCATTTGCATTGAGTGAAAGGCGGTTAAATTAACGTTACAAGATTTGATTTTCCGAAGTGAAGCTAAACAAAAGGTTTTAAAATTTTTCCCGCCCCCTAGATTTTATCCTGGCTACGCCCATATATTCGTGTACTGTCATCGGGAATATGTATGCCTGCAAAGTTTCATCCATTTGCATTCAGTAAAAGGCGGTGAAAAAAAGCATTTTACCAAAAAAAAATTGTTTTGCCGCCCCTCCCCCTAGATTTTATCCTGGCTACGCCCATGTATTCGTGTATTGTCATCGGGAATATGTATGCCTGCAAAGTTTCATCCATTTGCATTGAGTATAAGGTGGTTAAATTAACGTTACAAGATTTGATTTTCCGAAGTGAACCTAAAGAAAATGTTTTAAAAAATGTTGCCCGCCCCCCCTAGATTTTATCCTGGTTACGCCCATTTATTCGTGTATTGTCATCGGGAATATGTATGCCTACAAAGTTTAATCCATTTGCATTCAGTAAAAGGCGGTTAAAAAAGCATTTTACCAAAAAAAAAAAAATTTTATCAAATTGATAAATCAAATGTTTATTTTGAAATCATTATCAATTTGACTTTAAATGTTAAATAAAACAATTGAAAAATGTTTGAGAATTGAGTTTGATGTCAAATGATAATAAAGTCATTTTATATCAAACCCAGCTAGCATTTGGCTGATTATTTTTTGTAAAAATCACCCAAATGATTCTTTTCAGATCAGTTTTGATGATTAAAAACTGATTTATCACCTGAGTGATTAAAAAAGGATTCATATACATATGATTCATTTATATGTTTATAAAATTATTTTTTAATATATTAAATTTTTGGGTTTTACCAAATGAAAAAACATAAAAATAGAAACTTTCATGTCAGCCAAACAAATAAAAAGCTTGACTAAAAAGAAGCCCAAAAATTATTGACAATTTATAAACTTAAATGTGAGTGCAAATTGTTTTGTATCATCTTTGCGAAAAACCAATTACTTTTGTTTGATTCAAAAGCCATAATGGTGCTGATTTTTCGGAGAAAATTAAAAAAAAACATGACAATTAAAAAATGATATGAAATACAATCAAAAACTATATAATTAACGATTAAAAACTGAGACATAAACTATTCAATAATAGGTGCGTTTGAGTACTTTTACATAAAATGAAGTAAATGAGTAAACTGAAAAATTTGCTCTCACAAAAAGATGTTGTCCAAAAAAGTACGCGAACGCAAAATTTGTAAAAATTCGTAAAATAAAGGCAACAGCTGACGGCAAATAATTGAAGTGTTGAAAAATATTGACACTTTTGACTACTTAACTCGTTTTCTTATCAGTACTCGATTAAATAATTTTTATAGCACGAACATTTATGGAAAATAAAAACAAACTATTTTATTTAATCTTTCATATTTGTTTGTTTTTTATTTAATTTGATTTTACTAATTTCTAGCGGGTTAAATTATTTAAAAGAACATAATAATTTTTTTTGCTATTGAATACTTAAGTGCCCAAATACTTCACACTTTTACAACTCTAAGAAATGAACATAAAAAAAAAATTTAAAAAGTTTGTATTTAGCCAAACACATGCTTCACAAACAATTTTAATTAATTAAAATTTATTCACTTTTTGTTTTGGTTTAATTTTTATTTTTTATTTTTTATTTGTTACTTTTGTTTGTTTACCTTTTGAAACATCTGTTTTTTTGATTAACTAAATTTTACTGCAAAAATTTCTGCAGTAAAAATTTGTAAATACTCCAACAAGAACTGTCACTTTTCGCTCTCAATTTATGTTCTCATTTACTGCATTTTGTGTACTCGAACGCAATTTCGTAAAATGCAGTAAAGCTTAGTAAAAAATAGTAAAAATTTTTGTGTTCTCGAACGCAACTAATGATTAGAAAATCTAGCATTAAAATGATCAAAAAGGAATTAGAAAAATGTATCACACAAGAATGATAGAAATAAAGATTACGACATCAGGCAAATATAAAAAGTTTTTACTGCGCATGTAGGAACTGTGACGTCACACAACCTTCGTTCTCATTGGCTAATAATTTGTAACTTTCAAACTGTTATGTTTATGTGTAAACATGACAGTGGAACAATTTATTATTTTTCTATTTAAATTATTTGAAAACTGAACATTTTTTAAAAGAAATTCCTGTTTTCTTCATAATTTTATTTTTAACTTACATAAATATATATTAGCTATGGCTAAAAATATAGACATTAAATTTAAAGGACGCAACACGTTAGTTTTCGCACAATTTCCCGATTTGTTTTTTTGCGGCTAATTTGTTGGCATTTGCCCACTGCACACTTTATGTTTGTTCTCTTTTCTGCTCTCTTCTATTTTTATTTAGATTTTATTTTTCTTAATTATGCTACTTTTAACACACGTTTGAACACTTTTTAATATTTTATTTATTGTAATAATATTTTTAATATAAAATATTAAGCAAAATTCTTATGGTCTAATTCATAAAAATTTCTTGTTTCTGCTTTAATGAATACAATAGTTATCAAACACTTTTTGTTTTATAAACCATTAATAAAAAGTCTAATTTATAACCGCTTAATAGGAGTGGATTAACAATTAAACGTTTATAATACTTTTGTATTATTATGTTGGCAACAATATGTTATTTTAATTGTAATTTTTGTAATAGTGATGCATACAACTAGGGATGAAACGATACAAGTAAATAAAAATATCATACATCGAACGAATTTTAAATGAATTTCTGTTTTGTTTTCAATTTAAAATTAATTTCTGTTTTTTAAAACGTAAGATTTTAATTAATTTTATGTTTTTTTTTTTTTTTGTTAATAAAATACATAATATTGAAATAGAAGCGAAATATGTAAATCATATTTCAATATCAAATTTTTACTGCTTAAACTCTGTACGTTCCAAAAGAGATTATACAGATTTATGTTTAATGAATAATTTAACCAATTTTAACCACATGTTTTGAAAATAAAACCTCCTAGGTTTTAACAAAACATTTTTAGCCACATATAACTGCCAACATATTTTAAGTTCAAATGTTTTCATTTACCTGAACATTCAGGGTATAGTAACTCCTTCTGTTTAAATAATATTGGGCAAAATTCCCGCCGGTTTTTTTGATAGTTAAGAAATTTTTAAATGTCTTAAATTCTCTCATTAGGATTGCTTCCTCTATAAGAGATGAAGGCATTTAAATTTTTCTATTGTCCCAGCGAGCTAAGCCACGAGCCACTCTGGCTGAAATTCTACACATTGTTGCTTGAGAGAACCCATGAAGATCGGCTGCATCATCCTAAATCTACAAATTGTTTTTTTAACTTCAATTTAATTTCTTATTATCGCTTTTTTGGTAATTGCTAAAATTAGTTTTTAAATTTCTGGCAGGCACATTTTTACATAAATTTAGTTTTAAATCAATTCTATATAATAATAATGACACCCTTTTTTAGCATTTAATACCTTTTTTGATGTCTCGAATATATTTAGAGACATCGAATTCTAGCATTGCCTGATATCCTTAATTTTACATTTCTCATTGCTTTGCTTCATTTGTCACTTTTTGTGCTATGAATCAAATTTTCGATGCAAAAGTTAAAATATTCAAAGCATGTAGAACCAATGCGGTTTCTACCTTGTGTTTGCTTTAACAATTACTCTATACCTATTTAAAAGACATTTTAAAATATAAGTGTAATTTATGGTAAAAAAGAGGTTTACATTATTTAATATAAATCTTAATAGCTTTTTATATTTTATGCATAAAGCTATAACGACTTCCAGTTTCAACAGAGAACATACATAAGTATCTCGCGACCCACGTTATTTTTAACAAAAAAATCCATCGAGCAGCTTATATTTAAAATTAATTCAAACATTAGTTATCGTTTTTCTAGAAAAAAAATTTTTATGCGTATAAAACTTTTTTATTAAAATAAATAAGAAGACAAAAATTTTTAATTTTTCATGCAATTATTAAAATTTTATTTAAACAAACATGGAAATATCACTTTATTAAACGCTTAAAGTAGGGTAAAGGCTACAATAAATATTTCAAATTTATGAAACGTTTATTAAACGTTTAATAGGCTATTAAACATTTATAAATACTCTTTTTTCGACTTTTGCTTATTAATAACTTATAAAGCTGCAATGATGCGTTTATGAATTAGACTGTTAGTTTTTTGACAATTAATATAATGTTTTTTTTTTTTGAACTCTCTGAGTAAATTAATTGCAGGGTTACCAACTATCGCGTAATACAAACAATTTTTGTAAGAAATTACGATTTTCACAAATAAAAGAGACTTGGTAATCTTTACAAGGGAACTACCACGTCATCAAACGGTAAAACATCCGCAAGGCGTAATCTTTATTTATATCATTTTTGGTATTACAAATGATTCTTTCTGGTGATTCATCGGTAGGGTACCATTTTCTCACATTGAGAGTATCATTTATGATTGATGAAATGAGCTCATATACGGGTATTTTGTCCTTAAAGCTGATTCCTAAATGATTGGATTATGATACAAAATGCTAGCTAAGAAGGTTTGACTTCGTGTTTGTTGGGTATTATTGCCACCCATATACGTTTTTTGCTTTTGCTTTGTATATGTGGTAGTAAGGTTTTGTACAGCTTAAAGAAAACTTTACACAAACAAAATACATGTCGCTTTTTGTTTTTGTACAAGTAAGCAGACCTGATAGATGGGCCTTGGTAATAGCATACTAATGAAATTGTTAATACGGCAAAATTACAAACTGTTAAATTTCTTTGAGTCATCGCTTGCCGATATTTAAGTTTTTATTTTAACGTAAATTTGTGAAAATCTCTTTTGGAGATCTTTTGAACTTAATTTTCCAAAACAAGAAATAGATAATTTGTAAACGATGGGGCCTTAAAATAGCTTTAGATTAAAGTCACCAAAATTAAAAGCTTCATTTTTTATTTTTTTTTTTAACAGTTAGGTTTTTTCCATAGAAGTAAATAAAATTGATAAATTGGTAAAATAGTATTTTTTTTGCATGTTTCCGTATTCCACGGCAGTGGGCTGGCTTGCGCCAAGTGTTCTTCTCACTTTTTCTGCAAACAGCAAATATGCAACAACAGCAGCGGTCATTCTATTTATTTATAACGTTAAACAACAAATTTGTTTATATTTCGCTTAAAGCGCTGAAAGTATTGAACAGATTTTAATGAAATATATATTGTGCACTGCTTTGTAAATGTCTTTTAAATGGTGTATATTTTATTCAAATCGGTTGACATACAGAGGAGGAAAGTGTTCTTAATTGTTTTGCCTTTGCCGATTTATATATAGATAAAAGTATAAAATATTCTTTGAGTAACAAAATAAAATGCTTGGTGGCGTAACGTGATAAAAAATAGAATTTTGTGTGGAAATGCCCATATACTACCTTGATTAAATATATTTTGCTCTAACTTCGGTTCAGTTTGAGACATAATACTTACTGATTTTTTACGTACGAAGAAGCACTTTTGCTTAAGTAACTTAAAATTTGACTACGTTATAATAAAGGATTAATAAATATTGAAAAACCAATATGTAAGAAACCATTAGCTAAACATTAATTTGCCAAAAATAATTTTTTTTAATGCCAGAATAGGAATCTCATTTACTATCAGAACACCGAAATAAAATTTAGCATAAATTTATTGAATATCTCACAAAACCTTGCCACAAAATTTAAGACAGTAGGTTCTAACCAAATCCAAATAAGACCAGCTTCTGATATACAATATCATTATTACACATTTAAATTTTAACTTAAATCCATTTATGTCATTAACAATTAAAAGCACCAAACTCCCCCAACATTACTTGAAAGTACGAGCTTAAACAAAAAATTGTTCAATTAATTTAACAATTTAACAAAAACATTGTTGTTTTACTGAATGACAACTACAAAAATTGCCATTTAAATGATTATCCTTTACGATTTAGTAAGTACCTATGTACTTATATGTATGTATGTATAATGTTCTACGCTTTCTCGCACTCAACACAAAGATTAATCTGAACAATAGAAGAGTGAATGTAAGTGCAGCACATAATAGTTGGTGCAAAAACTTTTCTTGTTAAAAACGTGTTGAACTGTGCGACTAACAAGAGTAAAAGCTAATTTTTCAAAAAGCAAAAAGTTTATTCAACAAAAAAATAATTAAAAATCCTGTGTTTTCTACAGATGTTTTAAAGTTATTTTCTCTACTGCTTAAGGGAAGAATAGATAAAGATACATGGGAATACATTCAAAGGGGCCTTTAAAAATTTGCGTCTATTAGAAGGATAAATAAGTAAAAGTGCCTATATTCGGCTGAGCATAGTATTGAAAAGCCAATTTTCCTCTAGTATGGGCGTTTTCGTGTCGAGATCCTTATTCAATAAATCGATCCTTATTCCATAAACCAAACAATTCTCATTTGTAGAGAATATTTGAGCACAATTTTATCACCTAGCTTCTTTGCGGGACACTTGTTTGGGGGCCAGGTGAAATTAAGAATAAATAATAATATGTATGTATATTATTATATAATAATATCTTATAAATATGTATTAAGGAAATATCTGTGATAAATTTGGTTCTCCTAGCACAAATGGTATGGGCGCTATTGTATGAAAACCATTCATTTTAAGAAAAAAAGAGAACGTAGTTATTTGTCAATAACTCGGTCATGAATATACCGATTTTAATGTCCACTACTAGTATCCTATTTTTTAAGTCAAAGTGAAAAAATAAAGTTAATTCTTTATAAAACAAGTAAGAAAGTATAGTTGGTCAAGCCCGACTATATGATAACCTACACCACAGTATATAAAAATTATTTTCGCTAGTATACCCTATTTGGGAATAAATTACCCGCCTAAAATTATGTTATGAGCAGGGCAAGGAAGTTCATGCACTTAAAATAGCAAAATATGCGCATAATACATGCACTAAAAATCGTAAAATATGCAAAATAAAAGTAAAAAATATGCATTAAAAATATATTTATTTAACCATATTTAACAAAAAAAAACAAAAATACATTTCATTCAGTTTTAAAAACTTAAAACCTAGTTTAAAAAGTAGTAGTAGATAAAGATATATTTACATATGTAAATAAATAAGTTTTTTTTAAGTAATCAAATGTAAAACTCATTCTATTTGGTCTTAAAAAAGTTTTAAGCATTGAAAGGGTTCGTTCGACATCAACGGATGTAATAGGTGGATATTTGAAAGTGGTCAACTCCTTTGTAGAATATTCATTGTCTACAATTTTTTCTTTACTGGAAGGTAAATTAAAAATATTACAATTTTCTTTAACTATTTTAAATCCGGCATTCTTTTTTAAAACTGCATAAATTTTGGCTTTTATTTTTTCGCCGATTTGACCTTCTTTTCTTATTTGAATGACAGCGTCATCAACGAGTTTAACCGAGGTGTTCAATGATTTAAACCCCTGAAGTTCGGTTATTGTCTCGACTAGAAACCCATTGTTTGAGTGTATAAATTCTAATTGAGCCTTTATATTAGGTACATTTAAAATATTGTTTACTTTTTTATCGCGACTGCATTATTTTCGTTAAAATTATTTACCACATCTTTAAATTCTTCAAAATTTTTGGCATAATACTCTAAAAACTTACATGCATGGCATGAGCCTAGCATGTGACATGTAACATTTTTGAGTAAGATATCTTAAAAAAAGGTCAAGTAGATCAAAATTTTATTTTTATTAAAGGATTCTAAAAGAGAAATTGAATCTTTGAAAGTTAGAGCTATTGAAGCATGATCCACCTTTTCCAACTTTACAATATTTAACAAAAATTTGTGTTTACTCTGTTCTTCTTCTGCATTCAAGATCCCAATTACGTAGACAACGAAACGTACTTCAGTGTCCATTGCTTCGATAAAAGACAGCCACAAATTATGTCACTTAATTCTTTCAACAATGTCACATAGTTGTATAGTGTACAACTTGGCGATATAAGTTTTTATAAGGGTTGTTTCCGTAGGAATGGTTTCATTGTTATATTTGTTTAAAAAAATTCTATAATTTTGGTTGATTAGCTAATATAGAGGTATATCTGCAGACACCAGAGCATTATACAATTCAAAACTAAATTTGCTTTTCTTGAAATTAAAGTTTGCGAAACGTTTTCATAAATCATAAATCTTTGGGTTTCTGGTTTTGAAGGTGCTGATTTACTAGAAATTTTTAAATGAAACACCTTTTTGTAAACTTTGCAAAAAAGTACTTTTCCCTCTCTTTTGAAGACTCAAAAACACACTTATTTAAAAGATTATTTTTTGATATTTTTTCTTTTTGCATTTTTTTCCTTAAAAACAATTTATTTTATTAATACTTTTTGGATTTTTGGTCATACTTCTTACACCGTAAATCAAAAATATGATGTTGAGTTCTATTTTTTCTTCGCCGAACATTATTTTTATTTGCTGTTTCTTCAAGTAAAAAAAACCGCGAACAAAATGAAATGTCAAAAACTGTTTTATTGTTACTTCTTCAATTATGTGCACAATTATACAAATTGTATAATTTTTGTATGTGCTACTTTTTAAAAGTAAAAGAAACAAGTTGAATTCATAATAAAATGTAGGTAATTCAGTACCAAACACCAACATGTTGTTTTTGCTGCTTGAAAATGTCGAAGTTAGCAGATTTTCTTATACTATTTTGACTGTTTGACAGCTTCAGGGCTGAAACAACTATAACCAGCTGATTCACTGACTACACCTTATAATGAATTCGCCTTGAACAGAAAGATATTTCTAAACAAAAAACTAAGAAAGGAGCAATTTTTTTTTATAAATATTACAAAATATGACGGAAAATGTGAATTTATAACAAAATATGATGAAAAATATGCATTTATATCAAAATATGCAAAAACATGCATTTAAAGAAAAATATGCACTAACAAATTGATGCCATTTTACTGGAAATATTGTGATTCGCAAAGATATTAACTTTAGGTGGGTCTCAGAGTACCGACAACAAACATGCATTTGCATGAAGTCCCTTGCCCTGGTTATGAGGTTAAGATTGAAACTAACTAAAGCTCCTAAAACCGACTTTGTTCCCGCCGCAGGCCAGCTACGCTTAAGCTTCTTAGTTAGCGAAGCCGATAATCCGGACTATATATAAAAAAAAATATATATGTAAGTCATATCCCCATAATATCTAGGGTATTCGAAAGACCCATTTTAACATGTCTCATTATACTAATTACAACAATTTACTGCAATCCGCTCTTTTTGTTTTCAAGCTCCTATATTACAAAAGCCATCATTGCCATCATCCTTATTATCACATTGCACATTGTCATCATCTCTGTGTGATATGTTTAAAATGCACTCGAAAAACACCACAGGCTGTTGGAAGACAAGCAGCTTAACTCGCAAGAGTTTGGCAAAAAAAAATATTTAGATCTATTTTGCTGTTATTTTTTGTTTTCCATTAATTTCGTTTTGTAGAAAAAAAAACGAAAATAAAAGTTTTAAATTTGTTCCAAAACTACTTTATAAAAGCAAATACGTACATACGTACAAGAAAAATTGTTTAAGTAAAAAGTAAAAATGATACCCGTATATGCTTTCTGCGTATATACTGGGTGGGTCATAAGTCACTGAACATCTGTAATTAATTCGATAAATTTTTCACAGCATCTTAAACGGGTTGCAAATCTTGCTACAAAATTTCATATATCTTGCAAGGAAACAGTAATAATTTGTTTTTTATTCTCCACAGTAGAGTTCCTTCATTTAAAGCGGAGTGGTACGTTTACGAATCGATTTTTCAGGGTTCTCATTTACGCTCTCCCGAACTCGTTAGATATTATCTTAGCTTCGTGCTTCAAGCGGTCTTCTTCTCAGAGATAAGTCACTAACAGATTCCAATGGTTGAATACGAGCGAATAGATTGCGTACTAGATTTTTGCTCATTCCTCAATCATATAGATGGATACTGAATCTCCCAAACGTTGTTTTTTAATACTGAAAAATTAACAAAAGAAAAAAATTATATGATAAAAAATTTTACCAAAAATTTGAGTGTTCACTGACTTATGGCCCACCCTGTATACCCATATACATACATACTTACATATATGTATATTGTCAAATAAAAAGTTGTAGTTGTATTATTGTATGTACATATTCCATCTGTTTAATTAAGATAAAATTTTAAATAGCCAACGTTTTGATAATACATAACAAAAAAAACGTTTTTAAAAGCCAAAAAATTGATTTCAGTATTAAATCGCATACATATGTAAATTAGATAGCAAAAAATTTTTTTAGCACAAAATGATTTTCGATTGGAATCGACGAGGTGAACTCGTCGCTCTCTTATAACCTTTATACACTTGCACACATTTTGGAGGAGCGCATGGAAGATGTTAAAAAGGTAAAACGTACATTCACACTTTAAACAGCTATCATCCAACCTTCAACCAAAGATGTCACCATTTCTTAAAAAATTAAAAAAATTTTAAATTATTTTGCATTCTACGAAAATGCCAAAATTTAAAAAAAAACACCAAAATGTATTTGGAATTTATTTGGTAATTGTTAAAGTTTTGCCTTTTCAATAATGTTTTCGGTTTATTTCCTTTATAATAATCCTCTTGAGTTCTTAATTGCACTTTAATAAAATTAAATAAACTCAAAACTTTAATTTATAACCCTTATTTATTATTTACACAGCTTTATTTAGAACTTAGTCAGTTTAACAACCGTATTTTACATATTTTATTCACAACCAGTGTGACCCTTTTAGCATTTTCACTGCTAAATTTAGCATTATTTATTTTGATTTAGCAGCGAATTTTTCAAATAGCATTTAGCATTATTTTCAGCATTTTTGAAATATTTTTTTAGCATTATTTAGCATTTTGTAATCCTAAAAATTTTATATATTGCTATTTCACAATATAACTTATCACTTCTGTCAATCTCTATAATTGTATTTTGTCATTTATACCAGGGTTGTCAGATTTTTTTGAGCTCCATCACCAAACCGGATGTCAGAAATCGCCAAAAATCGCCAACCGTCGGTTTTGTTCAGTTTTTGTAAAATTTTTAATTAAATTTTGCATACAAAAAACGCTAGTATAATTTTTTAGGCAAAAATCGCCAAAAACTGAGAAAAAATGCAAAAAAGTCGCCGAAGTAACTTTTGTTTTGTTTCTGTAATTTTTTTTAAGAGATCATATATGTATTCAGTTAAAAACTTAAATTAAGTACACAAGTCTAAGATCGTACACTTCAGCCTCACCGATTGCATTACTGGAGTTTTGACCTACATACTATTAGAATTACATACATACTTTTAGAATTACTGAATATAAAATTCACTTAATATGTTTTTTTTATATTAGCAATGATAACAAAAATAACAAGTTGCTAAACAAAATTGCCGAAATAATATAAATGGTAAAAATAGCCAAGTTAATCGCCAGTTATATCAGAAATCGCCATAAAAGTCGCCAGTCACTTTTCAAAATCGCCACGTTTGGCGAGAAATCGCCATATCTGACAGCCCTGGAGGCTTATTCTGAATTGCGATGCGAAAATCAATGCGAAGCGAAAATGCATAAATGCGAACAATTGCTATTCTGTATTGCGATATTCGCAAAGTTTTTTTTTTAATCGCATTTCAAATGCGAAAAGGTGACAAGTCGGTATTCTACATTGCGAAAACAAATGTCAAATTCGCAAAATTTATTCGACAACAAAATAGCATTCGCAAAGTACAAACATGTTAGTGAAAGATAATCACCCCTATCGTGAATAAAAATTCCTTGGGAGTTTTTTCCCTTTTCCCATATTTACAATTGAATTAACATAGGAAAAATGGAAAAAGGGAAAAAATTCCCAAGGAATTTTTATTCACGATAGGGGTGAATATTTTATTTATTTATTCATCATGTATTTATTATTTAATTCAGGGAAGCAAGCAATTAAACCACCAAACCGCGTTAATTTGAAATAATGATAGAATTTATGAATAAGCACAGCCAATTGGCAAGAGGCCATTTGAAAATACCAAATGCACGTCAGTCGGCAGATACTTTATGGCAAACTTTAACTGAAGAACTAAATATCAATGGACCACCTATTAGAGAAGCTGCAGGATGGAAAAAGTATGAAATATATAAAACCAGTTCAAAAATATTTGACTTTAATTTTAATAGGTTTGGGCCGATTTTAAGGTACACACAAAACATTTTCATTTTCTTCGCCGTCGAACCACAATACCACAAAATCCATTTTTATTATTTTTTTTATTACAGAATGTCTTAAATAAATTGTTTAAACAATTTTCACAGCCAAACACAAAAAATGTTTTTATTTTTAATTTGACGTTTATTGACACTGACGTATATTTGAGCAGCGTTGCCACGATTTGAAAATAAATTGCGAATGCGATTGCGAAAGTCTAACAGAATACCAATTTTCTTTCGCATCGCATTTCATTTGCGCATCGCATTGATTTTCGCATCGCAATTCAGAATAAGCCTCCTGATTTATACGTTTATACAAATGTAAAATAATAGAAACCCTGTAAACACCAAAAAAAAATTAAAGAAGAAATGGTAGATTTTACTACAGAAGAAATAACGGTTTTGGAACAGCAAAATGATGAACCAAAGTTCAACTGCTGAATTCTGGATAGGTGTTAAGAATATGATGAAAACAGATCATATTCTAATGGTATTTTTACCAACAATTTAGAAATAAGGGAAAACTATTCATATAATGGTGTGTTTAATGTGTAATTAAATTTACTGAAAATGCTGTTGAATAGCCTTTTATGTTTTCAATGATAATTTTTGTTTTTACTTATATTTTGCATTTTGATGGGATGAAAGTGTTATTAATTTTAACAAATTGTAATAAATAAATACACGGGGGGTTAGAGGGCCTTTAAATTCAATATTTTAATTTATTGGTACGAACCTTTTTATTTGGTGGTTGGTTTACAACTGATTTGTTTACAAAATTTATAGTTTAATGCTAGCTCACAAATTATAACAAAAAGAGTACAAAAGGTGAAGAACGACAGGAATATTCCAATTAGCCTTTTGTACAGTTAGTCATAATTAAATATGGGCACTAACTTACATAATTCGCGCATAAACATTCCGTGTAAAACATTGATATAGTAAAGATCAAAGAGACCGAAATTATTTGCCCATGCACAGACACAAAAAAATTTCTTACTAATTCAAATAAATTCCATAATTTGATCTTATATATATATACACTCATAAAATTATTACAGTAACTGATTGTGGGTTATTAAATTCGTTTTCCGTACTGTTAAAATTTAATAAAAATATAGTTATTTTACGAATATTTTATTTTTTAACATTTATGTTTGTTATTCAAAAAACAAACTACCAAAAAATAATAAGGGTCCTCATGATATCGTTTATAAGTCTCGTAAACTGTGCAAACTGTGCATTCTTACACCCTCGTAAATGAACTGTCAAAAATTGTATGAGAATTCATTTACACAAACTGCTTAAATTTGCCCAACAATTTTGACTCGTTAACTTGCGCTGTTCAATTGTGCATTTATACAGACAAATTTTTTTAATGCTTACCGCCGTTTTCAATGAAAACTTCAAGTGTAAATAAATCACAAACAATAAATTCTTGTAATAATATAAGCATATTAGTCTTTTGGCTTTCTTTATGCATGTTTAAAAACAAATTTCATTTATAATTTACAAATTTCAAGTTTTTTATTATATTTTTAATTATTTTTTTTTTAATATATTTTTTATTGACGTTTCTGATTGAAATGACATTAATTGTTTAAAAATACACAAAAATTAAAAAGGATCTTCATGAAACGAGTCTCGCAAGTTTACCCATTTGCACAAATGGTAATTTTAAGCAATATCATGAAGACCCTTAATGTTTTTCCGTATTTATTTTGTTATGTAGTTAGATTTTTGTCGGTTAAAATATATTTTTTAAGAGTAAAAACTATTCAATTTTAAGGAATATGAAGTTCAATTAATAAAAAAAAATTTAAATTAATGAAAAAATCATTTGTTTTGAATGAAATGTAAATGATCCGTTTTTTAAATGAATTTTAATTTGTTTAAAATTAACTTTCGTTTGAATTTAACTACATAATATTTTGAGTGTATATATGTATGTACATAGGATAAAAAAATTCAATTGACATATTTAAAAAACTAGATAACCTTACACAATGTATAATCAAGATAAAAAGTATTAAAAAAATATTAAGTACAAAAAAAAATAATAAAAAGTAAAGTACAAAAATTCAGCTCCAGCAAATACTTAGACGCCAATCTTTCCAATTATTACCCAGCCCAAGAATGTGTCTTGTGCCATTGGAGACCCAACTGATTCATGCTTAATACTGGGTCGAATGAGCCGAGGGTAGATGTCTGCGCCGAGAACGAAATTAATATCTGATTTTTTGTAGAAGTTAGGATCGGCGAGACGGAGATTAGTATACAGTTCCGCAATTCTCTCGTCCATTGTTTCGCTCGGCTGCTTCCGGGGAAGATCTGTAGTAACCTTAGCCGTCAAGTTAAAAGCAGTGTTTTCATCAAAGCGCGGACGAAGTTTGACATGACACCACCGATCGGAGCCCACTTGTTCATCTGCCAACTTGTATCGGTTCACAATGAATTTAGCTATGGAACTAAATTCCACACAAGGGTTTAGAATGCCTCTCACACTAACCCAATTATCATCCAACTGCATCTTGACAATGATAGTCGGGAGGAGGGTAGTGGCTAGGGGGTTGTGACTTGACTGTGCAACAGAACGTCCAGATGAGTGCGGCTCAAGAAGTCTTTGGTGGCGATGTAACAAAGTATGGTGTCTTCCACCGCACTGTCGACAACGATCGGAGTTACGGCACTGACCGACTAGATGGGAATGAGCAAGACAATTTTCGCAGTACTTGTGCCTCCTCACTATTTTCATCTTCTCCGAGACGTTCATTGCTTTAAACTTGAGGCACTTTCTAAGCGGATGGTTTTTGCGGCATAACCGACAGTCGGGTGATTGTGTATTTCCCCGAGAATTGCGGCCGTGGGGTTGTCGGTTTCTTTCTAGGGGAGGGGCTCCTATGACCTTGACCCAACATTGTGATTGCTGGAAGTAAATAAATAGAGCATTATTAGGGTCGTTCGGGGTTAGGTAGTAAAAATAATTTCACTATAGGCCTAGTTACGATGCCATTAGCAGATCGTATTTCGGCGACTCTAACGCGGTTATCTGAACCTCGTACAACTTTTTCGATGCGGCCCAGCTGCCATTGATTGGGGGGTAAGTTATCCTTTCGGACGACAACTAGATCTCCGATAGCATAGTCTCGCTGGGGATACTTCCATTTAAAGCGTTTGTGGAGCTCTTTGAGGTATTCCTCTTTCCACCTTTGAGCAAAATGATAATGAAGGACTTTCAGTTTCTGCCAGCGATTAACATAGCTTAACGAATGATCGGTTAAGTCTGGTTCTGGGGGTGAAAGCAAAGGTGTTCCGATTAAAAAATGTCCTGGGGTGAGCGCACAGAGATCGGGTTTTCACTATTGGGGCAAAGAGGTCTTGAGTTCAAACAAGATTCGATTCGAGCCAGCATCGTGGAGAACTCTTCAAATGTAAAACTCTGACTGCGTGAGACTCGTTTGAGGTGAATCTTAAAACTTTTGACTCCAGCTTCCCAGAGTCCTCCCATGTGCGGTGCACCTGGTGGGATAAAATGCCACTCCAGCGAAGTAAAACTATGCTGACTAAGCAGGTTCCGTTGGACAAGCGACATAAAATGCGTTTTGTCAGCGTCTAAAATATGGGAAGCACCATCGAAAGCCGTTCCATTGTCCGAGTAGAGCGCATTAGGCGATCCTCGTCGGGAGAAAAATCGGGCAATTGCTGCTAGGAAAGCTTGAGTTGAGATCTCACTGGTGGCTGTAGGGCGCTTGTAGCCTTGTTAGTTTTTTTAAATTTTATTTGTTTAATAATTCGATATGTTTTTTAACTTAGTTTTTTTTTCTCAGCGGAAATTAAGAATCTACTTACACAGAAAAAATTAAAAAAATTATCTCTAATCACCAAATTTAAACCAGAATCATAGAATCAAGCAAACAATTTGTTGAGTTTGCTCCTATTACCAAAATGATTATGTAAAAATTTAATATTTTGTATTTTTTTCTTTCAATAAATGCTATTTTTAATTTTAATTAAAAGAGGAATATACATATATATAAAAAAATAAACTTTGCGTTTCAAATAATGTGATTTTGACAACCTCCAACAACAATTTCACCGGTTTAAATTTTTTTTTTTTTAAACGAAAGATTTTTTTTGTTAATTCAAAATTTATTTCAAAACAAATGAAATGTTAATTTAATCAAAATTTTATTTTTAATTTTCCTTCAACAAAAAAATAATTGATTCAATTACATATCACATTAATTTAATTTGAATAATTCTTTTTTTTTTTTAATTAAAAAAAAAACTACTAATAATTTTTGCTGTGTATGCACCAGAGAAAGCCAAAAAGTTATATTTTTAATACTTATAACCTATTCATACGCCACCGAGCACGAGTACAGGCAGGTATGACTACCAATAAGTATGAGCATGAATAAGTTTGTATATCGACCGGTATGAGTATGAACAAACACGCATGCTTATGGGCAATCCTTTGAATGAGTAACGGCATGTATCGTAAGTATCGACAAGTAACTTCAACATTTTGTACAGTTATTTTAAAGCAAGCAGTGTTGCCACGACCTAAAAATTTATGTTAAAGTTATATTAAAACATAAATATTTGCTATCAAATTAAAATAATGCTTCTAAAGCTATAATAAATTATAATCTTTTTTACGAAAGAGGTTTTTTATAAAAATAATTAAAAAAGGAGGCTATCAACTATTTTGGGATCTTTTCTCTTTCTTTTTTTTATGTTTTCAGCTAAAGAGCTAAATCAATATATTTTAATTAATTTTCATGTTGTAAAATTCTCATAAAAATAATTTAATGAAAATTAAATTTAATGAACTTAAGCCTAATTAAAAATATTAAAAAATTTGAATTAAAAACCATAAAATAGTTCAATAAAATAACCACAATACTAATAATTGTTAAAGCTTAGGCACGAGCTCTATGTTTGACTTTGTCCTTCAAGTTGTGCTGAAAAGGTCAACAAGAATAAGAAAGACAAAAAAAAATGAAAAAACAAAAAATATGTACTTTGAACTTCAAGAAGAATTCTTGACAAAAAGTACGAAAAAACAGAAGTAAAGGAATAACATGTTAAAATAAATTAAAATAGATAATCATTCAAAGCAAATTTCGATCTACCAAAAGGTTGAATACAATTTGGTTTAAGGATTGATGTTTGACTAATGACGTCAGCAGTCGTCGATGGCTGCGAGTGTTAAACGGCAAGCCCTCTGAGGAGATTGAGTGGTTGCAATCGAAACATGTCAGGGTAACCTGTCCGTAAACACCTGGGTTCGAGCCCGGAATGAGTCAAGAATGAAAAATTATCAATAAATTTTAATTAATTTTCATGTTGTAAAATACCTTTCTTCATAAAAATAATTTAATGAAAATTAAATTTAATGAACTTAAGCCTAATTAAAAATATTAAAAAATTTGGATTAAAAACCATAAATAGTTCAATAAAATAACCACAATACTAATAATTGTTAAAGCTAAGGCACGAGCTCTATGTTTGCATTTGTCCTTCAAGTTGTTAATTCAAGTTAATTAATTTTCATGTTGTAAAAAAAATTCCTTTCTTCATAAAAATAATTGAATGAAAATTAAATTTAATGAACTTAAGCCTAATTAAAAATATTAAAAAATTTGGACTAAAGAGAAATCTTAATCTAAAGCTGCGCTGCAGGCAGGAAATTTCATAAAATTCTTGATTCTTATTAAGACAACCGTGGATACCTTGTGGAGTTGATTTTCCACCATAGCATGATGTCGAAGTCTTCTTTAAGGCTAACATTTTCGTTGGCATACTGATTGACTTCAGCAATTAAATTTTAGACCATTTTTTAACGTCTTAAAAATGCAACTGGCAACAGATAAACTACTCAAACTCATAATATAAATGAATGTATTTACCTGTGATATCTCATTTCTTAACTGCCAATATGAATATTCGATTTTTTTTTTTTTTTTGGATTACGGTAACTTTTTCTGTTTTTATTAAGAACGAATAAAATAACACGACGTATTTTAATTTGCATCCATTTAGTCATTTTTTTAGATTTTCTTAAATAAGAACGCAAATCTTTATATCACAGAAATTTTTTTAAAGTCAACAATCGTTTTTCAATAAAATTTTGTTGAATTGTACTCAAACGATTTTGAAAAAACGTATTTATTTGTGATTCAGCAATTTGGAAAAAAAAATTCTGACAACATTTATGAAAAAATTTAACAAAAAAAAATGTTTGAAGTCAATGCTATAACTATGGGTGTGTCTGAATATGTGCGAGCAAGAAACACAATAAGTATGATAACATACATGAATGAAATCAAATGCGCATGGATATACACAAGTATGAGAATAAACAGATACGAGTACGCACACGTATTGAAAATTGTCGATATGTGCTAGAGTACTTTAATTTTTTTTATACCCATTGGCTTTCTCTGGTATGCACCCATGGTGGAATAAGCAGGTGGCATCGTTACGGCAACAAATACAACATTACAACAAAAATGGAAATTAGTCCCAATTTACACTAGGGACATTTCTTGCCGGACATTTTTTGAATTCTCTTTTAATCTTACCCGAAGCGTTTACATATGAAACATTAGAAGTCAGACAGAAATTAATACTTGTATGTAAACTACGAAAAGTAAGAAAGAGAAATGAAAAAATGTCCAGTACAGATAGTCATGTACTACACACTCTACCTTTTCAACCCCTCGCCATCAAACATCGTCTGTCCGGCAAGAAATGTCCCTAGTGTAAATTGGGACTTATATCACCGTTTAAGTCATAAAATACTTTAAACAAAAATCAAAGAGCACCGCTGAACGCGATGAAATAAATAAATTTTTAGTTAATTTTTATCAATATCTTATTTATTTTAATTTAAAACTAGATGACCCGTGCGAATATTTCGCACCGTTAGTTATCATTTTTGTAACATAAAATGAAAATAATTAATAGAAATTTTAGTAACTTCAATACATTTTAAAATATAATTTTTATCAATGAAAATATTAATTTTTCAATTTCTAATTATTTTTCGTCATTAGTGTTAGAAATAAGCTTTAAAATGAGATATCATTCATTAAATTTGATGCGGTGGTATGGGAGATATTTGCAACCGACAAAAAAAAGTGCTTTAGAAATAATATATATGATTATCAAAAACTTTAATAATATACAATAATTACAGCATAAAACGTGGACTTTTTGTACACATAAACAAAACTTTGACATAAACCTAGACAAACAATGCAAGAGCAAAAAATCGTCATCTGGCGTAGTGCTGCCACCTGTTTATTCCACCATGGTATGCACCCATTGAGCAAAATTTCTATTAAGAATTGTTATACATACATACATATTTTATATTTTTATATTTTTTTTATAAATTTATCTTTATTCAATCAAAAATGTTAAGTATAAATGAGATTGAATATGATTATGTATATGTAAGTACGTATAACTTTTAAATTATTATAAACAACGTTCTCTTTTTTTGATTTTCTTCAGCTTTGCGTACGTAGAAAGTGTTGAGTTTTCCTCTTAGATTGCTTCAGATATTTACAGGCACCTCTGTTTTCCTTAGCAATAGAATTTAATTAAAACTTTAGATTAATATTTTATCGGTAAACAATATTTCATAATACTTACGAGATTCTGTGGCATTAGTGGTATATATCTTATGTTAAAAGTACAGTGCCTAATAATGATAATGCAGTGTTTTTATGCGTTGTAAAATTTAAGTACGCTTTAAGTTCAGTCAACGATTAGGTAGGAGGGGGGAATTTATGGATATTTATAGAGTGTTCTAAAAGAAAAATGGCACGCTGAATTAGAGCATTACTGTCAGTATTCAACAGGTATAAAAGCAGAATTCTTTCTGCAACCATCTTTTCATTTTGTAAAAATTTCACAAAGATTACTTTTGACGGAACGTAAAAGCACAAATTTTTTTTGTAAAAGCAAGTTCTTCAAAATTTAAAGAAAGGAGTTCTTTTAAGTCTTAATTCTATCAGCGCTTTCATTGGGAAAGGACTTTAATTTTAAAATTAAAAAGGATTCTACATTGTGTGACAAAAAGGAGAACGTAAAAAGTCTTTAAAATTACTTTTATGTAACACATGCTAAATGTACGTCTTTAAAAATAGATTTTCATGCCATAGATTTGCAATTCTTTAGGAGTTGGAATTGTCGCCAAGCAGAAATTGAATCTGTCAGTTTTGGGCTATTGCTTATATCTCCAATTGGAATATAATTGAGGGCTGCGGGAAACCCTCTGAAAAACCCCGTCCAGCAAGATCTCGTAGAGGAGCAACAAGGCAGCAAATTTCCTTGACTAAAGGGTTATTAAATAATTTAATAAAAGGGCAGTATAGCCTCTAGATAATTTAAAAGCGAAAAAAAACTAAATTCAGAAAAAAAAACAAAAGATTTAAGTACAAAAAAAAAAATTAAGGTTTATTAAAATTACTGAAAAAAAAAGTAAAAATTCTGAAAAGTGCGGAAAAAAAATCAAGAATAATGTTTTTATATTAAAGAAAATCAAAGAAACCGGTGTGGAAAAGTTTAAAATTAGTCTATAAAAACCTTAAATGTATAAATTTCACACAACAACTAAAACAGTATTATATTTTTCTTTATATCACTATTTCCAAGGCGCACACTGGGGATTTCGCGGAAAAAAGTCAAATTGTCAACATAGTCTTCATGCAATATGCAGTGATATGTTGAAATTTTAGACTAAATGGTACAATCAAATCGAAAAGAATTACTCCGATCTGACTGCCAGTTTTTTTTTTATATCCGTCTCAAACTCAGAACTTATGTGTTTTACAGAACCAACTTAATTTAAACCTAAGAGTTTAAAAACGAATATTATTTTACTATGTGAGCTAAAGTTTTTCTTTTTTTTCTATTAAAAGTAGAATATTTCAGTATACTAAAATTGAAAAAAAAATCTGCAGAGACTAAAGTTTTTTTTTTTGTGTGTGTATTTTTATGAACATATAACAAAAATCCCATTTTTCTCCAAACATTTGGACCTGCAATTTTATCTTTACTTTTCCACAGTTGGAAATCACTACTAATACATTGTCTTATATCTGTTTTAACATTATTAATCAATTTCAAGTGCCACCAGGTGCCACCTCTCAATTTGCTGCATTACACAGTACAACATTTTTCAGCTGATTGATTCGGGACTCAATTCTGATAAGGCTCTTTTGTTTAACATAACTCGAGAACCACTAGTCGGATTTTTCTGAAAAAATCAAGAATTACAATTACTTTCATCTGTTTATATAACATTTTGCTACATAAGCAACAGTTTCGCAGTTATAAATAAATGTATGAAGAAAAAAAATATTTTTTGCCCAAAAATTAAAATTTTGTATTTTTAATTTATAAAAAATCCAAAACAGTAAAAAAAAGTTTCAAGTCCTATTACTTTCACGTAAAGTCGCATAACCTATGAAATAAATGAGACAAAAATCATGAAAATCGATGAACGCGTTTCGCTTTTATTCACAATTAAGTGAAGGTATGCATTTAAAAAATTTGCTCGAGATATGCACAAATTTATTTGCAAAAACATTTATGACTTTTTTTATGATTCTCAAAATTAAAAAAAAGTAATAAACGAAAGGTTATTTGATTTTTATGATTGCGGTAGCAAAGTAATAAACGGTAATAAATGTGCGTGGACAATTGAAAGGGAAAAAAGGAAAGTGCACTTTTTTAATTATTTGGGTTTTTCCGTTGGCTACCTGTATTAAGCTGATGGAGTGTCTTTTGCAAGCTTACAATATTGAATTTAAACGTGGAAAAGTCGACTCAAATACTCGTTCGATAAAAGAAGCCCGAAAATGTTTGATAAAGCGTGAAATTATGGAGAAAATTAGAATACAGGTTGATACTGTTAAGCAAGGCTTTGGTACGACAAATTCAGGAAATACGTCACGAAGATTCTTTGCTAATCCTGCTTTGATTTCCGTAATCACGGGTCTAGATTAGGGCTGCCAGATGTTTGAACCTATCAACCAGGACACATGGAAAAAGGGATAAAAAATTATACCAACAGAAAATTTTTTTTTACACAAAGTTATGTAGTATATCGCACCCTAAATACTAAAGTGTCACAACTAGGGATGCCAATCGGGATTGATTTTAGAAAATCCCGAGATTTGGGATTTTTTTTAAATAAACAACACTGTTTTTTATTTATTTATGAATTTTCAAAAGGTGCTTAATTCCCAGTTTTTATTCTTGATAAAAACACTTGAAATTTATTGTTGATGGGATAAGCTATTCCTATGCATTTCACTGGTTGCTTAGGCCAGATAAAAACAGATAAAAAACACTTAAGTTTTTCTAAAATCTTTATGGATGAAGTTTCCTGATGATCTGGCCTAAGCAACCAGTGAAATGCATAGGAATAGCTTATCCCATCAACAATAAATTTCAAGTGTTTTTATCAAGAATAAAAACTGGGAATTAAGCACGAATAACAAAATATTTTGAAATGAAAATTTTGTATTCCCAAAAATTGAAATTAATTTTTGATATAACATATCATATATATTATTTCTAAAGCACTTTTTTGTCGGTTGCAAATATCTCCCATACCACCGCATCAAATTTAATGAATGATGTCTCATTTTAAAGCTTATTTCTAACACTAATGACGAAAAATAATTAGAAATTGAAAAATTAATATTTTCATTGATAAAAATTATATTTTAAAATGTATTGAAGTTACTAAAATTTCTATTAATTATTTTCATTTTATGTTACAAAAATGACAACTAACGGTACGAAATATTCGCACGGGTTATCTAGTATTTTTAAAAAAGAAAAATAAGAATTATAAAAATATAAAATACAACTGAAATATAATTTTTAATAATTTTTTTTTTGTATAGAGTATAAAAATTCAATAAAAACGAACATTTTTGTACACAAAACTTGATATATTAAAAATCCCGAAAAATCCCGGGATTAAAAAAATAAAGCCCGGGATTCGGGATTTACCGTTTGGCATCCCTAGTCACAACTCAAAATTTTTCAAAAATGACTTTTTTTTCATAAATTAATTCTCATTTCACATCTCTAGCTACTTACAAAATTGAAAAATGCATAGCAAAACTTTCTTCAGATTGGACTTTTTTCATTAGGGAACTAATATTTTTTTTTTTAATTATTAGCACCATTTTAACATAAACTGTTTTTTGGCTCTCCTGAAAATTTAAGAATTTTGAGTTGTTACAGTTTAGTATTTAGGATGCGATATGTTAAAACCATCCAGTTTTTATTTTTTAATCCAACAATATAGAAAAAAAATTAACGTGTACTTCATGTACATAAAAACGATGAAAAATAATAAAAAGTTGAGCTTAAAATTTTCTAAATTAATTATTTTCAGAACATTGCACTTTTTCTAGAACTTCATTTCGGTCTTTGATATAGTTATAAAACAGGTAGCATGTCATATTAAAATCAAACTTACATTGAATAATACTCTCCAGTGTTTCAGTCTTAAACAAGTTTCTTTCCTTTGTCCATTGAGCAGACTAAGTACTCAACTTGAAAAAAATCAAACTCTTTTGATTTTTCTTCAACCAACTGGACAACTGTCATACTAATCAATTGAAAAAGCCATACACCGACTCAGTTGACAATTGAATTGAAACGTGTATGGGCTGCCTTACCTTGCGGCCACACGTTCAAGTTGTTCTTGATAGTCTTTTACATATACTGCCTGTCAAAATTACATAAATTGAAAACTGAGAGTGTTTTGCAAATTGAAAGGAATTGAAAGGCAAAACTTGATCGTGTGGCCACCAAGTTAGAGAAAGCAATTTGTTATCGGTTTTCTATTACTTATACAAGTTGTTTGCGCGGTATTAGTTTTTACAGTAACTAGTTGAAACAAAATTTGAAAGAGGATTGACTATCATCTAATATTATTGAAAGCTTTTACCAGCTTTACACCAGATAACAGATGAATTTAATTAAAGTTATTTGTACAATTACCTTATGTTAGCAGTGTTATAACAGAAATCTTAACCTTTGTTAACAACTAAAGCAAAAAACTTATTTGTTTGTCTTGACCTGTACAAAAAACCAGGACAATTTAATAGTGGACCAGGACACCAGGACAAGTAGTCTAAAACCAGGACAATCCTGGAAAACCAGGACGTATGGCAGGCCTAGTCTAGATGAAAACATAATCAAGAGGTTTTCAACAATTCTCGAAGCTATAACAATTACCGAGGCACTAGATCCGAAGAATTTGATGATCTTTGTCTAGAGACGGCAAAAAAGTTTGTTGCACTGCACGAGTGGTACAATATGCCACCAACACTCCACAAAATTCTGATTCATGGAAAATATATAATTGAAAAGTGTATTTTTTCTGTAGGCTTACTATCCGAAGAGGCTCAGGAAAGTCGTAACAAAGACTATAAAAAATATCGCCTTAGACACTCCAGAAAATGCAGTCGAATTGCCACGAACGAAGGTATTATGCACCGAATGATGGTAACATCAGATCCCATGATCTCACACTTGACTCATTCATTTAGCCAGAAAAAGCATAGCGATATAAGCGACGAAGTTAAGGCTCTTTTAGAATAATAAATTAAAAAGTAGATTTAAAATAAATAATAAATTAAAAATTAAAAAATTCATTTAAATTTTTTGTTAGTTAGGGCTTTTGACATTGTAGGTAACGATATATATTTTTCTAGCTTTCTTTATTTTGATTACTTTTGTGTATAACTATATAAATAAAACTAAGTTTATGATGAAATTAAAAATAGATTTAAAATAAATAATGAATTAAAAATTAAAAAAAATCTTTTAAATTTTTTTGTTAGTTAGGGCTTTTTGCATTGTAGGTAACGATATGCATTTCTCTAACTTTCTTTATTTTGATTACTTTTGTGTATTACTATAAAAATAAAACTAAATTTGTGATGAAATCATTAAAATTTTATCCCATCAACAATAAATTTCAAGTGTTTTTGTCAAGAATAAAAACTGGGAATTAAGCACGAATAGCAAAATCTTTTGAAATTAAAATTTTGTATTCCCAAAAATTGAAATTACTTTTTGATAATAAACAGGCAAGTGCACGGCCTAAAAAACACTTAATTGACAACATCTTTTGTAAGTTGTTGTTGTTTTTATTTTGTTTTTCTTAACCTACTTACAACTACAATTAATGTTGAGAGAATTTCAACTAATTGTAGTGGGGAATGTAAGATGAGATAAACCCACTGTTGTTTATTGTTGATGTGTTTTGTCCAAGCTTTGATATTGTTACAAGTAGAACTGTTGCTATAATTCTTATACGTTTAACAGTTTTATTTTGTTTAATATCTTTAGTTTGTCTAAAATCTTTATGGATGAAGTTTCCTGATGATCTGGCCTAAGCAACCAGTGAAATGCATAGGAATAGCTTATCCCATCAACAATAAATTTCAAGTGTTTTTGTCAAGATAAAAACTGGGAATTAAGCACGAATAGCAAAATCTTTTGAAATTATTTTTTGACAAATATATTTTTTTCCTCACCTCCATACAAAAATCCCCAGTGTGAGGCGTGTCATTATGAAAAGAACGATTTTGCACTCCGTGTTTAAATTAGACCAGATTTGAGGTTAGGTTTTTCATACAAAACCAAGTGTTTCAAAGTCATTTCCAGAAAAGTGTTTGAAGGCCAAATTAAATTTGTTTTAATTCTGATTACAAAAAGAGCCAATTTGATAATGTTTGAATTTTAACTTTATTGAGATGGATTTAATTTATTAAAAAGGTGTAGTTTAAGATATGTGGTTTTATTTTTGCATTAATTTTCACTTTTGGTTTTTTTAATTTTTTTATACGGGCAAATATTAAAATGCTAGACTCTTGATAGAATGTGCAATTAAAACTAAATAACAAGTGTCAATACGGCAAAAATAAAATAACAGAAAAATTTGTGAGAAAAAAAATAAACAAAAGCAACATACAACAAAATGTTTATTAATCATTAAAAGAGATTAACTCTTATAACAATTAAATCCCTAAAATATGCTTTAATCACAAGAAAAATTGATCAATTGCTTATGGTCATTATATATCAATGAAAAGAATAAAAAAAAAGAAAACCCACTTTTAGTCAAGCAAGGAGCCGCTGAAAGATCTTTCCGGATTCCCGTGAACAAGTAAGTCTCAATTTCTTTATTTTACATTTTATTATTGGTATATTATAATTAATTACAAAAAAATAATCATATATTCAAGTACAGTGTAAATTGAAAAATGTTAATAACATTTTGCTGTTAGCAAAGTAATATGTTATTAATTTAACTTTAACAGCCTGTTCAACGATTTCGAACGTTAACGTTAAAATTCGAAAATTTGTTTTTGTTTTAAATGTAATATTCTATGCGAACGATGACGTTCGACATCGTTAAACCGGCAGTAAATTCCCCAAAATTTTCTGTTGACAGAAGAAAGCAAAGAGAATATATGATGTTTCTAATAATTAGTTAAACAAGGCGGCATGAAATAACCCCCAAAATATAACCCCCCAAAAAATAATGAAATAACCCCCCAAAATTTTGTACAGAGAACAACCAAAACGATTTTTCGGGGGTTATTTCATTTTGTTTGGGGTGTTATTTCATTTTTTTAATTGGGGTATTATTTCATATGAAATTATCCCCCAAAAAATCGTTATGAATTAAAGCCCCAATATATTTTTTGGGGGATTATTTCATTGTCAACTTTATAATGAAAACGTTTTGGGCGCAAGGATTTATCCACTTTGGTATACAGAACACCAGCTTCGATAATAAAAGCTGCCCTGCATAGCCGGCCTTCGGCTTGGCGCAATAGTTTTCTTCTATATGGTATACCAAATACCGGCTTCGCTAACTAAAGCTTCTCTGCGTAGCCGGACCGAGTCGGTATTTTTATACTATAGAGGAGAAAATCTTGGCGCTATGCAGAGAAGCTTTAGCCTGCGAAGCCGGTGTTTGTTATACCATAGAGAAAAAAGTCATTGCGCCCGGCCGAAGGACGGCTATGCAAAAAAGCCTTAGTCGGCGGAGCTTGGGTTCGGAATATCATACCATGATATATATCGCGTGATTCTTTAAAGCAAAAGTGTATAATTTATTGCATTACATATATTGGGCCTTTATTTCATTTCAGAAATTGGGGTTTTATATCATATGAAATAAGCCCCCAAAAATTAGGGAATTATTTCATTTATGTTTGGGGTGTTATTTCATTTCGTTGGGGACCTTTTTATTAAAAAAAAAATATATACCTAATTTTCGAAGTATAAATAACGGGTCCTTGTAAAAAGAAAAAAAAATTAAATATTCAAAACAACAACGTAACAAGTACTTAAATAATTTAAAAATAGCTTTTTGCGCCCATGTAAACTAAAGGTTGGTTTGGCCTAGAGATTAGAGGCTACTTCGTCGAGCCATGTGTTCCCGGTTCGGGTCCCGATAAAGATTTATTTTATTTTCTTTTTATTTATAGAATGGTTTTGTTTTTTTTTTTTTTTTTAATTCGAATAATTTTAATTGCATAACTAATTTTTTCCCCGAATTGGAATATTCTTAGTTTTATAGTGTTAATTGCACAACTTATTTTTTTCAAAAGATTTAATGTGTATCAATGAAATAAATTGTGTTTTTTTTTTTTTTTTGATAATTGCCCATCTTTTATTTTTATTTCTATTTATAATGTTACAAATCTTTAGTAATAATTTTATACATAATATAAATTTAAATTTAATTATGAATATTAATTCGGGTTTTTTTTAAATAAATTTGTGTTAAATATCACAATGAAATTCTAAAAGAATTTTGAGTTCTGATTTCTGAACGTGCTGCAATAGGGTGAGTTATATATAAGGGATCATGTTGGACAATTTATTTCAGTGCGTTACGCAACATGGTCATGGTTGGGAGGGGTATTAAGCGTTCCAATATCTTCGCTTAACTGTCGAGCTTAGCCATTGCTTATCTAAGAAAATTGTTTTATCTTCTTTGCTTTTTCCTACTATTCTCCTTATTTTTCAACTGAAGCATGCAAATTAAAATAAGGTTAGCTGTAGCTGGTTCAAATTGAGTTTAGCAAAAATAAGGATCTACACCGTTGGCCGACGAGACAGGAGCCGGACAAATTATTGCATGCACGCTAAACTTTTTTTTTAAAACTTGCAACATTGGTGAGTATCGATCTATATTTTCATATAGCCCCCATATGAACCTCTTTCCGGAATAGCCTTTGTTCTCTTAAACTATCCTCTACGTTGGTATTAAGATTAAATTCGTCCAAACTTATCTTATTGCAGCATAATTCGTCTTAACAAATTTTTTTAAAAAGGATTAATTTTTTACTATGACTACCATAAAAATACCACTCCCGAAAGTGGCTTTCAGTGCCTTTACTTCCTTATAAATGCTGATATTAATACAGCAGTTGGCAAAGATTTCTTTTATAATAGCTACTTTATAATGACAAAATGGTAGGTCTAAAAGTGACCATAGGTCCCATATCATATACATACATATTTCTTTTTTATAATTTTTACTGCACCAACTGTTGCTTGTGGAGCCAAAACGACTATATTTCGACCACGACAACAACACTCATAACACTCATCCCTGATACCAAAGCCAAATACTAATTTTTTTCATGATTTTAACCGAAATCGAAACCGCGCTTTTAAGTGCCTAAAAACCGAAACCCGACCAACTTTTTTCTCATTTTCTTATAAAAACACTTTGATTGAGGAATACATAAAGTTTCGTTCTAATATACATAATAATTATATGAAAAAAGCAAAAAAAAATGCCTGGCTAAGCCCAGGTATACACCTAATGGTTAATAAAAGTACCTAAATTGAAACAAATAAAAAATTGTAATACATACAAAAAAATATACATGTTTATGTATTAAACTTTGATATTTTCAAAACCGAAAACCGAACCGAAACCTGCCGGTTTTTAGCAAACTCTAGTTTGAGTCTTCGAAAATTAAAAAGAACGTAGAACGTTTTGCCAATGTAACTATAACTCACATAATTCGATTTACTTTTGCTCTTGATGCCTGCTTATAGATGAAATAAATATGTGGCAAATATGCTTTCATCGCTAACTGGACTATCACGTAAATCCTTTATATTAAATTTACTTATAACGGCAGAAAAAACAGATAAATTGAAATATATCGCTAAAGTGACTAAAAACTGTAGTGACTACAAACGAAAAGTACTGTATGCTTAAACCTTATTTTTAAATTCTCATGCAATAGGCATAGGCATAAAACTTACTCTAAGCTTTGCTTTTGTTCAATAATTAATTTGTGGTCTTGCTATTATCACTGACATATGGAATAGAAATATGTATGTTTTTGGTTCTTATAAATCACATAAATTTACTGTTTATTCAAGAAATTTTTCGAAGTGTAACTTTTGACAAAAATTCTTATTTTTTTTTTTTTTTTTTTTTTTTTTTGGAAAATAGCGTAATTTTTGTATTCTTCCCCTCGCAGCACTGTTATGTATGTAAATCAAATCAGCAACAGCGATTTCTTCTACTCTGCCAGACTATTACGCTTTTTACTAAATCACACATAAGTTTATTCGTTTAATTTTATTTACTTTAAAATATAAATAAACATGAAATTGAAATTAAACAAGTTAGAGTGCTATATTCGGCTGTGCCGAATCTTTGATACCCTCCACCGACAGTTCGAATGTTTAAGGAGTAATATCTGTATGATGTTATTATTATCTTAAACTGTGACGATTTGTTATTAATTTTAGGCGACTAAACGGTTTTCCGGTAGTAGGGTTTATATGGGGCCTAGGGTAAATTATGGACCGATCATCACCAAATTTCACAGCGTCATTTCTAGTCCTTTAAAACTGTGATGTACCAATTTCTGTTATGATAGCATTATTAATTATGGTTTTAGGTGTACTAAACTGTTTTCCGGTAGTAGGGTTTATATGGGGCCTAAGGTAAATTATGGACTGATCGTCACAAATTTTTGCAAAATCTTATCTCATTCCGTGCCTTGTTCCAGCATTAATGTTATTTTTTGTAACAAAATTATCAATTTTTTTAGGTGGTGGTTCCACATTTTGATTCATAGCTCTGGTCCCACTGAACCAATTTTGCTGGATTTCAATCTCGAACTGCTTAGGACAACTACAAGCAATTTGGCACCAAGTTTGTTCATTTCTTTTGAGTTGTTCGAAAGTGAGCGTGTTTTCAACAGACGCACAGACAGACGGACATGGCTAAATCGACTTAGAATTTCTCAAGGATCCAGAATATATATACTTTATGGGGTCTGAGATGAATAATAAAAAAGTTTCACACGGAATGACAAACTTAATATACCCTCTTCACAACTAATTGTGGTGGAGGGTATAAAAAAGGTTAGGAAAAGCTAAATGCATAATTACAAAAAGCTGACAAAAAGCTTAAAGCTAAATGAAATATCTCTAGCTAAAAAGGAAAAAATAAAGCTAAATTTAGCTCGAAAAAGCTAATATGGTCACACTAAGGCATACTTTTAGGCGTTACCATAAATTTAAATAACTTAATAACGAACATTGTAGTATTAACAGTGGGTTTGAAGTACAATTATACACAAAAATTTTAACATTTCATCTGCACATTGATTTTTACACAAGAAGTGTGCATAACTTATACAATAACAATTTTAACTAATAAAATAACTAACAAATACTTAATAACTAATCAATACAAGATAACTAATAAATTAATCTTATTCTTAACTAAAGTAACTTTCGTAACAATATAAAGAAAAATTAAACAAAACAGACTTGCAAAAATGGAAAAACTTGAAAAGTTGTAGCGAAAACAAATGAATTTATTACCATTTTTCTAGTTATGACATAAAATAAATCGGAAGATGTAAAAGGGAACAAAATGAGACTGGATTATCTTGTAAAGATTTTGATTTGAAGCCGTATGTATTCCGTATGGGGAAATTTCAACATCTTCCCAAAATGATGGTAGTGTGAAAAGGCTATTTATTTTTTGTGTTTACAGAAAATTCAATTTTGCAATAAAGTCACATGCCTTTTTTGAGATTTATTAATTGTTCCCTACAAAAAGTTTTTGTATATTCACAATTCATGCGTGATTAAAACAAATCATGACTGCATAACTTTTTCGAAATTCAAAATTTTGTTTTAAGCTGTTAAAAAGAAGGAATTACGAAGAAAATTTCAACTAAATCCTTGAAATGTAAAAAGTCGAATATCGTCTAAATCAGAAACTAATTTGAAAATAGTTGAAATCTTTTGAGGGGATGTTTATAACTAATAGGAAAAACACATACATTCAGTTTTTCGATTCGATACTGCATTTTAATTCAGTACTGTTAAATGATGAATATAGCAAGAAAATAAATGAAAATTGACCCCCAAAATTTTTTAAGAAAAGCCCATACTTCCTTAATAATAATTATTATTTGATTTTAATACAATTAACTACTTTTTTGATAAATTTTATAAATTTATTTTATTTCTTTTTAATTTATAAATTTTTGATTTTTGTTACTATGTAGTTTTAAGATTTAACATTACAACATTTTGCTAATACTTAGTTCTGTACTGCAATATGAGACTCTTAGTCTTGTGTATAATTAAATAAATAAAATAAATAAAAATAAAATATAAATTAATACTGCTCTGGGCGGGGAAGCAACTCGCGCGTCGTTATCGTTATCTTAAAAAGACAAACAAGCCATGTTTGTTTGTTTGCTTTTCGTGCGTTTAGCGTTTAACCTCGCATTGGCTAGTGGCGTGGCGTCGCATAGCTATACCGAGTTATAGTTCATGCGGTTTCAGCATGTGCAATCGTTTAGTACCAACACGAATTTGAACGTGTTTTTTCTGGTGGAAAACCAAGAAAAAAACTCAAGAGTGACTAGTTAAGCACCATAAAAACCCCAAGACGTTTTACAAGTGGAGACCAATATACCCTTAAGCAGACTCTGAAAGCTCTTCGGTGTCGGCTCGTGAATGAGGATCCAGTGAAATCGCGTGATACCCAGGCAATAAAACTGATACATAGTAAGCCACTTTTTTATTTTAAGGAGCACTTTAGGCCCATAAACACTAATTTCGACACTAACGAAATAAAAAAACAAATAAGAAAGTATAGTCGGTCCTGCCCGACCAAATAATACCCTACACCACAGTATTTAAAAACACATCATGCTTATGTGTCCATATAAATATGGATTTATCTATGTTTATAAACTTCATTAAAAAAGGTTTGAAAGTTTGAGAAGCAGAAATCGCCCCCTACCCCCTAAATTTCATTAAAATCGGTTTGATAGTTCCTGAGAGGCAAAAAATTCCCCCTATCTTCGCTCGTGGTCATACGATTCGGCACATTTTCAATATTTCCTCTTAACAATTAGAACCTATTTCCCAAATTTTATCAAGTTATCTCCAAAATTGCGAACTTTACTTTGCGAACTCCACTATTGTGGCGTATAACCACGCCATAATAACAAAATACTAAGATTTTTCCAAGGAAGAATTAAGAAATAATACCAATTTTGTAAATTTTTTACAGGGTATTTTAAATTCTCACGTTCTAAGATCGCGTATGGTCATTTTTTATTGATGAATCTATCCTTGATAATTTTTTAAATTTTAGTTCAAAAAGTTTTTTTTTTTTGAATTCTCAAATTTTTAAAAACGTAACTAGATTGGAATTTTCGAAAGTTTTAAGATAAAATAAAGGTTATAACACGGCGCAAATTTAAAAAAACTTGTGGTTGACGCATCACGGCAAAGCCAATGTGTATCGGGTAAAAACTAAAAATCCTATAATAAAAAAAAACGAAAATATCACTCTTTCAAATTCTTTATTTTTAATCATACAAACACGCAGCGTTGCCAGAAGACTTGGAAGGAGAAATCTTCATTTAGCGGGAAAAAATTTTATTTTGAAGAGAAAAATCTTCAAATTGTTTATAACAAGAACAAAGAAAATAAAAATTATTAATTTTTTATAAGAACATACTTCTTATTATCGAAACAAAATTAAATTGAAGGTTTTAACTAAAAATAAATTTGAAATCCATTTAATTTCTAATAAATAAGAACGTAAAAAAGTCTATCTAAATTAAGAAGTTTCATTAAAAGTAACTAAATTCTTAAATAAGACATATGTATATGTATGTATAAATTTTGGACAAGAAGATTTTAGTTTGGGAGCTATAAAGCTCATACATGATATGAAATCTTAAGGGTTCTTTATTTAATATTATATATCTTGATACCGTTGTTATATCAAAGGCATTTAAAAAAAAAGCTCATTAAAAATATATGGATTTTCCTAAATTTAATCCTAATGGAAATAGTTATTAAAATAATTTTAGTACACATGGAATTTTCCAACTAAAAGCTTTTCCTTTCACAAATATTTATTTTTTTTTTGTTATCAATATTCCAAAAATTAATATCAGTTGCTTTTTTAATATTTTGTATGTCCAAAAAAAAAGTATGCATTTTTGTGTATGATAGATAATGGGTACAAAAGTGTGCAAAATAAATAGACAACAAGCTGATACAAAACCGCATTGTTTTAAAAATGGGTTATTTAAAAAACTGCAAAAAAATTATGTATGTATGTTATACAAACTTAAAGTTAAAAATCTTAATTTTTAAAAATATAACGGGCACTCGATTTTGACTTCACTTTCTGAAAGTACTTATTAAACTAGCAAAACTCCGTTTAGGATTTTCTGGCTTTGCTCGGATTTAGATTAAGAACGTTAAGCCAACAATTTGTTAAAAAAAAAAAAAAAAAAAAAAAATTTTGCGATTTTGTTACAGAGAAATATTTAATTTTCTTTAAAGAAAATTCTCAAAAATAAGTTTCAGTCAAATTTAATGATGGTAAACATAAAATCTAAATCCGAGCACAGCCAGAAGAACCCAGATGGGTTTTTGTTAGTTTCAATGAGTACAATCAAAAAACGAAATCAAAATGAAGTGTACATTTTTTATTGCACTAAGTAATTTTAAAAATGAAGTTTTACAAGTTGATTTAGGCTAATAAATTTACATAACAAAAGATAAATTTTGCATATTAATAATTCAATTTAATTAATATAAAACAATTTGCAATAAAACATTGCGACAATCAGGCATATTCCGACATCTGCAGAACGATTAACATTTGCGATTCTTACTTGAAATCGCATAAAAGGTCGCAATCGCAAGAAGTTTGGCGACTTCAAATTGCAAAAGTACATATAATCAAGGGAACTAGAATCCCAATAACAAATTGTATCATTTTGCGAAGCACTTATGGTACATTTAAAAAAATAAGCGCATAATTATGCGCTACGCAATAAGACATGCAGAAATGCAATAAAGTGAAAGAACTCAAAACAACTTTTATAAAAAAAAATAACATTTCAAGTGCTACGGCACTCCCTTACTACGAAGCAGGTTTGAAAGGGAGAGTACTAAAAAATTACTGTATCAAAACATTCAGTGTGTTAGGCTAATCGTTCCATCCAACAATTTTTTTATGCGCTGAATAATGCACTTTTTGTGTCAAAAATGTATTGCTTCAAAGTGGGAACTCGCCATATAAAATGCATGCCTTCCGTAAGCTCAATGGTAAGCGAAACGTTTATGTTTCTCCCTTACAAACCTGCTTCTTTGGAAGCTCCATTTTGTATAGGGATAATTTTTAGAAACTATGTTTAGCAGATCGAAGGCCAAACGCACGAGTTTTAGAACACCATAAAATATTTATGTATGTCGTTTTGCGATTTCAAAAAGCGCGATTGTCAAAACATGGCTGAATATGTAATAAATAGAACGGGAAGGTCATGCAAATGCATGTTTTTCCTCGAACGTTTAACTACTAACGGCATTATGCAAAAAAAAAAATAATGTGAACTGAAGTGTTCGTTAAACAAAACATTTGTATGGAAACCCGGATTTAACGAACACATAAATTTTTTTTCCACAAGGCCATAGTTAAATATATATGTATACATATATAGCTTTACCAAGGGTATTCACGTCAAAAGTTGCACTCTTGCGAAAAGCAAAATTGGCCCAGAAGCTGAGCTTCCTTACTCGGTCGAGTCCATAAAGACATAGGTTTTAGCTGGGTTGGGAATAGTATGTTTTTTCTGGAATAGTATGAATTTAGACGGGTGGTTGTTTATTGCAATATTTACCAACTCCCTATGAATTCAGAGCTGCCATGTTTGAGGTGCGAAGATCTTTCCTGGCATGTCTCGGGGAAGGGTCTAATTCCGTTCGATGGTAGTTCCAATGTCCATCCGATGGCATCCCAGAAGGAACTGCCTTTAGCATTTCGTTGTGTTTCTAAACCGTCATCATCATCGCTTCGTCATGCAGGTGCTCTACTGATGTCATCTGAAAACAGCCCATTACGGTCCTTAGAGCGACATTTTGAAGCTTTTTACACTGATTATCGCAGACTCTCGAGGTCCACGCAGGCGCTACATAGTTAACCACTGACCGATCAATAGTCTTGTATGCCAACAAAGTTTCGTTTTCCATGCTCCAAGTGCTGCCAGCTAGAGACTTGAGGACCTTGTTTCTACTCATTGTCTATGCGGGAGAAGTTGATGACATTGAAAATGTTGTACTGTGTTATTTTTAATTATTTGAAATATTGAATTTAACAAATTCTCTTTAACTGCACAATATCATCCAAAGTATTGTTTGTATTTTGGGACATGGGAATTTCAGCACAAATGCACGTAGTGCGGAAAGTTTTCTGACTGTCATTCACTTGGGAGTGACCAGTAACGATTCCTCTGTTTGACTGTCCAAGCAGCTCACTACTTCCGGTCCTAGACCAAGTATTTCCCGGGCAATGGCTTTTCAGATTCCTCTGAAAGCTAGCTTAAGTGAGAAGGCGCCCAGTCATATAGCCTGAATGGTTAAAGTACATCTTAACGTTTCAGGCAAGTAGGCAAATTACATGAATATTTGCTGAAGCATGACTGCATCATGGGACACGAAGATAGCAGCCCTATCACCAATCTAAGAAAGGAGGGACAGCAACCCACTTTTCCGAAATAGAATTTGCTAACGAATCGCCCAATAAACAGTTGGCGCCCAATGCTCCAGTGTTAGAGGGTATATTTTGGCTTATTTTTTGTTCCGAGTTTTTGCCTTAACCAATTCAAAACTGACCTGCATGTGTATCCCATGGAAGTGCATAAATATAATGTTTAGTATTTTTATTATGTACAATTAAGTATATTACATATTTTTAAACGTTGAATACATTATGACCACGTGAATAATATTTGTTACTAAAAAGAAAAGAAGTTTAATATTTAAATATTGTGTAAAGACATTTTCTACATACACCATTTTATAAACAAACAAAAATGCATAAAACACCGAAATCGAAGTAAAACTGTTTTTCTGTTTTCGTTTTAATCAGCAATGGTCTAAATTCAAAAGAGTAAACTAAAACATAGGTATTTGCAGAAAATTTTGCCGAAATTTTTTTAAGTGTATTTAGAGAACCGTTAAGAATTAAAGACAAAGTAAAATAAAAAAATTAAAATTGTAAATCATTATTTTAAAAAGAGTTATAAAATTCTTACCAATAATTAAGTTTAAAATTGTATTAAAATGGAATTACGTAATTCTCGCCGGGGAAATGAGTATAAAGAACTCCAAATCACTTTAAACGGCAAGCTAACAAAATCGTTGTTTAAATAAAAATAATAATTTCATTTGTTTAACAGGCATGGGTTTTTATGAAGAAGGCATGGAATTGCAAGAAATGCGACAAATATTGGATGCCCTGCAAATGTCTGTTAATGAAGAGGAAACAAACTTTTTTGATTGTGATATGCAACAGGCCTTAAGAGTGAGTTTAATTAAGATAATTATAAAAGTATAAAAACATTTTATAAAATTATTTTCGTTAAGGAAAGTGAACTAGATTTCATGCCCTCTCAAGATAGACGGGTTCATAACTCTACAATGATGAGGTACACATATTACTTATCGAATACCTATACCAAAATCCTAACTATTTTATTTTAGCAATCCGCTTATTTCGCCCTGCAGTAGCCCTGAAATACCCTTTGAAAGTATTGTTGTTGAAGCTGAAGTTCATCATGCCATGGACTGGAGTCCATTTAAAGAACGTTTGCCGCGCAAACGTTTTGCTTCCTCAAATATGGGAGTTGATAATGAAAATATTCCTCAGGAGCTTGAAGTTAGTAATGAGTTATTGGAACCAGATGCTAAGCGCTTTCAAAATACAAATATTTCTTTTTCCACAATTAAAACACAAGATTTGGACACAAATATCATAGAAGAAAGTTCTAGTTCAAATAATGTTAATATCTTGGAAGTATCAAGTAACTTGGAAGTATCTAATAACAGTTCGCATGATATACATGGTCCTGTGTCAGTTCGTAGAATTCAAGATTCTGGCTTAAATATGAGTTATGAAACTCCACATTCCTCATTGAATAATACTTCTAGGAATGTTACAAATGCTTCTTCTTCAGATTTAAATAATTTCGAATGTTCTGGGCTCGAGCTAGCCAATAGTATTAATGAAATACGTGGGCCTGTCTCTATGCGACCAATTCATGACTCTGGTATAAGTATAAGCAGTGAATTACCTCAAACTTCAAATATTAATTTTTCAAATGAAAATTCGAATTCCTTTTCTGAGAGTTCTTTACAAATTTCAAACAGCGGTGCTGTTAATCAGTACGATTTTAATGATGATTCTGAACCCTCAATTTAAAATATCAGGCATGTGATAAAAAATCGCTCGATTTCAAAACCGACTGTTTTTCAAATGTGTAATGAATTTCAAACGATTTTAAAATCTTCTTCTGAAATATAGTCTTGGTTCTTTTCAAAATTGAATTCCGTTAAGAATTTAGACACAAAATAAGAAGAAAAAGTACTAAAGATACTGAAAACAAAAATCATTTCGTTCTTAAAATCGATTTCTATCACATACCTGTATAATTTACACTGCATGTCTATACAAAATTTTTATAAGCTTAGATACTAAATTTTTAAATCTTAATGCCTGGCCCAGAATGTCGAAAAGAAAATGTCTCCCATATTTACAATGAAAACAAAACAATTTATTTTTTTTTTTTATTGTTTTCAATATACATAAAAATACGAAAGAAATACTATTTTCGACATTTTGCACCAGGTAATTAACATTTTAAAATCTATTTAGTTGTTATTGGCTTTTTTTAAATATTTTATAATTTTACATAAAAATACATAGGTTTTGGGTTTTTATTTTTGTTAGTAAGTTTAAGTGATACACTCTGCTTTGCCGAATCTGATGTACCCAATACCATAGTATTAAAAATGCAATTTGTTAGAGTTTTAAATTATTTAGTTTTTATATTTGTTTTGGGTTCAAAAATAAAACGATCTTCATTTTATTGTAAATAAACCCCGTAAGTAAGTTATATCAGATCTCCTAATAATTTATTTATTAAAAGAAATTAACATGTAGAAGGACGTAGAAGATTTTTAAGCATAGTTGGTACTCTATCGAACTTGAACCCTTATTTCCAGAGGACGCATGTATGATGGTCAGGTTAATTAGATAATAGATAGATTTGGCCAATCTTCAATATTAATCTCTATATATAAAATAAATTTTGTCTTCAAGTTCATAAATTATAAGGAGAAAATAAACTACTACTACGAAGCTTGCATTAAATTAAATTCAAAACTTTAAAAGTGCCTGGACACAAAATATTACAAAAGTATCACATTCTAATGTAGATCTTTTTAACTTTTAACTAAGTCGGAGGTCAAACTTGCAAATCTAAAGAATCTTACAAAAATAAAATCTGTTCTAACTAATAAAATATTTAATTTTTTTTTTTCATTTTTTTTATATTAAAAAAAAATGTTTAATATAATATAAAGTAACCTTCACAAGGAAATAATTCCCAGTTTCTAAAATATTTAATTCTTAGGTTCTTAAAACTTTTATTAGTACATAATATGTAAATATTTTAAATTTCTTTGGAAGGTAGATGTTTGTCAGCATCATTATTAACTACGAAGTAATTAAAAGTAAAATTTCTCATACCTACATACTAACAATTGTTAACTTAAGTTTCAAAGTCGACAAAAATAATCAATTGCTCCATTTTTAAACCCATAAGATTTAAGTCACTCTAAAATACAAATAATTTTTTAAGTCAATAAAAAATTGTCACGTCGATGTATTATTATCCTTGTAATTTAACATCTAATAGTTTACCAAACAATACCAGCCCTTTGTAAAGACGAATAGCATACGGTGAGGATGAGCGATACTTGTAAGTAACAAATCCATAGGAGCGTCTCTTGCCGTTATTGTCTTTTGGTATATAGACTTTTGAAATAGGTCCAGCTTGTAAAAAAACCTCGTAAAGTAATTCTTCCGTAACTTTTTCACATAGATTTGCACAAAATAAAGTTCTTTCATCGACGTCGTCATCATCACTTTCACAAGTAAGGGCATCATTTCTGAACATGGGTAATATTGGTTGAAAATTTTGTGTTGGTAAAATTGTTGGTATTGTATATTGTACTGGAACACTATACATTCCCGAAGACATTAATTGTTGAAAATATTTTAAATAAAATTGGTAGGACATAATATTTATTGTAAAAATAATAGTAGTCGTTAAAATCGTCTTTAAAAATTAATTGTAAACAAATTATTGGGTTTGTTGTTAAAATAATTAAATGTCAAAACCAAGGCAAATTCCCTTTTCAATTAATGTTTCAGGCGAATTTAAGAATTCGCCTTGGTGCTGTTGATGACACAGCCAGTGTGACCCTTTTAGCATTTTCACTGCTAAATTTAGCATTATTTTGATTTAGCAGCGATTTTTTCAAATAGCATTTAGCATTATTTTCAGCATTTTTGTAATGTTTTTTTAGCATTTTTTAATCTTAAAAATGTATACTGCTATTTCACAATATAACTTATCTCTTCTGTCAATCTCTATAATTGTATTTTGTCATTTATACGTTTATACAAATGTATAATAATAGCAACCCTGTAAGCTCCAAAAAAAAATTAAAGAAGAAATGGTAGATTTTACTACAGAATTATGGCAAAAGCTGAATGCATACGAATTAATGAACCAAAGTTCAACTATTGAATTCTGGATAGGTGTTTAGAATATGATGAAAACAGATCATATTCTAATGGCATTTTGACCAACACTTTGAAAATTAAGGAAAACTATTCATATAATGGTGTGTTTAATGTGTAATTAAATTTACTGAAAATGCTGTTGAATAGCCTTTTATGTTTTCAATAACAATTTTTGTTTTTACTTATATTTTGTATTTAATAATATACATATATTCCTGGCAAAATCAAAAAACATTTGATTCCGTACGGTATGTGCGATCAGTTTCGCACTTTGCTTAAGCAAATGACAGTTTCATAAAACTTAACAAAAATTTTCTTTAAGTTCAATATGGTTTGCCTCACATGCTTTACATGTATTTGCACATTTGCTTAAGCCAACTTAGGCACATTATGGTTGCGCACTAACATTTTTTTGACAGTGCATATTTTGCAAACTGTAGGTTAGGACTTTAAGCGTTTATCATGTAATATTTTTTAGATAGGACCATTTGTTTTTTTGGTTAAAAAATAGCTTACTTTTGTCAAACTACTGAATTGTTTTTATTAATTAAATCTATTTATGTATAAATCTTTTTTATGTAAACGTCATTTTATTTTAAAGAAATATACGGGCATGTTCTGACAATCGCAAAACGCTAAACATTGGCGATTTGACTTGAAATTGCGTAATACGTTTACTGTAAATCGCAATCGCAAGAAATTTGGTGACTTCCAACATCAAAAGAATGCTTAAGGGAACTTTAAGAAACTATGGCAGATCGCTAGCAAAAGGCACGAGTTTCAGAACACCATAAAATAAATCTGGCGTTTTGCGATTTCAAATCGTGCGATTTTCAGAACATGGCTGATAATATTTTTAGGTAATTTAATGGATAATTCATTCATTAAAATGATACAATTATTTAAGAAAATTTAGCATTTTTTTAGCTTTTTCAAACTTTATTTTCAGCATTGTTTTAATCCCCATTTAGCATCCAATTTTCTGTTAGTTGTGGTCACACTGGACACAGCTGATCTACTGTTTACGTACAGTAGGCTTGCCAGACGTACTGTTTTCAGCAGTACGCGTAGTTGTTTTACTCTGTACTGCGTTTTGTACTGTTTTTGCAGAAAAAATAAAATACATTTCTTAATACATACACATATAAAGTATAACAAAATATTTTCGTCAATAACTAAAACGACTCCAAATCCAAATAAAAATTTGCTTTTGGGATGGTCTTAACTGCTGTGTCATGCATGCTTTTTCACTTTTGGAAGAACTTTGACACGTATTTCTTACACGTATTACTCTAACTTTTTTTTAAACTAAATTTTCCTAAGCTAATCCCGCTTGCCTGCAGGAAAAAAACCAGAGTCTCTGTCTGGAATCTAACCCGCAACCCCAGCGTTGATGGACTAGTTCACTACCAGCTAGCTTACCGGGGCACAAATTTAAAATTGTTTTGCTTCTACTGAAAATTTTTAAATTTTGAGTTAATACCCTCTTGTGGATAATGACCACTCTGAAAATTTTCTGGAAGAACATTTTATAAATCAAAACAATTTTTATTAATATGTAACTGCAAATATATTAGAATTACATAAAACTAAAACTTTTTTACAAAGCAATTTACGAAAAAAAATTTACAGACAGCAAATTTAAAAAAAAATGATATGTAAATATAAATCAGTGTTCGAAAATAAACATAACATTATTAAGCGTTCGGCTCACACCCAAAACCGATATCTATTTTTTACTGTTTGTGTAGACGAACACACACCATTATTATTAGTAGTTCAAGTTTGACTCGTCAAGTCTTGATCTTTTAGGAGAGAAGGGAAAAGAGAATGTCATTTTTATTTGTCAAAAGTTTCTTCATATAAAATGTCGTGTGTACCCCTTAGAGGGCTAAGAAGTAGTATGGGTTGGCAGCGCCAGCATCTATACCGTGAAAGGGACGAAACTAGAGGTAGAAAGAGAGAGGGAAACATGAATAAATGAAGAAGAAGAATTTAGGAAAAAAAGGTAAACAAACAAACAGACAAACAATTGAAAATGCAATTGCTGAAAATTGTCTGGTGGGAAAATTAAGTAAAAATTAAGAAATTCTGACATTTTGCTCGACCGAGCTTTCGTGGCTGCCAAAGAGCAAAATGTCGGCCCTTTTTATTTTTCTCGTTGGCAAACAAAGATGTGGTAAGTGGTGGCATGTATGGAAAAGTGCAGCAAATGTAAAATCCGAGGAAAAAGAACAATTTCAACCAAAAAAGAAAGTCAACTAAAAAAAATTGGTTTTAAATAGTTTATTTTATTATATTAAAAGTGAGTTGTTTCACAGCAAAAAAAAACAATGTGCAATAGAATAGAATTGCAATTTTAAAGAATAAAAAAATAAAACTTTAATAAAACTAAATAGTTAAATTTACATGTGAAACACCGTCGAGTACTGAAAGTAATTATGTACATAGAACTTAAAACTATAAACTTAAAGATTTATTACACAAAATAATAGTTGCAATAAGAAATTAAAAGTTGAAAACAACAATTAAATTAATTGAAAACCTTAGAACTAAAAAAAGAAAAAACAAGATTTAAAACTAAAATTTAGAACAATTTGAAATCCTTAACAATACGATCAAGCCACCACATCATCGCCGCCACATCCATCGTAGGAACAAAACCATCAGTTCTTCGGCACAACACCATCCGTGCCGAAGTCAGGTATTCTGCGAATTTGTTTGACACCGACAGATACGACGCACAGCTGAAACAAATATTAAATTAATATATGTGTGTGTTTTTGTGCATAGGGAAAACAATATTCACCCTTATTGTGTTTGGCGTATTTAAAATACGCTTACGACTGTTTGGTAATAGATTAAAGAGATGGTGTACTTATTTCCTTTAATCTATTACTAAACAGTCGTAGGCGTATTTTAAAAACGCCAAACACAATAAGGGTGAATATTTAGTTACCCGTGTATTCAGTCCCTGGTTGAATATAAGGCCAGGTGCGCGTCAGATTAGGGGTGAGCTCAGACCTGTCTGTATTCGTAGGGTTAGTTGCCCAGAGGGTGAGATCAGTTTTCCCTACCCTAGAAAACATCAAGGGGAAAAAATATTAAAAAGAAAAAAAAAGAAAATTCATATATACAGTGCACTCGCGGTAACTTGAACACCGTCTAACGTGAACACCGCCTAACTTGAACAAGATTTTTTTTACATTGACTACTCTGTAACGTGAACAAACTCAGAAAGCTCTATAACGTGAACAGTTTTTTATACCCTTCACCGAAGGTAAAAGGGTATTAATAACTTTGTCATTCCGTTTGTAATTTCTACATTATTGATCCTACACCCTATAAAGTTTGCATTTCCGATGATCCTGTTAAAAAATTGCTGCAAGTGAGGCAATTGAAATTTTTAACAATGCATTGCAATGGGCATGAGATGCAATGGTGGATCCAAGTGACATGAGTGTAGTTAAACGCTTAAGGGAGAAAACAGTATTTCAACTACTTAATTAAAAAGAAAAAGCAGCAGAAAAAGATAACCGAGTTTTTTAATGCCTAAATGTTATGAGTAATTATATTTGCAATGTAATTTTAATTCAATAGATACATATATTCTCGTGATCTCATTTTGATTTGTAATGAATTCTAATTAATAATTTTATTTTTAATTATTACTAATTTTTCAAGCTTAAGGTCTTTTTTTTTATATAAAAAACTTTTTAACGTTTATTTAAATCCAATATTTCGGCACTTCCTTGAGTGCCTTCGTCAGGGTTTTTTTTTTTTTTTTTTTTTTTTTTTTTTTTTTTTCTTCCTAGTTTTACAAATTTTTAACAAATTATAACAAATTTAATAATAACTGACAAATTAAAAAATTTTTTAAATTCAAAAAACAAAAAAATATTTTTCAAATGAAACTTGATCTATTACAATATATGTAAATAAATTATTTTTTAACTTCCGTTTCTATTTTTATAAATTAAGTGTCTATAATTTTGTGCTACATTTTCAGTGTCTGACTTAAAATTAATTCTCGAAATTGTCGGAACCTTTATAATTTGTAACATTTCTAACATAAATCTACGTTTATAATTATTTTCTGTGTTTAAAACAGTTGTATTTTCAAAATCTGGATAATGGTTTAGATTAGCACAATGAGTTGATAAAGCGGTTTTTTGTGATATATTTCTATATCTTTGATCTGATTTATGTCCTGCTATCCTAGTTTTTAGTTTATTCTTCGTTGTACCTATATATACTTTATTACACTGTCCACTACAGCGATGCCAACTTAGTGCTTTTGGCACTATTTATGGTGCTTTTTGATGCCTCAAAACGCCAAATTTTTATCCTTAGTGCCAAACTAAGAAAAAGCACTAACTGGGTGCTTTGTCAATTTTTCGTTAGTGCCTTTAGTGCTTTTTACAATTTTTACTTTTTTCTATAATTTTTTAAAACTTTGATTATAAAGAGGATGACTTAGATGAGATTTGCTATTTGGGGTTCAATTTTAAGAAGGCCTGCAAAGATTTTAAGATTTCAAATGATAAAAAAGTGATACAAGATAGATTATTTACGAGGTTAGAGCTAGGCTTCTAGCAATTTGGAAATTTTGCAAAACGTCACACTTTTTAGCGTTGACAACATATTAAGCAATCGTAATAAAAATAATGTAACTGTTTTCAGTAAACATTTTTTTAAAGATATAGACACTGTTTCAAAATTAGAAAAAGGACGCAAAGACTTTAAAAACAAAAAAGGGCCGTAACTTGATATAAGCAAAGTGTTTAATAAATTAAAAACAGCTGACAGAAAATGCTTTTATAACGAGCGTTGTGTAACCTGCCATTTTTCATGCGCTTTAGTTTTCAAGCACACTACACTCGTCTCCGATTAACCGCGCGTTGTACACTTCTTCCTCTAGTGCTATTGCAAAAAAGTTGACTAAGTATCAGAATACAAACATACATGTTTTTCTATTTTGCACCTTATGTGTGTTCTTCATTCAGAAGCGTACATAGGTTAAAATAATTAAAATTCAAAATCGGCTGATGGTGATACAATTGAATTGGATGCTATTTTTATTGAAGATAATATTATTACAGTTAAAAATGTTTACATACGAATGTAAATATATTTTTTATTATAAAATTTTAAATGAAAATCCCCCATCAAAGCCTTCGCCTTTTTTACATTTTTGAGGTATGTATTATTTTGCACAGCCGATTGCAACTTGTTTTGTATTTAATTAAATTTTAAAAATGGCTTAGTGCTTTTTAACGCTTTTTTTGTTCGAAATAGTGCTTTTAAGTGCTTTTTTTAAATTTTAAAGTGCTTTTTGCTCTCAAAAAGTTGGCATCACTGGTCCACTATCATTCCCCTTACATGGTATTTTATAAACAATATTTGACATATCCATTCTCTCTATCTTATCTTTCATTTTAGTAAATAGTTTACCTACTGTGTTAAAAGATTTATGAGCTATTTTGTATATTTTGCTATCATATATATTTGATTTTTCCAATCTTTCTGAAAATTTTGGTATATATGTTACCGACTTATAAATCCTCGGTTCTGTAATACTATTTCGGTTATTTATTCTACAATTATCATGTCGTATTAATAAATCTGTTACTAATTGTTTAGGAAAGCTATTATCAGTTAAAATACCTGAAATCTTCCTTTTATTATCTCTATGAAATTCTGAATCACTTATTTTTAGAACTCTTTCTATAAAATTTTTTAGCTGTATTAATAATTATTCTCTTTGGATGTTTCGAGAAATAATTAATAATTCTACCAGAAGATGTTGGTTTTTGATACCAATCCATTAATACCCTATTTCCTCTTCTAATTATCAAGGTGTCCAAATATGATATTCTTGAATTAGATTCCCTTTCAATTGTAAATTTAATGTCTGAATGAAATGAGTTAAAAATATCTAACATTTGCTCTATTCCTGATTCAGAAATTATACAAAATAAATCGTCAACATATTTTGTCAAGATCCTCGGTTTTATAATTAATTTTTCAACACATATATCTAATAACCTTTCCATAACTATATCTGCTACAATCGGAGAAGCTGGCGAACCCATAGGAAGTCCTTTCATTTGGTTATATATATGATTATTTAATTGAAAATATCTACTATCTATTATACAAAATTTAAGAATACGTAAAAATAAGTCCTTTTCCATATTTGTATGTTCCCTTATTATATTCCATTTTTCCTCTACTATATTAATAGCTAAGTCTATTGGAATGCTAGGAAACAATGAAACTACATCAAGAGAAATTAATCTCTCATTATTATCTAATGTAAAATTCTTAATTCTGTCTTTAAATTGAAGAGAATCCTTAACATTATATTTTGAATTTTCAGTAATTTTATTAAGAATTCCTGTTATATATTTACACAGTTCATATGATGGAGAATTTATCATTGAACATATTGGCCTCAATGGAAAATCCATTTTATGAATTTTTGGAAGACCGTATAGCCTAGGTGCCATTGCCGTATTAGTTTTAAGTTTATTCCTTTCTGTAATTGTAATTATGTCATTATTAAAAAGTTCCTGAACTAAATTATTATTCATCTTTTCCAGCTTATTAGTAGGGTCCTTATCCAATCTCCTATAATTAGAATCATCCCTTATAATATCATTTATTCTTAACTCATAATCAGTTCTATTCATTGCCACCGTTGTATTCCCTTTGTCTGCATTTAAGATAATAATGTCCCTATTAGATCTCAAAAATCTATCTGTCTCCTTTACTTTGTCCAATATAAACTTATCCCTATTAGTTAGTCTCATTTTATTAATGTGGTTATCTATACTTGTAGTCAGTTTTGTTCTTGCTATTTCCTGTTCCTCTTTTTCCCTAAGTGTCTGTACTAAATCCTCTCCTTCAGTTATAATTTTCAAAACTGGAAAATGTTCCCTTTCCGTCGGTAGCATATGTTTATGACCTAATGAGAGAACCCATTGTGCTTCAATTGGTATATTTATGCTAGATTTGTTAACAAACCATTTACAATTAAATTTTATACCTAATTCCCTTCTTTGTAAATTAACAAGGTCTTGAAATTTCTGTTTATGTCTACATTTGATCTTCTCATTTAAATTTCTAGCTAATTTATCTTCATATTCTAAGAAACTTGCATATTCCACCTCACCAAAATAATTCTGTAGCTGGTCCTCTATTATCCTACATTCCTTTTTTACTTCCTTTAGTTGCTCATGCTTGTACCTTATTCTTATATTTAGAATCTTGTTTTGAAGTTCTTGAACATAGTTTGATGTTTTTTGTCGGTATGCCGGTAAATTATCATTTTCATGAAAAAGATTAGAAACGTTTTTAGTAGCATTTTTAATAAATTTTGGAATAATACCTGAATTACGACACCGAATCAAAAAAGTTATAGTTGCTCTTATTTTTATTAATTTATCCCTTATTGTTTTATACCTATTCATGCATCCTCTGATTGTTTTGTTGTCCTTAAATGTATGGAAATTGATTGTAGACGTGCTCATCATTATATGAATATGTATTTTATTCGACCTTTATTATTTCAATTATTACTAATTTTTCAAGCTTAAGGTCTTTTTTTTATATAAAAAACTTTTTAACGTTTATTTAAATCCAATATTTCGGCACTTCCTTGAGTGCCTTCGTCAGGGTTTTTTTTTTCTTCCTAGTTTTACAAATTTTTAACAAATTATAACAAATTTAATAATAACTGACAAATTAAAAAATTTTTTAAATTCAAAAAACAAAAAAATATTTTTCAAACGAAACTTGATCTATTACAATATATGTAAATAAATTATTTTTTAACTTCCGTTTCTATTTTTATAAATTAAGTGTCTATAATTTTGTGCTACATTTTCAGTGATATTCAATCCTCCGAATTTGGCGAAGCGGAAGAAGTCCAGTTTATTGATCAGTTTGAAAGGTATGTTGTGACCGATAAGACACAAATTCAGTTTAGGCGGAGAGAGTTTTCTGCAGAAGCGTTTGATTTTGAGCCAGAAGTTGTGGTTGATAATGAATCAGAGAGTTTGTCAAATAAACGTTCATTATCTAATTTCTTAACTTACACCAATATCTATGCAGAACAGAAGGGCACAAGCTGTCGGACATTTAAACATACGACTTCCGAGGAAATGAAGCACTTTATTGGAATTCATATGATTATGGGAACAATGAAACTGCCCCAAATCAAAATGTATTGAAGCAAATAGGATCCGTGGCCTCTGTTATGTCCTGCGAAAGTTTCTTTCAATTAAGATCAAACCTGCACTTCATCAACAACTTAGAAATTCCAACCGAATGTAACGTTAAGTTTGTTAAAACCCGGCCATTAATTGATGCGGTGCTAGAAAGATGTCGAAAAATACCAGTTGAAGAAGTTGTGTCAATTGATGAGCAGATAATTCCATTCACTGGGCATTTAAACATTAAACAATATACATATAAAGGGCAAGCCATCACCTTGTGGAATTAAAGTTTACATGCTATGCGGTAAAAGTGGATTCCCATATGACTTCTTCCTGTATCAAGGATCTTATTCAGAAATATCAACTTTTGAAAGCGCTCGATTTGGCCACGGTGCTGCAACAGTACTTCATCTAATCAAAAGATTATCTTGCACAGGTCATAAGTTATATTTTGACAATTTTTTTAGCACCTATCAGTTATTTGAAATATAACATGAGCGGAAGATCAACGCAGCAGGCACTATAAGGATCAACAGATTCAACAATCTACCATTTGTTTCAGATGCAGCATTAAAGAAAAAACGACGAGGATCCTCTGATGAGATAGTAAGTCATGATGGAAAAATTGTACTAATAAATTGGCAGGACAATAAGGCTGTTCATATGGCGAGCAACTTTATTGGAGTAAATGAAGAACAATCTTTGTCTCAGCCTATAATAATGGAATGGGAGGGGTCGACCTCTTGGATCAACTAATGTCTTATTATAGAATATTTATAAAGTCGAAAAAGTAGACATTGCGTGTTATCTTTCATTTTGTTGATGTTGCAGTTTGTGCCAGCTGGATAGAATATAAAAAGGATTGTGCTTTGAATAATGTACCGCAGAAGGATATAATGCATTTGTTGGAATTCAACCAGGTACTTGGACGAAGTCTCACAATAGTCCAACAGCTACAGAATCGGAAAAGAGGAAGGCCATCGAATTCTTCCGAAAATAATGCACCAACTACAAGTAAGTTTGTTAGAGGAGAAATAAGAGCGCTACACGAAGTATAGTATGACGGAATAGGTCACTTACCAAATCTCGACACTTCAAAAGAGGCTACCAGGTGCAAAAATCCGAAATGTATGGGTAGATCACGAATATATTGCAATAAATGCAAAGTGCACTTGTGTTTATCAAAAGACCGCAATTGCTTTGTTACCTTTCACACAAAGTAAGGGTGTGAATATGAGTGATTTATAAATTCGTTATTTTATTAACTTTGTATTCAAATTTGTTTTTTTTAGCTTTAAGCTACGTTCACAATCAAAAAACAATTTCGTTTTTTCTTCTATCTTTTTCTTCCCAAAGTATTTCATATATTTTCCTTTCATTTTTAAAACAAAAATGTAACTAAAATTTTTTTAATTTGTATGTTAATTAAATGATTTTTTTTATTTTAAAGTTACCAGACTAACAAAGTTTTAAACAGGGGGTCGTTTACAGTTGGTAACCAGGGTTGTCAGATGTGGCGATTTCTCGCCAAACGTGGCGATTTTCAAACTTGTTTGGCGACCTAATTTTTGATTTGGCGACATGGCGATTTTTTGGCGATTTAACAAAAAAGTTGGCGATTTTGTTGGCTAATTTTGATGAGCTATGCATTTGTTTTGAAATTCGTTAAATTCAATATTGAGAAATAATATTATTTTTATTATACTTATAGAATTTTTATGTATGAAATTTGAGGCATTCATATGAAGTATGGTCAGTATTTGAAAGTATGTTCAAATGGCTGATGAAGATAATGAATATCTCCGAGAAAATAAAGTGCTTTTGAAAGAATCAATAAATATAATTAAACATAAATACAAAATCCCGATAATTCGTACCCCGTTAAATCGTAATTCCCGATAATTCGTAATAAACTGCCGGTCCCTTGAAAAAGTCTCGTTAATTCGTAAAATTTCCATACATTTTGGTTCCCTCGCTAATTCGTAATTTTTTTTCAAATAAAATCTTCTTTACCTCTTATAAATCGTAATTGTTGGCTAACTACCACTTATAATTTGTAATAAAAACAACAGAAACATGGAAAGAATGATTTTTTTGTTTACCACTATTTTATTTTTACGCGGGTTCTTGCTTTTGTATGGGGTTTATTTTCTTAAGATCACTTTGATCAGTTTGTTACATGAATAATTTTTGTATATTTTATTTTTAACAATTGTTTTTTTATGTTTTTTTTTATCGTTTTAGTAAATAAATTGAAAAACCCCGATTATTCGTATTTATTTTGTTTTAACCCCGTTAAATCGAAACCTCGCTAAATCGAACCCCTATAATTCGTAAGAAATAGCCGGTTCCTTGCTATGACAAATTATCGGGATTCTACTGTATATTTAAAGTTTATGAACATTTTTTCATTATACATATGCATGTGGTAATTTGTTATCACAGATACAATACGTTGTTGTTAGTGATATTTTTATAAACTCTTACATACCTTTGGACATTTTTGAAACACAATGAAAAAACTAGCGTTAGTTAATTGGAAAGATAAACAAGTTTATGCCAAAACTTTAAAGCTGAAACGGTACGGAAGGTACGTACAATTTTAAGGAACTTACTTTGAATGTTCTTTATATGCTGGTGATTATTACTAGTAACGCCTGTGTTTAAGCTATGAACTTTACTAAAACTCGCCTTCGAAGTAGAATACATTACGAACTTCTAGACGCGTTATTACGTGTTACAAGTTGCACTTCTTTTGTACCATCGTTGAATAAATGCAATACCCTTACAATGTATTCCAAAAAAGAAGACAAATAGGGAGCTTTGTCGGTGAAGCGCTTTAGATACATAATAAAGCTGCAACTACATATATAAAAATGTAAAGGGTGGTTAAATTTTAAGGGCCGATGTTGAATGTGAACAACGTCAAGTTTTTTTCTGCACTTCATTTGATATTTCTCAATTTCAGACTAACTCAATTTGAACCATGGAAAGATATACAATCAAGCAACGCGTTAAAGTTATTTAGGCTTATTATGAAAATGGGCGTTCAAATCAAAATGCATTTCGTGCACTTCGTAATTCAGTGTGAGGCACATTTTCCCCTCAGTGGATTCGTCAGAATTGCCTCATTTGGGCGAATGACAATCCAAGAGTGGTTGACGAAAAACCAATGCACCCACAAAGAGTGACTGTTTGGTGCGGTTAATAAGCTGGCGGCATCATCGGGCTGTATTTTTCCAAAATTAGGCCGGTCAGGCAGTTAATGTGCATGGCGTTCGTTATCGTGAGATGATAACAATCTTTTTATGGCCCGAATTGGAAGATAGGATGTGGCCCATTTGGGGTGTCAACAGGACGGTGCCACTTGCCACACCGCTAACTAAACAAGGGCTCTTTTGCGCGACAAATTCAATAGCCGTGTTATCTCACGTGGTGGCGATGTCAATTGGCCGCCAAGAATTTGACACGGTTGGACTTCTTTCTTTGGGGTTATTTGAAAGAAAAGGTGTACGTCGATAAGCCAGCAACAATTCAAGAGCTAAAGGATGAGATAGAAACTCAATTATATTTGTTTAATACTAGCTGGAAATAAATTTTTTGGTTGCTTTAAATAGACTGCTTTAAACTATTTTACAGTAACCATCGTACCATTTTTGTGTTCACTAGCTATTTTTACCTTTTTCTAAATAAAAATTAAGCAAAATATATATCATGGCGACTTTTTTTGAATTTTTGGCGTATTTTAGCGATACGGAACAAATTAATTTTTTAGGATTTGTAAAAAATATTTTTAATAAATTAAAAATAGGTATTTTACTGCCAAAAACTTGAAATTAAAGGCTTTGGCGATTTTGGCGATTTTTGACATTGAATTTGGCGAAAAAGGTCAAAATCAATCTGACAACCCTGTTGGTAACTTTAACAAATTAACAAACTACCGAGTAACAAATGACCAAGTTCGGTGTGAATACCACTATTGTTTTTAAAAATTTTTTCTCTATTACTGAGAGGAGCACCGTTGGAGTTTGGTAGTACGCAATTGCGTACATCCAGAAAAAGGATCTTCGAGCTGTCGGAGAAAATTTTAAATAAAATTTTTGGGGTTTTTGGGCTCTAGTTATTAATATCGGATATCAAATAATTTTTTTTACTTTGCTCTAGTTAATTCCCGACTTAAAGCGTTAACAAACAGATGACTACCACACCACTACAAAAACAAAAACAATTTAACGCACACATGTACAAATTTTGGCTCATATACACGAAATTTGACGTTCATGTTCCAATTAGAGGTAATCAGCTGACAAACATATGGGCCAACGAGTTTATCTTGTGTAAATATACCTTGCTGAAGTAGAAGTGTTTGAAAAATGAAAGGACAATATATGAAATACTTTGGGAAGAAAACAGCAGAAGAAAAAACAAAATTTTAGTGAACGAAGCTTAATTGTAAATTTTCTATAAATTACACAATTCTTCAAAATACTCAAATTTGTTTTATATTTTTTTAAGTTTGCATAAAATATACATACATATATAAGTATATATTATTGTAACTGACTGATTCATCATCGCCAGTCTAAACGCCTGAAGCTGAAAACTTGAAGTTTGGATAGAAGGTTGGTCTCTCCCCAAATTAATCCACTAAACGGGATTTTTGAAAATTCAAAAGTTTAGGGGGTGAAACGGGTTAATTCGTTAACATAATATATCCTGAAGATACAAAAAAGGTGCCTGGTCCTTTTTGACATTTAGGGAGTAAATGGGTGAAATCTGTACTTTGAAACTTTTTGGCACCCCATCTATCTTTTAAACCAACAACATGAAAAAAATGTATATGGGTAATTCCAAAGTGTTGAACGTGACAGTCGTACGCATCAAAAATGCAATAACATTTTAAGCAAAAAATATTTGTACGTTTTCTTAACCCTTAAATTATAGCACTAAGAAAGCACTGTTAACTATGCTAAAGTTTATGGAGGGCGCGATTCTAGGTCAAATATAATGGCAAAAGAAGTAGCGGTTCGAACGTGAAAAAAACTGAAGTAGTTTTTGTGGCCATGTATAAAAGAGCGTAATTCAGCGAAACCTGGCACAATTTTTTAGTCAAACTACTTTTAGAACTTTACGTAGCAATGTAATATGAAAATATCTTGATTTGATTCCAAAATCTTCTGTATTTTCTTTTTTTTAAGCCAAAATCTGGGTCGATACGTGACATTTCGAACGTGAAATTTTTTCCGTAATAATTTAACTGAATAATGATCAAAATTAAATAAAAATTTTTCCTTAAATCGAATAACATATTTCTCTTTGAACTCTTCCTTAGATTACAGACCATGTAAGAACATTTTTTTGGAATAATTTTTATCAAATATCACCTCTTTTAAAAAAATATAAATATTAAAAAAAACATACAATAAAACATTCTCACATATAAGAGATAACGTTTGCACAACTTTGGAGTCTGATTGTTCATCTAAGTCAGTGATAGCCACTCCATAGGCTCGCGAGTCAGTCAATAATCGTATTTTTAACACAGACACGGTCGGCTATTCACATGTATACAACAACTTTGTTCGTTTCAAAACATCAAACTTTCATTAATCTCTGCGACCGCACACAAGTACATAATAACTTTGTGTGCGTGCGTTCGGGGCTTGGTTATCACTGATCTAAGTGAACAAATTTATGAGTAAATTTATAAAATTAGTAAAATCTAAATATTTCTCTATAACAATATCGTAAAATAATCAGCTTTTAATAATTTTCATCTCGAGTAGTTGTATAAAGTTTTGTGGCTGTATTTATAACAAATGTTTTATGGTGTGTTTTGAAGTGATTGTTAAATTTTCTTTCTTAAATTAATTAATTAAATTAATAAAATAATTAATTGTAATTGTCGTAGCTGTGTTTGGTATTGCTTTTTTGTTTATTTGCGTATGAAAAAAAACCTAAAACTTGTATTGTTCTATTGAAAAAAATAAAAATATACAAAAAAACAAAAAAACAAATTCGTCGTTTTTCTTTATTTTGTTGAAGTATTTTTTCACTTGCTTTTTTAATAAATAAACACACTAATAAATAACCAACCGTACAGAGAAATGAAATGTCAGATAAATTACAACTGATTTGACAGCAGATTTCTAAGCATTAATTGCTCAAGCAATAATTACGGGTCTCCACGTAGCAATTTTTATTGCTAAGTACAAGCAATAACGTCGGCAGAACAATGACAGCACAATGTAGCAATAATTGCTGAATATATTGCTGGAGAACACTTTTTATTGCTTTGCCATAAATTTGCAATTTTCACCTCGGGTAGTTGTATAAAGTTTTGTGGCTGTATTTATAACAAATGTTTTATGTTGTGTTTTGAAGTGATTGTTAAATTTTCTTTTTTAAATTAATAAATTAAATTAATAAAATAATTAATTGTTATTGTCGAAGCTGTGTTTTGTATTGCTTTTTTGTTTATTTGCGTATGAAAAAAAAACCTAAAACTTGTATTGTTCTATTGAAAAAATAAAAATGTACAAAAAAAAAACAAATTCGTCGTTTGCTTTTGTTGATATTGACGTTTATTTAAAAATATAATATATAAAAACTTTTTCTGTATTTTGTTGAAGTATTTTTTCACTTGGCGGCTTTTTCTTGATTGCTTTTTTAATAAATAAACACACTAATAAATAAACAACCGTACAGAGAAATGAAATGTCAGATAAATTACAGCTGATTTGACAGCAGATTGCTAAGCAATAATTGCTCAAGCAATCAGAAGAGCAATCATTGCGCAATGGATTGCCACTCATGGCAATTTGCGGTCTATACGTCGCAAATTTAATGGAGCAATCAAATTTGACGTTTGCCGCAATAAATATTGCTACGTGGAGACCCGGGGTAAGAAGAGCAATCATTGCGCAATGGATTGCCACTCATAGCAATATGCGGTCTAAACGTCGCAAATATTATGGAGCAATCAAATTTGACGTTTGCCGCAATAAATATTGCTACGTTGGGACCGGGGTAACCCTAGGTCTACACTAAAGATAAATATCTCAGCAAGTTGGCAATAACGTCGGCAGAATAACAGAGCAATATTTCTTATTGCTCAGCGTATGTTAAAGGCATGGGAACACGTATTTATGTTAACTCATAATTTGAAAAAATCAATGAAGAAGGTGCAGTGTAAAAACTGGCGCTATCTTGCAAAAATTATTTTTATTAATATAAATTCTTTCTTATTCCACTTTATTATTTAAATGTAAATTAATTTGATTAAGCTTTTTATTTTATATTTTTATTTTTTATATAAAAATATAAATTTTATTAAATTTTTTTTTTTTTTTTTTTTGTAAAAGTAAAATTAATATTATTATATAAAAAAGAACTCAAACTTAAACAAAACTAATATAAATTTTAATAATTAAGATCGAAAAAGAAAAAATTATTTTAATAAAAATAATTTTTGGTATTTTATTTTAGTGTTTAATTAATTCTTTAATTTAATTCCTTTACTACAATCATAATTTGCTACCATTTCACAAATTCAATTTTTTTCTCCCACAATTTACTTCTATTTTTATTATTTTTTGTTTCTTTTTTTCAATTGAAGCACAGCCGCGAATAACGTTTTAAGTTACAAAATAATAATTTTTCAGGAGAGCAAAAAAACGTTTTTTGACAAGCAGCATTATTTGTTTTAAAAATTTTTTTTTTCTATTATTTAAAATAGTGATAATAAAAACTTTAATGCAAAAGGCTTTTAAAACATTATTCCGCACTGCAAAACCATTTCTGTTTCATCATTATGTTAGTAAAGGCCAGTTTACACGGTAATACAATGTATTACGACTTTGTAGAATCAAAATATTATGGAATTCTCTCTTTGTTTAAAAGAAAAAAAGAAAAATCTTTTGTAAGTATAATTCATGTTTACACGGATGGTAAAAGTAAAATCCAAAATAATAACAAAAAATCAGATGGTTGCAGTTTTAAATATTTACAAAAACAACATGAAAATTTCCCGAGTTGATTTTAGTTGTTTTTGTAATCGTATAAAAATGCTATCACCTTCAATATACTCTGTTAAAATACACCTCTGGTGTGATGAGAATACATAAGTTTCTAAAATGGTTTAGAAAAAAATAATTTACCGACCGCTTGTCAGATTTTGTATCCGTATTCTCTCTTACTCAATACATTTTCCTTTTACATGATAAGATTTTTCTCATTCTACATAATCTTTCGACATGTCGTAATACATTGTATTACCGTGTAAACTGGCCTTAACTTGCAATGTTCTTCCACTGGCTGACACTTTGTACGCCATTTTGAAGGCGTTACATGCAGTCTACAACTGACATGAAATGCTTAACTTTAACACTAATATGATGTTAGTGTTAGGTATAGACTCATCATGTTAGAAGTTTTCTCATGTTATAACACGGTTGTTAATGCAAATGTTTTAACAACGCTTTTATAACTTCAAGTTATAACAGCAAATCATGTCAGTTGTAGACGGGCAGTTAAGGTGCATAGTTTTGGTTGATTTGATGTTTAAACTGTGTAAGAGAGTAAAGTCAACGTTTATCTGCAAAAAAACAGTTTTTGCAAAATGTGGCGTTTACAACGTTTTTCGCGGCTGTGCTTCAATTGACAACCAAATTTGATTACCCTAGGTCTACACCAAAGATAAATATCTCGGCAAGTTGGCAATAACGTCGGCAGAATAACAGAGCAATATTTCTTATTGTTCAGCTTATGTTAAAGGCATGGGAAAACGTATTTATGTTAACTCATAGTTTGAAAAAAATCAAGGAAGAAGGTGCAGTGTAGAAACTGGCGCTATCTTGCAAAAATTATTTTTATTAATAAAAATTCTTTCTTAATTAACGTTATGATTGAAATATTAATTATATTGATTAAGATTGAGGTCTTTTTTTATATAAAAATATTAATTTTATAAATTTTTTTTTGTTAAAGTAAAATTAATATTTTTATATAAAAAAAGAACTCAAACTTAAACAAAAATAATATAAATTTAAACAATAAATATCAAATAAGAAAAAATTATTTTAATAAAAATAATTTTTGGTATTTTATTTTAGTGTTTAGTTAATTCTTTAATTTAATTCTTTCATAATTTGCTGCCATTTCACAAATTCAATTTCTTTCTCCCACAATTTGCTTCTATTTTTTTTCTTTTTTTCAATTGACAACCAAATTTGACGTTTTACGTTAGCAATAATTGTTAACGAAAATGGACTAACAATTATTGCAACATAAATTACCGGCAATAAATATGTACAAAAACAAATCGGAAATCAAATTATGAAAAAACGGCAAATTAAAATTACTGTTTTAAACACCATTAAACATATTTTTAATGACAAAAACAACAAAGCAAAACCATTAACCATTACATAATGCTTTAAAAAAAATAAATAAAAATAAATGTTTTATAAATAAATTTTATTTAATTAAAAAAAATACGGGATATCTGATAGCAGATTTATATTTTCAAACTTAAATAAAAAATTTTATAATTAACACAAAGTTTTATTAAAAGCATTGAACGGTAGAATGGAAATGCGGATTTTATTTTTTAAAGAGTATGTCATCCACATGTCTTATGCGTCTTATGTCGACTTGAACACACTGTTCAAAACGGCGCCTTGTTTTTCGAGAATTTTAAAAAAAATGACCAATTTTCTCATGCGTGGATAAGGCACACCAAACATTTACCCTGGGGCAATGTAAAGGTATTCAATGTTTTAATCGAGGGTTGGAGGTTCTTGGAAACCAGTAACGGTAGATTTGTTTGTTGACGTGGCTATTTAAGTGAAAATGAACTTTGAACAAAATTGTCGACGAGCAATTACGTAAGAATCATGACCCTTAAAAAATGTCTCCTCAGCGAACGCGCGATGCTCACTCGACTACTGTGACTGACAAATCCTCCCAATCGATAATTCCAACGGCGCCAACCTCCCTCTGCACCGTTTATTACTTTATGAAATAATCGCATTCAAAAATATAATTTTGCCACCAGACACCCTTTATATTAATAGATTTTACTTAAGGGTAAATTGCAGGGACCGTTAATAAGAGTGATCCATATAATTTTAGCTTGAAAACTCTCCATATTAGAGTCAGCGGAGACCTATACTGTCTTATACCAATAGGTTCGTCTCTTTAAGAACCTATGGTGATCTAGAAAAAACGATCGTAGCTCCACAGTTAAAAATCATTTTTCAACGAAAAAATAAAAGTAGGTATGGATGAACTCTTAAAAAGAGAGTTTTATTTCGCAGTCATAAAATTGTCGGCCTAAAATTCTTCTTCTTTTTAATGACAATTAGTTTAATTGCAGTGCAAGCTGATTAGATAACACCTTTACAAATTGTAGTGATCTGACCAGCTACAAGCTTTGGGTGTCCATGTACAAAATATGAATTTAATTAAATGTCGGTTAAAATCAAACTCCTGAAATGTAATTTATGACGGCTTAATAAAACTCTTGTTTAAGAGCTAAATTCGACCTTTTATGTTTGCGTTGAAAAATAGCTGTTTTATATGGACTTTTTTGTTTTTATTCCAAAAATAACTCAAGGACTAAAAATAATTACTGTTATTATTTTTTGTAAAGGTTACGAGAAAAATTCCTTTATTTTCAATTGGGAATCTTTTACCATTATCGTTATATATATTTTATTTTGGTTGTGGTAACCAATTAAAGTAAAATTTATTTATTATTGGTTATTGATAACCTTAGTAATTTTTTGCTTACAAATATCTATTGGAAAAAATTATGTTCAATATTAATTGTTGACCTGTTTCGATTATCTATGTTGTTGTTTTTTTGTTTGGCTTAAGGTCATATAAAAATTATAAATAAAAAATCCACAAATTTTTGTATTTTTAATTTTGCTTTTTATTTTTCATCCGATATTTCGACCATGCATCGATGGTCATCTTCAGGGGCTACAAAATACACATATATTTAACATTTAAATTTTATATCACAACACTTATCAATACATACATTTAAAACACTGTCAAATTAAAAACTACAAAAGAGTTGATACGTCCTAACTGCTTGTCATATTTTCATCAACTGATATTGTCACATTGATTTCGTTCCATCGAACTTGTCTTATTTTTGTTTTCTATGTCGGTGTTTGTTTATTGTGTATTTGTAAATATGCGAAATCTTATCGGTGTCTGTCTTGTAATTGAGACGTAAGTTTGTTGGTGTGTTTACTATATGTAACATTTCCAGTGTGTATCTCTTAGCATAGTTACTCTCTTCTTGTAAGATGCTCACATTATTAAAATTTGGTTTGTGTCCCGTTATTGTACAGTGGGCCGCAAGGGCAGTTTTTTGTTCAATTGGTTTTGTAACAGCTTTCTGATCAGATTTGTGTCCTGATAATCTTGTCTTGAGTGTTGATTTTGTAGTCCCCACATATACTTTTGGGCATATGTTGGACCCGTCCCCCTCACAGCTTATTTTGTAAATCAAGTTTGATTTTTCCTCCTTTTCAAGTTTCGTCTTTGGTTTGCTGAATAATTGGTATACAGAGTTATTGGTCTTAAGCGCTAGTTCATATTTTTCTTTGTTGTATATGTCAGAGTTCTTAAGCCTTTCGGAGAATCCAGGGATGTACGTTACTGATTTGTATATTTTATTTAATTTTTCCTCTTCTTCGCTACCGAGTTTTTTTGATTTGGCATGTTTAATTAAATCTTTAATAGTTTTTATAGGAAATTCATTTTTCCTTAGCGTCTCTGTTATTCTTTTAAAATTATTTTTGTGGAAAGAGTCATCACTTATTTCTAAAACTCGTCTTATAAAATTTGTTGCAGTGTTAATGATTATTCGCCTAGGATGTTTGGAGTAGAAGTTTATAAGTCTTCCGGACGATGTTGGTTTTTGATACCAGTCTATCCTAAGTAGGTTGTTTTGTCTAAGAACTACACAGTCTAAGTACGGTATTCTATTTTCATTTTCTTCCTCTTTCGTAAAACAAATCTGTCTATTAAATGAGTTTAAAATCCTCAAAACTTCATTTACGTCTTTTCTTTTAATTACACAAAACAAATCATCCACGTATTTTGTAAGAATTTTTGGTTTTTCTCCCATCAGATAGAAACATACCAACGAACGTTAAATGGTTATTGTCATTGGGGCCTAAGCATGCGTTACCCAATACCATTACAACATTTCCATTGTTTAAATGTATTGCTGATGGGGAGGATGTAATCCATACACTCGATAACAGAGAGCAACAGGAGATCGCGAGAAGCAAACTTACGTCACTCATAGACGGACACTTAAATAAAACAAAACTTAATGTTAGAGACAAATTAACTATAGATACAGTGGTACAAACGAAGGAATTTTTGAACAAAAATGAGGATGTTTTTATTTTAAGTTCTGACAAGGGCAATAAAACTGTAGCTATTATGAAAGATGATTATTTACGCAAAATGAGGGAAATTGTAGGTGACATGTGCACTTATCAACGTTTGAAAAAAGATCCAACCGCCACTTTACAGAACAAAAACAACTTGTTAATAGAAAAATTGTTTAATTTAAATCTAATAACTGTACAAGAAAAATACAGGCTAAGTACACGGACATCAGTAGCACCTAGAATATACGGATTGCCGAAGATACACAAAGAAGGCACCCCACTCAGACCAATTTGTTCATCCGTTAATTCACCAGCATATGGTTTATGCAAATACATGGTAGACATATTAAAAAATCTTACGAAAGAATCTAAATACAACGTGAAGGATGCAATAGATTTTAAATCAAGGATCAATAAAACTAGAATAGAAGACGACGAAATAATGATTTCATTTGATGTAGTGGCTTTATTTCCGAGCATTCCAGTCAATCTTGCTCTCCAAACAATTGAAGAAAACTGGAATATATTAGAAAATTACACTCAAATACCAAAAAAGCTTTTCATGGATATCCTTTCTTTTTGTATCAAAGATACAAGATATTTCAAATATGAAAGCAAATTATTTGAACAAAGAAAAGGTATGCCAATGGGATCACCAGCATCACCTGTAATTGCTGATATTATAATGGAAAAGCTTCTAGACTATTCAGTTGATCTGATGGGAGAAAAACCAAAAATTCTTACAAAATACGTGGATGATTTGTTTTGTGTAATTAAAAGAAAAGACGTAAATGAAGTTTTGAGGATTTTAAACTCATTTAATAGACAGATTTGTTTTACGAAAGAGGAAGAAAATGAAAATAGAATACCGTACTTAGACTGTGTAGTTCTTAGACAAAACAACCTACTTAGGATAGACTGGTATCAAAAACCAACATCGTCCGGAAGACTTATAAACTTCTACTCCAAACATCCTAGGCGAATAATCATTAACACTGCAACAAATTTTATAAGACGAGTTTTAGAAATAAGTGATGACTCTTTCCACAAAAATAATTTTAAAAGAATAACAGAGACGCTAAGGAAAAATGAATTTCCTATAAAAACTATTAAAGATTTAATTAAACATGCCAAATCAAAAAAACTCGGTAGCGAAGAAGAGGAAAAATTAAATAAAATATACAAATCAGTAACGTACATCCCTGGATTCTCCGAAAGGCTTAAGAACTCTGACATATACAACAAAGAAAAATATGAACTAGCGCTTAAGACCAATAACTCTGTATACCAATTATTCAGCAAACCAAAGACGAAACTTGAAAAGGAGGAAAAATCAAACTTGATTTACAAAATAAGCTGTGAGGGGGACGGGTCCAACATATGCCCAAAAGTATATGTGGGGACTACAAAATCAACACTCAAGACAAGATTATCAGGACACAAATCTGATCAGAAAGCTGTTACAAAACCAATTGAACAAAAAACTGCCCTTGCGGCCCACTGTACAATAACGGGACACAAACCAAATTTTAATAATGTGAGCATCTTACAAGAAGAGAGTAACTATGCTAAGAGATACACACTGGAAATGTTACATATAGTAAACACACCAACAAACTTACGTCTCAATTACAAGACAGACACCGATAAGATTTCGCATATTTACAAATACACAATAAACAAACACCGACATAGAAAACAAAAATAAGACAAGTTCGATGGAACGAAATCAATGTGACAATATCAGTTGATGAAAATATGACAAGCAGTTAGGACGTATCAACTCTTTTGTAGTTTTTAATTTGACAGTGTTTTAAATGTATGTATTGATAAGTGTTGTGATATAAAATTTAAATGTTAAATATATGTGTATTTTGTAGCCCCTGAAGATGACCATCGATGCATGGTCGAAATATCGGATGAAAAATAAAAAGCAAAATTAAAAATACAAAAATTTGTGGATTTTTTATTTATAATTTTTATATGACCTTAAGCCAAACAAAAAAACAACAACACGGAAAAAATTATTTATTTTTCTGGTTACAATTCTTAGGTCAAGTTAAACATATGATCCGCATTTCCTTTAAGCTTCTCATATGAAGTTGTATATTTTTTAAAATGTGTTTGTTGCGTTAGACACAATACAAACACTGCATATGTATATAAAATAAATATGTATAACCATTTTTTCCTTAAGTATAAGCGCTGAATTAATAACAGTTGTCTTTTTGTGTAACAAGTTACCCAAAATTAATAATTTATATAAAACAAACCAAGAATTACCGTGTTGTAAGTGTTAAAGCCTAGATTACACTATCTCACAAGTCTTACGTATTCCATAATACTTTGTGAGATAGAAATCTAATGAGTTTTGTTGCGACTGTCAAAAAATCTAATGTAACATGACAGTTTGTGCGCAGACCATCACAGACCTGATCCAATGAAAAGTTTTATTGTTTAGACATTTTTTAAAAAACGATGAAGTCGTATGGGATGTCAAACTTTTTTCTTAATATGATAATTGCATTCACACTATCACACTTTCTTATATTACTTGAGTTTTTGACATGTATTAATACAAAGTATAAAAGTGTAATCTAGCCTTTATCAAAAAATAGGCACTTTGATAATTTAGAGGAAAAAAATCGTCAAAATGCAGATTTATCGGTAAGTATGGTATAAACACAAAGTATGTACACGTGTTCAGTTCTTTCAGAATTTTTTTTCAATAATTTTTATCTACTTGACACTTGAACGAAGAAAACGCAACCTTTCAATTTCATGAAAGAATTTTTTACACAAACAAAATACGTATCGGTACCGAAAATTTCAAAAATGTTTGCCTTCCAAAAAAACAAGCAACACATTTTGTTCTTCTAAAGTTTTTTTGTTTGTTTTTTTTTGTGCTCGAAACACATCACGCAAAAATTATTGAAAAAATAACTGTTCATGTGCACATATTTTGTTTTTTAAAAAATTATTTTTTTACCAGCCAAAGGGTCGGCTCTTTTGCGTTGAAAAATAATTGAAACTAACGGTATCGTACAATAAGTAACTTATTGTATTCCATCAGTATCCACTAGTATCTGCTTTCGCGAAACAGATATTAGCAGATATGGTACTCTCTTTCGCTTTTTTATCAACTTACATCCACTCTTTTACAAATCATATAAATATCAACTTAGATCAGAAACACAAGGGCACTCATCCATACGCATCCACTTTAGAAAACACACAGAAACAGATATAAACAGATATATCTGTGCAGGTCTTTAAAGCTGAGCTAGGATGCGTCACATGATGACCTGACAATAGAAGAAACTCTCGATTGTAACACAAACAGTCTTTTAACAGAATTAACCAAAACAATTAGAAGAAAAAGGACCCAGAAAAAAGATGTATTATGGGTTGCTCTGAATTTTTTAAAAGTCAAGATTTATCAAATAATAAATACCTTATGCATTTTTATTTATTGAAACAACTTAATTTATAAAAAAAACTTTATTAATTGGTTAACCGATCAATAACAAAAATAACCGATTAAGCCAAAACCACATACCACTAAAAATACATTTCTGCTCAAAAAAAAGAAATTTTAATAAAAAACAATGCAAACTTAACGATGGCGGCAAGGTATTTTTATAGGAAGTCTCGGAAAGCCAGCTGGTTATTTTTTATTTGTTTGTTTTGTGAAACGAACTTGTCAAATATTGCTTAGTAAACAAGTTTTTTGTCTTTATATTTTGGCTTTTTTGTCCCCCTTGCTGTTTGACAGTTCGTATCACATATCAACAATAAAAAGCCCTGTTGTTTGTTTTATTGTACAATTGTTGTTATCTCGCGGCTACCTGCTATATACATATATACATTGGATGGCCGCTTGCTTATGGCGATTTCTTTTCTGAGAAAAATATTGCATTAATGTTACATGTTCTACATTTTTGTGTTCGTTTGTACAAAAAAACACAACTGTGGGAAAAATTTTCAAGTTCTTTTGTGAATATGTTGATGAAAAACGTGCAAAACATGTTGCATATCTTACCCTTACTTTTACTTAACGTGTTCATACTGCCCTGTTCTACAACTTTGGTACTTACTACTTTGTTTGTACAACAAATGTTTTATTTTGTTTGTCATAATTCATACTACTCATAATTTTGTAAGAAAATTGTTTTAAAACAAAATATAAAAATATTTACACATTAAAATAAAAAACGTCTATTTCTATTATAATCGTTTAAATTTTTATAAGCCATTAGTGATGTTAATATTTGTTTCAAACCCGTAATAGCGTGTATAAACCGCTAAAATAGCTTTAAAAATCGTTCATTAATGATGAAAGTGTAATAGTTGTAAATAAAAGCACTAATTGTGTTCTATTGAAATTGCAGAACATGTAACACTTCGAGTTGGCTGGCCGCTATTTATACGGAATGTATTAGATTCTCGTACGTTCCCATCCGATGGACTAGATGTAGGGTTGTTTTCATTCCAAAGGGGGTAAAGCATCCCACACCAGACCTAAGGACTATAGGCCAATCAGCCTGTCGTCATTTCTTCTCAAGACCCTTGAAAGGGTCATTGATATTCATCTGAGGATGTCTATTCCTAGACATTTGCTCTCTTCATCGCAGCATGCCTATACCAAGGACAAGTCTGTAGAGACGGCGCTCCGCTCACTGGTCGGCTACATTGAGAAATCCCTTGAATTTCGGGAATACTCACTTGTGGACTTTTTGGACATTGAGGGAGCTTTCAATAATGTCAAACCCAACTCCATCCTGGAGTCGATGTGGGAGGTTGGGGTTGACGATGTAATTTGTTGATTTATTGGTAATCTACTCGATAATAGGATCATTGAAACCACGATGGGTGCTACTAATGTTTGCAGATTTGTGCACAGGGGAACCCCGCAAGGTGGGGTTCTGTCCCCTCTACTATGGAACCAGACGGTGAACACTTTGCTGGGCCGGTTCGACAGACTAGGGATAAAAACCGTCGCGTATGCGGATGACGTGGCGGTCGCGGGTAAACACCTGGACACACTGTCCCATTGTATGGAATCTGCATTACAGATTCTAAGCTCTTGGAGCATTTCCTGTGGACTTGGTACTCTTAACCAGGAAGTACAAGGTTGGCAACTTTAGGCTTCCTAGGCTAAACGGCACGGAGCTGAGGCTCTCGAACAGTGCCAAATATTTGGGCGTAATTCTCGATAGCAAGCTATCATGGGAACTCAACGTTCGGACGAGGGTTGATAGGGCTATTGTGGCCTTATACACCTGCAAGAGATCCATGGCCGTCGAATGGATCTTTGAGGCGGTGGTAAAACCGATTCTCTTCTATGGGGTCATAGTGTGGTGGCCTGCCATGGAAAGAGGACGGTAATGCAGGATGCTTGAGAAAGTATATAGGGTGACTGCGCTGATGATCACGGGATCACTCCGCTCGACACCGACGAAGGCACTGTTTACTATGCTGAACTGGTTGCCGATTGACATCATGGCCGAACAACAGGCCCTGACTTCCGCTATGAGACTGGGGGCGGTGGGCCTATGGTCTACGCGGAACTATGGTCATACCAGGGTCACGCTTCACGCATAATACGACTTAGCGGGGCTGGACTATTGCACTCCGGAACCCTTTATCGGTGCTTTGTTCACGGTTCATCATGGTAACTATGAAGAGCTGCTCGATAATACGCGATCTCTGGAACCGACCCTACGGGTCTACACCGATGGTTCCAGGATGGGCGACAGAGTGGGTGGAGGTTTCTTCATCGAGGAATTGGACATCAGGGTCTCTTTTAGGCTGCCAGATGGCAGTAGCGTGCTGCAGGCGGAAATCACTGCCATAAAGCGGGCGGCAAACTGGCTGAGGTATATCGTATATCGAGGGATATATGTATATTTACAGACAGCGAGGCTGCCATGTCTTTACGACATCTATGTTAACAGTGGAATGCCGGATGTCTCTAAATGAGATCCGAAACATTCTAGTGTAACGCTGACATGGGTACCAGGACACAGTGGGCTCCTGGGCAACCATACTGCGGACAGTCTGGCCAAACAAGGCTGTCTCTTGGACGACATGTTCGTCGACGGCCTGATTGGCACTTCAATCGCTGTTGGACTCTCATCAGACGGGAGTCGTACAGAAGGGCTCAGGGGAGATGGCAGGGGGAGCATACCTGTTTGATGGCCAGGACTCTATGGCCTGGCTATAACGCGGCGAGAACGCGCGTACTCGGTAGGGACCGGATAAGGATATCCGGGTCACTGGATATTGCTTTGTTATTCTGCCGACGTTATTGCCAACTGGCTGAGATATTTATCTTTAGTGTAGATCTAGGGTAACATTAACACTAAAAATGATGTTAGTGTTAATTACAGACTCATCATGTTAGAAGTTTTCTCATGCCATAACAATGCTGTTAACGTACATTTTTACCAACGCTTTTATAGCAACATGCTTTAACAGCAAATAATTTCAGTTGTAGATGAAGCAAGGATATATTGAATCAAAGTCTGGGTTCACACTATGAAAGTTTTCTTTCAGAAGGTCTGAGTTTATAACAGAGAGGAGAAAAGCATGTTCTCTTCCCCTCTCAAGGTGGAAGTACATAACACGCGTTAGTTCGTCGACGAGTATCGTGCGTTGAAAAAGTTAGCGCGTAAAAAATTGCAAGTTATACTATGTTTCCACTATGAGCAAAACAACTTGTTTTGAGTAAAACGTGTCAAAGTGTTTCCATTATGTAAAACTGGTTTTGGTTTTCGAATTTTCGAAATCAATTTGACATTTATGTTGTAAACAAATATGGAAGCCCAAAAAAATATGTGTTGAAAAAAAAAATATTTTTCTATAACATGAGATTTTCTTGTATGTCACTTTTTTAGAAATTATCAATCACCAATAATGGATAACCCAGAGTTGTATTCATGATTTTCGACATGTTTTGGAGCAAAACTAGTTTTTGTTTGAGCTTTTCGAACATAAAAAATGTATGGGAAAACAATTAGCAAAACACTTGTTTTGCTGCAAAACTAGTTTTGTGGCCCAAAACATGTAAGTGGAATCGTACTATTACACAACACGCGTTACAAAAGCCATTCCTGTCAGCTGTTTTTTATTTGTTTACTTATTTGTGCATTAAAAACGGGTTCAAAAGTATATCAAGATTTTGTTATTTTATTGAATTTATTCTTTTTATATAAATATTGTATGTTTTTTAAGCTCTTCAATAAGTTTTTCTTTCATGATTCACAAATTTGTTAAATTATTCCTTTTATTGTCAGCTGATTACTTGTCAAAAATACAAAACGCGTTAGAAAGTTCAAAGTTAACCAACTTTCTGGTGCAAACGCGTTAAAATATTTTGCATGTAGCTTGTTCTGTGAAAATACACTAGTTTAACTTTTTTTGACAGAAGACGACAGAGCACGCGCGCACTACCGCGTGTTATGTACTTCTACCTTCACCAATAAACTCTGACTTTCTGAAAGAAAACTTTCATAGTGTAATCCCAGACAAATCTAGTTTCTTTAGTCATGTAAACGGCATATATCTTATACGAAATAAAAATGTCTGGTAGCTCCATTAAATTTGGATACACGAGCTGTTTCAGAATTACCAGCTTTTGTATATATCACCTTGTTGAAATTAACTTTTAAGTTTTTTAGTTATTGTAAAATCTTGTTTTTTTTTTGATAAATTTTTAAATGCATAGAGAAAATTTACATGAAAATTATGAAGAGAGTGATGATGCAGATAATGAGGAACAGAGAACTTTATTTTGTGCAAATCTTGATGAAAAAGTAACAGAAGAGGTGTTGTATGAAGTGTTTATACAAGCGGGACCGATTGAGAGTGCACGAATACCAAAGGATCATAGTGGAAAACAACGCACATTTGGTTTTATTACCTATGTTCATAAATCCACGGTACCCTATGCAATGCAATTGTATCAAGGTCTTACTTTATACCGCAAAACGCTGACTATAAAATCTCAATCTATTGCACCGCAATCGCCTATGAGAAATTATATTCCTCCAGGCTATGGCAACAAGCGGCCCACTTATGACAATTCATCACTGAGGGGTTCTAATTATACACCATCAAACGGAAGCCCACCTATAAATCCATTTCACAAAAGTTTTCCCGATTATCCTTCGACAAAGCACCAAGACAATATATCAAAGCATCCCTCATCACAAAAAAGACACCACACAAATAACAGTCCCTATCAGAGAAACAGTGGGAGCAGTGAAGATCGGTATCGTGATAAAGATCATAATAAAAGACGCCAATACAATAATGAAAGCAACAGGCATTCTGAGCAACGTAGTGGCGGCAGAAATAGAAGGTAGCAAAATGTTTTATTAGTTATGTTGACAATGTGGGAACAAATGCTTTTAACAATTACAAACATATCTGTAAAAATACATTTTATAACGATGAAGTACTTAAAAATTACAAATATGGTTTTAACTTTGCATTATACCTATCTCAGGAATTTTAAAATACTCTCACCACATTAAATTTTACAAATTAGTTTTAAACCAGGTGATTTTATTTGATTCGAATTTTTGAGACAACTAAGGCTAGTCGTTAATAACTTTTCATTGTTTGCATTTCAGGTAAATCAGTATTTGTTTTCAATAAAATACATTATTAAATGCAGTGAAATCGGTGAAGTTTCAGAATTCATAACAGAAAGAAGTCGTACCTATATACTTCTGCTGCTCAAAAAAAAAAAAAAAAAAAAAAAATATATTTTCGTATAATTATTCACGTTGAGCAAAAAGTTTCTTCGATAAAGAATTGGGTTTATTACTAAATTTGAAACCTTGCACTATGTGTGTATTTGACCCTATGGATTTCATTATAAAAAAAAATGTGAAATAATAAAGCGACATTAAAAATTCTTTTAAATCGATATTTGAATTTCTAAATATTGAGTTACTGATCTAATATATATTTATATGAAATTTGTACAACCCCATCTTGAAAATATTTTGGTTATAATAAATAAATTTGTTTTAAAACTTGCATTAAAATCAACTGTAAGAACTATTAACTGTTATTATAATATTTTTGTTTTTAATGTACCAACATGCCAAAAACGAATTTATGTTATGTTTTCCTTCGAAATTCAACCATTTTTGAAATGAAAAAATATCCCGCTACATATTGTAATATGTCTTGCATTTATTTATTTATTCATTACCAGTAATATAATAAGCCTTTTTAGTACAAGTAACACATTACAAAACATATTCCTAACAACTTAAAAAAGAAATTAACAATAAAAACCTAAAAACATAAATTTTATTGGTTTCCAATAATAAAAAAAAAAAACAAAAGTAAAAAGCGTGCAAGGACTCATACTGCCTTGCTTCGGAAAAAGGCAGTCAAGTGCAAAGGTACCGTAACGGTTACAATTTTTTTTTATTTTAAAAAATACCTCTTAATTTTTATTTCTTCAATTTTATTTTTCGCTTAGAAAATAAAACTTATTTTATTTATTCCCCATATATAAAAGTTATTTCTTGATGTTTATTTATTCCTCAGAAAATAAAAATAGTTTTTTTGAGTTTTGTTTTTTGCTAAGAAAATTACTGTTTCTTTTTGAATTTAATTTTTTAGCTAAAATAAATTTTAACCGATTTAAGGGAGAATTTATTCCCATGGTCCGTGCAAAAACTCTTTTTGTTAAATTAAATTAATTTTTTTTTTTGTATTTTTTAATTTAAAAACTTAATTTCTTCTAAGCAAAATTAAAACAACTTTTATTTCTGAGGAATAAATAAAAATCAAGCAATAACGTTTATTTTCTGAGGAATAAATAAGACCCAAAAAATATTTATTTTCTAAACATTTCTATTTCTATCGTTTAACTTACATATCGCACTGCTTCCTCTAAAGGGGGTTCACTCAAAATGTACATATTGGTATTTCCACAGAAATGTCTACTTTTTGTCACGTAACGTCACCAACCATTTTTAATCGTTTCTCAAAGAATAAAGAAAATAATATTTACTTTTTTGCATTTGGATGTAGAGCGCAACTAGGTTTTCATTTAGTGAAAGTGTGGAAAAATTTGAACAACGTGGTTCTAAAATACAAGAATAATTGCTAGGTGACGTGACGTGACAAAAAGAGAGCTCTTCTGTGGAAGTGCCCATATATATTTTCAGTAGAGACAAAAACTTTTTCTTTTTATATGTACTCTTATACTAAAAATGGAGATACAATTGTATTTTGTTTTTGGCAAAATACTAAAGAAACTGATCTTAAGTTTTTACAGTGCGTAGATATGACCACTGTACATAGATTTCTTGCAAAAAGTGAAAATTGAAAAATTTTGAGTTGACTCTCTTTAGAGCAAGCAGTGTGATACGAGATAAACGAGTGAGTTTTGCCCTCGTCATCAAAAATCAAAAAATTCTTGGTGCTGTTTTCACAACACAAGTGATTGAATTTTTAGTAAAAATTATATGAAAATCACTTTTTTTTGAGTGCTGTGAAAACAGCACATTTATTTCTGAGGATCAAACAACAAACTCAAGAAATAACTTCTTTTTCCTAATCAAAAAATAAAACTCAAATGATTTTTATTTCCTCAGGCATAGTTGAGTTTTTTAATAAAACTTAAAAAAAAATTAAAATTATTGCATCTAAAGGAAGTCCATGTTGGTGTATTTCTTATGCACGTATCACTTCTATTTAATTACTCTTACTTTGAAATAAAATTTGAATGTCTTTTAGAAAATTATTAAAGTCCAGGCAGGAAGAAAAACCATGTCAGTATTATATGCTTGTCAATTCTTAGCTTCATTGGTCTTGAAAGGGTTTCAAAATTAGTTGAAATTTTAGAAAATTTTTAAAATAACTAGCTGTTAACCATTTCAGGCAGGAAGAAAAACCAAGTCGGTAATAAATGCTTGGCAATTCTTAGCTTCATTGGTCTTTAAACGGTTTCAAAATAAGCTGAAATGTTAAATAACACAATTCTGCCACACCCCTTCTGCTCTTAATTCTCCGCCCGTAGATTAAAATTCTTAGATCCGACTACTTCAGGCTATGCTTCGTTGTAAGGACTATATGCTAGACTATTTTTAGCTTCCTATGCTATTAGGGGCTCTAATATAAGCTAACGTCCCTTCTTTTTTTTCATAAATAGCAAAAGTTTTTAATATTTCAAATAAGCCAGAAAATTGATTAAAAGTAAAACTATAAGGAAAGACAAAAATTTCTAAAATAAGCGAAAATTTACTAACAGCGGCATGAAAGCAAAGTCTAATATTTATTACAAATTAAAGCTGTAAAGAACCATGGCTAAAATATAGAATTAAATTAACATTAATCTCAAACCCAAAAAGTGGCTTTAAGAGGTTAAATCTGTTACAAAAAAGCTTGCCAATAACGTTCTCTACACAATTTGTTTATAAATAAAATAGAAAAAACGGAATAAATTTATTAAAATAATGAATTAATTTTAAAAGGAAAGCTTTTAAATAAAGCTATTAAATTTATAATTGGTAACGCAATCAATTATCTTGCAACTACATTTTGAACTTTATCAAAACAAAATTTTATCAAATTTAAGCCAAAATATTTATTTAGTTCGTTTACAAAGTTTACTTAAATTTATGTATGTATTTTTATTTATTTAGTTAAGAGTATAATACAAACTAAACTGTGAATGCATGTTTAAAACATTAATTCTACATAGTAAATGAGAACATTTTTTTGGGAAACGATATGAGTAACTTCTGCAAGTAAGTTCATGAGTTCTAAGAACAAATTGTTTAAAGGAGAATAAATTAAGTTTTATTTACAATACCAAAATATAAGAATATATTTCTATAATAAATACTAAATAATACAGTAATTGATTAAACTAACAATTCAATGAATGCTTTTAAGTGTTTTCTCCACATTACGATATGTTCGTGACGGTATGACTTCAAGTAATAAACGCGGATAACTGGGATGACTGGATAGTAATTTAAACAAAGACTTGGCATAGCAGCGAGTTTCTAAACTGCCTTCGAGCAAAAGATTAGCACCAGTTACAAAGAATTTATCACGTTGGTCTCGGGGCATGGTATAGATTTTTTCACAAGTTAACCGTTCTACCAAGCGATTCAATAATTTTGCTGTAGTAGTACGCACCAAAGCATTTGGATGTAGAGCCCCCTTGTTTGTTAAAATGTTCAAAATTTTTGCAGGCGTTAGATTATCGCACATCGATTCAAGAGCCCGTGTAGCGTCTGCACGTATAAAACGATTTGTATCAGCGGTGCGGTGTAAAAGAGCACACACCATGTCATCACATTCTTGTTCCAAGTATCGCGATTTTATGGAAAATAATTCTGTAGTTGCTGTACAAGCTGCTCTTGCTACTTGAGACCTTAGATTTCTTACGGATTTAGTCAATTGTATACATATCATATGCATTTGAGGATCCAAATTTTCGGGATGATATCTTATAAGGCGAACCATATTCTTAAGACCCAACATAATAACTTCCCAATTTGAAGAGTCCAACTGATCGAATGTGTTTATTATTGCCTCACGGGGTTTTTCAAATCGTTGCAAAGTGGCGGGATATAATTCAGCCTGTACCATTTTAATTGATTGTTTAACTGGAGAAATTCTTCGATGACTTTTAAGGAAATGGGTAGTTTTCGATTTTTGTTTTAATGGTGTATGCAGAACTTTTAGGGGCACTGAAGAAGAAGCCGTACTACTGTTCAATTGGGCACTTGATTGAGAGCTAGTTTCGGTGGTATTATCTAAGTATTCATGTTTTGAAGGCGGCCTTTCGTATAAAGATTCCATTGATTTTGCCACAGAATTTCTTCGCGACAACGCTTTGATTTCCTCTATGGTAGGACTCTGAGACCTACTTGCTGGTCGTGATTTGGCTGAATTTGGTTTGGAACAACATTGGGGACCATCGCCCTGTGCTTCTATGTTGTTTCTAACATTTTCTAATTTAATATTATTATTTGTTTGCTCTACATCGTCTACTACAACAAAACTAGTATTATCTTCTATATCCTCTTCTATAACTAGTGATTTTGCTGATTGTGCTCTTGATAGCACTGGTGGTGTGTCTTCTAGTTGAGTCATAATACTTTCGCTTTTACTCTGCAAACTAGCCAAACTACCATTACGTTCAAGTTTCTCTTTTTTTTCATCTAGTTCTTTTTCCTCATTGTGATCATCAACCACATCTTCTAGTTGTAGAATTTCTTCGCCTGTTCTCCACTTCGTGGGTGATTCACTGGTTACTTCTGTCATTTCTGGTGTTTCCGCTAATCTTGCTTCTACTGTTGTCAGTGGTGTTGTGAAAACATCATCAGTTTCTTTACTATATTTTGTGTTATCAGTTTTAGCCATAGTTTTCTCTGGAGAATCTTCCTTTATGCTTCTGCTGCCATTACTGGATTGTGCAGATGCTGTCGACTTTTGAGAATATGACGATGATTTAACGGAAGGCGTTGGTGTTTTATTAGACTGCTTGTCTTGATCTTCCGACTTTGTTTCAATCTGCGTTGGCTCCGTTTCGTTAATATTTCCATTGGACGTTTGGGAAGATTTATTACTAAAATGAAAAGATAATTTTAAACGAGTTAGATTAATAGCACTAACAAAAATTTGTGTAAACCTTAAAACTAAAACTAACTGCCTGTTCATCTATTTGCGAACGAAAACTTCGTCCGCTTAACTTACATGTTAAACAAAAACAAGTTAAAGTGCTATATTCGGCTGTGCCGAATCTTTGATACCCTCCACCAACAGTTCGAATGTTTTAGGAGTAATATCTGTATGATGTCTATTTATTATAATCTTTATAAAAACAGACATCTGCATTAAAACTGGTTGCGGTTTAAACCTATATATACAATCAGAAAGTTTAATGCTTTAATGTTTAATGCATGATTCGTAACAGTTTAAGCTGAACTTAAATGATTTTAAGGAGGGCAATTTATATTGGAGCCATGGTAACCTATGAACCAATCATCCCAAAATCAATACAGCGGTGCAATTATTTTTAGCGTTTGCAGTGAATTTCAGAAGGCTGCTAAAATGGGACATAAGGTAAATTATGGACCGTATATCACAAAATTGCATAACATTTTTTCTGGCCATATAAAGCTAAGCTGGAAGAAAGTTTACCGCAATATCTATATCTGCGTAGGCGTTTTTAATTTTTTTACCAGAGGGGGCTTTGAATAGAGCCTAGGGTAAATTATGCACCGATCTTCACGAAACGTCACAGTCTTATTTCAACTCTTATAAAACTTTTATGTATAGAATTTTGTTATGATAGCATTATTTTTTATGGTCTTAGGCGTACTAAACTGTTTTCCGGAAGTAGGATTTATATGGGGCCTAGGGTAAATTATGGACCGATTTTCACGAAACTTCACAGTCTTATTTATATTCCTATAAAACTTTTATGCACCAAATTTTGTTATGATAGCATTATTTTTTACGTTTTTAGGCGTACTAAACTGTTTTCCGGAAGTAGGGTTTATATGGGGCTTAGGGTAAATTATGGACCGATCTTCACGAAACTTCATAGTCTTATCTCTAGTTCTATACAACTTTTATGTACCAAATCTTGTTATGATAGCATTATTTTGTACTGTTTTAGGCGTACTATACTGTTTTCCGGGAGTTGGGCTTATATGGGGCCAAGGGACGGATCTTCACGAAATTTTACAGCGTGATTTCCAGTCAAATATAACGAATTTTTGCAAAATCTTATATCATTCTGTGCGTTATTTCACCATTTATGTTAGTTTTTGTAACAAAATTATCAATTTTCAATCCCAAACTGCTTAGGATAACTACAAGCAATTTGACACCAAGTTTGTTTATTTCTTTTGAGTTTTTCGACAGTGAGCGTGTTTTCAACAGATGGACAGACGGACAGACTTCGAATTTCTCAAGGACCCAGAATATATATACTTTATGGGGTCTGAGATGAATAATAAAAAAGGTTTACACGGAATGACAAACTTAGTATACCATCTTCACAACTACTTGTGGTGGAGGATATAACAATATTTTATTATTTGTTTTAAATGTAAGTTAAGCGATCGAAGTCTTCGTTCGCAAATAGATGAACAGGCAGTAAATTTTCTGTATTTTAAAATTGTTTTTAATGGGTACTTAACACCTTCACGCAAGTCTTACGCATTTTGAGGAAAATACAACCCTGTTTGATGAGTTCTTTTTGTTTTTTGAACATTTTTAAACAAAAATTATATCAGGGAAGCATTTTCTTTCAAATTCTTAAGACTTGTGTGAACGATGTGTGCACGACTGTAAAAATTAAAAAATTACAGTGTAGTCAATAATTTGCTCACAAAATCCACTGTTAAAGCGGCGCAACCAATTTTTATGAAATTGTTTCTATTGTTTTTCCAAAAACTTTTTTTTTCGCGATTTAAATATTTTTGTATGAGCAATACTCAAATCATTTTAAAAAGAACGAAACGGCTCTACCGATTTTTAAAAATTTTTTTATATATACATAATTGGTAAGTATGAGAATAAATCGAAAAGTATAATTTATACCGCTAGGTCATTAGGGTGTCCCTATCTAGAAAATTTTTTCTAAATCTTTGGCAAAAACTACGCATTTTTTTATTTGACATTGTCAAATAAACCAAATGGCAGCTTTCGGCGATGGAGAAGTTGCTGTCTATGGAAATATAATTGTCCAATAATTTAGGTACAATTGTTCATTCCGAAAATGCTCTCATTGACCGCATATTTTCAGATGTGACCACTAGTGATGTTAGGAATATCAATTTTTAATATTCGCAAATACGAATATCTGCGCCAATATTCGCCGAATTTGAAATGTAACGCCACACAATATTGCGTATTTGATTGCAAAATTATTCCATTCTCGTTCATAACAATAAAGGTTCCACCTTCAGCCCAAAGGGTCTACCAAGCCAATTCTAATGACCTGAAGTCATTAAGATAACTTGAAGGAATTGTTTGCAAACTTATCAGTGTGTCCATTTCCTAAAACTGTTTACAGCTAAATCTTGCATTAGACAAGGCGAAAATGCTACAATTGATTTTAGAAAATGCTTAAAAATTTTTGCTAACAATTTATCAAGGACCGGAAATTACGAACGGAAAACACAAAATTAAATTTTATTTTTTAAATAAAAAATTTTTGTGTGTGAAAAAAAGAATATTGTTTTTCTGTGTTTAAAATTTAAACGAAAAAGAAAAGAAACATTTTTTTTGAAAACAAAATTTATAGTTTCAAAAAAAAGCAAAAACTTTTTTTGTAAAAAAAAAACAAATAAAAATTTTCAAAAAACTTTTTTTTTTGTTGAAAAATATTTTTTAAAACGTTTTTTTTTAGAATTTTTTTTTCTATGTATGTATTTTTAAAAAATTAAATATGTATGTATGTATTTTCAGAAGCCTCTTCATAAATTTGATTTGAATTTGTTTTGAAGAATGACATTTTTACGACAATGCTTAAATATAATTATTTTGTTTTTGTTTTTTTATGTTTTTAAGAAAACGTTTTATTTTAAAAACTTTATTTTATGTTTTTAAGAAAACGTTTTATTTCAAAAACTTTATTTTATTTATTTTTTTCGACGGCATTTTTTTCAAAACTATTTTAGAAATTTTTTATTTTCTGTAAAATGTAGAATTTTTTAAACTTGCACAATAAATATTTTTTTAGAAACAAAATAAAAAAACATTTTCCGGTCCTTGCAATTTATTAAAAGTATGATATTAAATTTTATTAAAAACTATATAAATTTTAGGAACTTATTTTAAACAAAATTTAATATATTACATTTTTTTAATATTATCAAAAAGTAATTTCTATTATTGGGAATACAAAATTTTAATTTCAAAAGATTTTGTTATTCGTGCTTAATTCCCAGTTTTTATTCTTGATAAAAACACTTGAAATTTATTGTTGATGGGATAAGCTATTCCTATGCGCATTTCACTGGTTGCTTAGGCCAGATCATCAGGAAACTTCATCCATAAAGATTTTAGAAAAACTAAAGATATTAAACCAAATAAAACTGTTAAACGTTTAAGACTTATAGCAACAGTTCTACTTGTAATAATATCAAAGTTTAAACAAAACACATCAACAATAAACAGTGGGTTTATCTCATCTTACATTCCCCACTACAATTAGTTGAAATTCTCTCAACATTAATTGTAGTTGTAAAGGCTAGATTACACTATTATACTTTGTATTAATACATGTCAAAAACTGAAGTAAAATGACAAAGTGTGATAGTGTGAATGCAATGTGTCACAAAAATGACAAGTATCCCTGCAAATAATAGGACCAGTCCAAACACGCGTGTAAAGAGTAGTCCACAAGGGACCAGGACTAGTCCACAAGTAACCCAAACGTATGGAAAAAACCTGGTCTATTTAACATTACGATGTCCTAGGAGAGGACCATATAACCCACCTTTGGACCACTAAGGAGTAGTTTTAAAACTACTCCATGGTATATAACCCACCTTTGGACCAGTAAGGAGTAGTTTTAAAACTACTCCATGGTATACTCAAGAGGATTAGTTTTGAAGTCGTTTAAACACGAAAGCATGTCGTTAAAAAACGAAGACATGTCGTCTCACTACAAACACTTTTTAACAATGGCATGGTCCATGCTTGCATTACATCGGACTAGTCCATGGAGGGATTATGAAAAAAGTTTGACATCCCATACGACTTCATCGTTTTTTGAAAAATTTCTAAACAATAATACTTTTCATTGGATCAGGGTTGCATTTTATTTCATGTGTAAGTGTTTATACTTTGTGTGATGGTGTGAACACAAACTGTCATGTTACATTAGATTTTTTGGCAGTCGCAACAAAACTCATTTGATTTCTATCTCACAAAGTATTATGGAATACGTAAGACTTGTGAGATAGTGTAATCTAGGCTTAAGTAGGTTAAGAAAAACAAAATAAAAACAACAACAACTTACAAAAGATGTTGTCAATTAAGTGTTTTTTTAGGCCGTGCACTTGCCTGTTTATTATCAAAAAGTAATTTTAATTTTTGGGAATACAAAATTTTAATTTCAAAAGATTTTGTTATTCGTGCTTAATTCCCAGTTTTTATTATTGATAAAAACACTTGAAATTTATTGTTGATGGGATAAGCTATTCCTATGCGCATTTCACTGGTTGCTTAGGCCAGATCATCAGGAAACTTCATCCATAAAGATTTTAGAAAAACTAAAGATATTAAACCAAATAAAACTGTTAAACGTATAAGACTTATAAGCAACAGTTCTACTTGTAACAATATCAAAGTTTAAACAAAACACATCAACAATAAACAGTGGGCTTATCTCATCTTACATTCCCCACTACAATTAGTTGAAATTCTCTCAACATTAATTGTAGTTGTAAGTAGGTTAAGAAAAACAAAATAAAAACAACAACAACTTACAAAAGCATGTTGTCAATTAAGTGTTTTTTTAGGCCGTGCACTTGCCTGCTTATTATCAAAAAGTAATTTCAATTTTTGGGAATACAAAATTTTAATTTCAAAAGATTTTGTTATTCGTGCTTAATTCCCAGTTTTTATTCTTGATAAAAACACTTGAAATTTATTGTTGATGGGATAAGCTATTCCTATGCGCATTTCACTGGTTGCTTAAGGTGCTATCAGACGGGATGTATTTTACATATGTACTGTCACTATTCTTACCCATATGTGATACCGTATGTATGTCAAAATTTCCATTTTACATACGATTCATAATTTTTGCTATCACTCCTGCTTATGGTTTTCCTTATGACATAACCTATAAATGTAAACAAAAGCAAAGTTTCATATGTATCACACGATGTGTACAACTTTTACAGATGGAAATTTTGACAGTACATATGCAAAATACATTTCGTCTGATAGCACCTTTAGGCCAGATCATCAGGAAACTTCATCCATAAAGATTTTAGAAAAACTAAAGTTATTAAACCAAATAAAACTGTTAAACGTATAATACTTAGAGGCAACAGTTCTACTTGTAACAATATCAAAGTTTAAACAAAACACATCAACAATAAACAGTGGGTTTATCTCATCTTACATTCCCCACTACAAGTAGTTGAAATTCTCTCAACATTAATTGTAGTTGTAAGTAGGTTAAGAAAAACAAAATAAAAACAACAACTGGTGATCTGGCCTAAGCAACCAGTGAAATGCGCATAGGAATAGCTTATCCCATCAACAATAAATTTCAAGTGTTTTTATCAAGAATAAAAACTGGGAATGAAGCACGAATAACAAAATCTTTTGAAATTAAAATTTTTTTAATATTATAACAAATTAAGGCGGCCCGCAATACCCCTGATGTAAACAAAATACAAACGATTTCATTTCTATGCTTTGGTCTGATTTAAAAGATTCTACAAAAAGAAATTTAAAACCAGTTTATTTCTTAAAGTTTAAGAAAAGCTGAAATTTCAACATTTTTTATTTTTAAAAATGCCCAAACATTTACACTATACAATTTTTGTCTTGGGATCGTTTAATTAAATTTTTGCAATACAATATAAAATTAAAAGTTTAACACTTAATAAAAAAATGGAAAATAATTTTTGTAATCAACATGATTAGGGCATTTTTAAGATTCCCTAAATTTACTGCCTGGCCCACAATGTCGACAAGAACATTTCTTTCGTATTTTTATATTGAAAGCAATAATAAAAAACTGAAATTTGTTTTTGTATTCAATATAAATATTCGACAGAAATGTTCTTGTCGACATTGTGGGCCAGGCAGTTAATTTTTTTTACAAAACATAAGACGTTTCTTAAGACAAAATTAATCCATTTGCAATTTGTAGTCAATTTGGAGTGCAATTTGTAGTCAAATAAAACAAAAAAAAAAAAAACAAAAAAATAAAAAAAATACTGAAAACCTAAATAAAATGCCGAAATGCTAAAATAAAGTTTTGCAGCTAATCAAAATTTTAAATGCTAAATTTAACTTTAAAAATGGTAAAATTGTCACACTGATACTTATATGTACTTTTGGATTTCGTTTTTCTCACTCTTTTTGCGCTACTTAGTAATTCACCAACCTATCTTCGATAATTTTCGTTCGATAATTAGACAATTGCAGCAAATGATAATTTATCTAGAAATGCTTAAAATCAACTTGAGTAATTTTTATAAATTGCTTTTGTGGCGGCACAACATTTCTAATGTTTGTTTGTTTTTTTCTTTACTTAAAGAAGATTTTATTTTGCGTTAAAATTAAAAAAGGTTTTTTTTTAATAAAAATTTTTAATCACCCCTATCGTGAATATTTTTTCCCTCGTAATTTTTCCCCTTTTTACACCTTTGCGATCATGAACAACTCCCTTGAAAAAGGGTAATTCAAAGGAGAATAATAACGTGAAAAAATGTTCACGGGAAAAAATCCCCCTTATCGTGAAAAGCTTTTTCCCTCGGAATTTGTTCACATTTCCCTTAGATTTTCTCACTTTATTTTTGCTAGGGAACAAAACATGTATGTAAGTAGTTCCTCCTATTAATCGAATATTAAGGGTCAATAAAGTTAATAAGGCACAAACCGATATATTGCTCAACAAAATACAAAAAACAGGTCGATTTCCTGTGGATTTGTGAAGCTTTCGATAGACTTGGTGGCAGAATTTTGGAAAATATTTTACTACATAAAATTTAAAAAGGGCAAAAACTAACGTTGTAATCTAACTATCCCTCCAATACTAAATATTTTGCTTTATTTTATATACTTGTATATTTTTAAACAAAAATTTCATTGATTTTTAATTTTTTTAATCTTTCTTCTTTTTTTACATCCACTGGAACTGATATCGTGAGAAATTTTTCACATGAGATTCACGATTGCTTTTTTCCCTTCGATGGGAATGAAAATTTCATGGGAACAAAAATTCCACTTGTTATTCACGATAGGGGTGAATATTTTCGTTTCATATACATATGTATTTTTGACACTTGTATTTTTTTCTTTTGGAATGTATTAACGAAATACTCGTGAAATATTCGCTTGAATTTGGCGAGTACGAATGTCGTAAAATAAGCGAATATTCGGCATTTCGAATACGAATATTCGTAACATCACTAGTGAGCACATAATACAAAATTTACACAATTTAAACTTCTGTATATAAGATGTATTTATGTTAGTACTGGGAAACTATCGATAGTCTTAAAATATAGATACGAAAAATTTCGATATCGATATTATTATTTAATGGCGATTTCTTTTCTGAAATGTTGCATCAATGTTACATGTTCTACATTTGTTTGTTCGTTTGTACAAAAAATACAACTTTGGAAAACATTTTCAAGTTCTTTTGTGAATATGTTGATGAAAAACATGCAAAACATGTTGCATATTTTACCCTTACTTTTACTTAAGGTGTTCATACTGCCCTGTTCTACAACTTCGGTACTTACTACTTTTTTGGTACACCAAATGTTTTATTTTGTTTGTCATAATTCATACCGCTCATAATTTTGTAAAAAATTTGTTTTAACACAAAATATAAAAATATTTACACATTAAAATCAAAAAAAGTCTATTATAATCGTTTTAATTTTTATAAGCCATTAGTGATGTTAATATTAGTTCCCAACCCGTTATAGCTTTAAAAATCGCTCATTAAGTACATTAATTGTATTCTGTGACATTAATGATGAAAGTGTAATAGTTGTAAATAAAAGCACTAATTGTGTTCTATTGAAATTGCACAACATGTAACACTTCGAGTGATTATAGGTAACATTAGAAAATGTTACATGTACATACTGTAACATATTTTTCTTAGAAAAGAAATCGCCATAAAATACATTTTAAATAAACATGTAAGAGCAACTATAATCACCGTTTATCGCCTCAAGTTTACTTGTTAATAATTCGCGCTTAATAACAGTAATGCAACAAGAAGAATAGCATCTGGTATTGATAGCTCAGCTGTGCTTCTTCGTACTGCTAATTAGAGACCCTTTTAGAGGAAAAGTCCTCCAGACCGATAACCTTTTGGGTGGAGAATCCAAACCAATTTAAAATATTATCCAAAGTTGCAATTAAATAGCTTATAGGCCCTGCTTCGTACGTTCCTTCAGAAAGGTGCTTTTCAGCTGCCGGTGAAATATTAAATAACAGGAGAAACTGCAATAAACCAAATAAGATGGAATGCTTGTGTCTTGACAAAAAATTCGATAGTGACATCTGAACTATCGATATATATCGATAGTAGAAAATATCGATAGTATCCCAGCACTAATGTATGTAAGTCATTAGGTGCGTTTGAGTACTTTTACAGTAAAATGCAGTAAATGAGTAAACTAAAAATTTTTCTCTCACAAAAAGCTGTTGTCCAAAAAAGTACGCGAACGCAAAATTTGTAAAAATTCGTAAAATAAAGGCAACAGCTGATGGCAAATAATTGAAGTGTTGAAAAATATTGACACTTGACTACTTAACTCGTTTTCTAATCGGTACTCGATTAAATACTTTTTATAACACGAACATTTTTGGAAAATACAAACAAACTATTTTATGTATCTTTCATATTTGTTTGTTTTTTATTTTATTTGATTTTACTAATTTGTAGCGGGTTAAATTATTTAAAAGAACATGAAAAATTTTTTTGCTATTGAATACTTAAGTACCCAAATACTTCACATTTTTATAACTCTAAAAAATTAACATAACAAAAAAAAATTTCAAAAGTTTGTATTTAGCCAAATAAACGCTTCACAAACAAGTTTAATTATTTAATATTTATTCACTTTTTGTTTTGCTTTAATTTTTATTTCAACTTTTCTTTTATTTAACAATTTTTTCACAATAATATGCTTTTTATTTGTTACTTTTGTTTGTTTACGTTTTGAAACATATGTTTTTTTGATTTACTAAATTTTACTGCAAAAATTTCAGCAGTTAAAATTTGTAAATACTCAGACAAGAACTGTCACTTTTCCCTCTCAATTTATGTTCTCATTTACTGCACTTTGTGTACTCGAACGCAATTTCGTAAAATGCAGTAAAGTTTTGTAAAAAATAGTTAAAACTTTTGTGTTCTCGAACGCAACTATTCTCAGTCAACTTCTTATCATACGAATCAATCGATACAGTTTGTAATTCCAAAGAAGCTATAAATTACCAATAGTGTTTTTAAACTCGCCGGAGTTGTCTACAATGGAAAGTTACATAGATCTCTGATTATTTTTTTTGAATTTATACCCACCACGGCACTACGCGATTGGCCATTAAAAAAGTGATGAAAAATGTTGTTGAAGCCACAATTTTAAATGGGAAGTTTTGTTGCCACGAATGCCAATGACTTTCACAAAAGTTCCAATTCATTCAAACGCATCCAATTTTCCATAAGATGACGTTCGCATTGACAAACAAAAAGTCGCAAGGATAAAATATGTCATTTTGCGACAATACTTGCCTCGACAAACCATCGACCTTATTTGTGTTGTCTAAAGACGGACCAACAAAAAATATTGTATACTCAATTGCTTTTCGAAATTAATATTGATTTTCAGGCATGTTCCAGAAATCGAATTAAAGTGAAATTGAAATCGAAATCGAACGAGTTTTTAACTTCAATTATTTAAAAAATGGCCGCATATTCTTCTGGGTTTAAGAGTTTTTATTGTAAAAATAATTGGTACTCAAAGAATGAAGTACATAAAAAGGAATGTTTTTATGAACTTTCATTACCTTTTTAAAATTTGCTCGATTTTAAATCCAATTCATTTCAATTTCTAGAACATGCACGCATATTAATTTCATTTTCCTGTTTTGGGATAAAAAAATATATTACTGTTCTTTACTTTTCATTTAACTTTTTAGGAGATGAAATCAGCCTTATTCCGGTTGTCGTCATCGACAGTGTCTTTTTTTGTAGAAGATTTAAGACACAGGTGTGTCACTTTAATCTATTACAAAAAACGAAACTGTCGATGATGATAACGACAACCGGAATAAATCTGAATGCATATGTCTGTAACTTTAATGAAATGCATTAAATTGAAAAAAATAAATGGTTGGTGTTTTTTTGTTTTTTTTTTTATCGGCGGTCATCGTCTTCCGCGGTAAATTCCTCTTGCTGTCATAGATCCAAACCCAACACATTTAAAATACTTTCGAAATTTTTTGTTGAACAAGCAAAAAATTCACTAGAAATAATTTTATGGCAGAACAACGTTTGCCGGATCAGCTAGTATTTTTTTTTATAAATAAAACCGTTAAATTTAATAAAATTCGAAGTCAAGTTAAAAAAAAACTATTAAGTTCATTTAGAGGGAATGTTATGAAAAAAAGCCCACAACATATTTGTTGAACTTTTAAACTGTTTATAATCTTACAATTAAATGCAATGCCTAAATATGAAAAAAACTACAAATTCACGTGACTATTTTCTTACTCCATTTCCAACGTCCTATTAAAGTACATATATGTATGTATATTTTTATTGCTAAATGTTTATACATATCTGTTTATAAATCTAGTGTTTTATTAAAACATATTTATGAAAAAATTTAATGTGTTTTGTGTTTTGAAATTTAATATTTACTTATTATTTTTGTTAGTGGTCATTCAACTCAGGTTATTATCTTTCATAGCAATACTTTTTATATTTATGTATGTATGTAAAAACGGATAGGGATGATACATATATCTGTATGTATGTCCAGTGGAAATCGCTTGTTATATTTATGTCAACATGACAAATTATTAAGTTTTATAAAATGTGGACACAACAAAAAGTTAATTTTAAACGTTTGTTATTGATTTGTAAAAACTAAAAAAGAGACAATTTTGATTTGCGTCCAACAAAGACTTCAGGTCAATACATACAAATAAAAATAAAACTCTTGTTGAATTGAAACGAGCTATCTTCATAATCACAATTTTACAGGAGAGCAAAAAAACTGTGTTTTTTTCGTTAACTCTATTAGCCATTATAATAACTTGGAATTAGCTCTTACCGGACAGATAACAGACACTTTTCGACTGATAGCACATAACTATCGATCAACTCAATCCTAACTTTAGCTAACACCATTATTACAGGCCCTAAGGCCAGTAAAAAGTGATCCATTATTACAACTTTAATTTTACCTACCAGGTAGGATAAACCTTAATTTACTTTATCGCTCACTTTGGGTTAAAGTAAAGTTTTAATAATGGAACACTTTTTATAAGGCCGGTTAAAGTCTACTTTAGTGAGTGATAAAGTAAATTAAGGTTTATCCTAACTGGTAAGTTAAAGTCAAGTTGTAATAATGGAATACTTTTTATGCAGCCGATAAAATCCTAGCTTTAGCTATCGGTAAGTTGTGAAAACGGGCCTAAGAGTAACCATCACAGAAATTTCAAAATCTTAAAAATGTCATTTATCAACCCTGCGATATCTACATACATACATATGTATAATTTGATCGACCTTTAATTGCGTTCTTATTTAAATTATTTTTATTTAAGTTGTTATTCTTATAAACTCCCTTTGACTATTTACTGAACAAAAGCAAATGAATAAATTAATTATTTAACTACCCTTTTTAAACCGCACTAATCACTACTATGCACATTGGGGCCAAATGCGGTCATACCAAGGATAAATTAACTGTAGAATGCATTACCAAAAATACGACGCGAACACATAACCTGGGCACATTTTTACCCCATTATAATTTTTAATCATTTTCAGCTTTACAGCAAAAACTATTGGACTTAAAACTCGTTAAAAAAAATATAAACAAATTATAGTTTTCCTATTTCGCGACCTTAGGCGTCTTATTAGTGCCGGCGAATCTAAGCTTCGCATGACTTTTTGCAAGACTTCCGGGGATATTACCCGAATTTCTTCTTTAAAACCAGTGTTCGAAAATAAACACTCAATATCGTTCGTTAGTGTGTGGTTCAGTAGATTTGTGGAAAACACAAACGAACATAAAAATAATACTGTTCGTATCCAACTCAACAAAAGATGAAAACATTTAATTCCGTTCGGTTTTTTTCACAAAATTCATTGTGTTCGGTTCAGCTCATTAATGTTTGTTTGTTTCTGTTGTGCGTAGCGCCCTTTTAGCTATTAAAAAAAAAAACGTTTTTTACATAAACAAAATACCTGAACTACATGTGAGATAGAACCTTCCCAATAAAATTTTTTATCATTTTGCAAAGCACTAGTACATTTAAAAAATAAGCGCACTATTATGCGCTACGCAATAAGACATACAGAAATGCAGTAAAGTAAATGGAAGAAATCTCAACAACTTTTATAAAAAAAGTGCTACGGCATTCCCTTACTGCGAAGCAGGTTTGTAAGGGGATATATTAAAAATTAACTGTATCAAAACATTCTGTGTGTAAAGCTAATCGTTACATCCAACAATTTTTAAATGCGCTTTATGTGTCAAAAATGTATTGCTTCAAAGTGGGAACTCGCCATATAAAATTCATGTTTTTCCGTAAGCGCAATGGCAAGCGAAACTTTTATGTCTCTCCCTTACAAACCTGCTTCATTCGAAACTCCATTTTTTATTGGGTTGTTGTCCTAAGGTCGCGATTAAATAAGACAAATTTTTGGCACGTTTCAAGCCGAAATGTCTTACAACGCAAATCATGTTACCAGACAATTCTACCAAGAAGCTAAAAAAATAGTTTTGTCGCAAATTTCCCGATTTATGGCTTTTCCGAACACTTTCAATTCCTCACTTTGGTACACATAGCTGGGTTATTATATGTACATATATGTGTGACAGTGGTTTGACAGTCAAATTTACAGTTCGTGAAGCAGTTTTTTTATTCAAGTTATCTTTTCGTGCAGCTTTTTTCCTCGATACTTGTAAAAGCTTCCACTGCCTGATGTTTTCCTTGTCGCACGTTTCGCTTCCAAAGTTTTGATTTGTGGTCCGTTTTCACGCTTTTTCATAGGTTGGTGCAACATTTGGTTTATCATAAAAAACAATATACATACATATAATTTTTTTTTTATCATAGCAAGTTCATAAGGATCAACTTGGATCAGTTTTTCGACATTTACTTCTAAATGCTTTTTTTTTGTGTGTTAAAATTCCAATATAACTGTTATTTTCGGTCCCTGCTTTTATAATTTCACATAGTCCTATATAAACTTCTTTCCGAAAAAGATACTTTGTGCCCCAAACCATTTAATTATATTCGTAATCACATTAAATTGACCCCAAAAATACTTTACTGCAAATTTTATTTTTTAGCGGTTGACAATTTTAAACTTAAATATTATTATAAAATTAAGCGATCGTCTTTAAAATCCCTTTAGGACAAAAAATCTTATATAGATGGTTTATCTAGATAGTTAGCCTTATTACGAAAGCCGTTTGCATAGTCGTAGCAGTTTGAAATGTTTGTTGTTATCACGACAAAATAACACACATAGAAAGTTTGTCATTTTTATGTCGTTCACTTCAATAATAATGTCAATTACTGGTTTTCGACTGTGACACTCAAGTTAACGCCGAATATTCAGCACAAATAACTCTTAAGTATATGAATTTTAAGTTCATAAGATAACCCCATGATACCATGTCTGGTCATCGGTTTCAAATAGGGTGCAGTCCCGAAAACTTGTCGTTAAATACTTTGATTTATGGGGTTTAGCGATTATAATTTTAGGCATGTTTTTTTAAATGCAAATATTACTAAATTATTGATTATTTTGTTTTTAAATAAGAAATTTTTTGGTTTTTTTGGAGCATATTTTAAACAGTTTTTATGACATATTTTCAAGTTTTTACTGCATATTTAATGCGTATAAAGTACTTTTTTTGAGCATATTTCTGGTTTCCCTGATTATGATTAACTCTAAAGGAGCTGGTAAAATATAGCGTCCCTAGATTTATTTGTAAAAAAGTGCTTTTGGCCCCACTGTGCTACGCTAAAGAAATGAACAAATTTGTTTAAGAGATTGTTCCCTAGAAGAAAAATATTACTGTTCATAACATATATTTTTAATTTGTTTTCTATCAAATAATACCATCTATAAAGGGGCTTAAAAAATCGTTTTACACACTTTATTTAACCCAGATTTTTAAACTGTGTTCAATTATTTACAAAATTACTCATGCAATGTTACTTTGAAAAACTATAACAGTTGCATTAAACAAAAACTGCTAAGTCTTAATTCTATTTACAAATTAACAAACTCATGAAATTTTAATGTAATTTATTTTATATAGCCAGCATTTATGGTTTTCATTTTTTTTCAATTGTTAGAAATCTGTTTTATTTTTTAGCGTTTAATGCGTTGCATAAATAAGCCGATTCATAGCAATGATCACATACTCGTTCATATGACTGTTACTAATGATTCAAATAGGTCATTTTTATTATTTTCATCAGTACTGATGAACACATAAAATTATTTATTCGAGAATCAGTTTACGATCAAACGATATCCGTCCGAATACGTTATCCGCAAAAAGATAATAACGATGACATTTTGTGCATACGTTTTAATTGCCATACGAACAAGGCCTATTCAAAATGGTGAGAATCGGTCCATAATTAAAAAGACGATTCATAGCCAATGATCACATACTCGTTCATATGACTGTTACTAATGATTCAAATAGGTCATTTTTATTTTTTTCATCAGTACTGATGAACACATAAAATTATTTATTCTAGAATCAGTTTACGATCAAACGATATCCGTCCGAATACGTTATCCGCAAAAAGATAATAACGATGACATTTTGTGCATACGTTTTAATTGCCATACGAACAAGGCCTATTCAAAATGGTGAGAATCGGTCCATAATTTAAAATAGCCCCAAAACAAACTTCTTTCCTATATACCTGCCTATGTACCCATAAAGCATTTACTTTGCTTTTTTAAAACCTAAAACATCTTACTAACCTTTATTAAAATCGAAATATATTTGACCAAAGCTCTCATACAAATACCACTACCGAAAATTGCTTATTAAAGTTGGTATATATACAAAATTTAGCTACAATAGCTAATATAGCTACTATGTAATCGCAAAATAAGTCTAAGTTGATCCTATAAACCCTCTTCCTAAAATAATTTTAAGACGAATAATCTTCTCTAGATGTTGATACATATCTAGATAATATTTGCCGCAAGTAGTTCTTATATGGACTCAAAACATACTTTTGTGCGTGATTACCAAAAAGGCTACACTCTGTAAATATTGTGGTGAAGAGTATAATATGGTCGTGCTTGACCGACTATACTTTCATACTTGTTATTTGTGTTTTTTAATTTATGTTTAATTTATCAAATTAATTTAATTTTTTGTTAAGGTTTTTATACTCACACCACAATAGTGGAGAGGGTATTATGCATTTGTGCAGATGTGTGTAACGCCTTAAAATATTAGTCCTAGACCCACCTTAGGGTATACCGATCGACTCAATTTCTTCCTCTTAGAAACTATAAAACCGATTAATGAAATTTAAAACATAGATAGAACTATATATATATGGACACAAAAGGTATGAATTTTTTAAAAAATAGGACCACGAGGGGAGGTAGGGGCAGTTTCTGCCTCTCAAACCAATTTTAATGAAATTTAAAACATAGATAGATCCATATCTATTTGAACACTTAAGCTCTACAGTTTTTCAAAAATAGGACCACAAGGGGAGGAAGGGGGCAATTTCTGCCTCTCACAAACTATCAAACCGATTTTAATAAAGCTTATAAACATGGATAAATCCATATTTATATGGACACATAATCATGATTTGTTTTTAAATAGTGTGGTGTAGGGTATCATATGATCGGGCTTGACCGACTATACTATCTTACTTGTTTTATTTTTAAACTTTACATTCATAGCAAAAAAGGATGGGATGACATTTGTATGCAAATGTTAACCTTGGTAAAAAGAAGATGACGAAAAGATTAAACTTCGATTACGCTGGCTCACAAATTTTAACTTTTTTGCCATTACCTCAAAAATTAAATATTTTCTATGGTAAGTCTAAGATGAACACAAATATGGCACTCATTTATTTCTCTCAAGAAGCGTTTTCGAGATATTCGCGATAATCATGTTTTTATGCAGTTGTTTTTTTTTTTAGCTATTTCGAAAAATCTCAAGAATTTTTCATATGAAATGTACAAAACTTAAACTTTTGAATAAATATGTTTTTCCTCTTTAAGTACACTCAAAATATTATGTAGTTAAATTCAAACGAAAATCTATATATAAATCGGCAAAGGCAAAACAGTTAAGAACACTTTCCTCATCTGTATGGCAACCGATTTAAACAAAATATACACCATTTGAAAGATATTTACTTACGTTCTTATTTGCTTTTTCCAGTTATCAAATAATAAAAAACTGGGTGGTCGATTTTTCGACATTTTCCTGAAACCGGTTTTTGAATATTTCGACAATATACAGGTATGTGATGAAAATCGATCGATTTCAAAACGACCGTTTTTAAAAGGTGTGATGAATTTCGAACGATTTTAAAATCTAGTTCTGAATTAAAGTCTTAAATTTTCGTTCAGAATACACTTCAGTTAACGTATATAATATAAAATTTTAAAGAATAAACACTGAAAATAAAAGGAATATGTATTTAAAATTCATTTTAAAAGATACTGAAAACGATATTTTCGGTTTCAAATCGTATCGTTTTTAAAATCGATTTCCATCACATACCAGATAAATCTTATATATAAATCGACACAGGCAAACCAGTTAGATATACTATTTTTTCTTCATATTAAAAAAAATGATGGCCGAATTTCGACCATCACGCAAACACTTGTTAATTTAAAACAACTTAAAATTCATTTAAAAAACGAATCATTTACATTAAATTTTAAACAAATGATTTTTACATTAATTTTTAAATTTTTTCTTTATTAAACAGCATATTCGTTAAAATTGAATTGTTTTTACTTTTAAAAAATATGTATGTATTTAACCGACAAAAACCAAACTACATAACAAAATAAATACGAAAAAACATAATTTTTGGTAGTTTGCTTTTTGAATAACAAACATAAATGTTAAAAAATAAAATTATTCGTAAAATCACTATACTAATTTTAACAGTACGGAAAACGAATTTAAAAACCCACAATCAGTTACTGTAATAATTTTATGAGTGTACATATTTATACTGTGTTGATCGGATAAAAACTCATACTTTTAATCTTGAAAGTTTTCAGTTCATGCATTAGGCCAATTTTTTTAAAATCTAAAGGCCTGTAGCTCATTGAATTTTTATCGGGTCAAGATACAATATATACGACATATTTATTCAACAATTTAAATTTTGTACAATTCAGATGAACATTTCGAGCCCTAACCGCCAAAATAACGTAAGCACCAAAAATTAAATTTTACAGGAGAGAGTTTTTTCTATTTTATTTCATATAAATTTTGTATGAAATTTGTCGCTTACAATAAAATTGTTCTTGCTATAAAAACGTAACGGTACCTTATGTGACCATGACATTTTGGGAGATGATGCAAGTGTTACCAATAAAGTCATTTATTAAAAAAAACGAAAATCGAAAATGATGTCGCTTACATTATTTTCGCGGTTAGGGCTCGATTTGTCTAGATTTTTAAAAATATCTATTATAACTCCCAAAAACGATTTTCGCGAATATCTCGAAAACCCTTCATGAGAGAAATAAATGAGTACCATCCATATTCGTGTTCAGCCAACACAATTTAGTTTAAAAATATCGCATTTTAATTTTTTTTTTTTTGGCGTAGTGTAATTGTTATAACCAAAAGTAAAAAATATGTTTCAACGAAGAATTCTAAATTACTAATTACTAATAAAATAAAAATCAGAGACCACTTATCAATAGCACATATTTTACAGATCCTTACGAAATTTTTAGACTGTTCAGATCGTTTAACATCAGTTTCTTAGTTATTGTTGTAGCAGCGAGACTTGAAGATTAGTGTGTCTATTATGCAGTGTTGCCAATTTAGCCATTTAGTGGCTAGATTTAGCCATTTTTCATACTGTTTAGCCATTAGCAATTTTTTTTTTAGCCATTTTTCAACTTATTTAGCCATAATTTTTTTTTGCCGTTTTTCTTTTAAAATAATAATTTTCAATTTCTTATAAAAATGTATTAAAGTAAAATTAACATTTTTAACAATTCAAACTCATTTCATTTAAATCAGAACTTTTACAAATGTTGGAAATCGCTATAATCTATGATGATGAAACATCTTTCAAAATAAAGCAATAGTAGTCCGATATTAAATTAATGAAGTTGATCAACACACACATTGGTGTTTCTTTCTGGTTGCAAGTATTTCAATAAAAATAAATTTCAGAATGGACTATATAGTTGCTCTCATTTGCATGGTCTAATGATAAAGTAGAGAGGGTATTTACTCAAGTAAACATCGTTTAAAGTAATTTGAGAAAAAGGATACATTAAGCAACCGTTAATTCGATTTCATCAATAAAATATTTATACCAGCACCACAATAGTGGAGAGGGTAGAATGCGTTTGTGCTGATGTTTGTAACACCTTAAAATAATGGTCCTATGCCCACATTTACGTATACCGATTGACTCTGGATCACTTTCTGAGTCGAATTAACGATGTTTGTCCTGCTGGCTGGCTGTTTTGTAGAGTATTTGATAAAATTTGGTACGTAGGCTCTAATGTGGTGTAGGGTACCATATAGTCGGTGTTGGCCGATTATACTTTCTTCCTTGTTTTTAATTGTAGATCTGGACTGAAAAGGTTGGGTAAATGTTGTCGTGATTATGATTTACCTTCAAGTTATTAAAAACTAATAGGCCCGAGTGGTTCCTATGAAATGAAAAATAACGACATCGAATTTATCGATGATTTAATTTTTTAAATATCTGTCAAAATATTAATTTTCTTATTTAACAAATTGATCTTAACTTACAATTTCATCGTAAACCATTTTAAATGAATTATTTCTGTTTTGTTATTGAATTTTAATGTGTTTTTATTTAAAAAAAACTTTAAGCTCTTTTTTTTAGCACATTTTTAGCAATTTTTTAGCCATTTTTTTCCGTAAATTTAGCCATTTTTGGTCACCACGTTTTGGCAACACTGCTATTATGAACTAAATTCGTTTTTCGACAGTACAGTCGATAAAAATGTACTATTGTGATTTGGTTTATTACAGTAGTACATTTTATATTAGCTGTCATTTAAAACAAAAAATGCTGAACTTGTATGCCTATCATTTTGTCAAAAAATAATTTTTTCCATAGGGGCCTTGGTTTCAAAACTGTCTAAATTATCAAAATTAAGTTGTGGTTGACTCAACACGTCCAATCGAAAATCGATCTTGTGTTAAAAAATCAATTTTTTGCAAACGAATTTACGTATGCGATATTATACTGAAATCGCTTATTAGGCTTTTAAAATCGATTTGTTTATTTTGATCAAAATTAAGAAAATTTTTAATTTTAATCTTATCGCGTTTTCTTTTCTAAAAAAAGTGTTGCATAAGTGTTACATGTGACTTGGCAACATTTTTAAATGCTCCCCTAATTTTTAAGAAGTTATTCATATTTTACGTTTACAAAAGAACACAAATTTCGGCATTAAACAATAAAGTACAATTAGCGCAAGGTAAATTCAATTACAGGTAGTGGCAAGACTACAACAATTCAAAACCAACAGCAACAACAGATGTTTTTTGTATTGCATTGTTAGTGTTTACAGCTCAAAAATTTGCCGCCACCTTGTACTGAATTCGCCTTGACTCATGCCCCTTTAATTAAAAACATGTAGCATTTTTTTTAATTTTAAAGGGAACATCACCAGAATAGAACGCTTTACCCTTATAAAATAACACATGTTTTTCAGAAAAGAACATAAAAAATGTAAAAGGCAGAATAAATGCAGAATTTTACTCAGAAAAGTAAACGCCATTAATTAAATCGATTAATTATGGGCATGCACAATAAAATTTGAGATTTTTTGTGCGTACAGTTTTCCAAGTTTAAAGTTGTAGTTTTATGTATTATTATCTTTGGTATACTTTCAACTTAAATATAGGGGCTTTTGTTCTTCAGAAATTAAAGTCATCAATCGCACCGAACCAAACACTGAAAGTCAGATTTGTGAAAATCAACATACTATATAGAAACACAACAGGTGAATTAAACCATGGCATTCCTGTGGAAATACGCTAATATTCAAAAAGACCAGTGTGTGAGCCACATTTAAATCTAGTTATAAGCAGAGTGAAAAACAAAAAGTATGTAATTTATCCTTACAAATACGAAATAACAAGGAAATAAATCTGGATCTTTCCGACATCAATGACATCTAAAACTAACTTATAGTAACTTAGTAAAGAAACAGTCACCACCGATCAGAAACCTTTGTCATAATCCTTTAAAATACTATCCATACATTTAGGCTTATCACAGAAATCAATTTCGATCAAAAGTGATTTCGTTTTATGTGAAGCAAGATACGAAATCTCTTTCGATCGGAATTGATTTATGTGACAGGCCTGACTGACTACACAAGAACACAATTTTAATATGTGAAATCTACATACATATTGCACTTGTTCCTTTAAAGCAGGGCTGTGGAGTCGTCAAGAAATAGTTATAACTCCGACTCCGACTCCTTTTGCTGTAATTTTTTAAGTACGACTCCAACTCCGACTCCGACTCCAACTCCGACTCCAACTCCGACTCCAACTCCGACTCCGACTCCAACTCCGACTCCAACTCCGACTCCTACTCTAACCTATCATTATTTATGAGACTAGTTCTTATTTGACTTTAAACTCTTTTAATTTGTTTTTTAATTCAGTACCTTTTAAATGGTTAAATATAGCAAGAAAATTATTCTGTAAAACTTTCAAATCGATATTTTAATTCTAACGTGCCGCATTGAGCTTTAACATATGAGGAGGAAAGCTCGAAAGCATATAGCGCCCGATTAAATAGACCAACTGAGCTCTACTTTTTTGATTCTACAGTGTTATGTCATTCTTGACTAATAACTCAACAGTTGAACATTTTAAGCCAACTGTAATATAGAAAAATAATGGATTTAATTTTGGAACCACCGAGTTTTGTTACGAACTTTCGAAAGATATGAGTTTTGATTCAAACCGTATGGGATCATTAAACTTTAGTATATTTTAAAAGTTATATTTATTTATTAAATATATGCAAACTGCTAAAAAATGTAACAATAGTTGTGTAGGGAAGAGATAAACTACACCAATTCACATCTGTTGGAATTTATAGATGTGTGAATTTCCATAAGTTCTATCTAATGCAGCTTTCGAGATAGAAAAGTTGAAAACAATGCCAAGTCCAATTTGCTAAGACGTTAAGGGCACCAAGTGTACTAAGTATTGTTTACCACAGAATTTGTAGAGACAAAGAACATCATAAGTTCTTTTTTGTAAATTGTGAAGTGAGGTCTTTTGTTTTTAATATACATAAACTCAAACACTGCCGTTTTGGTCTTGTTTTATTTATTAAGTCAAATATTTAGACCAACTTTTTTAATCATTCTCAGGAAAATTAAATATATTTTTATTAAAACATGCAGATGCGCCTTCAGTTGTTACTTCTACAATTTTTATAACACATTTTGAAGAGAAACGTACCGTAAAAAGTTCTTTTATTTCTGGGATCATTAAAATATTCGGATCATTAAAATATTCGGACAAAGGCAAATTTTTAATACAGAAATAGCATCATTTGCGATTTTCAACGTGTTTCAAAATGTGGCTTGCAGAGTTAAAAAAATATGAATTTTTAAACAACTAAATTGAAATCGTTTTCTTCAGTACACCATTGCTTTTTTCCGTTCCAAACTCAATATTATTATTGTCAAAGACCGAAATTTGAAATTGCAAGTCTTTATTATCTCTCCAATTTTTCCTAAATTGAGTAGATAAAAGAATTCTCAAATCATTTTTCGGGTTTACCCCCAGATTGATGGGAATTAAATTTAGAACAATGTCATGTATTTTTCCGAGCTCCTTCTCCTTTTTTTCTATTATAATTCACCTTGAAGGTTAGAACTTAAAATTTAGTTTACTTAATGCTTTCACCACAGGAGCTACAGCAGATTTCAAGTCATATATCGGAACATGGCTACAAAAATATTTGTTAATATATGATAAATAAAAAACAACAAATTTTTAACTTCCTTAATTCGGCTCTATTTCATTAGGGATATCTTGGCGAAATTCAAACAGTGAACCAGCGAGTTTTGTTACAGAAATTTTAGGTCACATAAAAACATAGAAAAGGACATGCTTCGATACAATCTATATATTTCTCATAAATTGCTAAAAGAACTGTCAAAATAAGATGTTATCTCAATTTTTCTAACTCCCCTACTCATATGAAAAGTATACTGGTCATTATCTTCTGACTTCACAAATTCAAAAAGTAGACCCTCTTATTGCCAATTCCACCAATTTATTTAAATATCAATTTATGTTTAAAATCGTTTTTTTATGTGGAATAAAAATAAAATTATATGAAAAATTATATTTAAATATGAATTGATATTTTAAAAGAATTGCTGAAATTGGTCATTAAAATTTTTTTATTTTGAAAAATATTAGAAAAAATTTTAATGCCAAAAAGTCCGAGTCGGAGTCATTAGTGTTTGTGGGTACTTCGACTCCGACTCCGACTCCGGTACAAAAACCTCAACTCCGACTCCACAGCCCTGCTTTAAAGGCCGTATCAAAATTTACACATTTTCACTTTTTGCAGGAAAATTATAAACAGTAGTCATATTAACCGGCGGTGCGCAAAATGACCCCAGGAAATATGGCCCCAAAATTAAAATGAAAAATGGCCCCAAAAATGTTCATAAGACACAACAACACGCAATTTTGGCGCTATTTTTTTGGTTTTTTTTGTGGTTATTTTTCATTTTTTCGTTAGGGTGTTTTTGCATTTTAAGTGGAATGAAAAATGACCCCAATATCAAGGAATGAAAAATGGCCCTAATAAAATCACAATTTTTACTTTTGGGCTATTTTTCGTCTACTAATAAAAAATGCAAATTTTAGGAAATGAAAAATCACCGCAAACATTTTTACACAAATTTTATAAAATTCTTTGTAAAAGCTTCTAGGGATATTATAAAATACCCGAATTCTTATACCAAAGTAAAGAAAATCCTTGCCGGTTATGCAGAGATGCTTTCGTTAGCGAAGCCGGTGGTTGTTATACCACAGAAGAAAAAATCCTTGAGCACGGCCGAAGGCCGGCTATTAAGAGAAGCTTTACTGAGCGAAGCCAGAGTTCGTTATATAATAGAAAAGAAAATCCTTGCGCCCGGCTGAATGCCTGCTATGTAGTGAAGCTGTAGTTAGCGAAGCCAGTGTTCGTTATACCAAAGAGAGGAAAATCCTTTCAGCCGGCCGAAGGCCGCCTATACAGAGCAGCTTTAGCTAGCGAAGCCAGTGTTCGTTATACCATAGAGAAGAAAATCCTTTCGCCCGGCCAAAGGCCGTCTATAACGTGAAGCTTTAGTAAGCAAAGCCAGTGTTCTTTATACCAAAGAGAAAAAATCCTTGCGCACTTTTGAATTTGATATTTTTAGTTTCGGGCATATGAACTCCACCCAACATTTTTAATATAATTGTTTTTTGCTGTTTTTTGGGGTTAAAATTCATTATAAATTTTGAGGTTATTTTTCATAATGAAGAATAACCCCAAATTTAGGCTCATATTTCATTTTATTTTTAGGGTTATTTTTCATTTTTTTTGGGGTAATTTTTCATTAAAAAAATAGGGCCATATTGCATTATGAAAAATAGCCCCAAATTTGGGGTCAATTTTCATTTATTTTTTGGGGCCATATTTCCTGGGGCCATATTTCGCAGCGCCATATCTACCCACTGTAAAAATCTTAGATAATTTTCTCTAGTAGCTTGCCAAAAAAATGCTGGTGTATCCTTCCTTGTGATGTAATGAATAAGTTTACAATATAATCTTAAATGATTTTGAAACCGATTTTGAGGTTCGATTAATCGATTTCAAAAACCGAAATAAAAAAGTCGATCGAAAAATCGAAAATCGATTCTGGAATCCATTTACCAATCGCTAGTCTGAACATGCCTTAACACACATAAAAAATTTTTTCTTAAAAAATTAGTCGGTTATAGCAAATTTAGCTGTACATCAAAAATGGCTTTTGTATCTTAAATATTTTCCATTTTACAACGTTTTTGGCTTCTTCTGTAAACTTAACTCGAATGAAAAAAAAGAAATTATTCGCTCCCGGGAATGGAAAAAAGCACAGTAGATCAGAAATCATAGTTATGTACACCAAACATGTGCTTTAAAGAAAACATGCATTATAATAATAAAAAGTTGTTTGTTTTTTATCTCACACATACATACTTATGTATGTATGTTAATTTGATTGAAAATCACGTCAAAAAATTTGCATGATTTCATTTACATACATAAGTTAATAAAACGAAATTTGGATAAGCAAACAATTTTTTAATTCCACACGAATATTCTCAGACATCAAAAGCGAGTATATTTATTTTATATCTTTAAACACTTACATTTCATTCATATTCTCTAAGGATATAATAGGCGTATGAAGAGTCTCCTTACTTTCGATATTTTTCCTCTCTGGGTAATTAACTTTAATACAATTTTTTTCATTATTTATTTCTATATCATCAATCGATTTTGTACGTTTATAATAATGACAACACAAGCAACAGTAGAATTGTAAAAATTTCTTTATGTTTTCAATTAAAGCCGGTCGTTTATTTGTAAAAATTTCCCACAGATATTCTTTACACGCATATAATACATTTCCAGTTCTTCGTAAAATCTGGCCACAATTAAATGTCATATTTAACAAGCGTTCTCTCACAGTTAATTCACGATAAAAACCAAATTCAATCTGTGATAAAATTATCGTCATCAATTCAGTTCAGAAACAATTTAATAATTATATTTCAAGTGCTGTTTTATTCACACCTTTTCCATTGATAAACATGCAAACATATAGGAAAGCTATCGATGTGTTTCTCAAAAGTTGTACGTTTATTTATGGTGGCTTATGTCCTCATTAAGGGCCAAAGACATTTTAAATACACTTTAAACTTTAAAATACACATTACTACTTGAAATATTCTTTTAATATCGTTTTTGTATTTTCTTTTACAATAAACAGCGTAGAATACAATCCTTTCATTTCTCTCCTATTTCTAACCCTCAGGTTACTTTTCGTTTTTTCTATAAATATGACCACGTTTGTTAACTTTTATTCAATGACTGAACTTTGTTTTGTCCACAACATGGTCTAAAGTCCTTTTCAAATTTTACCACACTTATGTACGTTTTTAATACACTCATCCAATAACAGACATTTACACACATACATACATAGCAAGCATGTCTAAGAAAATAGAAAAACAAAAAATTCATTTGCATACAATGGACTTAAAACTATTGGGGGTAATAACAGTTTTTGTGTCCAATTTTTTCAATTAGGTTTTTATTTGTATTTTCAATGGGGTTTTTTCTGGTACATGTCACAGATTACAATTCCGTTCGGAAACGTATTTGGGTGCTTCAGAAAATGACAAAAAAAATTTTAGGAATGAAACCATTTTTGTTTTCATGAGCGGAATGGGAGTTTTCTGTATCTGACCGGCCAAATACTATCAAAATACACTTTCTATCAATAAACAAATATGTTTTCTTCGATTTCGAACAGAAGTCATTTCGAACGGAATTGTACTCTGACATGGCTGATTATTAGTTTTTTGAAATTGCTAATTTAGTTTGAGCCTTTTTGCCTCCTTAACTAAATTAAAAGAAATTATATTACACGGAAAGAAATTTATTTTCCAAAGTATAAATTTCGTTTCTGAAAGCAAGAAAATCCCAAATCTTAAAATAATTTCATGATTTTAACTTACTTTTTTTCGTATTAAGTACAACTTTCATAAATAAAGAAACTTTTCTCATGATCAAAAAATTCACGTTTTTGGTATATGATCAAAAATTTTGTAAAACAAGAAATTCAAAAGTTGCTAGCTAGTTTTTATTTATCAAAAACTAGCTGACCCGGTTCGCGTTTCAGGCCCTAAGCAAACATAAGTGTTGTTTTACCACACGATTTAAATTTAGCTTATAACGAAATTTACGGCCTTTAAATAAAAATCCATGGATTAGGTACCTATCATAGAGTTTTTTTTTACAGAATAACTTACATATGGATATAATGAAATAATATTTATTTATTCCTTCATCTTAAAGCCAGCCGAAAGACAATGTTTTTTGTTTTTTTATTTGGTGTAAAAACGTATAAATTTATTGACGTGCCAACTCGGGAGCAAGCCACATGCAACTGGCCGTTTAAGCCAGCAATAGTCAATGAATGGCTTTGTGCTTTACTGATGGTAATAGCGAAGGCAAGACTCAAAGGGAACAGGAGCCGCTTGAATTGGCATGGTAAATCGTTGGAAATCATCGGAATTCGTGAATTTTGAAAGTTTTAAAATTTTAATATTGGATCATTATAAACATATGGGGTATTCACAAGGTGTGCTATCTTGTTGTATTGTCATTATGTTCTAACATTTTACAATGGTTTAAAAATATTGTTGTTGCTTTGTAAACAAAAAGTGTCTTAAATTAATAGAACGTTGCTTGCTATGTTTATTGGGCTGTCGTAATTAATAAGAAGAGACCAGAGCTGAGCGGCTGAGCCGTACCGCGTTAGCTCTTGTAGCCGTCGCCGTTTATGTTATAGTTTTATCCGGCTATAATCTGAATTTAACCTGAGGCTAGCAATTTTTGCAACAAAACACTTGCGGCGTCAAATTAGATCGGCTCAGGACTCGATGTTTGGTAAGCAAACAAAAAAATTTGTTTGTGGTTTGCGTCTGAAAAATGGGAAATAGTCAGAAAAGATCTAATTTAATTTATTAATTCATGGATTAGAATTAAAAAATATTTTGATCTTAGGTAAATATTTATTTTTTTATATTTGTTTTCAATCAGCCGACTTAAATTCAAAATAGCACACTAAATTATGAGGGGTTGTTCACAAATGTCGTATTATTCATGTTATTATTTTAAGACATATGACTTTATGACACCTTGTGAATCCCCCAATAGTTTTTTTTTTAAATATCTTCGGAACTACATAACCGATTTTAGAGTTTGATATCTTGTTTTGAAAAACATGACAACGGCTTTCAAAAAAAAAAAATAAAATAAAATAAAACAAGTAAGAAAGTATAGTCGGTCAAGCCCGACCATATAATACCCTACACCACAGTATTAAAAAGCACATCATGCTTATATGTCCATATAAATATGGATTTATCTATCTTTTAAATTTCATTAAAATCGGTTTGAGAGGCAGAAATTGCCCCTATCTCCCCTCGTGGTCCTATTTTTTAAACAATGCATCCCTTTTGTGTCCATAAAGATATGGTTCTATCTTTGTTTAAAATTTCATTTAAATCGGTTTGATAGTTTCTGAGAGGAAGAAATTTCACCCCATCTTCCCTCGTGGTCCTACGATTTGGCCCATTTTCAATAGGCTTGGTCCTTGTGCCAATAAGAACCAAATTTTATCAAATTATCTCCAAAATTGCGACCTGTAATTTGCGCACAAGGTTACATGGACAGCCAGCCAGCCAGCCTGCCAGCCTGCCAGCTCAGAAAGTGATTCTGAGTCGATCGGTATACTCTGAAGTGGGTCTAGGACCAATATTTTAAGGCGTTACACACATCAGCACAAATGTATAATACCCTCTCCGCTATTGTGGTGTGGGTATAAAAAGCAAAAAAAAAAAAAATATTTATGTCATTGGTGGTGCAATATGAAAATTGGATTTTGCCACGCCCCTCCGCCCGCAGACCGAAAATCAAAACTCAGACTTCACAGTGTCACCCGCCTGAATATTCTGAAAATTTCATCAAAATCGGCCAAGTCGTTTAAGAGTCCATACGTTACATACATATATACATACACACATCCTGTTTTATAGATAAATAGATAAGAAAGATATTTCTGAGATTAGGTTCCTTTTTTTTTATATTAGTCTCGGTTTCTTGATTTTTAAATAGAATCGATTTTCTTGCATCAAAAAACCAATGCTTAGGATTTTTTAAATACATATACCAGAAAATACTCAAGAAGACTTAGTTTGATTCAATTCATTTTTATTTGAATGGACATGTTAAGCAAATCAGTAAAAAGTTTCTTATTTTTATGTTTAACTTTTTCCAGCTATCTAATGCTACACGGTTTTATGTAAAAATTTTAGGCTTTTCTTCGTATTTCGCCGATTTCATCAATTTATGTTTAAAATTTGTTTGATTTGATGATTGAATTGATATTTAAATAGAATTGGTGAAATTAAAATAAATTTTTTTTAGCTGTATTTACTGAGTTAATTTTAGTTCGTTAGAAACATAACTTTTGCTTAAATCAAGCCACACTAGGGATGCCAAACGGGAAATCCTGAATCCCTAAATCCCGAATCCCGGGATTTATTTTTATTTATCCCGGGATTTTTAATATATCAACTTTTGTGTACAAAAATTTCCGTTTTTATTGAATATTTATACTCTAAATAAAAAAAAAATATATTTCAGTTGTATTTTTAATTTTTATAATTCTTATTTTTCTTTTTTAAAAATATATGTCAAGGCGAATTCATACAAGGTGGTCTTATTTTGAAAACGTTTTACAACACTGTTAAATATTTTAACGTTGTGTCAAAAATTCAAACAAATATTTGATTTTGTTTTTATATTAAATTGTGTTTTTTTGAAATGTTATAACTTAAAAAAGTTTTAAATTTCACAATTTTAAATTATAGAGTTTAATTAAGATTCCCTCGAACCAACAGGACGGTATATCATTTTGACACAATGTTAGCAATCAGCTGTTGCTTACGTAGCAAGATAAGTTCGCCTGTTGTAAATTCGCCTTGATATGTGTTATATATACATACATATGTTTTTTTAAAATTCATAAATAAATAAAAAAAGTGTTGTTTATTTAAAAAAAAATCCCGGGATTTTCTAAAATCAATCCCGATTGGCATTCCTAAGGCACACATATGCTTACAAGGCGAATTAACTACAGGTACACAGAGAAAACAGATTCGTGATCACAACCGAATTTGGCGCCAATCGAATTTGTCGGTTGCATGTACTATCACACAATTCGGTTCCAATTACTGAAAATTTCGTTGCTTAGCATAATAGGTTTGATAGCAACATTTGAATTTTAGTACACTATCAGTCATAACAACAGATATTGTTAGTTGTTAGTATGATTATTAGAAACAAAATTGTGCTTATACCCGAATAAATGATAGGTGCAACTGAATTAACACATAATTGGTGTTCATAACAAGAGATTTGATTGTCGTTATCAATGTATTTTTTTTAACCGGTCAAATGTAGCCCATAAGGACTTGTCCAAAGGTAATCTCAATGAACGGAAAAATGGGTTATTTTACAGTACAATGTCCTAGGGCAGGACTATATAACCCAGCTTGCATTACAAAGGGGAAGTCTTAAAACTACTCCAAGGTATACTCCAGAGGATTAGCTTTGAAATCGTTTCAAAACGAAAACATGTCGTTAAAAAACGAAGACATGTCGTTTCACTGCAAACTCTTTTTAATAATGACATGGTCCATACTTGCACTACATTGGACCAGTCCAGGATCAAAATGGATCAAGAAGTCCAATATAATTTGCAGGGTATAACAAATAATACATACATTCATACATACATATGTATGTACGTGTATATGTTCATACCTATAAGAATACGTAAATTACTTACCCCTATTTATTAAGTTTTTCACATTTTCCATTTTTGACCGCAAATATATTTTTAAAATATAATATTAAAAATTAATTTAATCTATCAAATGTTTTGACAGAAAATTTAGTAAGCAATTGGGGCTTTTAACTATTTTTTGGTTGTGAATTCCGAATAATTATATTTTCATTTGTTGTACTCGAATTGAATCTATTCCAACAATCAATAATTAGCTGCAATAAATGAATAATCATTTATATTACAAAATTTATTGACGAAAGCAAATTATTGATTGCAATGACCAATATTCGGTATTGCCCTATATTAAATTCGGTTGTGATTCTTACCATTTGTACTAATTTTTAAAACTAAATTAAATTAGTTATCATAACTAATAAAAGAATTGAAGGAATCATATTTCAGTTGGAACATCATTTTTTTAATTAAAAGAATTAAAAATCAGTTAAAACTATTATTTTATTACTGCAACCGTTTCCCAACCAATTTGTTTTCTGTGTGTAGTGTTTAAACGCCTTCTGATTTTGTTTTGATTTGTTAGTGTTTTGCTAAGAATGGTTGATACTAACAATGCAATGCAAAAGCCACTATGTTGTTTCTGTTGTTTTTGGATTGTTGTAGTTCCGACACCACCTGTAGTTGAATTCGCCTTGTATGCTTACAACTGGGCTGCCAGACTTGGCATGCGAGCAAAAAGGACAAAGAAAGTCATTTGGGGATTTAAAAAAAAAAATTGGGGATTTTTTGGGGATCTCACACATTCAAATATATTTTCCCTTTTTTTTATTGTTAACGCCTTTTTTTATTTTTCGTATACAAAATATCAAAAAGTAGCAAAGGGTCCTAATTTTTTTTTTGTTGAGTGTATAAAAGGAACTTAATAAACTTATGGCCATTTTCTCATTAGGCGATTATCTTTTTTCCAAACGAAAAACTGCACATTAAAGAAATTTGGTTTTCTCAATGTCTCATTTGCTTCGACTTTATCGCAAAGCTAACCGGCACTCATCTGCCAATTATTTATTTTCCTTTTATTTGCCGTACAGATAAATTCAATCAGCTGACTCCCAACTTTTACATGTATTTTGAGTGGCGTTGCCAGCTGAAAACTTTGTTTTTTGTCGGTATATTGAGAAACCTAAAATCGTTAACGGACAGTTTATTGGTCCAATAAATTTATGTTGACATTAAGTAACAGACAGTTTGTCGATACATTGAGAAAATGGCCATTAGTATGTTATTATTCTTGAGTGAGTGTTTAAAAAAATAATCTAAAACCCTTGACAACACATACAATTTTCGATTCTTTAAAGATAATTTTTAAGCAAAAATGTCTTCCCCAAAAATAAGTAAATATGAAAGGCAATATAAAAAAGTTCGGAAAAAAGAATGCATCAAAGTATTAAATAAATGACGGATATATATATATATATAAGTATGTATATGTATATATTTATTGCTGATTTAAAGGATAACTAAAACCGATTGAATAATCTCCAAATTCTTATAATATGGCTCATTCGTCTACAAATCAGCATTTTGTTCTCATTGTAATTCCGCACTGAAATCGCGATAAACGAATTTTTAAAAAAACATGCCGAAACCAGTCGCTACAAACAAAATAAAATAATTTTTTTACTAAACATTTTTATTTGAGGATTTCTTATTATATTTTTTCTTATTATTTTTTAAAATAAATTTTAAATTTGGTCAGTAAAAAACACAAAAAAATGTAAGTTAACTTTTAATGGTTTGGTTTTTTAATTTCAGGATTTTTGGGGACAAGAAAAAAAATATCTGGTAATTTTTTGGCTTGGACCAGAATGGTGCAAAGTTTTCTTGGTTCAAGCCATGTTTTCTGAAGTTTTATATTACACGGAAATTGTTTTCAAAGCAAAATGTTCACAACAAATAGTATTCATAGCTCATAAGATATCTCAGTTATTTAAAAACAAGTAATAAAGTATAGTTCATCAAGCCTGACTTGAGCTAACTTGAAACACGAAATAAAAAATTTATGTTTATTGATTTAAAAGATAGATGGGGTGACAAAAAAAGCTCCAAAATACAGGTTTTACCTGTTTACTCCCCAAAAGTGCGGGATTTAAAAAAATACCATACAATTGTTCGCTTATTTTTTTTCAACTAACAACGATAAATATTAATATTTTGGTATCTCTTTTATTAAGGAGATATGGGGCTAGCAAATTTAAAAGTTTTTACTCTTTTTTTTTGTCCCCTAAACATTTGAATTTCCAAAAACCCTTAGTGGATCGATTTGGCGAGAGACCGACCTCAGGTCCGAATTTTAGCTTCAGACGTTTTAGGCTGTGCGTTTTAATTTTATATATAGGTACATATGATCATTTTTAGCGGATTTAAGAAATTCGTTGTATTTTACCTTTACTTAAAAATCGAGTTTTGTGAATAGTCTAACATAAGAGCTTTGATTATATGTGGACCTTCCTGAAATCATCTTTTTAAGTATCTGTCAGAAGAAATTCCTCATGCAAAGTTTTGTGACGATTTATGCTGCCTAAAGCCTATTTTGGGATATTTTTTATTCAAATTGCAATCTTTATCTTAAGCGTGCGCTATTCCGGAAAAGCATTTTTTTATTTTTTTAATTCCCTACGCTAATCCCGCGAAGCTCTACGCTTGTCTGCAGGAAAGAAACCAGAGTCTCTGGCGGGAATCGAACCCGCAACCACGGCGTTGATAGACAAGCTCTCTACCAGCTAGTCTACCGGGGCACTCAAGATATGCGATATTAAACATTATATATGGCTAGGTGAAATCCGGAAAAATTTAAAGACACACACACACACACAGGCGGACAAACGAAGAAGCACCTAGCCTCCTTTTAACAGAGATTTATAAAATAAATACAGAAAAAACGTTTTGTTAGTGATATTTTCTTGTCCAAAACGGTGAAAAATTTTTCTTTTCACTAAAATCGCTTAAAAAGTTATATTTCAGAATTGATTATGGTTTAAAAAGTGGGCGGCACTAATAAGTATCATTTATCTAATACTGTATTAACTCAAAATTTTTAGTTTTCACTTTTTGGAAATAATCGACAGGTATTATTCATATCTACCCACTCTAAAAATATCGAACTATTTTGTATACCTTTTGGTAAAGAAACGGTTTGTTTAAAAATACTTTTTCATATGCCTTTCATATTTAATTAAAAATTGTTTTGCCTTCTGAAAAACTTAAAATTTTGAGTTAATACAGTATTGTTGAGCAAGTGCGATATGTAATATTTTTTTAAGTTTTGTACTTATTTTTTGTCGAAGCTTTAATACACATATTCGAATTCAATTTATTTTTTATAACCAACTAGCTTAACCCGGTGTGCTTCGCTACACTGCTTTAACCACGTTTGAAGACTCTCCCTTTAATAGTTTTTCAGTTGAGATATATTTAATAGATGCATCCTATTGGAGGTATTTCCCCCCTGCGCCTACCCGCTTTATTTTTATTTTCAAGAGTGTAGTATACCATAAGAGTGACTTCCACAAAGTTTGAACATTCTCACTATTACAGTTCTTAAGAAATGCGATATTAAACATTGGCGTCCTATGGTGGGTACCACTTCCCCCGCTGTTATTTTATTTCAATTTTGGGGCTCAGAAGATCCTACTATGGGGGGTACTGCTCCTCCCGTCTACCCCGCCCATTTTTATATTGAAATTTATGGTTTACCATAATAGTAGCTTTAACAACGTTTGAAGACTTTCCCTTTACTAGTTCTTCAGTTGAACGATATTTAATATATGAGGTGTTTCTCCCCTGCGCCTACACGCATTATTTTTATTTTCAAAAGTGAAGTATACTATAAGAGTGACTTCTACAAAGTTTGAACATTCTCACTATAACAGTTCTTAAGATATGCGATATTAAACATTGGCGTCCTATGGGGGAAACCACTTCCCCCGCTACTACTTTATTTCAATTTTGGGGCTCAGAAGATCCTTCTACCAAAAGTTCAACAAAATGCGTGAAGCGTCTCTTAAGATATGCGATATTTAATGTTGGCATCCAATCGGGTGTACCAATTTCCCTGCCCCTATCGAAAAAATAAGTAGCCTATTTTATTTTAAGGGCTTACGTGATGTTACTGTAAAAATTTCAGGAAAATCGGTTCAGTAGTTTAGGAGGCTATAAGCCAACAAACAAACATACAAATATTTTACATTTTTATATATGTATATAGATGTTTTTTCTTCTATTTTATTGACAAAATTGCGTAGGGATTTTTGCAGTGGAAATTTTTTTAATGAGTGAAAAATCGGATTTTTTTTAGCATTTCGGTATTTCTTCGAACAATCCACTGGCAACACTGGATACAAATTTTTACCAAAATTAATATCAGGAGTGTAAAATTAGGACACCTCAAATATAAACTTTAAAGCTGTATTTTATCGTAACAAAATTATCGGTGAACAATTTCATTAAACGATTACAAATATTTTGCTCCATACTATTACCTACACTAAGAGAATGTCTAAAATTTTTTAATACACCTAAAACCAAATGGGAGGTCTGTTGTGTATTGGTCATTAATATTTCTTTTGAACACTAGTTTAATGGTGCTGGTAGTGTAGGAAGTTGGTGAAAAAACAACATGCTTATTACGTTTGTTTTCCTTTGAATGTTTTTCCTTTTTTTGGACTTTTCATATGTTCCCGCTGAACTTTCCCCATGACTTTTGTTTTTATTTCTTAAATAGAATTTTTTTTTATCAAAAGTTTGTTAGCTATTCGCTCTGTTTTATGAACTTTTTGATTGTTGAAATGTGTACGTTTATTTAAGTGTTTTACTAGTGTTAATAAGAAAATAAGAGTATTTAAATAAAACTTTGCGTAAAATATTAGTAGTACATAGTTTCTTAAAAATCTTGTTAAAATTTTAAGGTTGCACCAGTGTTACCACCAGCAAGATTCAAAATTTCACTTGAGATGAAGCAAAATTACCCGATTTAAATGAAATTACACCTGATATAAAATTTAAGTTTTATTTAATAAAAATACATTTACAAAGAAGCAAAAACACAACAAACTGTTAATTTTATTTAAATTTACAAAAATAACATAAAATAAAACTGCTAAAATAATGAGTTTAACTTCCACATATGGTTGATATATCTTGGGAAGGTTTAAAATGTTCCTTGCCATTGCTTTATAACGGATGCTTACGAAAGGTTAGCTGTCAAACGAACTGTCAGACCATTTTCACTTTTTGAACAGGCACATCATCATGAATAGATTCATTCTTGAACAACGCCACCAAATTATTAAAATATACTTTGAAAATCAGCCATCGATTTTCGCAACTTAAATGTGACTTTATGATTTAAATGACGCAGCTTTTTTCCCAAATGAAGGGGATGTGTTGATTTAGAGAAAATAAACTGTGACTTCAAGGCCGTGCGATGCGACACTTATTGATTGTTTTCCGTAGGGCTGCGAAGTCAGTGGTTAATGCTGATAAACCACCCAGCAACAATCGGTGTCTTGGAGGTCAACATTTTTATTCGAAAAAGAGAAACAATTGGACGTCTGCAATGCGTTTCGTCAAGGACAGGCGCGGTGTCTATTTGTTTTAAATCAGTTTATATCGTAATACCGTGTATCAATCTGCGATTAAAATTCATTTTTTTGTGTTGTCTACCGTTTTAAGTTTCATGGTCTTAAAAAATACCCTTTATACCTTACTTAGTAAACTAAATGCCTGCAGAGTTTTATACAACTGTCCCTTTCGTAATTCAGTTTTACAACTGCAAAGGGCGTTAAATATTCTTTAAACTAAAGCAATAAAAAGTAGCAAGATAGAAATAAAATTAATTATATTTTGAAATATTGGAAACATATCTTCCCCCAGGCAAGTTTTTAGTTTGAATTGCTTTTTGCAATAAACTTCAGGTTCTAAATCACTATGATAGGCATCTTTATCCAAATCTAAGGGTCCATCTTGCGACATTCATTACCAAACATTTGAAAATATGTACATGTATGATTAATGATTGAATTCGTTTCTTAAAAAGAAACAGAGACTTTGGTTCAGAAGGCTGTGCATTTCTTAGCAACAATAGTTAAAAAGCAATAAATGTCATCGCTGAAATCGAATCTTGATTTTATTTGGGCATCTGAAGTAAAAATTTCAAATTACACCTAAGAGAAATTACCCATGCTCTACCCACGACCGTAAAAATTATACCAAATTCGGGTAATTACCCATAAAGTGGCAACACTGGGTTGCACCTATAAACATTTTTAAACATGCTCAAATGTGTTTATTTAAGAAGGAGTGTGTGAGTGCACAGATCAAAAGTAGATCGAACTTTACAGACTTTCATATCGTGTTCTTTTTTACATATTTCTCATCTCAAAGCTTAACTAATAAATGCATAGCTCTACTATTAACTTATCATAGCCAGTTTTGGTGGATATAATTACGGCTATAAAAATTTTCATTCTGCTTAATTTTTTCCCTATACAAATTTCTAGGACATTTACAAAAGCTGAGGCCTATTACAGGATATCAATTGTATGGGGTATATGTAATTATTTTTCATGTTGTAAAATTCCTTTCTTCATAAAAATAATTTAATGAAAATTAAATTTGATGAACTTAAGCCTAATTAAAAAATATTAAAAATTTGGATTTAAAACCACAAATAGTTCAACAAAATAACCACAATATTAATTATAAATTAATTACTTTTGAATATTCCGTTCCATTGCGCAGATTTTTACATTTCACTACTGTCAGCCAAAGTTGACTTCTATTTTGCGTACTTTCGTGACCACACGTTTATAACTCTTATTGTGAAAACTTAAACTCGATGAAATCCATCTTTTGTACTAAACATTGAGCTACCCAAATGCTATCGAATCGCAAAAAACTGCTAGGAAAAGTTTTGTTTTCTATATTATTTGTACATCAAAAGCGTACGAACGTACGTTCGTGACCCCAGGAAATGCCCATATATTGTGCAGTGGCTTTGTCAGATGTAAAATCCATATGGAATTGTTCATGTATGTCCAAATTAACAAATACAGGAGGTCAATAAAATCACAACCAAAAATAATATACTGATTTATATTTGTATTTCCTTTAAATTGTGTTTCAGTTTATTACAATTGTAGTTTTTTTCAAAGAATATGTGTAAAAAAGAGAATTTTATGTATATTTGCCACGACAAACAAATGACTTGAAAAACAGCTGATGTCAGATGGTTTATCAGTTCAAAATCGAACACGCCCTAATAGAAAATTTTAACAACGCAAATTCAAGCTGACATTTAGTGCGTCAAGTTTGACTCGTCAAGTCTTGAGCTTTTACGAGAGAAGGGCATAGAGAATGCCATTTCTTATCACCTCTCTTCTAAAAACTCAAGGCTGGACGAGTAAAACTTGACGTGTGTGAACCGGCAATTACAGAAGCCATATTTTTACTTTTACACGACATGTATGCATTTTGACAAGCATACTGTTACATAAATGTCCTCTAAAACCATATTTAGTCACTCGAAAATGAATTATTAAAGAGGGAGCTTTTTTAAGTTCACGCCAATGGATTAATGCTGGAATCCCACATGGACTCCATGGACTTGAAAACCAAAAACAACTATACCCGCACATGAACTTTTGCTGATAAAACAGCTTTGTTAAGGCGACCGAAAAAACCTCTATGAAGCATCAAGAAAGTTACAAGGCCAAATACTTCGATTGGAAAAATGGTAAAAACAATGGAAATTATAGGCCAATAAACAAAAATGTGTACATAGAACATGCCTCCTATTTTTGTTGCTGTTTGGACCAGCACTCAGGGAATGAGCCCTACTAATAAATTGCATTGTGTTGGAATTTGGTTGTGGGAAGTAAAAAGGGAGTACATAGTGCTTGTTGCCTCGAATATAGAGAAAACCTAGAGGCGACAAAACAAAATTCTTCGAATCATCAATCCGCTGCATGCTGTGTAAAATTCTCAAACAGTCACAAAGAACTCAAAGTGCCATCAGTAAAAACTATGAATATTTAATAAAATATTTCAAAAGGCTTGAATTGCATCCAAATCCACAAGCTCGACATATATTTTAAGGCATAGCGTCCACACTAGCTCAAGGTGAAAATATTCTGCAGCCATTATCTGAAGAGCGCTATACATCAATCTGAACAGGATTCATGATTAGGAGCATTTTCGTGCGATATTGGCAGGACGTAAACTTAAGAATTAAATTAAGATTAACAAAATTAATGCTAGTTCATATTGCAATATATCACACTCGTTCAACAATAGTGTATTAACTCAAAATTTTTATTTTTTCTCTTTTTGGAAAAATCGACTGGTAATATCATATGTAATCGCTGTAAAAATATCGTGTTTAAAAATTCTTCTTTTATTCATATGCCTTAAAGAACAATTAAAAATTGTTTTGCTTCTACTGAAAATTTTTATATTTTGAGTTAATAGAGTATTGTTGAACAAGTGCTATATGAATGTTCAATACATAAATATGGACAAATATAAAGCATTATTACGTCATTGAAATTTTTGTCATAACATTTTAAATTTACGACAACTACAATGCAAAACTTATAAAAAGTTTGTCGTATTTATTCGTTACGACAATTTTAAAAACGACTGGTGTTTGACTACGACAACGATACACATTATAAGGCCGATTTTAATATTTTCAAAACTTTGGAAAATCAAAACTTTTGTTATTATTTTCATTTTTTTTTGAAGGTAAGGGAAAACTGATTTTTTATGGACTGCAGGATATTTTTGAAAACTCAGCAGCCGTATTCTGTAACATGCTTAGCTAAAGCTAACTCTCTATCGCTAAAATGCCTAAGAGAATGCAAAAATTAAAATTTTAGCGATGACATTAAAAGCCAAAATTGCTGCAAATTAAATTTTTATGGCATTGTTAAATCTAGCAATGCACGTTACAGTATTGTATTCGTAGCCAAAAATCGTTAAATCAACTTTATAGATTTTTAGCGATACAGATTTAGCTTTAGCGAATTACAGAATACGGCCACTGGGTTGAATACCAAAACCCACCAATCTACCATTACACTTTTTACAGAACCTTTATTATGTTTAAAGAACCATATAAAATACTAACAAACGTTGCAGACAATTATCTTCCTTAAAGGGTTAAATAAGCGTGTATGCTATTTTGCTATAATTTCCTAAAAACACCTTTCCCAATGAATACATTTTTTTAACTTCAGCTAGTCATTCCTAGTAGTGTGAAAACCTTATTTAATATAAATTCTATAAAACACCTATCTGACTCCAAAAATTAAAATAAAGGAAAACAACATGAATAGTCATAAATTAAATGACATGCAGACATAAACACTGGACACAAAAGTATTTGTACAAGAACATCCCCCTACCAGGAATTTTAAGTATTCGACCGCCCTCAATGGAAAACACTTGCAATAATACACGCAACATTAAAGTTGTAACCAAGAAAACCAAACCCACCTCAACAACTTTAAGATTTTCTTAATAAAAATGTTACTATTTAAATTCTCAATATTTTATGACGTGCGTTTTATTTCTGTGTACGGCTTGTTTTTCTTAATCATGGATATTATTATAATTCCAACTCCATTAGTTAGAAGTTTCATGCGGTTTTGAGGTGACTTCAAATTGAGGTCAATTTTAACATTTCTCGACATTTTTTATTTTTTTTATTCTTATTTATTTTTTATTGTTTTTTATTGTTACATACATACATATGTGCTCTCTTTATGAACTTTTTCTATGATTTTATATAAAATTGCTTGGTATTTTCAAATTAGTGGGCATTTACCCCCTACAATTAAACCAATAGTTTTAGTAACTCGATTCGTTAATTACAAATTTAGGTCAAATTATGTTGAATTACTTAGTGCAGTTATTCCAATCAGCTTGTGGTTGTATTAGGAGGGTTTCCTCGACTTTTTTATTTACCGGGAAAGTCGAAAACAACTTGAAATTTACAGGGATTTCAAAATGTTTCTGCTTTAAATAGAAATAATATACTAATTCTATTGTTTTTAAAAGATCCCGGCAAAAATTGTTTTACTGAGTAACATCTTCGTTAACTTCGGGATTTATTTAAAGGTTCAGTCGGTCAAACCAAAAACTTCCGAACATGGCGAATGCCGATGTTCTTTGTTGTATACAACTTTTAATTTTTTGCTTTTGCCTGGACTACGACTGTTTTCATTTAATGAATCAGAAGAAAAAGCAACAAATTATTTTTGTCCATTGGAAAAACAAAAAGTGGAAGAAAAAGCAATTTTTTTGTTTTGACTGCAGTTTTTTAAACCCTGGTATTCGGGCATGTTCTATAAATCGAAATGAAGTGGATTTAAAATCGAATAAATTTTGTAAACGAGCCTATAAGTAAGTTCATAAAAATATGCCTTTTTATGTACTTCATACTTTGAGTACCAATTATCTTTACAAGAACAACTCTTGAAAACAGGAAAAACTACAGCCATATTGTAAATTGTAATTGAAATTAAAATCTCGTTCGAATTCAATTCACTTCATTTCGATTTCTAAATCATGCCCGAATAATTCAAAATATTGATTTTGCACTTTTTGGAAAAAATAGACACGTAATATTCTTACCTACCTGTTGTTAAAATGTGTGCTATTTTGCCTAATTTTTGGTAAAGAAACGGTTGTCTTATATGTCTCATATGCCTTTAATGTTAAATTAAAAATCGTTTTACTTCTACTGAAAATTTTTAAATTTAAAGTTAATAACCTCTTTATGATCATGAGCGATATAATAAAAAAAATTCCTAAATACAAATTCCTTAAAAGTGCAATAACTCACTGTTTTAACTTAACATGGGATGTCCCAATTTGAACGCATTTACATATATGTATGTGTGATTCTCATGCTATTTTTCTGTCCTTTGAAAGTATGGAAAAACGTTTTGTAAAAAACACAAACAATTGAGAATTAAATCCGCTTAAGCGTGATTTGAAATGTTTTAAATAAATGTACATAAGTTTTTTTTTAGTGTAAAACTGTCCATTATGTGTCCGTTTTGCTTGCTGTCGCTGTTCCACATAAAAAAACTATGAAAGTACGAAACAAAGTACGAGAGTAAATTAATGACGAATTTAAAATATTTGGATTTTAACATCGATTATATGGAAAATAATACTTGTCATAATTTATTTTTTTTTAATCATTTGTTGTTGTCCGTAGTCCTGTGTACTGAGCGTTAAGGCTCAGTTAGGCGAACGTTGCTGTACCCGTAATGTAAAGCACCGTACTGCAAGCACGTTGGTGCACTTATAGAACGTTTAAAAACGTGTCATATGTTTTCCCATACATAAACAAAAAGCAATAGCCCTGCAAATAAAATTGGACCACCTTTTCCATTTTGATAAAATGGACTACTCCATGGACTGGTCCGATGTAGTGCAAGCATGGACCATGTCATTGTTAAAAAGTGTTTGTAGTGAGACGACATGTCTTCGTTTTTTCACGACATGCTTTCGTTTTTAAACGACTTCAAAACTAATCCTCTTGAGTATACCATGGAGTAGTTTTAAAACTACTCCTAAGTGGCCCAAAGGTGGGTTATATGGTCCTCTCCTAGGACATCGTAATGTTAAATAGACCAGGTTTTTTCCATACGTTTGGGTTAGTTTTGGACTAGTCCTGGTCCCTTGTGGACTACTCTTTACACGCGTGTTTGGACTGGTCCTATTATTTGCAGGGAGTATACATAAAACAAAACAAACAGTGATGAGAATCAAAAATGTTCAAACGGTGACCGTTGTGCAGAAAAAGTACCACGTGATTTAAATGGTATTAAAACAGTATTTTGTGTATTTTTAAAAAATGTTAGTAATTTAATATTTATATTATAGATTTACAATAAATAAATTTGTATTTTAGCATATATACATTTTTAGCATACATATATTGTAAATGATTAGTATTGTGGTTATTTTGTTGAACTATTTATGGTTTTTAATCCAAATTTTTTATATTTTGTTAAACGGCAAGCCCTCTGAGGAGATTGAGTGGTTGCAATCGAAACATGTCAGGGTAACCTGTCCGTAAAAACGCCTGGGTTCGAGCCCAGATTGAGTCATGTTGAAAATTTCCTTTCTTCATAAAAATAATTTAATGAAAATTAAATTTGATGAACTTAAGCCTAATTAAAAATATTAAATATATTGTAAATGTGCATACACCAAACAAGGTTTTGATACCATTTAAAGTCTTTTATATGTTTCCCTTTTTCCTTGTATGTGTTTGTTTATTTTAAACATCTAAACATATGTTTATTTGTATATTTGGAAATATGTTGTATTGTAAGTTGTTTTGTCGAAATTCTATAGATATACTAAAAAAAGTACAAAAAAAAAAAACAGAGCAAAATTACCTGCATTCAATATAACATACAAGCCGCCCATCACTGTCTTACAAATGTCACGTAACAACGGCAAGAAATTCTATTTTATATAGATTGGTACGTTGCAACTACGGTACATTGCATTTCGGTAAGCTTTTGTATTGGTTTTCATATAACAAAAAGCGAACAGCTGATTGATACAGTACAGATACGGTACAGCAACGTTCGCCTAACTGAGCCTTTATTCTTTTTTTATATGCTTTATTTCTCAGTTTAATTGTGAAAACACACTTACAACATATATCGGGTGATTTTTCAGCTATTATCTTTTTGGCGACACTGGTTTAAACAGCTGACGCAAGTTTCGTGTTTTGTTTCACTGTCAAACATCTTCAGTTTGGTCTATAATTTAACCATGAATCGTCTTACAAACGAACAACGCTTGCAAATTATTGAATTTTAGACTTATTGAGAGGCGAGTTCGGAACATTTTATTTCCCGTTCGGGACCGGTCAATTGGCCGCCTAGATCGTGCGATTTAACGCCTTTAGACTATTTTTGTGGGGCTATGTTAAAGCTCATGTCTATACACACATGCCCGCTTCAATTGACGCATTTGAAGACAACATTGAAGCATTTATTCATGAGATACCGGCCGAAATGTTGAAAAGAGTATGCCAAAATTGGACTAAGCGGATGGACCATTTGAGGAGCAGTCACGGTCAACATTTGCATGAAATAATTTTCAAACATTAAATTATATCGTTAGCAGAAATGCAAAAGAACGTAACTACACTTTTCGTCTTTTTACAGGAGAAGCTAAAAACCTTATAAAACCTTGAAAAATAATGTTTACGTAACCATTTTTTGAAATATTGATAAAAACACTCCGACTTATCTATTTTTAAATAAAAGTAAGATTTTCATAGGTATTTTACGAATTATGTTAGTTACGTTCTTTTGATGTAAAATTTTCTTAAACAAAAAAACGTAACTGCAATATATTTTATGATGAGGAAATAAAAATTTGCTTAAACTCAATTTATTTAGAGTCATTTAATATAATTCCAATTGTACTTTTTTATTCATTTAGGTTTTAACATTTTTCATTTTCATATACGGACAAAAAAAAAGAAGAAAAACAAAAATAATTTCGTTTTAAACAAAGTATTAAACATAACATATATAAAAGTATTGATTTAAAAAACAGTAATATTAATTAAATAAATTTATTAAATTTCATGTGGAATGGTATCATAAAAAAGATGACAATCTTCTGGAAGAAAAGGCTTAAGGTCCTGCAGATGCTGCCATTTATTTTTTGAAATTTGTATTCTGTCCAGATGTAATGGGCGAGGTAGAACGTCTGCTAGTTTTTTTCCAATTCTTTGTGGAAGCTGCGCATATTCTTCTGTAATATTTGTTTTAAAATAAATTATTCCACTGGGATCGTATCCCAAAGCACGGATCATATTTACAGTGGGATCTCCACATTTTTTGCCTGTATACAAAAAAGTAATCAGAATGTATAATTCTTTGGCAATATTATAGCATAACTTACCTGGTCGAATTGTTGAATATCGCTTAGGAACAGATTCATAGTCAAGAAAGTATCGATGATTTAAATGATGAACTTGAAATGGTGTAGGATTCGTTCTTGCATTGTGTATTAGGTCCACAAGTTGCGATGGTAAATTAATTTGCTTATCTTTTATTTTCCTTTCTATGAGAGAGTGGGTAGAGTCACATTCCATTTGTGTATGTCCAACTACTAGATATTTGTGTTCGATTGTAACATTTTTTTCCTCGGATAGAGACAACAGAGCATTTGACAATACTACATTTCTATTCTGATAGAAGCAACCATCGGAGTAGATAATGATATGATTAATATCCGGAGACTGAATAACTGCGTTTTTCAAATGGTTTATAATGCAAGTTGCAAAAGTGGATGCCACAAGGTTTCCTTCTGTTTCATCCCAAATATAATTGTCAGATTCGTGGGAAATGACGTTATAAATTGTCAAATTATGTACTTGCAGCTTCATTTTGTAGTACGAAGCACTAGCTTTTAGCTGTGGTACAAGTTTAACTGCTTGCATATCTATGCAAAACAGCAAACATAATCCAGACTTTGAATTTTCAATATCATTTTCCTTTTCAGTTTTCATAAGCTCAATCTCTTTTCGGTGTTCATCAAACTGATCTTGTGATATATTCTTCGCTTTATATTTTAAACACAAATCACACTGATCGTTCCTGGGCTTAAATAATGAGTAATTGCCTTTTTTTATTGTTTCCATGAAATTTGGATATGATACAGGAAATATTCCATTTTCTTCGTTTGCTTTGCATTCCAGCAAATATAGATCAAAAATTTCTTTGAATGACTTGAAATCTGACTCGAAATATATTTGGTTTGTATATTTTCGGCGATAATGTGAATCTATTTTTGGGATTTTTTGCAACCAATTTTCCAAAAACTTAAGTCGTTTTTCATACCTCAATTTGAGGACTGTTTCGTTTACATTAAGACGTGTCTGTCTTTTAGAGTTGCTTTGCATATCAGTCCATTTTCTTGCCATAGTTTCAGATATGCCTAAAGTATTGAAAAACATTTTACTGCAGACTTGTTTCCGAGTTAAATTATGACTTAAGTAATACAATTTTGTATTACAACGGCGAGAGTCTTCTACGAAAATCCGTTTTCTCTCTGAATATTCAATAAGACCATTTAAATAAACTTTTTTCTGGTCCCAAGACATATGCCAGAAGAGATCAAATATCTCCTTTCGTTCATTTTCCGAAAAAGAGGAACAGTGCCGGAGTGTACTTTTTTTGCAAAAGTTTGAGATACATGCTTCCTTCATTGTTCTCGGCATTCTGTCTGTAACATATCCTTTCGACAACCCTTGATATTCCTTGCCATGCATACGATTTTTTTTATTATGTTCTCTTAAATTTCTTAAAGCTTTTTCCGAAGTAATAGCACCAATTTCTAAATTATTTTCAGACACATTTTCACTATGACAATACATTTTACCGTTTTTACTTGCCGTCTCTTTATTCTCATTAACTGCAATAACTGTCCGCAAACAACTAAATTTGATTAGCTTTTTTTAAGTAAACTCAAAACAAACTAGAACCAAAAAGCAGCCTACTTTGCCAAAAAAAAAAATCAAATTTTTATTTCGCATACATAAGTGTGTAGTTACGTTCCTTTGATTTATGAAATATATGCAGTTGTAGTTACGTCTTTTTGATTTTTCTTAATAAAACCTTTATTTTTGATCGTAGCAACCTAAAAGTTTGTAAGGCCATGGCTTTTGATAAAACACGCCAAATGCAATCAAAAAACCGTTTTCGAATTTTTTGTTAGTTACGTTCTTTTGCATTTCTGCTAACGATATGGACCGTACTATCGATTCAAATAAAGATTTCATGAATTTTTCTGAATTTTATGTGTTTTTTTAAGCTTTCCTATAGCTCCTAAAAATCACCCATTACTAAAATAGCAGCGTCGTCATTCTAAACGTTTGTGAATTTGTTAAATATTATTATACCAGCGAATACGCGGCGTGTGCTACTACGATCCCCCCTTCTCGTATTCTATTTTTTAAACCATTCATAGCTTATTTGTGTATCTAAATATTGATTTCCTACGTTTAAAATTTAATTAAAACGGTTAGATTCTTTCGGAGAGTAACAAGTTACCCTCTACATCCCCCCGTGGTCCTATTTTTTAAAAAATGTCGAGCTTTCATTGCAATCGATGCACAACTTTGGATTTTGTTCACAATTAACTAAGATAACTGAATTAATAAAAAAAATTCTCAACTGTGTATGTTGCAACAAAATTGAACTGTGTTCACATCGTAACGAATAATGCTTTTGTGGTGCAATTAAGCATTATCTTCTTTCATAAGACTTGAAATGCCGCATATAAAAAACCATCTAGGAAAACACTGTACTTAGTCCTTTACCGCAAAACTCAATAACGTTGTTGTAAAATTTGGCCTACTACAGTTTGATAAGCCAAGAAATAAAATTTCGTGAACATAGATCTATAATTTACCATAGGCCTTATATAAAGGCCATTCTCGAAAATCAGCCTCTTAAGCTCTAATAATAACATGTACGTTTCATGTTTTACCTTTTTTCAAACACTTTATTCTTTTACTGGTTTTAACTGTACGTAGCACCCAAAAATAAAACTAAGCTTTACAAATGTCGACCTAATAACTTTTGTCTGAATATATACTTTCAAAATTCTTGCTTTAAAAAATTCCCCACATTAAATTTCCGGAAAACAGTTTCCTAGAGGAAAGAATATCTAGGTTTTATCGAAGAAAACACCTTTTCCATTCAATTGATATGTTGCATGTTTAAGGGCGTCTGGCATTTATGAGCATTTGTTCGCGAAAGCTGCTATAATTGCTCTTATTGAAATCAACTATTTTTTTTGTTTAATAAATAATACTACATACAGGTATACATAAACCACTAAAACAATTTCTAACGACTGATAATGGCAAAGGGGACCACAAAAAATATACATGAGTATTGATATTGACGGCATTTTATAAGCTAATCCGTTTTAGCACATTCTTACGATGGATTAGCATAGAAAAACTGTGTAAGTCTAACTTTAAGATACAAATGGTGTTGAGGTAACTCTTTTACCTTTTCGAAAACTTAATTAAGGACACGAAGTACTTAGAAATAATAGATTTTTATTAAGTTTACTGCAAACTTGAATAAAAGTTATAGCTGTAAAATTTCTTACCCCCAGGCTAAATATATATATGTGTTCCTCTAACTCCCATTGGAGCATAGGGCGCCAGGCTAAAATGGACTATTTACTAGGGTGTTCGATTAATTGGGTTTTATTTTCGTTCGATTAATCGATATTTGGCATTTTTAACTTATTCGATTAAACGAATAAAATTATAAAATTAATCGATTAATTATAAATCCAGAAATTTTATAAATCTTGAGATTTTTTTTAATAATTTAAGAAAAAAATACTACTTGAGCAAATAAACTTAGATTTTTCAAAAGTCCATTAACTTTGGATTTTTTGAAACTTTTCGCGGACATTCCATCCTCCGCTATGCTTTTGCAAATAATTTTCTCTAGAGAATGGATCGAAGTATCTTGTTTAAAATATTTATTCATGGGACCACTTGTAGGCCTCTTTGATTTTGTTGGTGGTGCATCTTCCTCAAGTACTATGTTATATTCACTGTTGTAGTGGCAAATTAGTGAAGTTGTTGAAGAACATTTATGTTAATATATTTTAGGACACCTGTTACATTTAGCATTAAAGATTTATCCATCGTACAATATTTTTAAACCAAACTCATTCTAAAGAGAGAAACGCATGAAATATTTTATTAAGGCCCCAAATTTGTAAAACGCACACGCAACGCCAACAATTATATTGAAAGCAAAAACAAAATCGAGAATATTTCATAATTTTGTTGTTGTTTTCTATAGAAATGTATATTGAATTTTTAAATTTTAAACGCTGCATATCTTGTGGCGTTGATAATTTTAAAACGCAATATGTATTTCTGTAGAAAGCAGCAATAAAATTTTGAAAAATTTTTGACATTGTTTTTGCTTTCAATGTTATTTTTGGGATTGCGTTGCGTTTTACAAATTTAGGGCCTAAGAAATAGGGGCGTGTTCTAGAAATCGAAATGAAGTGGATTTAAACTCGAGAAAATTTTTAAAACGAACCTGTAATGAAAGTTCATAAAAATATACCATTTTATTTACTTCATTCTTTAAGAACAACACTTAAAACCACGAAAACCTACGGTAATTTTGTAAATAGTAATTGAATTTAAATTATCGTTCGATTTCAATTTATTTCGATTTATAGAACAAACCCGATAAATTAATATAATTCGTTGATTTAACAAACATTTGTTTGTCGTTTTTTTTTTGAAATTAATTATTAAATTTTGTTGAAAAAATGTAACAAAAGAAAAGCTAAATTACTCACTAATTACGACTGTTTTTTTTTTACACATACATTTGGTTTGTTTATTCGACTTAAATCTTTAAAAGAAATATACATTTAACAGAAATACTACATATTATTATTATTCGATTAATCGGTTTAAATTCTTCGATTAATCCTTTAATCGAAATTAGCAATTATTCGAACAATTAATCGTCTAAAATCTAAGAATTGGTCTACTGAACACCCTACTATTTACCCAACAATTCAAAAACTTGTTGTTCTAGATCTGTTTTTACAAAATTTTGACATTACAAGGACAAATATTTTTTATTTTTTCGCTTAAAAAAAGGTACTTGCATATTTTGCTAAACTACTTAAAATATTAATTTTGTTACATATTTAAGCATATTTTGTTAACAAGCAATTTCTTAACAAAATTTATAAAATATCGGGTGATTTTTTAGCTATTACCTTTTTGGCAACACTGGCTTAAACAGGTTTTGTTTCACTGTCCTATAATTTAACCATGAATCGTCTTACAAACGAAAAACGCTTGCAAATTATTGAATTTTATTATCAAAATGCGTGCTCTGTTAAGAAAGTTCATCGCGCGCTTCTTGTGTTCAGCGACGAAGCTCATTTTTGGCTCATTGGGTACGTTAATAAGCAGAATTGTCGATTTTGGAGTGAAGATCAGCCAGAAGCATTGCAAGAGCTACCAATGCATCCAGAAAAAGTCACAGTTTGGTGCGGTTTATGGGCTGGTGGCATAATTGGACCGTACTTCTTCATGATGATGCGAGTCGTAACGTAACTGTGAATGGTGGGCGCTAACTTCAGATGATATCCAACTTTTTTTTGCCCAAAATGCAAGAGCTTGACTTGCATGACATGTGGTTTCAACAAGACGGTGCCACATGCCACACAGCACGCTTAACAATGGACTTATTGACATTTTATTTTACGTTTGGGACCGGTCAATTGGCTGCCTAGATCGTGCGATTTAACGCCTTTAGACTATTTTTTGTGGGGATATGTTAAAGCTCATGTCTATACACACATGCCCGCTTCAATTGACGCATTTGAAGACAACATTGAAGCATTTAGTCATAAGATACCGGCCGAAATGTTGAAAAGAGTATGCCAAAATTGGACTAAGCGGATGGACCATTTGAGGCGAAGTCACGGTCAACATTTGCATGAAATTATCTTCAAACATTAAATTATATGGATCCACATAAAGATTTCATGAATTTTTCTGAATTTTTTGTGTTTTTTTTTTAAATTTTCCTATAGCTCTTAAAACATCACCCGATATAAAAACTTACTTTGGTCATGACCAGGGAAAGTTTAAATATGTATAAAATTGCTTTAAATATTCCAAAAAACATTCCAAAAGAATGAGTTGCTATAGTCGTGTTGAAAAAGTATTACACAGGAGGTGGAATTGGAGCGCGCGTAGATTGGCTTTGCAGAGAAGCTTTTATAAGAGAATAAAGTCCTTGCGCCGACGGAAGGCTGACTATGCAAGGAAGATTTAGATAGCGAAGCCGGTGTTTGTGCTACCATAGAGGAGAGTGTCCTTGGCCCCTGCCGAATTCATTCTATGCAGGGAAGCCTTTGTTAGAGAAGGCGGTGTATGTTATACCATAGAGGAGAAAATTCTTGCTTTCGCCCGAAGGCCGTCTGTGCAGAAAAGTTTTAGCTAGCAAAGCCGTGGAAATCAAAATTCTGAATTTCAAAATCTCGAATTTCAAAATCATGAATTTAAAATTACCCGATTGATAGCATAGTTGAGCCTTCCGCCGCGCGGAAGGACTTTAACCTATATAGTATAAAAAATGCGGCTTCTTTAACTAAAGCTTCTCTACAGATCCGGCTTTCGGCTGGGCTCAACGATTTTCATCTCTATGGTACAACAAACTTCGGCTTTGCTATCTTAACCAATTAGCGCCCAGTTTTTATTTTAAAGAATTTCGAAAAATATTAATTCAATTTATTTAATTATTTGTGTATGTTCTCAAATGGGATCATTGGGCGCTAATGAGTTAAGCTTATCTACTTAACTTGCAAGGATTTTCTCCTTTATATCCTTTTAATTCGCCATTTGAAATCGGGATTTTTAAAAAAAGGATTTCAAAATTTGGGATTATAAAATTGGGGATCTTGAGGTACAAAATTCTTAGCTAAGGGATTTAAAAATTTCGTAATTTATTTTTTAATTTCAACTTTTTTGGGATAGACATTTATAAACAAACTAAAAGTGAACTAAAAGAGTGCAACTAAAAGTCCGTATTAATATGCACTTGGCTTTTTAAATAAATGATAGAATCATTTAAAAATAAATTTGCTTGGAATTTTAAATATTTATTTATTTAATAATGACTGAACGGAATACTTCTTAAATAAACTACAGTCCGTTATTGCAATAATATTGTGAGTGTAGTGTGACCCCAGGAAAATAGACTCCAAATTTAGGGCTATTTTTTATTAAAAAAAATTGGGGTACATAATAAAAAATAGCCCTAAATTTGGGGTCAATTTTCCTGGGGTCACAATACACTCACAATATTATTGCAATAACGGACTGTAGTTTATTTAAGAAGTATTCCGTTCAGTCATTATTAAATAAATAAATATTTAAAATTCCAAGCAAATTTATTCTTCACTGATTCTAATATTTATTTAAAAAGCTAAGCGCATATTAATACGGACTTTTAGTTGCAGGTAATATTGTCTGTTGATTAAGTTAAATTCTCCTGTATGTAAAATTAAATGAAAATGTAATTTAAAATAGCGAAAAGTTCATTTAATTTTTACTGTCAAAAATTCAACCGGGAATTCCGTATAAACAAATGAATATTCAGTTATTTTATATATATAAGTTAACTGTCAAAAAATTAGCTACATATTTCGTAAAATGAAAGGTATATTCAGTTATTTTATATAATTTAACTACCAAAATTAAATATATTGTTATCTAATAAAAACGATTTGCTTGTTTTGTGTAAAAATTCCCAGTTAATTTGTTATTATTAAGTTAAATTTTTCTTATAATTGAGAGTTTTTCTGTAAAAAACGGGGTCAGTACAACAGACGCAAAACAAACGTGTGTAACGGATAAAGTAAATAATAATATTCTCGCTCTCTCCCATGAGAAAAACAAGCGAACAGGTGTCTGACTGGTATTTGTTAGAAATTCGGCTCTTTTGTGGAGTTAAATAAAATTACTGAATTTAAGAAAATTACTGAATATTCCTTTGTTTTTACGGAATATGTAGTTAATTTTTTGATAGTTAATTTCTATAAAATGTAGGTAATTTTTTGACACTAAATTATATAAAATTACTGAATATTCATTTGTTTTTACGGAATTCTCGGTTGAATATTTTACAGTAAAAATTAAATGAACTTTTCGTTAAAAATAAATGAAAAACCGGGTTTTAACTGAATTTTCATTTATTTTATATTACAATTTCAATTAATTTTACGTACAGAATATTTTGAGTGCACCGATCGTGTTTTTTTAACGTATAGTTTCTGGCTTTAATAACGTATATGGCATTTTGGAGAGTAAACATCTGTAATTTTTTCACACTGAGTCACTGATTAGAAAAGGGTAAACAATAAAGTTTGTTTTTGCTTCTAATATGTTGAATTTCATAAAGGGTATTCATTTCAATTTTTTTTGGTTGGAAAAATGGAAAAAAGAAAAATTACACTCTAATTGACGTGAACGGGGGGGTTTTTTTTTTTACAAACTGTCAAAAAAAATCTGTCAAATAATTCGTGGAAGTAATTGATATTTTTTAATATGCCGAACAAAAGTGTTAAAAGTGAAATAATTGATTATTAAATTTAAAACGAAGTATTATTGTTATTTTCATCATAATATTCGACTACCATTCGTAAAACTGCTCTGGACGGGGAAGCAGCTCGCGCTCGTTGTCATTATTTTAAGGACAATCCGGTCGTTCTTGTTTGTCTGTCTTTCGTGCGTTTTGCGTTTCACCGCATTGGTTGATGTGTGGCGTCGTATAACCGTAAATTGTTACGGTTTTTCGGGTCTCAGCATTAATTACATGCCTTCGTTTTAACCTTACTTTTTACTTGTGAAAACAATGTGGAATTAAGTGGCCAACGATTTTGTACTCAAATTGATAGATATTGGTGGAGGACCATTTAAAACTCGTTAACTACTGGTAGAGTTCCAGTCAAAACTCTTAAAAGGAAAAAATAAAACTAGCTACTGGTGGAAGACCATTCAAAATTCAATTCGAAAGTATCCGTGGAGTGGATTCTAGGATTTCCAGCTTCCTATACGACGGTATAGTTCGTTCTGTGCAATCCTTGGAGCACCTCCTTTTATAGAAAGCAACTGTATGTGAAGGAATAGCATACAAATCTTTTAGTCCTGGCATATAAACCTAAGGTTTTGCCATTGCAAGCATATAGTTTTTAACATATCTTGCACACAAATCCAAAAAAAAAAAAAATATTCGACTACTAAAAGTTACTCAAAATGGCGATTGTCTGCCAAAAAGTTAGTTTATATACCCTGTTACAAAACTACATCAAATTACTTTAAAGTACTTTATACACTGATGTAACATTAACACTCAGGCAGTCAACTAGTTCAACGGACAAGATTAGATAGAGTTATAGAAATGTTACTCTGCAATAAAAGAAATTCCCTTGAAATTCATGGCGATACAGAACCCAGTAAAAACTTCGCCTACAAAATAATCTGTTAAGTAATCAGAAAAAAGTAAAAAAGTTACTTACAATTCAACTAAAAGAACCAATGAATTCTACTGAAAGAACCAATGAATTTTACAAGGGAAGTCCAAAATGAATGCATTAATAAGTAAGCCATTATTATACCCTTCACCGCAGGTGGTGAAAAATGATATGTATGCATATGTATGCATTTAAGTTTGTCATTCCGTTTGTAATTTCTACAATATTGATCTTAGGCACTATAAAGTATATATGTTCTGGGTCCTTATGATAAGCGAAGTGGATGTCCGTCTGTGTGTTTTTGTGAAATAAGAGTTACACATTATAATAACCATAGGTTTGTTTTCGAAATTATGTTTTGAACAATGTAATTGTGCATTCGTTGTGTTAAGACGTGTTTCACTTTACCGCTGAATCATAATTATTATAAAACAGTGAAAAATAACGATAATAAAAGCAAAAAATTGTTAAAATACAAAAAAAAAAAAAAATTTTTATTAAAATATACATAAACTAAAGTTTCCGTTTAATAACGCAAAACAAAAAAAAATATATTATTTTATTTGTTTCCTTTTTTTCATAAATTAACATTATTATTTTATTCCAACATATTTTAAATATTACAAACTCTTAAAAACATAAAAATGAGTAAAAATAATTATCTCTCAACAATCAGTGCTCTGTGCAATACGTGTAACAAGTCATTGCCTATTACTGGAGACTATGTAAAATGCTACAACTGTAATCGTAAATATCATTACGCTCCGTGCGCTACAGTTTCTGAGTCGACATACTTGAATATGAATGCTGATAAGAAAGCTGCATGGAAATGTCTATTTTGTAGAGGTCGTAAATCGCCAAATAACTTATACCAGGCAGTAACTTACGAATGTAATGGAAAAGATCAACAAGAAAATCAACAACAAAGTGAAGAAAATAATAACCAGCTAGGAATCGTTAATGTTGAAGACGACAACCAAAACCAGGCGAAGACAGGAACAACTATGTCCAAAGATTCGGTTTTTATAGATACCGTAAACACAAATCTGCAAGACCTTAAAGTAGATTTTTCTTTTTTTAAAAAAACTGTGACAAACGACATGAGTGATATAAAGACCGGTATACAACAAATTACATGTAGCTTAAACGCATCCAACACTGCTCTAAGAGAAGATATGGCGAGTGCATTTGCTAAACTAGCCGACACTATGGCTGGTTTAGCTGCTCAGGTCAATGAACTCAAAGAACAAAATAAAGAGAAAGATTTGCGTATACAAAATATGGAAAATAAAGTAAACGCTCTTGAACAGAAGTTAATAAATAGGAACGTGGAGATAAAAAATGTGCAAAATGAGAAACTTACACCAATAGAAGTTATAAAAACGATCGCCTCATCCGTTAATGTTGACATCCATGACAATGATATTAGCAATGCATACAAATTAAAGAAACAAAACAAAATAATTATTGAGTTTTGTTCATTAAATAAAAAAAGAGAACTGATGTCAAAGATTACTGGACATAGGGTAAAAGGGGATGTATTCAAGACAAATGAGCCAAAAAATACACAGGAAAACAACACCAACAACAATAATAATGGAACAAATATACAACCCAACAAAAACAATAATACCAATGATAATGTTTTCATAAACGACGAATTAACAGCTAATAATCGAAAGCTTTTATGGTTAGCCAAAACAAAAGCAAAGCAATCTGATTGGAAATTTGTTTGGTTTAAAAATGAACATCTTCTAGCCAGAAAAAATGAAAATTCCACTCCTATCTTAATTTCAAACTCTTGTGATATTGAACTTATTGCTTAAATAAACTTTTCTTTTTGTATACCTTTAATCATAAAAAAAAACCTTTTATTTAAATAAACATGTATAATATACAATCAAAATCAGTTGACAGTTTTAGTCAATTAAACCCTGAACTCTTAAGTTATCCCATTTCTATAATTTTTTTAAATATCCGTTCCCTTCGTACAAATTTTAACTCGTTCTTGGCCACAATAAATAATATAATTCATCAAATTAAAATTATAGTACTTGTTGAAACTAACATAACAGACGAAGAAACTCCCTTTTACCGTATACAAGGCTTCAACTCAACATTTATTAACAGAGCAGACAGAGGAGGTGGGGGTGTAGCAGTATACATTGTTGAGAATATATCTTTCACAAATATTCCACTAAACACAAATTCTTTTGAATCTCTACATGTAAACATACAAACAAATGAAAACATCTCACTTCTAGCAATTTACCGTCCCCCTTCCCTACAAGTAAGTGCATTTACAACAGAGTTAGATGATTTGTTAAAATCAGTAAATAAACAACAAAATATTATCGTAGTTGGAGATATTAACATAGATCTCTTTAATAACAACATGCCAAATACTCTTTACCTTGATATGATGTCTTCGAATGGATTACAATGCTTGATTAAAGAATGTACAAGAGAAGACATAAACAGAAATTCACGAACATGCATCGATCATCTCTTTGTAAGGCACAAACACATAAATACACACATGTACTCATCAATAATAAAAACAAACATCTCTGACCATTACTCTCTAGTTTTTTGTCTCTCTGAAGAAAAATCTATGAACGTTAATAAAATAAAAGATACCCAATACACAAAAATATGTAAATATAAATTAAATCAACAGATAAGTACAACCAACTGGCAAGAAATATTAACACAAACTAACCCAAATATAATGTACAATTCAATATACGAACAATTTATTAAAATGTATGAAAATTCAAAAATAAGTGTACGGAAAAGAAAGAATAGAGTACCAAATCCTTGGATTAATGAAAATTTAATAAAAAGTTGTGAAATTAGGGATAAACTTTATAAAAAATGGTTATCAAATAAAAACAATAAAACTAATGAAACAGAATACAAAAAATATAGAAACTCGCTAAATAAAAGATTAAATTATGCTAAAAATGTTTATTATAAAAATAAGTTTTTTGAAAACAGAAACAATTTCCGTGTAACGTGGCAAATTATAAATGAAATAATAGGCAAAAAAACAAATAATGTTGATGAAACCATTATGAAAAATTTTAAAAATATTAATTTAAGTGATATTTGTAATAACTTTGCTAATAATTTCAAACAAAATGTTAAAAATATTTTACACGATTGCGAAATCAAAACCATAAATGCATCAACTCAAGTACTTCAAAATTCTTTATACCTATCCACCATAAACGAAGAAGAAATATTCAACATTTTAAGCTCTATTAATATAAAAAAAAGTGCTGGATTTGATGGAATAAGGTCAGTAGATTTGAAAAACAATGCCGCTGTAATGACTCCCATATTAACACAACTAATAAACCTTATCATTAATAATGCAATAATACCTGATTTACTCAAAGTATCTTATGTTCGACCAATCTATAAAAACGGTACAAAAACAGATTATAATAATTACCGACCCATTGCAATTTTATCAGTTATTGAGAAAGTAATGGAGGAAGTTATATGCAATAGGTTAACGGACTACATAAGCAAATACAAAATAGTTAATATAAATCAGTTTGGGTTTCAAAAAGGTAAAAATATCAACAAACTTCTTGGTAACTTCGCAAATTATATAAACGAACAACTTAGTAAGAAACACCACTGCCTAACGCTTTTTATCGACTTTAGCAAAGCTTTCGATACTCTGTCGCATAGCAAGCTAATACAAATGTTAGAAAGAATTGGTATTCGTGGTAACTGTTTAGAGTGGTTCAAAAACTACCTCACACTTAGAAAATTTTATGTTAAAGTGAACAACATGATAAGTGAAGAAACAAATTTGGATTTTGGTGTACCGCAAGGCTCAAAATTAGGTCCCATTCTCTACATTATCTATTCCAATGGACTAATTAATAATTTAAAAAAGTGCAAAGCTTTTGCATATGCTGATGACACAGCTATTGTAGTTGCACACAGAAAAATAGATAGCGCAACAATATTAATGCAAAACCAGCTTGATGTAGCTGTAAGATGGTGTCACGATAACGGCCTAATAATAAATGCGTCTAAAACAAAACTTATGCATATTAAACCTCCACATATATTATATCAGGAAATAAATTTAATATTCCATTCCACAGAATGTTTGCACAAAACAAAAATGGCAGATTTTAACTATGATGAAGACCGATGTTCAACTAAAATCGATCTCGTCAACACTTACAAATACTTAGGCGTGTACGTAGACCACAATTTTAAATGGATGGAGCATGTAGAAGAAATCCGCAAAAAACTGAGAAAAGCAGCATTTATGCTACACCATTTAAGCTACCGTTCGAACAATATGGTTTTACGGCAAGCATATTTTTCGTTAGTTGAATCCCACCTTCGGCATGGCATAACAGCCTGGGGAAGCTCATTGTTTACCAAAAAACTTCAACAAACACAAAATCAACTTTTGAAAATTCTCCAAAAAAGTCGCCCTATTCATGAACAAACTACTATAATAAACAGCGCACATTCAACTATTTTCAGCAATAACGACAGCGGAGCAGACAACATAAGCTATTCACAAAATACCATTTCAAGTAACTCTACAACAGCACGATCTACGACAACAACGCAAACAACAACACCTTATAATATTAACGTTCCTGTAAATGCAATCAACACAAACAGTACAACAATTACCAATAACAACAAATCAACAATAAACAACATCGCTAAAGAATTACAAGTACTAGATGTTAACAGCATCTACTTCACTACTTTGGCAACAGAATTCTACAATGATTCCAGATTTTTAAAAAAAATAGACCATAACCACCAAACTCGTATGAACGCTGAAGGAAGATTCCGCATACAAAGATATAAAAACTACTACGGAAAAAGCACCCTATCCGTAGTTATTCCAACAATATTCAACAAACTACCCCTTGAAGTTCTCAATAATACATCAAATTATAATAAGAGGAAAAAAAATATTAAAAAACTTTTTTATACATCAGCAATGAATGCTCAAAATAATTATAATTAAATTCAAAAATGTTAACTCTTACCTGCCGACAAGCCGCAATGGCTTGGCATGGTTATTAATATAAATGAATTGTAATTGTAAATTGTAATAATTTGATTTTTCTTTAATTTTTTTCTTTAATAAATAAATAAATAATTAAAAAAAAAAAAAAAAAAAAAAAAAAGCATTTAAAAGGTTTATGTAAACTTTGTCAATTTTTATTTTTTATCCCTTTTTTCAATACATTAATACTAAAATTAGCAACTCTGATAAACTAATTTAAAATCTACCATAAAAAAATTTTACGTCAAAAATTATATTTTTTATTTTTTTTATTTGTGCTTATAAGAACTAATTTTATTTGTTAAAATGTGAAAAATTTTTATAAAAAATTAAAATAATTAGATGTTTTGTGATAAAAATGTGGACCAATCCCAATTTTCCGAAATATTTGACGAAAAAATTCGTGACATTTCTTTTGTTTTTGTTTCTCACAAGTGTGTTGAATTCACACAGGACATGTACATGTGAGAGAATAAAATTTAAAAAAAGAGTCGTGTTACTTGTTATACTTTGGTAGCAATCATGTCAATAAGACAAGAGCCGTATGAACACAGAACTATAAGTGCAATATATGTACATATAAATAAAAATGCTTTTATCAACGTTTTTCTTGGGATTCAAAAATTAATTATCAAGGTTTCGTTATAATGTGCTAAATTTAATTCAAGCTGACAAGGGGACGAGTGTATGCAATATTTAGTTTTTAAGTTTAGTTGAATAACAGACGATGCAGAGAAAGAAACAGTAAAACTATTATCAAAAAGTAATTTCAATTTTTGGGAATGCAAAATTTTAATTTCAAAAGATTTTGTTATTCGTGCTTAATTCCCAGTTTTTATTCTTGATAAAAACACTTGAAATTTATTGTTGATGGGATAAGCTATTCCTATGCATTTCACTGGTTGCTAAGGCCAGATCATCAGGAAACTTCATCCATAAAGATTTTAGAAAAACTAAAGATATTAAACCAAATAAAACTGTTAAACGTATAAGACTTATAAGCAACAGTTCTACTTGTAACAATATCAAAGTTTAAACAAAACACATCAACAATAAACAGTGGGTTTATCTCATCTTACATTTCCCACTACAATGTTGAAATTCTCTTAACATTAATTGTAGTTGTAAGTAGGTTAAGAAAAACAAAATAAAAACAACAACAACTTACAAAAGCATGTTGTCAATTAAGTGTTTTTTTTAGATAAATTATCATTTGCCTGCTTATTATCAAAAAGTAATTTCAATTTTTGGGAATACAAAATTTTAATTTCAAAAGATTTTGTTATTCGTGCTTAATTCCCAGTTTTTATTCTTGATAAAAACACTTGAAATTTATTGTTGAAGGGATAAGCTATTCCTATGCGCATTTCACTGGTTGCTTAAGGTGCTATCAGACGGGATGTATTTTACATATGTACTGTCACTATTCTTACCCATATGTGATACCGTATGTATGTCAAAATTTCCATTTTACATACGATTCATCATTTTTGCTATCACACCTTATGTTTTTCCTTATGACATAACCTATAAATGTAAACAAAAGCTGACTTTTGTTTACGTTTTAAAACAAACCAGCTGTTTTGTTTATGTTTACCACAGGAAAATAGAGCGTGTTCTAATCGAAAAAGTTACATATGTTTTACCACATGTATTTTACACATGCAAAGTTTCATATGTATCACACGAAGTGTACAACTTTTACAGATGGAAATTTTGACAGTACATATGCAAAATACATTTCGTCTGATAGCACCTTTAGGCTAGATCATCAGGAAACTTCACCCATAAAGATTTTAGAAAAACTAAAGATATTAAACCAAATAAAACTGTTAAACGTATAAGACTTATAAGCAACAGTTCTACTTGTAACAATATCAAAGTTTGAACAAAACACATCAACAATAACAGTGGGTTTATCTCATCTTACTTTCCCCACTACAATTAGTTGAAATTCTCTCAACATTAATTGTAGTTGTAAGAAGGTTAAGAAAAACAAAATAAAAACAACAACTGATGATCTGGCCTAAGCAACCAGTGAAATGCGCATAGGAATCTTATCCCATCAACAATAAATTTCAAGTGTTTTTATCAAGAATAAAAACTGGGAATTAAGCACGAATAACAAAATCTTTTGAAATTAAAATTTTGTATTCCCAAAAATTGAAATTACTTTTTGATAATAAGCAGGCAAATGATAATAAATCTAAAAAAACACTTAATTGACAACATGCTTTTGTAAGTTGTTGTTGTTTTTATTTTGTTTTTCTTAACCTACTTACAACTACAATTAATGTTAAGAGAATTTCAACATTGTAGTGGGAAATGTAAGATGAGATAAACCCACTGTTTATTGTTGATGTGTTTTGTTTAAACTTTGATATTGTTACAAGTAGAACTGTTGCTTATAAGTCTTATACGTTTAACAGTTTTATTTGGTTTAATATCTTTAGTTTTTCTAAAATCTTTATGGATGAAGTTTCCTGATGATCTGGCCTAAGCAACCAGTGAAATGCATAGGAATAGCTTATCCCATCAACAATAAATTTCAAGTGTTTTTATCAAGAATAAAAACTGGGAATTAAGCATGAATAACAAAATCTTTTGAAATTAAAATTTTGTATTCCCAAAAATTGAAATTACTTTTTGATAATAAACAGGCAAGTGCACGGCCTAAAAAAACACTTAATTGACAACATCTTTTGTAAGTTGTTGTTTGTTTTTTATTTTGTTTTTCTTAACCTACTTACAACTACAATTAATGTTGAGAGAATTTCAACTAATTGAAGGGGGGAATGTAAGATGAGATAAACCCACTTTTTTATTGTTGATATGTTTTGTTAAAGCTTTGATATTGTTACAAGTAAAACTGTTGCTATAAGTCTTATACGTTTAACAGTTTTATTTGGTTTAATATCTTTAGTTTTTCTAAAATCTTTATGGATGAAGTTTCCTGATGATCTGGCCTAAGCAACCAGTGAAATGCATAGGAATAGCTTATCCCATCAACAATAAATTTCAAGTGTTTTTATCAAGAATAAAAACTGGGAATTAAGCACGAATAACAAAATCTTTTGAAATTGAAACAGTAAAACTTTTAAAAGTCCGTGTTCAATATAAATTATTATTTATTTGTAAACTTACGTATTAATGTTTACATGTGTTTTCATTGTTGTTTTTTCTATGTGGTTTATTATTATTGTTATTTTGTTTGTATGTTTTATACATTATACCTACTTACATTTATACTTATAGACAAGCCCAGAAGATGATACTCAAAGAGTATCGAAATATCGGCAAATATTAAAATAAAATTTATTTTCAATACTGGCCTCGAGCTTGAAACAAAAGCATTTTTATTTATACATACTACATTTTTTTTTGTATCTCTTTTAGTTAAGGGGATATGGGGCTAGCGAATTTAAACGTTTCTACCCTTCCTTACCCGCTTAGCATTCGAATTTAAAAATTCCATCTTAGTGGATCGATTTGCCTAGACACCAACCTGCGATCTAAAATTTAACTTTTTAGGTTAAGCTGCACGATGATGAATCAGGCTGGGTTTTTGAGATATCAGTTAAACTAATTTGGTTAATCTGAAAACCGATTTGTTCCCTCATTACCACGTTTTTAACATTTATGTTTGTTATTCAAAAAACAAACTACCAAAAAATAATGTGTTTCCGTATTTATTTTGTTATGTAGTTTGTTTTTTTGTCGGTTAAAATATATATTTTAAAAGTAAAAACTATTCAATTTTAAGGAATATGCTGTTCAATGAATAAAAAATTTAAAAATGAATGTAAAAATCATTTGTTTTAAATGAAATGTAAATGATCCGTTTTTTAAATGAATTTTAAGTTGTTTAAAATGAACTTTCGTTGGAATTTAACTACATAATATTTTGAGTGTACTTACATTTATACTTATAGACAAGCCCAGAAGATGATACTCAAAGAGTATCGAAATATCGGCAAATATTAAAATAAAATTTATTTTCAATACTGGCCTCGAGCTTGAAACAAAAGCATTTTTTTTTATACATACTACATTTTTTTTGTATCTCTTTTAGTTAAGGGGATATGCGGCTAGCGAATTTAAGCGTTTCTACCCTTCCTTACCCGCTTAGAATTCGAATTTTAAAAAATCCCATCTTAGTGGATCGATTTGCCGAGACACCAACCTGCGATCTAAAATTTAAATTTTTAGGTTAAGCTGCACGATGATGAATCAGGCTGGGTTTTTGAGATATCAGTTAAACTAATTTGGCTAATCTGAAAACCGATTTGTTCCCTCATTACAATTTCTATACAAAATTTTGACCGAACAGCTTAGTTTTGCTTAAGACGTTGGTCTTTAATGAAATAATAAACACATCACATTTCGCCGGAAAAAATCGAGTTTCAGTGTACGTTAAACTAAAATAAACATAATCCTCATCTCAAAAACCCGACCTCAGTCAGTAACTTTGCAATTCATTGTAGTTACGTGTTTTTGTTCAAGAAAATATGAGTTTAAAAGAACGTCACTAGCATAACACTTTGAAACATTAAAAAATTATTATTTTTATTCCAGAAATTAATAAATCGTTTTATACTTAGTAAATCTATGTCAGTTAAATACTAAAATGACATTGTTTGGTATGTTTTGTTTCTATTGCAGAATATTAAAAATGTTATTAACATGGTTTTGCAGTTTAGCTATCGATTTTCAGGAAGTTAAGTTTTCCTTAAAAGTGCAGCTTGAGCACTGACTGATAGTTCATGGTAGAATGCCGTAAGAAGTAGTTATTTGTACAATCGCAAAAAATCGTACTTTAAGCCCGGGCAACAATCCGAAAATCCAATACCGTGCACGAAACGTTGATCCACAACAACAAAACAAAGACCAAACAGCACTCAAAACACCGAGTGTCTTAAGTAGGGGTTTTTCCCGTCCCGGGAATTTCAATTATTTTATTTCCCGCTTTCCCGGGATTTTTCTTGCGGGATCCCGGGAAATAAAAATTCCTCATAATTTAAGAAAATAGCTATTGATACTTTGAAATTTAGTTTTCTATTATCTTTAAATAATCACCTGTGGATGGGTTGTCGATTAGATCAATAACAAGAAGTGAGTACATACGTACGTACGTACGTATATCAATGTCTCCTTATGCAATAAATCTACTAAAAGCAGAATGGGCTTTAGTGAAGTGAAGAGTAAATAAAGAACATTAATTCAAATAAGATGCAGGAGATACCTATACATATCGCTCCTTTATTGCACTATAGTCATATTTACAAATCAAACGAACTTGGCAAAATAAGATTAAAGTTTTCAAAATGTACCGATTAAAAGATATATTTTGCTATAACTTCAGTTCAGTTTGAAATATAATACGAGAAGGTATGAAAGAACACGTCGCTTAAGTAACTTACAATATTCGATTTTTTAGGTGATAAGCAAAAATTGTTTGCAATTTGTGTTGGTTAATACCCTACCCGTGAAGTGCGGGGAATCCGAAATAAAAAAGGTATGGAAACTCGTGTAAGATACTACAACATACAATTTAAAAAACACATTGTCCTAAAGATTACAGATAGACCTAATGAAATGAAAAGGATTGTAAGAGGTTGATTTTTTTTTTTTGCATGAACCTTGACATACATTCGACTGATATAGACGTTGTTAATAAAAAAATTGCTTCTAATTGTATATCAGAAGCTTTCTACAAAGGTGCACTTTTAACTATTTGTCCAACCTCGGTAAAAAAAAGTGAACAAAATTGTTCGGAAACATGGTAATTAGTCAATAAAATCAGAAATATACGTTTTGACGACTTACTAAGCGCTTTGAGTGTGTCAGAAAGTAATTTACTAAGCCGTTAAAAAATGTTAATATATTTATTTAAAATATTTTATCTATTTTATGAATTAACTACTTGATCTCATATCTTGAGTACCTTAATTTTTGTTTGTTTTTATTATTGTTTTATGAACAAATTGTTATATTTATGTTATATTTTTATCTTGTATCTAGACTCTAGAGCAGTGATAACCAAGCCCCGAAATAAAGATATTATATCCTTGTGTGCGGTCGCAGAGACTGATGATAGTATGAGGTTTTGAAACGAACAAAGTTGTTGTATACATGTGAATTGCCAACCGTGTCTGTGTGAAAAATACGATTACTGACTACCTTGCGAGGCTATGGAGTGGCTATCACTGTTCTAGAACATAATAATACACTTTTGTAGTATTTAAGCATTTATTTTACTTACTTTGTAAAGAAGTTCCCTTACGTTTTATTATAAAAGTTTTTTTCATTGATTAAAAACAAATTTACTTTGTATTATTTATATGGAGCGGGATCCCGGGAAATAAAAAAAAATTTCCCCCTTTCCCGGGAATCGAAAAACTCCGGAAAAAAACTTTAGTCTTAAGGTAAATCGGCTCCACGAAAAGCCCCCCAATGAAATAACGCCCAAGAAATAAACGCCAAAAAATAGGAAATAACACCCAAAAACAATGAATGAAATAACATCGAAAAATAAATGAAATAAACCCCAAAGCGAAAACGAAAAAACCCCGAAAATTTGGGAGTTATTTCATATGAAATAACACCCAATGATGAAAATTAAATAACTCCCAATGAAATAAACCCCATCAGCAGCAAAAATGAAATTATGCCCAAAATTCATAAAAGAGTCAGTTTCACCAAGGATTTCATGAAGTCAATATGGGCCAACAGCAAAGTCACAAAATTGTTGAAAATGAAATAACCCCCGAATAAAAAATGAAATAACACCCAAATTATACACGCTATGAAACAAGCCCCGAATTTTAAAAATTTGTTGGGTGTTATTTTATTGGTGATTATTTCATAATTTGAAAACTCCAAATGAGGAATGAAATAATTCCCAAAAAAAAAATGAAAAAGGGCCATAATAAATTGGGAATTATTTCATATGAAATAACACCCAAAAATGTATGAAAAAACATTTGGGGAATATTTCATTTCTCGTTTGGGCGTTATTTCATTGGGGGGCTTTTCGTGGAGCCGGTAAATCGGCAACAAAGAATGACCAGTTTGATTTGTCAGCCAATAATATGTTTTTTGGGATGCTTGCGGTACACAGAAAAAATTATTTTTCCAATTCAAACAAAAAATTTGTAGAATCAAACAATTTTTTGTCTGAAATCGGTCCCATAAACAAATTTGCATATTCAAACAATTTATTTGCATTTTGTTTATTGAAAAAAACACTGATTTTTTCAAACTAATAATTTAACTGAATCAAACAAAAAGTTTACTGAAATTCATATACTAAATTTCAAAATAAAAAACTAATTTTTGCACAAGCAATGACACGCACACATCTAAGCACTGTATGAGAAGATGACGGCAGAGCAGAGCCGCCGGCTGGCTTTGAGACACATTTTTTTTTGTTGGAATAATTTTTGAACGAAGTCTTATTTATACACACAACACAATGTTTTTCTTTATCTCACTCTCCTCTGTTGCTGTATCCTTTTCTTTGCTAAAGAAGAAATGTAACCAAAAACGGCTCGATATGATTTTTGTCATCATTCTATTTTTGTATTTGATGTATTTAACCAAACAGTTTTAACAAATTGAATACGGGATTTTTTTCTTGTAATGTTGTTTCTGCTATTGTTTTTCTTATAGTTGCACTTTTTTAAAGCGTCCAAAAATAGACTGTGTGTGTTTTTTGTTGTTGTTCTTATATTTCACATAAAGAAGTGTTGCTTACGATCAAATAAAAAAATGCAAAAAGACGACAACATTAAAGAGCGTTAAATATTTCATACAAAATTATGAAAACTTGACACCAATAACGCGTTCATTATATTTTTGAAGAGTTGTCCACATTTTTGTTGGTTAAATAAAAATCAAACAAAAATACTGATTGAATCAGTAATAAAATTTATAGAAATTAAAAAAATTTTCAAACAAGCGTTTGTTTCCATAAATTAGGCTACGAATTGCACCTCATCCGCCCTATTCTTAAGATCAAGCCCCGAGTGGCTTTATATTGGTATATAACAACGTTAAATTTTTTTTGACAAACAAATACCTATTAATTGGATGATCTCGGTAAATCTTATTTTTTTTTGGACAGGATGAACAAATTGGAGAAATGTTGAACCAAGTATATAGAGCTGAAATGAGGCTACGTTGAAAAAAAATGATTTTTAATCAAAAAGCTTGTGTTTAAAATAAAACTACTGAGTTATTAATTATCCCTTGTCTTTATATGATCCCAGCAATAAAAAAATCCAGCGAATTTTGAATTGCCTTTTATTATCGGGCATATTCTAGAAATCGAAATGAAGTAGAATTGAAATCGAACCAAATTTTGATCTCAATTATTTACGAAATTACTGAAGTTTTTACTGTTTTCAACAGTGATTGGTGCTCAAAGTATGACGTTTATAGAAAGGAATATGTTTATGAACTTTCTTTACAGGCTCGGTTTCAAAATTAGTGCGATTTCAAATCCATATAATTTCGATTTATAAAACATGCCTGTATGATTCAACTAATTACATATGTAAGTATGTTAAGTAAATTTAACAAATAATTGAAACTATTATATGAAAAGCAAGCAGAAAAAGGACATGCACTTTTATTACCATTAAATTGCAATTAAAGTAGTAACAAAATCAACAAGTCTCAGTTGAGTCCTTCAGTTCAACAAACTCCGCTCAGCTTTTGTATTAAAAAATTTAATAAAACTTTAAACATTCCAAACAAAAACTATTCTTTTTTCCCTGAACTTTGCTAATAGCAAGAAAAACTTTCTAATTATCCTGCATAAAATCAAGAAGACTGACTAACAAACATGCAGACAGACAAATTAAACCATTGTTATATTATTTGTTAGAATATTTTCACCACATACATACATACCTTAGAAATTTATCAACATTAACAAAACGGAGACCATTTGTTGCAACAGTTGCCACGGACTGTTGCTGAGTTGGGACTTTTGTGCCATCAGAGTTAATTGTATAGGTACCATCAAGATTATCGCCACAATTGTTAAAATCTTTTTGTTGAAGGTTTTCAGACATTTTGAAATTCTCTGTTTTTAAATAAAAAAAAAATTAGTACTTAATTTGATTAATAGAAAAAATTTAAGCTAAGACAAAAACCTTGATTTCCACAATTGCTTTTATGGGTACTATTTATTGTCGAACTGGTATTATGATGATTAAAATGTTGCGCCCGATTTGTATTGTTGTTGATATAATAGTAGGGTGGTGATTGTTGCTGCTGTTGCTGTACGGAATAGTGATTATGAGATTTTCTTCTATTGTTCAGTTGTGAGTGATGATTTTGTTGTGAAGTTAGAGAATAATTAACTTTGGGATAAGTAGAGTTCATATTGTATTGCTGTTGTTGTAAATGAGCATAAGCTCCCATTCCGGGATAATAAGTTGGAGGTTTGTGTACACGAAATGTTTTGTTCATTTCCATACTGGGAAACCTATTTAAGAGTTAATGAAAAAGTAAAAGTTTTAATTATCTAAATTATAACCATATTGTTCACGATGATTAACCGAAATGTTTATCTATGAATAATAAAATATTTGTAAAAAATGGTGGAAAAGTCAACCAATTTATTATCAACACCTTTTTTTTATTTGTAAGTATTTGTTCATCATACCTTGAATTCACTACTTGACGAGTAAAACGACCACTAATACCATCTCCACAACAATTGCCACCACCACCCTTTCCCGGCACATCGTTACTTATAGCACTGCTACCACTACTTGTGTAATTGCTATCAGAACTTCTTCCGTCCACGGAAGAATCTGAGCATGAGTTTCCAACCATGCGGCGTGTTGTATAGTATGGGTAATCAGCTAAAAGTGGATTAAGAAAAGTTTATTACTTATAAAACAGTGGAACAAAATTATTTGTAAATATTTCTGATCTCTTTGTGTTTCCGGCTCTTTAAACCGGGGACTTTGAAGCATTAAATGTGAAACAGTTTTACGATTTATACCAATTTTATAATTCTTAAAGTCTATAGAACGTTGTTTCTTACAGACTATAAATATAATAACTACTTCCACGACTATACTATAGCAGTAGCAATATCGTTCCAATGTTTTCTTTTAAATTTTAAGGCGCAAATAAAAATTTTTGTGGCGGCAGCACGTTATTATGAAACCGAGAAAATGTTAGAAGCAAATAACATGTACGTTTGTGACTGAATATTATAAACCTTATGTAAAACAGCAATTTTGATAGACATGCACAATTACATGTAATTTGAAAAGTTGACAAGTCAGATGCTTAAAACATGTCGTGTACATGTACCTTTACTTGACAGTAACATTGATAATTGAATGTATTTATTTCCCAGCCCGCAACGAACTTTATCTACAATTTTAGTTTGTACTTCTACGTAAATTTAAGTTATGTATGTATCTCAATAACAATTAAAAGAAAAACTAAGAAAGTGATTAAACAACATTCAACTACTGTGGAGAGCAAAACAACTTTAATTTTGTTATTTTTAAAATGAAATATAAAATGTTTACATTTGTTTATTGTTGTAGTAGCTTCATTGTAGCTTCATTCTATTTAAATATTATATTGCTAAATCCTAACAGATTTTAAGTTTCAAGGTAGGTCAACATGTTATGCTTAAATAAAAACAAAATTATTTTTAACGTAACTATAGTAATGTTAAAAACAAAAACAATTTGTGCCTATTACGGGGACCATAATATGTTTTTACCCATACTTCAACCATGTTTTACCTGCATGAAGAGTCTCGGAACACCGATGCAGCTTAAATGATACAAAACTAAGCGCTATTCGCATAAGTTTGTACTCTACTTATTTAGTAAGATGGGGGGACTCCTATGAGGTCAGACTTTCAAACGTAAGTTCTAAGGAAAACAATATGCCAAACAGTGAAGAATATTCCACAAGACACGATGCCATATTTTATCACCAAGACTAAAGGAGCACCTGTAAAATTTTTTGAAAACATTTGTAATAAGAGTCCCTATATTTAGCGTATCCTATGTGATATTTATCGTGCCAACACCCTTACTTCAGGATACCATTTGTATTGGGGCAAGATGAAATTAAAAATAATATATAATTTATGGGATATCCGATGGTTATTTTAATGTGTTGCAAAACGAATGTCAAAATCTTCAATTAATTTTTAAAGTGGCAAAAAATATTTGTCATTTTATCAACTTTTGTGACACTGTACAAAAACAATCAGACAAAGGCTAAAATAATTTATACTACATGTTATTTTTTTAAAGGAATGCCAAGAAATATGTTTTCGTTAAGTTCAAGGAATTGGGTGGTTGTTAGGTTAACGAAAAAAGAAAATAATAAACAAGAGAAACCACTTAATTGAAAAACAATAACAATTTGTTAATCTATAGTATATTCGTTTAAATATTAAAATAAATTAAATTGAATATTTACCGTTTGATTTTTTTGTAGATAAACCATAGTTATAAGGATTTGAGGCAAAGACATGATGAAAATTATTATTATTGTGATGATTGTCGTCCTGTAAAAATAGAAAAATAAAACAAATGAAATTTCACAACATTCCAAAATGTTTTATAATTATAGCGTTTTACCCATTTTAAAAAATTTGCTGGCACTAAATTATACAAAGGATAGTTGTTATAAATTTCTAACATTTTACGTTTATTTGTAAAATTATGTTCGTTGACAAATGGTAAAAGCATTTGTTTAACTTTAAAGATAACAAAAAATATATATGTACATATATTTTTTTTTTAATGTAAGATTTATTTTATTTCTATAGTTTCGCTGATAGTCAGTCCTACACTTACGAATGTTAAATTTATACTAACGATAGTCATGTCATGCACTTAGAAGTGTATTCATTCAACAAACATTAAGTTGTAAGTGTGTTCTTTTTTAACAATTGCATATTGATACGTTCTCAGCAAACCTCCCTTTTGGGACAATAACTTTTTTAACAGTTAAATCACATATGTACTAGAGTTTTTCGTTACCCGGGAAAGTGGTATTGATTTTTTAATTTCCTGGAATTTCCCGCTTAATACAAACTATAGTTTTTTATATTCAAAGCCAACAGCATTAATATAAAACCAAAATAGTTAAATTATTATAACAAAATATTTCTTTGAATAAAGGATTTTGCTACAGATTTGACAGCCTATTCCTTATTTTATTCAAGATGAGTCCTGTCAATAAAAAACAACTTCCCTTTTTACAGATATGGCCAAAAGAACATCATATCTTCTCTGCACACTTTCAGTTTTTCTACCACATCTTTCAAAAACTTGGAATTCCTTTTTTAAAGCAAATGATTTACTTTGAATCGAATCTGTGTTTTCTTTAATAAATGCTGCGATAAAAATTTCCCTAAATGTTAATTATTAACTTAAGTTTTTAAAATCTAATCTCAAAAGTCTTTCATGCAGTTGCTCTTCATATAAAATTATTAAGTTTTTTTTGTTGTATCAAAATTTCTTCGTTTTTATGATACCTCGGTCTTAAAAAAAATTTAAAATTGTGTACTCTTTTAATTCTCTTCCATCACCAGTTCGAATTTTTAGAGCATTAGACATTCCATTACGTATTAACAATTATAAAGTTGTCATAATTAAATAAAAAAAAAAAAAATGTGCGGTATCCCAGGATTTTTTTCGGGAAATCCCGTTTGATAAACCCTAATAAATGTGTATGCAGGATAAAAGAGAGAAATATTTTGAATTAAATTTTCTCTTTTTATAAATTTTGTTTTAAAAATTTATAAATATTTTAAAGGCGTTGCACGTTGGGGTTTTTTATACCAGAAATGTAAATGAATTTTGCAAGAGTTGAGTATATTTTTGCACTCGTACAAATGTAATGATTATGCATACCTTTTTGTTTATATGTGTTTTGTGTGTTTTTTACCTTTATTTTTTTTTTCAAATTACGATTAATGGTGAGTTAAGGCGAGTTAAGCAAAAAGTTTTTCTTCCCGTAATACTATAAGCGCTTCTGCATTAATTTGTAAAAATAAACACTATTCATCCCTATTAAGAAAGTCGACAGCACCGGAACAGTAATTGTATTCTCTAAGTCATTATTGACAGTAATCGATTACTATTGACAGTTAATTGGAATTTTCTAAGGCGCTTTTAAGTCGACGTCGCGTAGGATTGTCTCTGTTTAAGTCGACTGGAAATTTTGTGACGACTGAAATTAAAGTTAAAGAAAAAATTCGAAATTTGCGACGATTGCCTCAAAAAGAAAGAAAGCTACGCGAAAATTGCAAAAAATTCTGAAAATCTTGCTAAAACAACGAAAATTCGCGAATATTTTTAATGTGCGACGGTTGCCTCAAAGAGAAACATAGCCACGCGAAAATTGCAAAAATTCTGAAAAGTTTGCTAAAATAGTGAAAATTCTCAAAATTTTTAATTTGCGACCATTGCCTCAAAGAATAACAAAGCCATGCAAAGATTGCAAAGATTCGGAAAAGCCATAAAATTTATTAAAAGTGCTTAAAATTTAAAGGAATCGCAGAAATTCGGCAAAAAATAATAATCGTTAAAGCTGTAAAGAATCAGAAAATTTACAATGCAAAATCGGAAACAAATTCTACAATTTTTTTGAAATCACTTAATCGGTAAAAAAAAAACTTACTGCCTATTTCCTATGTGCGAAGAATTCTTTCTCTCGTACAAAAACATTTAAAACAAAATTTTAAAATGATAATCATGACAACCTTTACGCTACCTATTGAGTCCAAATCTACAATAAAAAACAAGTAAGAAAGTATAGTCGGGTTTGACATTAGAACATGAATTTTTCGCCATAATTGCGACATGTACCTTGCTCACAAGATTTACATGGACAGCCAGCCGGACAGTCTGCCAGCCGGACGGACATCGTTAATTGGACTCAGAAAGTGATTCTGAGTGGATCGGTATACTTAAAGGTCTAGAACCCATATTTTAAGGTGCTCCAAACATCAGCACAAATGCATACAAAATGTTATCTGAAAAATATTTACTTAATTGATATCGAATTAACGGTTGCTAAATGTAACCTTTTTCTTAACTTTTAACGATGTTTACATAGCTTAACACTCTCACTACTTTAGACCATGGAAATTTTTAGTTAGTACAGTGGTATCCCGGTTTAACGAATTATATATTGTCAGGCCCTTTCGTTATATCGAAAAATTTGTTAAATCCCGAAGTTTTTTTAAATACTTTTTTTTATTAATAAAACAATAATATTTGAATAAAACAAAGTAAATTCGTTTAGTTCCATTCATAACACAAACAAAAAATAAAGATTTCATATAATTTTCAATTAAATGAGTACATAGTGGAGAACAATAATAATGAAGTTAAAAAACGTAAAACATATTCATGTTATTTTTAAGTTTTCTCAGGAACAATCATTTAAACAATTCTGTTTCTATTCTTGGAAACTCACCTATTTTTAAGGCCCTTCTATTCGTTGATCTGAACTTAGTCTTTTCCATTTCGCTCAAATGTTTCCGTTTTGATTTTTTAATTGTGCATATTGATGACTTTGACAGCTGATGTTTATAGATAAAGTACTAAGTTGCAGGCCCTTTTCATAGTCGTCAATAATGTTTAATTTTTCTTTAAGAATTAAACTTTTTCTTTTGGGCATTTTGTTGTTGTTATTTTGGCGAGCAAGTATTTTCTTTGCTTTCTTTGTAAGAAAAGAAAATATTTCTCTTAACTCGTTGTTTTCAGTAAAATCGCTCTTAAAATATGGTAAAAATGCAACAAAAACAAAAGAGAATGGATGCAAATATGTTTGCATTCTTTCTATTTTGTTTTTTTAAAATTTTGTTGTAAAAATTCGTTATATAGAGTACAAAAATTTGCTGCTTCTTCGTAATATAAGGTACTCAATGGAAATAATATGACCGTACGTTAAATCGCGAATTCGTTAAACTGAGTATACGTTAAACCGGGATACCACGTATTTCTGAAATTTCTAAAAGTTTTTTGTTGCCACCTGCATCTCTATATGTGACAGCGCATAGAGAAAGGGACCAGAAAGGTAAAGGGAACAGTAAAAACCAACTACACAAAACAAGAGGTAGGGACGACCTACGCGCGTTTTCAAGGTTGAGATGTGTCGCTTTCAAATGAGACCAATACCAACACGCTCAGTGATGGTACACCAAAGATCCACGTATTTAAATCTTTAAAATGGCAAAACCCTTAGGTCCCTTTCTATTTTTCACGTCACATATTGAAATACTTCCGACCAGAAAGAAACAGTGTTGCTCTTGTTGATCCATTTTATAAATTGAATATTGGAATTCTGTTCCTTTATTTTAAAAGATGTTTTAAAGGCTATGATTTAAATTAAATGCGTTTTAATTTTTAAAAATGTTTTACTCTTATTATACTTTTACATTTTAAGAAAATAAAAATTATTATTTTGAAAAAAAAAACGACAAAAAACATTTTATGGCTAAACATGTTTAAAATGGCTAAATTGGCAACACTGTTGTAATCATAATAATAATATTTATATTAGTTATACAGATAGTGATATTATTTAACCGTCTTAAAAAATTTTGCGTTAAAATATAGTAAAAAATACATATGTACATTTATAAATTTTACTCCTCTTAGCTTAAATTTGAAGTGACAAAAAATGTATTCCCACTTTTGAGACATAATTATTAATTACTTTTTATGAAAAGAGTACCCCTTCACCCGCAGCTTACCCATCAGTTTTTCACCTAACTTAGTATCTCGTCTTTAAATAAACTAACACCAAATCTGAAGCCTGTTTCTATTATGGGTTTTAAGATAAAAGATTACTTTGTAAGGGGAATAATCCTTCCCCCAGTTCTATTGCGCCAATTTTTTGCCTTACTTCTTAAATTACTCTCTTGAAGTGAAATTTAAAAAAAGTAAAATTTTTAACAGTGGAAGTCACTAAGAATTAATTTAAACTTTTGGCATCGAAAATCCCACTGTGCGTTGTATGAAAAAAAGAATTTTACTATGTATTCGTTGCGTGTAAAAAATAATAGATTGATAGGGTAGCATTTTATTTTTACGACTCCAAAAAATATTGAGGACTATGATTAGTGTATATGGTGTCTATTTCCGGGTGAACAAAAAGTTTATTTTTGGGATTTCTCAACAGACTATTGCAAAAAAAACTTAAAAATAAGTAAACTTCCTATTTCTTTTTTCGAACATTTATTTTAAAAAATACACGTGGTTCGTGTCCTTAATATATTTAATTTAAAATAAATAGTGCTGCTACAGCACCGAAGCTTTTTTTAAATTGTTCCATTAATTTAAACGTGCGAGAGATGGTTGCTACGACTAAAGTGGTGATATCGACAAAGACCGTCCGTCGAGTCAACCAAAAAAATTTGAAGAAAATGTTACCAAACTAAAAAAGAACTTGCGGAAGCTTTGGAAGTCATTTAAGCAGCAATTTAAACACGTTTGCAGGCAGCAGAATAGTTAATCACTAGTTGCAGCCGAGAAACGGTGAATGCCAAAAAATAAAAAGTTGTCCTTAAATAAAAAATGAATCCATAACGACAAGCCTGATTTGTAAGTGAAGCTTGGCTAACTAGCCGAACCAACACGTAAAGATGAATTGTAAAAATGTATTGCTTTGTATATGGTGGAACCAGAAGTGTCCTAACTATATTCTAAAATTCTTAAAGATCTAGCGATTTCCGTCCGTCTGTTAAATTCGAGACAACGATATTAAGAGCAGATCGTCTTTAAAGATCGGTCCCTTTAAATTAAGTTTAAAAGAGAATTTTAGACAACAGATTTGTATGTTATTGAAAATTGGCCCACAGTTTTAATTTGCCAAATGTTCTAAAAATATATTTACAAGTTTCAGTGCGATCAAAAAACAAAAGCTAACATATAAAAAACATGAATGTTAACTAAGCAAAATCAAAGTGGCAAATCAGCGACAGAAGTGAAAAAAATTTACATCCACTCTATGGTGGACTCAACTACTGTGTGACAAATAATGCTATCTAATCTCCGCAGCTTTAAAAATAGCCAGTAGCTTTAGAAATTGCTTAAAAATAATTAGATAGCAACAGCACCTAGGGATGATCCGTCCTCACAGTTGGAACATTCCACACGGAACAATTTTAGGCTGTAAAAATTATGACACAAATACATTAATTGTACATTAAACAAATTTTTAGGTTGAAAATCTATAATTGTGTTTAGCCTTTAAACAAACTTTCTTCGGAATAAGAGTTTATGACGTGATTGGGGAACATGCTGCCTATAATTAATAAATTTTTAGTCGATTCCAAAAGTTATATCACATGGACCAATTTTGCTCTTTAAAAAACCTACCAATTCATTTGGAACACTGTGACATTTTATTATAACTTACAATAAGTAATCAACTCTTGCCTGTCGGGTGTTCAGTACGCCTGGTTTTTTGCATTGTACTTAAAATTGAAAATGAGCGGCATATCATTTCACCAAGCTCTAATCAAATGTGCCCGAAATTAACGACAACAATCACACCATATGAGCCAGAATAATTAATTTATACAAAGTTAGTTGTACCCTACACCAAAAGTACCTATAGACCATTTACTTATGTTCGCATTTAGATAAAATTCAATCCAAAAATATTTTGTTGCAACTAAAGACATATTACTAATTTTAATGAGTTTCAGCGTAGGTATAAATTCTATATATAGGTATACATAAATTGGTATAAAGATCAAATTGAATAACCATAAATTTTTCAATATTTTTAATGTTATAAGACTTTAGTTATTGTTTGGGTTAATGTAAGACCACTTGAGCGTCTTGAGATGCGGATTTAAAATAATATTTTAAGAAATTATTATTTTTTCTGTTATGATACGATATTACAGGGTAATTTTGGTGTCGAAAAAGAAATTTTTGGACGAACAATCTAATCATTTAGTTCTATAGAAAACTGTAGGTTTTCTTAAAAAGCCACATTTAACGCTAGAAGAAATTTAGGCATGGCTGATATTGATGAAACTTGGCATGCATCTTTTTTTATTTTACCAAATTTGAAGACTTTCGCCTGGATAGGAAACATTTTATGTGGAAAAATGTTGAGAAATTCCATTTTTTCTTAATAATGCTCGGGGCCACATTTTAATCTTCAAGGACCACTCCTTATATTTTTTGCACAGAAATGTATAAAACATCCCCTCTGTGCGATAAATCAGTTTCATGTATACCTTTATTTATTTGACTAAAGAGCAGATTATAGGCAATTGTAGTACACTAAACTTATTAATACAAAACGAAAGCGCACGCAGAGAAAAAACATGTTTAAATATGGTCACCTCCAACAATTCTATGTTTAAAGAAAATTTTTTACCATGATATGTTAAATTTAACCATATTATTGTCAACGACCACCATATTATGGTTAAAATAGTCCTCCATCAAGAAGCTACAACCATATTATGGTTGCCTCCGAACATATTATGGTTAATAACAACTAAAATATTTTTAAAACTTATAATAGCATGGTTGGTTATCAACCATAACATGTTGCTCTTGAAAAAGAGAAAAATACTATTTTTAATTTAAAAACATATAATTGTCATATTTAAACATAACATGTTTAGAGGCAACCATAATATGGTTGTGGCTTCTTTGTAGGGGAACAATTTAACCATAATATGGTTGTCGGTGACACAAATATGGTTAAATTAAACATAATATGGTGAAAATTTTCCTTAACCATAGTATTGTTGGAGGTGACCATATTTAAACATGTTTTTTCTCTGCGTGCGCAAAAAAAAAGTTAGTAAAATCCATAGCAGTGTTGAAAAATTCAGTACTTTGGTACTTTTTTCAGTACATTTTCATATTAAAAACACCGCAGTACCCCCGCGTTGTTTTCAGTACTTTTTTTATCCTTTGAGCTTTTTAACTCTTAACTTTTTAACTGTGATGTGATGATTTCGATAGCAGGCTTAGGTTATCATGTGTTTGTTGCAAAATTTATATTGTTGTATTTTAAAAATAATTAACGACGTGAATATTGAAATGCAAAGCGTGGACGCCAGGATTCATATTTGTTGTTACAAGTGGCAAGAAAATTTATAAAAAGCGATGCATTGGATAATATGTAAGTGGAAAATTGAAATGAAAACCATATTTATAGAAACATGCAATGTTAAGGAAATGGTTTATAAAGTAAAAGAAACGGCGAAATCGTTTTATTCGACAATTTGTGAAACATTAACAACTAAATTTTGTTTTGAACATAAATCCTTAAAAGTTATAATCAGCTTCACTCCAGAAAATATTGCTTCCGAAAAAACCAATAGCGTTATACTGATGTTATTAAAGGGGGTGGGTGCTTTAAAACCATGGTAGATAAGGCCATGATGGCATTATTGCTCAATTGGGTGGGAGATAAAGCCATAATGGCCTTATTGCCCAATCATTGAGAGGTAAGGTCATATTTAAAATTTTGTGAAATGAGAGATATAACCATATTTTCTTTCGCAAATTTATTTTTTTTTTTTTTAAATTTATTTTTATTATTGAATCTTTCTTATCGAAATTTACAATATGTATTCAAATCTTAATTCTACTTATTGTTTATTAGTTGTTACCAGTGTAACCACTAACTGCTGTATTCAAATTTTAAAAATGTCTTCTAGTTAGGCTCAAAGTATCGGTTCTTTTTAGCCTCTGGTGACCTTCGAACTGAAGCAGACCCCGAGCGAGGTAGTTAGGGTGGGCCATTAGTTTATCGATGTAACTTATTGAATATTTTTTAATTTCCTCCTGGATAGTGAGGACGTTGAGATCTGTGTGGATAATATCATTACGTATATACCATGGGGCGCAGACAATTTGTCGTAATATTCTAGACTGTCTTCTTTGAAGCTTTTGGATGTTAGATGCGCATGCAGTACCCCATAATTGGATGCCATATGTCCATATTGGTTTTATGATGGACTTGTATAAGAGAATTTTGTTGTCTAAGGACAAGTTTGAGTTTCGACCGAGAAGCCAATGTAGTTGAGCTGCTTTAAGTTTCATAGCCGTTATTTTCGCTTCAATATGACGCGACCAGGTCAAGCGTCTATCTATATGAATTCCCAAGTACTTAACATGGTTTTCTACCGGAACAGTGATGTTATTTATTTTTACAGCTGGGCACGTTTGTCTTCTGAGCGTGAAAGTTAAGTGAGCACATTTAGCCGGGTTAACCTTTATTCTCCATTTTTCTAGCCCGGCCTCTAGTTCATTGATGTGGGACTGCAGATTTTGCGATGCGACTTTTGGGTCATGGTTAACGCTTATAAATGCTGTGTCGTCTGCAAATGTAGAGGTTTGCGTGCTCAGGTTTGTTGGCATATCCGCTGTGTATATTATATATAGAAGCGGTCCTAATATGCTGCCTTGGGCGACACCAGCAGTAATTTTCTTGAGGGGGGAGTATTTATCTTGCGACCTTACTATGAATGTTCTGCCTGTTAGATAACTCTCCAGAAGCTTGTGAGTGTTTTGAGGAAGCATTCGTGTTATTTTGATGAGTAGCCCATCATGCCAAACTTTGTCAAAAGCTTGGGAAATGTCTATAAACAGTGCTGAGCAGTATTGTTTTTTCTCAAACGCCGATCTAATAAGGGGGACAATTCTATGCACTTGTTCTATTGCACCATGATTCGCTCTGAATCCGAACTGGTGGTCCGGGATGATGTCGTGTTCATTTAGATGAGGAGTTATACTTAAAACGAATATTTTTTCGAAAAGCTTCGATAGGATTGACAATAAGCTTATCGGTCTGTACGACGCAACCTGGCTAGCATCTTTTCCTGGCTTGGGAATCATAACAATTATAGACCTCTTCCATGAGGATGGGAAGTATCCGACTCTTAATATAGCGTTAAAAATGAGCAGCAAGATTCTGGAAGCAGACGATGGTAGGTTTCTTATCATTGACCCTGTGATGCGGTCAGGTCCGGGAGATTTTCTAATATTCACTTTTTCTATTGCAGATTTTACTTGAGTTATGTTAAATTTTAATGGATGGTTTACCTTATCAGGAATGATTGGACGACAGGAACAAGTATGTGCATCATGTGGCGTGAAAACTTTCTCAAGGTGGCCCGCGAAAGCGTTTAATTTTTCATGTGTGTTTTTGGGCCAAGTGCGGTTTTCCAGTCTTAATGGAGATTCTTGGGTTATAGGGCATTTCATATGCCGTACAGCCTTCCATAAGCTATAATTGGTGTTTTTTGTGGCGTCTAGGCTGTTTAGATAGCCTTTTATTGCGGACTCGTGGTTCTGTCTCAATTTGTTGCAAAGTGTGGTCAGGCATAATTGTAGTTGGGCCTTAGTGGTTGGGGAACGACTGTTTTGCCATTGTCTTCTTAACTTCCTTTTTTCTCTGATAAGGGTCTCTATATCCGTCGATGTATTGTAAGGAGCACGTTTAATTGTCCGCTTGATTGGGGTTGCATTTCTTGCTGCAGTATCCAAGACTTCTGTAAATCGGTCGACAGCTATTTGGATGTCAGATGAATTTTTTAGGGGAATGCACTGTGATAGGTGAGAGCTCACATACATTTTATACTTTAACCAATTTGTGTTTCTGTTTGGATAGGAAATAAAGTTTGCAGCTGCAGCGTCAGAGTTACCTTTTAAAATGAGGATTGAAGGTGAATGATCAGACGAAAGATCATAGGAGGAACTAACTAGTACCTGATCGCGCTTGATGTTTTTAATTACAGCAAAGTCAATAAGGTCTGGTAGCTTATTGAAGTCGGTTGGCCAATAGGTAGGCTCACCACTCGATACCACATCAAAATTATTTGCAGTTACGGTATTGTATAGCTGATTACCTCTAGGACTAATAAGTCTGGAGCCCCAATATGTATGTTTAGCGTTGTAGTCGCCAGCAGCAATGAATTTCTGGCCCAATGTGGAGAAGAAGTTGAGAAATTTATCGTTTACAATTTTGTGCCTCGGGGGACAATAAACGGATGTTAACGTTAGATTGAAATCAGTAAGATTTAAAGATGTGGCCTGGATACAATCTTCTTCGTACTCTGGCAATGGCAAGTGTCTGATGTGTTTGTGCACAATTATGGCTGTGCCACCACAAGCTCGTCCGCTGGGATGTTTTGTGTCATACGTAAGGTATCCATTTACCCTAAAGCAGTTTTTATGAGTAAAGTGTACTTCAGAGACAAGAAGTACGTCGATTTCATGCCTATGAAGAAAGTTTGCAACTTCGTGTTTATGTTGGGATAACCCGTTTGCATTCCAGAAACATATTTTTAACTGGTTCATTTTTTGCTGAGTAGAACTTGCAGGAGCATGTTCTGGTTTCGCATCATTTCCTGAAACATGTTCTGCATAGTGGCCATAAGTTATTCATAGTTTGAATTAAATTTTCAATTGAGGTAGGCATATTTCCAGAAGGCATTTGTAGACCTTCCCTAGGAACATTAGCGTTTGGAGGTTGCTTTGCGTTAGAAGTACTCGGGGGATTTTTCGCATTAGGGTTTCCTTTTAAGACTTGGGCATATGATTGGTTTTGATTGTTTGTTTGTGAAGTACTAGCAATAGAGCCAGCGGCTTGGCTGGGCGCATGTGACGGACCATATTGGGAGTGAGTATATTTTTGAACTAAAGCAGGTTTTTTTAAATGCAAGAAGACTCTACAGTTGCTGCATATGGCTTTATCTCTCATTTGCGAAAATGAGCCATATTTTTTCAGAAAATTGTTATGCATGGTGTAAACATTCTGTAAAAGGGAAAATCCTTATTATCATTGAAATCATTTTCTTATTCTTGTGACGCACGCAGGAAAACTTTATTCAGCGAAGCCACCTGCCGCGTCCTACCGGAGGAAAAAACCCCTTAGTACGGCCGCAGGCCGTCACGCAGAAAAACTTTAGTATGCGAAGCCATATTTTAATACTTAACTTTAGTGCAGCGGTGGGCGCTGGCTTGCCTGGATTTCCAAGTTTTTCGGGTTTTTACATTTACTCATCGTGTTTTTTTTTACCAGAGCTGCTAAAAATCCTAAAGTTGCCCTAAAAAGGTATTCCTTAAAATCCCCAACACATACCATACACTTGTTTTATTATAATTCTTTTTAACTTAAGAAAAGTAGGTTTAAAATAGAGATAATAAATAAAACACTATTTTTTAGCAGTCAAAACAAGAAGAAACAACAATATTTACATTGAAATCAGAATGTGAAAAAATTTACCGTATAACACATACATGTGTTTGTGTGATGTTGTTTTCGCTCATTTACTACTGCCCACAAACTGAAAATCTTGAATTCATTGTTTCATGCATAAAAAGTAACAAAGGCAACCCGAAAAACAAATACAACAGAAGGAAAAAAAATAAAATTGTATTCAGTTGCTTAATAAATTTCAACAAAGCAGGACTGTTGCGCATGTTGTTATTTTGGCAAATTTTGCATTTCGTAGTAATACACTGACTATATATTTATTGTGTTGTGATCAAGCTGTGCCTATGAATGTTTTTTTCAGCTTGTTTTAAAAACTTTTCAGCAATCATGTGGTATGATTAATTATATAATAATCAAGTTTTTTTATTGAATTCCTTTTTTTTTTTTGCATATTTACATATAAATAGTACACATTTTGAAGTTTTTGCTCACGGTCTTTTCGATTTCAGGTGACAATATGCATATATATATTTTACCGTTAAGAAAAACTTGATGAATTATATAAGAATAATATTTTTACTAAACTTTTTTTTTTTTGCTTTGCAAATTTACATACAGTTTGGAAAACTCTTAAAAAATTTCTCTAAGTGTAAATCAACTAATTTACTATCTTTTATTCAATGTTCTCTATCTGCCCTTCGCTGCTTTAGTGTCTCCGGAACTGAAATGAGAGATAAAGCCATTTCCTAATATTGCTAATGTGAGCTAAGGCCATGATGGCTTTATCTCCCATTCAAATGAAAAAAAGAACAAAAAAGGCTTTATCTCCCTATTGAATGAGAGATAAAGCCATCATGGCCTTATCTACCATGGTATTAAAGCACCCCCCCGTTATTAATGCTATTTACTAACGATAAAGAAAACTATAATAATATTAATTCTCTCTCTGTTCTAGCGGATCTTTCAGAAATAAAGCATTTCAGAACTGAATATATTTAAATTTCTTGGAAAAATATAGCCAATATTAAGAACGAACCTAATGATTGCTGACATTTCACAAATTGCTTTTGGTATTTTATCGATACCACATTTCTGAGCATCAATTGAACGCACATTTTTAAATGCAAAATGAAGTAAAAAGCCAAGGAAGAAATCGTTTACACGTAGAAACTGTTTCAAGTTTGATAAAAAATAAATATCTACTAAAATTAACTGGTAGTTGCTGTTTGCTTTATCTTATAACATTGAATTAAAATCTTTATTTTTAAACATTAATGATTTAAACTTTTTTTAGAACTTAGTTCTAAGCAAGGTATATTTAACAAGGTAAACTCGTTAGCCCATATGTTTGTCAGCTGATTACCCCTAGTTGGAACCAAAACGTCAAATTTCGTGTATATGAGCCAAAATTTGTACATGTGTGCGTTAAATTGTTTTTGTTTTATATGAAGACAATTTTGACAACTCGGTTCCTTTTATAGAGCAGCATGTCTACACTCCCAAATGAGTCTACCTTGTGTAAATATACCTTGGTTCTAAGTATGTCAAATATGTAAAAGTCTGAGTAATGTAACTTTATAAAAGTTAAAATATAACTGTAAATTCTTTATAAATTTATGTTGACAAAAATAAAATTCTTAAATTATTTAGTTATTAGTTATTATTATTTATTTTTTTTAGAAAATACTGAAAAAACGTACCTTAAACGGCTCATTCACTTGTAATAGAACGGTTCAATTTTATTGCCGATATGTTTGTGATTTTCAAAGGTCACACAATATACTGGCAGGAATCGAAATCCGAAAAGAAGTGCAATATTCCATGAAATGTGTTGGCAACAATGTAATATGTTGTTTTGCTTTAAAGTTTATGTTTTACAATAAGAGTTGCGCCATATTTTAATTGAAACCATTGTGCCACTTATTGAATAATATAGGGCAATATAGAAATAAAATGGCAAATAACATATAAATAACAGAAATATTGAAATACTGCTTGCTATTAAATACTTTGATATATGAATTCCAATAAAATATTTTTTGTTCCTCTTATTTTCATAAATAATTGTTTTTTTTTTAACAAAAAGTACCATTTGGTGGGGAAAATACTCTTTTAGCTGAAGTCCAGTACCATATCAAAATTTCAATTTTGCAACACTGATCCATAGTATAATAAGTACCAGGTATTTTCATTAGGGAGAGTTTTCATTATTTTTCCATGTAATGTCAAACTAATTTATTAGATTTTTGTCGTTTGGGTTAATCTTTTTTCCATATATTTTTTTGTTTGACGTTATATGGGTTTTGAAATAGAGAACAAAATTTCTAATGACTATACCTTGTACTTATTCTACCGTGGTTAAACCTAATCAAAAACTCAGAATATACTTTTTTGACATAAGACCTTTTTGCCTAAGGTCAAAGAACTATGAAATATGTAACATAATAATAGTAAATGGTTTAATAACACTGTGCAAGAAATTTACACTTTTTTTTGAGACAAGCTGGCCACCTGGCGTTTTAACCTTTTTCAGGAATCAGTTAAGCCGTTTCTTAAAGAACAAACATTTTAAAATGTGGCTAAAAAATTACTTTTTTTTGCCAAAAAAAAAAAAAAAAAATTATGTTTCTAAAACAACTACGAATCTTTGAAAAAAATTTTATTGCGGAGTTTCGGTTTTTTTAGATTTTTCAATAAGTTAAAGCGTTTTTGAGTAACGCTAACATATGTTGTGCAACCACCTCCATTTTCAAAAATAACGGTATATCTCGAAAACCAGAGCTAGCTTAACAAAACAAACGGTTAACACTATTGGATTCACCGTACTCGAATTATGTTAAAACGCCATGTGCCCGGCTTGTCTGTTTTTAAACTAGCAGTGTAATCTTTTCTAAATAATGGTAAGATGATAAAATAAATCTTAGGTTATACAAATTGTTTTATTAGAAATACTTACATGTTCATAAATTTTGTTGAGCTGTATTAAATCGTTAGGATTTCGATAAGAAGTTTTATAAACTTGATCATCAGTTGTAGAACAGCTTGTGCTAAAAAAAATAATTATTTATCAATTTTCTTATACAAAAAAATTTATTCTAAGTCACCTCTTTTGCGTTTTCAAACAAGTAAAACTTTGCATAGCAGAAACACGATTTTTGTGTGCTCTACGCTTCAATGACGTGGGTGAAACTGAACCAATACCTGCTGTAATCCAATCTATATCCGGTCCTTGTTGACCATTTCCATCAGGAGTTTTATCAAAGTTCTCAGTGGTATTGCTGCTGCTAATTTGAGAATTGTTGCACTCATTTTGAAGTTTCCCCTCCTTGTCGTGTGTAGTGCCAGTTAATTGTGATGGTGGCACATATAAAGAATATTGCACAGCACCATCGCTGCTTACCAGTGGGAATTGTTTGCGTGACAAACGTGTTTTAACCGCTGCCACTAGAGCAGCACCATCATCACGTGAATTTGCAATTTGTTGCACAACATTTAATACATCATTTGCACTGGATATTTGACCCAATACTGCGAGAACATCTAAGGCGGCTTGACGTACGCGTCGTTTACGATTTAATGCGGCATATGTTGCATTTGTGACACATGTCTCTGTATCAAAACAAGTACTTGGAAAGGTCATAAGTGCGAAAATTACCATTTGTAATGCATGTTCACGAAACTGTTAATATGAAACAAAGAATAGTTATTTTTATTTACTTTTTTAAATTATATTACAAAAAACTGAGATAAGACGTGAAATGGATTTTGCTTTCGTAGAAAATTAAACTGTAATTATACCCACACCACAATAGTGGAGAGGCTACCCTGTCGGACATTCAGTTAACTTTAAATTAACTGAAAGCTAACTAGCTCAATTCACAATCTTGTGCAAATGGTCTTGCATCGTAGCATTTGCAAAATGGTATAGTAAATACTGTAGCATACTTTTGGGAGCATTTGCAAAATGGTATAGTATATTTTTACTCTACACCAACAAAATATACAGCAATGCACTTGCTACTCTTTTGCAAATATGCAACGCCTAAAACCAATAGTTTATATTTACTCGACTTTTGCAACACTTGATTGTAAATCGACAGCTAACACTCTGTGAACCAAGCCAATCAAAAGTATACTACAGTATTTACTATACCATTTTGCAAATGCTACGATGCAAGACCATTTGCACAAGATTGTGAATTGGGCTACTATTTCTCAAGTAGTGGTGGTTGACACTTGCATTGCTTTTATATGAAATTAACTAACTATTTTAACATTGCGATGTCCTAGGAAGTAGTCAATGGTCCGACTCTGCATAGTTACACAAAGTCAATAAAGTAAATTTTTTTTTTATATTTTTTTTTTAATTATTTTATTTTTATTTTTTTTAATTATTTTTTTTTTATTTTTTCTTATTTTATTTTATTTTACTTTATTTTATTTTTTTTCTGTCTCTGGTGGGATTCGATCGCGCAACCTCGGTGCTGATAGACTAGCTCGCTACCAGCTAGTCTACCGGGGCAGTGTAGTTTTTGTATTAAAAAACTATGTTTTTTGACTATAATGACTATAATGAAGTTTGTTTGTTAATCGACTTGGCTCTCTCTACTTGAAATATACAGTGTTTGTATACACTTTGGTTAATGTAAATTTTCCATTGCTTAGTTGTTGGCTTTAAGTTAGTCTATACAAGCTAACTTAAAGTTGGCTTTTTTTTGTAGTTAGCTACTCATTTGACGGCAGGGTATTATGCATTTGTGCTGATGTGTGTAACGCCTTAAAATATTGGTCCTAGACCCACCGATCAACTAAGAACCACATTCTGAGTCGAACTAACGATGTCCGTCCGGCTTGCTGGCAGGCTGGCTGGCTGTCCATGTAACCTTATGCGCAAAGTACAGGTCACATTTTTGGAGTTAATTTGATAAAATTTGGGACAAAAGTTCTTATTGGCACAAGGACTAAGACTATTGAAAATTGGTCGAATCGTAGGACCATGAATCATAGATAGAAATATATTTATATGGACATATAAACCATGCAGTTTTTCAAAAATAGGACCACAAGGGGAGCTAGGGGGCATCTTCTGCCTCTTACAAACTTTCAAAACGATTTTAATGAAGTTTATAAACATAGATAAATCCATAATAATATGAACACATAAGCATGATGTGTTTTTAAATACTGTGGTGTAATGTATCATATGGTCGGGCTTGACCGACTATACTTTCTTACTTGTTATGTATAAGACTATATGAAACGTTAATTTCTAAAGCACTTTATTTTTATTAATAATATATTATTATGAATTATTATTTTATTTATTACAGCTTATGGTCAATTTGATATTTATTGTTAAAAAGAGAATATTAACTTTTATATATCGAATTTTCGTTACTCCGTTGTGTTACGTCTTCAGGATATTAAAAAAATCTTTACAACAATTACATAAAAATTAATTAACAAAGTTTTTTTAAAAATGAAAAAACAATTGTTATACTTACAAAATATTTAAATATTTATTTAGTTTCCGTTTCTATTTTTATGAACTAAATGCTTATAACTATGAGCTACACTATCTGTATTTTTTTATATTTATAAATTAGGAAAATGTTTGCGTTCGATTTTTAAAATCCGTTAAAAAGATACGAACATTTGAAAGAAAAATTAGTCAAATCGATGGAGCCGTTTTCTGATTTTAGGTAAATCGAAAAAATGGGCGTTAAAGTAGGCGGGGCAAAATTTTCTTTCCGTAAAAACCTAAGTTGGACCATGGCAATCATTTTAAAGAAAAATTCGTCCAAATCGGTCAAGCCGTTTTCAAGTTATGCGCTTAATAGAAAAAGTGGTCGTAAAAGTAGGCGTGGTAAATTTTTCTTTCGATGAAAACTTAAAATGGATTAATACGAACATTTGAAAGAATGTCAAATCGATTGAGCCGTTTTCTGATTTTAAGTAATTCGAAAAAAGTGGGCGGGGCGATATTTTCCTTTCGTATAAATCTAAGTTGGACCATGGCGATCATTTTAAAGAAAAAATCGTCCAAATAATTTAGATGTCATTGGTGGTGCAAAATGAAAATTGGATTTTGCCACGCCCCTCCGCCCGCAGACCGAAAATCAAAAATCTCACCTGAATATTCTGCAGATTCCCTGAAAATTACGTTTCATACATACATACATACACACATCCTATTTTATATATGTATATAGATTCTTAATAAATTTGAAACATTTATTATTTGATGTATTTCTAAGGGCCATTATTATAACTTGGCGTTAGCTGTTATCCGACAGTTAACATACGCTTTTTGACAGATAACACATTATTATCTGTCAATTTAATCTTAACTTTAGCTAACTTCAAGTTGTAATAATGGCCCTAAGTTACATACAGATGTATATTGTCGTTTGAAATTACTTACTGTGTTTAAAATTGTTATATTCTTAAAATCTGGATTATGTTTTGAAATAGCACATTGGGTTGCTAATGCTGTTTTTTGTAATATTTTATTGTGTTTATATTTCTGGTCTGATTTAATTCCAGCAATTCTTGTTTTTGGTTTATTTTTTTGTTGTTCCGATATATAACTTATTACATGGCCCATTATCATTTCCCTTATAAGGTTTTCTATAAACTACATTTGACCTTTTAAACTTTTGTATTTTATCCTTAGTTTTTGTTTATAATTTGCCTAATGTATTATATGACCTATGTGCCAAAGTAGGGTATTACAAAAATTAACCCTTTCAGACATTAAATAGAACCAGTTGAGATACAAATCTGAAATTTTCAGTGTAAGCTAATTTGGGAGTGCTGATTAAGAATCAGGAGTTAGATTACAGGTAGGTTGTCTCACCTGGCCGCAAGGTGTTGTCCAATATATTGGACAAAGTTACTCGGTGGACATGTTTCTTCTAAGTAAACTTAAAGTCAAAAGGTGTAATTTAATGAGACAAAGGTATTAAAAAAAAATCTATTTTGTGTGATATTTTTTTTGAATAACTGACTATTTTGTAGAGACCAGTGTTTGTATTTTCCTTAAATATTGGTTAGTGGTTGTGAACATCGCTTGTTTTTTTGTGCTTGATTGAATTTTGCAATGGCTCAGTAGAAAGAAATACATTTTGCTTTTAATGGATTAATTTGCTCGTCCAAGTAAATATTTTCCTACACGGGAAACTGGTAATTACGGACCATTTTTCATCATAATATGAAGTCCAAAAAATACACGTATTTCATCAGCGCTGGATGGTTTAAAAGATGACTTGCCCTGCTGAACAGCATATAAAATTGTGTAACATGTGGCATTGTCAAAAAATTATTGTCGATATACATATTTTTGGAAATATTTAAAATGGAGTTTCTATAATAATATTATCATTTGGCGGAACAAATTCGACTAGTTTTTGATTTCGCATGAGCCTATTCTTCCATACAATACATTTTCAGTAAATACTTAATCCACAATGTGGGTCAGCTCAATTCTCCTTAGACTTCTTCATCTTCAATTTCTTCTGGAAATGTGGCATGGTCTTGAACCACCGTTTCAAGAAATTAAGGTAAGGGTAGGTCGAAAGGAGGACGACGCATCAAGGATACAACCTTATTTCAGTACGATATACACCTAGGCCACTACTGGGCCTGTTGTGCACTCCTTAGGAAACATGGGGATTTAGGTGGGTAGTGCTACCACCACCTATAGGGAGGGTATTAACGTCTGTCGTTAAGAAACTCAGTTTCCCGGACGTAATTCCTAAGGTTTTCCAGTCAGCGTTCCTCAGGGATCCTAAGTCCAACATGACATCGCTCCCGAGGTGTTTCGATCTTAATTCGACGAAGTCCTGACAGTGGCTGTAAAAGTGTTCAGCGTCTCGCTTTCCTCACCAAACGCTCTAAACTCGTCAGATTCCTGGACTTAAGCCTATTAACTGTTATCGCCCTAATTGCCTTTTGACTGTCGGTAAATATATTGGCATCTAATCGACCCATATTCGATTCCATTCATCTCATACATTCCGTAATAGCATGGACTTCACTGGAAGCTTTTGCGTTTATCCGGCAGACGGTAGAATATCTCGGTTTCTGTGTTTTCAACATAGACCCTCGTTCTATCCCCTAGTTTAGGGCATCAACAGAACCCCACAGGAGTTTGTACTTAATTCAAGAAACTTATTAAGAGAAAAGCTCATCATCTGCATTAGCATCGCTTAATCAGAAGATTCTTCTAAAAATTTCCAGATTTCTTCTTCACTAAGTAGTAGTTTTAAAGCCATTTCGTAAAATTAACACCAGTACTGGCAAAATAAATGTTCCCGCCAATTCCAAAAACTGAAACCACAAAGTCAATTTGTCCAATATAATGGACGTGCATTTAGAAGCGTCTAAAGGCTATATTATTTTAAAATTAAATGGAATTAACATTCTAATAGCTTAAGAACTACTCAAGTAATACTAACAAATTTTTTTCTAAGTGTAAAATAACGTTATTATCACTTAAAACTAGCGCTGAAGAGTACTATATTTCACAATAGCAAAGGAACTTTTGAAAATCACTCAATTTAGCACAAATTAATGAAAAATATCACTTCTAAAACACATGTGTTTAAAGTATAACAAACACTCTTTTTATAACGGTAAATACTAAAATATCGGTTGATTTGCGTCAACTCTACATGACTTCAAAGAGAAAAATTTAAATGTCCAATATATTGGACAAATTGTCTGAAAGGGTTAAAAACGATCTGGAATTCTTAACATTAGCCCCAGCCACTAACACACAATGATAAAAATGCATTAAAATAAAAAATATAAAACACATTTCTCTATTTAAGCGGCAAATCACGTATGTGTTTGCTGTGTGTAAGCAAATTAAAAAAAAAAAAATTCAACACCAAAAAATAAAAATAATAAAGCAAACAATTCTGGACTAAATGTGATGAAAATATATAACAACCCCCATCAAATCTACGGTCTTCGGAAAACCAATTTTAATGGACAGACGGATAGATGGGCAGATGGACAGGTATACAGATGGACATCCTTAAATCAAACTCGCTACACGTAAGGATCCTGAATATACATACTTCATATTTTTTTTTTGATTTTGCTTTAACTATTTAAGTTATAATGCCAGGGTATCACACAATTTTTGGAGCCTTAACCGCAAAGTCCTTGTTCGACCTAAACTCTCTTATAGGAAGGCGAGAGCTTCCAGAATCTGCTCCAGAGTATTTGAGTCTCCACCAGTAAACTTCTGAGTTATTTCCTTGGTACTCCACGAGTAAAACGTCTGGTTCTCCACCAGTCACATTAAAAAATTGAGGTTAAAAACGATTGGACAACGGGGTGACAACGCAAAACGCACGAAAAGTAGACAAACAAGAACGACCTGAAATAATGACAAAAAGCGCGAGCTGCTTCTCTACTCAGAGCAGTTTTACGAGGGGATCATAGCTTCTAAACATCCATATTGTAGAAATTACAAACGAAATGAAAACTTATATGGTTCAATTACAAACTAAATGTTGTTTTTTTATTCCCGCTGTTTCAACTCCGTTTTGATGTAAAAACATGAATAAAAAAAAAGAGGAGAGTAGGCATTAAAGAATATGTCAGAAGGAAATCATTGCTAAGTTTTTTAATATTATTTTTAAATAAATTTAATCCAAATTTTCAATATTTTTAATCAGGCTTAAGTTAATCAAATTAAATTTTCATCAAATTATTTTTATGAAGAAAGGAATTGTACAACATGAAAATTAATTAGAATTGTTATTGCTAATCATTCATTCTTGACTGACCTGAGATTCGAACCCAGGCGGCTGGTTACCCTGACATGTTTCGATGGCTACCACTCGTTCTCCTCAGAGGGATTTGCCGTCTTACACTCTCAGCCATCGACGACTGCTGACGTCAATAGTCAAACATCAATCCTTAAACCAAATTGTATTTTAACCTTTGGTAGATCGAAATTTGCTTTTTTGAATGATTATCCATTTTTAATTGATTTTACATGTTTTTCCTTTACCTCTGTTTTGTCGTACTTTTTGTCAAGAATTCTTCTTAAAGTCCAAAGTGCATTTTTGTTTTTTTTTCATGTTTGTCTTTCTTTTTCTTGTTGACCTTTTTCAGCACAACTTGAAGGACAAATGTAAAGCTAGTTGCGCTTCACACCAACATATAAAAAAGTAAACTTAACATATACAATTTTTTGAGAAACAATTTAAATTATTTCTGGCGTTACGTTACGAAAAGTACACTTTTCGCTGGAACTGCCCATATATCTCTTGGGTTTTGTTTAATTGGCTTATGTACCGGTCGCGAACGTACGGGTCGCGAACGTACGATTTTTCCATATGTTTTTTTAAATAAAATCACCATGCATTTTCCCATAAATATCTCAACATAACATATTTATTGCATGTAAAATAAGTATAAAAAATGTCTTTAGAAGTAGCTTAAAAAGAAAATATAAAATTTTCAGGTTTCCAGCGCAATTTCCTCAAGTTAAACAGCTGAGATATGCATATTATTGTACATATTTTTTTTTCATCCTGGTAGAACATTCTGGGGAAATGCCCATATCTCAAAATTCAAATCATCGAAATTTTTTTTTTGTATGGAAGAGTTCTACGTTTCATCATAATCACAGCAGCAGGTAGAACATTCTTTCAATTTTGCAAAAAAAAAAAAAAAATGGCTTAAAGAAAAGAAAGGCCTAATTGGCAACAACAATAATAACTAATACCTCATCTTTTTACGAGCCAAAAATCAAACCAAATTAAATTTTCATGGCATTTAAAATAACCTTTTGACACATATTTGAAATCTACCGATTAGCTTATCATAAATTATTCAATAAGAGTAAATCATGTATAATTAAATCTTTTGCACTTTTGTTTCGGTTACCCCAAACCAGCTGATTTGTAGCACAGAAAAAAAAACCCACACCCAATTGAACTTTCTCTTTTTCTGTCTCAATTATTAATATTCAATTGTATTTGAGTGTAGTGACGGCGACGGAAGTTCAGCGACATGCAAACGATATGAAATGAAATGCATTGAGCACAAGGTGCAGTTCATTTAAAACAATCATGCAAATCAAAAATTTTTATACCAAATGAAAGAAAATAATGAAGGGAGCAAGAAAACAGGAAATTAATGTTGCTACTAAATGAAATGAAACCATTAAATATCCAAATAACAAATAGCTTTGATAGCTTGAACTTTGCTCAAGTGCTCCGCATTTATGTGAATACTATAAATGTGCATAAGGATGTATGAATGCTTATGCAGAGACCCTTATTCTTGGTTTTTGTCTGTTCAGACTTAGTTAAAAAAAGTGCATTACTTTCTTTTTTTTGCCATTGTCTGGCTAAATGACAAAATCACTGCCTGTTTGTAAATGCAGCTAAAGGAAACCAAAGACAAATTACTTACCCTTGAGCTTTTGGCATGTAAAAATTCCTGTGCTATTAACTTTAAAATAATTGCAGCCGGTGGCAATCTTTGCATTAGGGCTTTACACACCCGATTAGCCCCAGCACCACCTTGACGACATAGGCCACTCATAATTTGCACAGTACGGTCTTCTAGATTATCCAAAGGTAAGCGCGTTATCAAATTAATTAAAAGTTTGCGCTTTTCCTCAGCTACTTCCGGTCTACATTCCGATGACAAAAGAGTGCGCAATAGGGAATCCAAACAAGGTTGAACACTAGCCAGATTTTCTGATGATCTTAAGGCTTGTTCTAATTGCAAAACACCTTGAAAGCGATGGCGCCAATTCTACAAAAAAATAAGAAAATATGTCGATTTAGTTTTTTGAGGTGTTCAGTTCAAATAAATTTAAAAACGATAGGAAACTATTAGTTTTCAATTAGTATTTATTGGTTTTTAATATTTTCATTTCATAAAGTCATAAATTAAATTATCTGTTTGCAATATTTGCATGTTATATTTTTGTTCTCTTTTTTTTAAATCCTGAACACGCAAATATCCCATAATACAAAAACAAAAACCTTCGATAACATTTATAATACAAAACTTTTAGCTTTACTAGTGTTGTTTTACGTTGTTTTTATTTTATAGTCTATTAGACAAAAATTATCTCATTTTTAAATGACCTTTAAAAAAAATTACTTTGTTTTATATTTTTTAAAAATAGTTTCTTATATTTTAATTGTTAAAAACCTTTCTTCGTTTGTTAAGTTCATTGAGCCCTACACTTGGCATAAAAAGTTATCCTTGGGTATTTTTAGTACATAATATTTAAAAGTTAATTTAACACTACTGGACCGAGTTATTTGGGGGAAAATAATCTGCAATTTTTAAACACACGTTTTATTTGACACAGAAATATAAGACTTAATTTTGATTTTATGTTTTAAGTTAAGATCACCGGATCGTCGCAAATAGCAAAATTCGTGGGCAGAATGGGATACCTTTTTTCAAAATTGCACAGTTGATTTTCGAGCGGTGACATTATTGTCTCACATTGTGGTTTGTTTGGCTCATTTCGGTAGTTAATGCACATAGCAATGCCTGTGCCTTAAAAGCCAACAATTAGCCGAAACAAAATACCTCCCCTTAATGCCAAATTAAAAATAGACTATATTAGAAACTTGGTCAGCAGATATGGAAGATAAATGCGGAATAAAGATGGCCAGAGCAGCATTTCTTAAATTCAAAAAATCTATGCAGCCTCTAAATAATGTCATTATTCGTCTTCGAATGATAAAATCTTATATAAACGCAGATAAAATGTATGGTTAGAGGTAACCATATTCTAAGGGCAACATACTATGGTTGAATTTAAGCAATGTTTATGTTTGCAGGTAACCATATTATGGCTGAAGGTATAATAACCATAATATGGTAAAATTAACAATAATTTGCCCGAAATTAACCATAATATGGTCAAAGTTAACCATAATTTGTTCAAAATTAACCACTATTTGGTCAACATTAGTAATAATAATGGCCAAAATAAACCATATTATGTTCAAAATTACCAAAATATGGTCAAGTTAATAATAATTTTAAGCAAACCAAGCAACCCAATGCTTGAAGAGAGCCATAATATAAAAATGGCTTTTTGGTGGATGAATTTAACCATAATATAGTTGACTGTTACAATAACATGGTTTAAGTAACCATAATATGTTTTAATTGTTAAATTTAAACATATTTAAATATTCAAGAGAAGCAAAAAATAGAAATGAAATTTAATTTAAAGTGGAAAATTTGATGGTTAAACAACAATAGTTTGTTAATTTGTTTTTAACCATACTCCAACCATATATTTTCTCTGCGCGTAAAGAAATAAAAGAAATTTTTATTTTCAATTCTATTATTTTCTGTTCTTAATAAAATAACCCAATAAAAAATGGAGCTTCCAACGAAGCAGGTTTGTAAGGGAGAAACATAAGAGTTTCGCTTACCATTGCGCTTACGGAAGACATGAATTTTGTATGGCGAGTTCCCACTTTGAAGCAATACATTTATGATACTTAAAGCGCATTATTCAGCGCACATAAACACTGTTGGATGTAACGATCATATTTACACACTGAATGTGTTGATACAGTTATTTTTGAGTATTCTCCCTTACAAACCTGCTTCGTAGTAAGGGATGCCGTAGCACTTGAAATGTTATTTTTTTTTTTATAAAAGTTGTTGAGAGTTCTTTCACTTACTTTACTGCATTTCTGTATGTCTTATTGCGTAGCGCATAATTGTGCGCTTATTTTTTTAAATGTACCTTTAGTGCTTCGCAAAATGGTAAAAATTTTTATTGGGAAACTATATAAAATGTAATTCAATTAAGAATGAGTCTGTACCCATGTTCTGTATCTTAAGTGAAGACTTCTCGCATCGAAAAGATGTGAAACAAAATATTCCATCGTTTGTCGAAAAGAGAGAAAAAAATGTGTGTCTGTAACTCATGTCGAAAAGTATCAAAAGAGATTACGTCGTTACGTTATAAATTTCATAACTTTGACTCGAAGCCGATGTGACATTGCGGACGTTGAGAAAGCCAGTCGAAAAATATGTATATACATTAGACTGGTGGCATCATGGGATTTTTTTTTAAATTTAATTGTTTGCGCTGCTTAAAATATGAAGTTTCGTGTAAGAAATCATGATCTAATTTTTCAGGTGAATCCGACGGTGCCTAGCCGTGCCGAGTGGGGCCCAAAGTTCCCCATATTATAAAAAAAACATCTTTTCTATCAGATCTTTATAGTTATACTAGTTGAAAAGCCGAAAATCAAAAATATGGCTTCGTTACGATCTTCCGCAGAGAAAGTACTTCAAGTGTGCCAAATTTTAGCTTCCTATATCATCAGATTGCGGAAAGAATAGCCCATACATGCAAACATCCTGACATACTAAGAAATTATATATTGTATAGATAGATTAAAGTATTTGCTGTTTAATATTTTAGTATGATACGAACGAAAGATTTTTAACCTAATTCGGGGTCGCTGAATCCAGTGGTACTAGCCGTTTTTTTTAGGTTAGATTTGGTTTTCGAGATATACCGGTATTTCGAAAATTAGGGATGTTGCACAACATATGTTCGCGTAACTTAAAACGCTCAAAAAAAACCGAAATTCCGCAATAAAATTTACTTTAAGAAAGTTGAAACTTTTTTCTTTATGTTGGCTTTGGTTTTCGAGATATACCGTTATTTCGAAAATTAGGGAGGTTGCACAACATATATTCGCGTAACTCAAAAACGCTTAAGCTTAGTGAACAACTAAAAAAAAACCGAAATTCCGTAATAAAATTTACTTTAAGAAAGTTAAAACGTTTTTCTTATATGCGCAGTCGTTTTAGAAACATAATTTTTTTTTCTGGAAAAAAAACAATTTTTTTATTAAAATTTCGTAATTTTTGTTTTTAAAAATTCATAAAAAAATTGAAATATGCAGCTATGCTTCTATGTCCTATGTATGTCCTATTCTTTCTGCAACTTTCTGAAGCCATCTGATGACATAGGAAGCTGGCACACTTGAAGTACTTTCTCTGCGGAAGATCGTAACGAAGCCATATTTTTGATTTTCGGCTTTTCAACTAGTAAAACTATAAAGATCTGATAGAAAAGATGTTTTTTTTTTATAATATGGGGAACGGATTGACCTGAAAAATTAGATCATGGTTTCTTACACCAAACCTCATATTTTAAGCAGCGCAAACAATTTAATTTAAAAAAAAAAAAAATTGCGACCAGTCTAATATACATATGTATATACTAAATATTTTAAAGTGCGATTTTAATGTTTGTCGTTTGCAAGCGAGCTTTGAAAACATTCGTATATTTTATAGAAATGTTTTAAGCAAAATAAGTAAACAATTAAAAAATGTGTCAAGAACAAAATATTATTATTATTATTATTTGCATTTTTTATATGTTTTTTAGTGTTAAAATTTTTTCTCGCGCAATTTTTTTTTGGTTAGTTTATATGACAGTTCAAAGCGGAAACTTTCTTACAGAAATTTTACAAACACACCTTTTCTGTAAACTGGCGAGTTATTTCCTTACGTGACAGCTAATACTCGTCAAAAATGTTATAGACGCAGTTAAGTGAGAAAAACAGTTGTTTGTTTCAATATATGACATTTTTGTTTCACTTCTCACATTTTACATCTCACATGGGAACTGGTTAATATACTTTTCGTGAATGTTTCTTGCATTGGAGCTATAATTATTTGTGGACTGATCTCCATTCACTTGCCTTAATGAGCTTGTTAATGAACAAAATTGACGCTTACGGAGAGAGACAAATCCTCAACAGACCCTACAAACTCTAATCGGAAAAATGCATCGTCAGGTGCGGTTTACAGGCTTGCTGCATTATCGGACCTAATTTCTTCAAAAATTAAGAAAATTGAATGTCAAAAACTGCTAAGTCATTTTCAAATTTTATTGCCATGTATCGTATAAAAATTTTTTTTTTGTTAGTTTTTACAATTAAAAGTAAGCAATCGGCGAAATGCGCATAGAGGCTTGCTTTCCCTCAACAATAAATTTCAGTGTATTTATCAAATATGAAAAACTGGGAATTTAGCACGTCATACGAAGATCGTATTAATAATAATCTTTGTATTCCCGAAAATAACTTTGATAATATAATTGCATGTGCCCGTGTATAAAACTGAATTGGCAAATTGGTTTAGTTCGTTGTTTTCTTACGAAGACAATAGAATGAAGCGGTTTGTTTTTTAATTTTGTTTTTTCTTTTAACCCACTTACAACTACAATTCGAGTCGGAAAGAACCCAACCAATTGTAGGGGGATGTAAGAAAAGATAAACTCACTGTTTATTCTTGGTGTTTTGTTTAAGCTTTGATATTGTTACAGGTAAGACTTAGAGTGTTTATAACTCTTATTCGCTTAAGGTTTTATTTGTTTAATATTTTTGGCTTTTCTAAAATCTTTGGAAAAGGTTTCCTGATGAGCTGGTGTAAGCAACCGGCGAAATGCGCATAGAGGCTTGCTTTCCCTCAACAATAAATTTCAGTGTATTTATCAAATATGAAAAACTGGGAATTTAGCACGTCATACGAAGATCGTATTAATAATAAAAGTTTTTTTCTGATTAAAAAAACACCCTTTATGTTTTAATTTAAAATAAAATATAACAAATTTTATCATCTTTTCTGCAAATTAGAAGGGAAACTGTAGTCGTTTAATACTAAAATTCTTTCTTACAAAAAACTTCATTTATTACACGGCACGTGCTAAGTTATTTCTATCAGTTATTTTTTTTATAGCATTTCTTATTCAGCGTTAGCATTCTTCAACTAAGTAGGTTTGTTATGTGTTTTCTAAGTATATTCTACAAGTCAGTATTGATCGATATTGTATAAACTTTTTTTTTGCCATTTTATAAGAGAATTGCTATTTGTTAAATGCCACGCAGATAATAATCATTGTCAGCTTACTTGACAAATTATTTAAAATTATTCGAAAAAGTTTGGAAATAATCAAGGTTAAATTAACGTATGATTAACATTATAAGAATCATACGTACCAATGCAAAGCAGTACAAATAACGACGAAGGCGTATGATTATTATTTAATGACAAATTATTAGATATAATTAGGTTTTCAAATTTCCAGCACTTTTTCTATTTCCGGGAATGCAAAGGGATTTTTATTAATAAGATTTAGTTTTAATGTGCTAAATTCCCAATTCCTACTATTTATAAACTGAAATTTATTGTAGGTGGGATAAGCTATTCCTAAGCGCATTTCACTGGTTGCTTAGGCCATATCATCAGGAAACTTCATCCAAAGATTTTAGAAAAGCAATTTTTTATTATACAGTAGTATTCCTGTTTAATGAACCTTCGATTCTGCGAACATCGCATTTAACGAACACTCATGTTTGCTGCATTGAGTACCTTATATAGCGAACAACAAATATTTTTTTGTGCTCAATTTAGCGAAGGGTTCATAATTTTAGTTTAAAAAAGCATAATGTGAAGTAATTTTTAACTAAAAACAAAGTGAGTAGCAAAAAGTACCGTTTTTTTAGGTTTTGTTTTTATAGCATTTTGTTTTGTTTGCAATGATCAGTAAAATGAGTACAAGAAAGAGGCTTTTTTTTTTAAAGAAAAACTGAAAATTGTGGATGATTACCAAAATGGATAGCGAGTTATGGATTTGTGCAAAAATTAACAAGAGAGTGAAAACATGTCAAACTATCATGCCGTTCGGAAACAACACCTCTGATTTCAATGAAATTCACCACAACTGTTGTATGTTATTGGACTTTAACAAAACATAAATTTTCAGACTCCAGATTCTTTCGGCCTCCGAAATATGACGTCATAAGAGATGTGAAAAATGTTAAAAAAAATCACAAAAGTCTCCTTACAAAAGGGTATAGAACTTTTGAACAATGCAAGATAATTTAGTTTTTTTGGTATCGTTTTAAAGGTGAAAGTGCACCCTTTAAAATTATATGCATATTGTGTTTTTTTAAGAAAAGGTCAAAGGCCATTTTTTGGGGTCTTGAGTTCAAAGGTCCATATCTGAAAAAGTATCAAAAGTCAAAATAGAGGTACGTAAAGTAAGCCTACAACGACCACTAGATAACCAGATCACAACGCCACAACTCTTGTTCGATTGGTGCCAAACAAACCTTTAAAATTGCAATTTCATATATCTTTCTGAAGATGATCATAGAGAACAAGATGAATTTTTAAGAGAACGCTTTTTTGGGCTACGCACAATTCCAGGTACACAAAAATATCATTGTTTCATTCCTGAAGGAGAAAATAAGTTAAAAGTAAAGATTTTTTCAAATGATAGCGAATTTTTAATTGAAAATGTTCGTTACTAATTTATGTTTTACTCTCTGAATAAATGTTATATTTAACTCAACCTTTTAAAGGTTTCAAACAATTTTTGTAATAAATTTTAAAAATTTAAAACACAAATTACCAATTAAAAGTTTTAAGTAGTATTATATATAATAAATTTAATACAAAAAAATTACCTGAATTATATAATTGTTTTGTTGAAAACTTACTATTTTTTTTTACTACATTTTAAATTTACATTACAAATTTCAACTGAAAGCTTTAAACAGTATTATTTAAAAAAAAATTAATTTAATTATTTTAATGTGTTGTTCAATATTTTGTAATAAAAAAATGAATGAAAACTATAATGTCTTCTTCAATAATACAATATAAATAATTCGCATGGGAAATACATTTAGAATAATAAGCCTTAATGTCTTATTTAAAATCCAACATAAAAGGCTTATCTTGTATGAACACAAAACATACTTTGGATGACGTTCTGGTCTATAATTTTGACACCAACCGAGTCTCCACCTTTAAATTCACGAAATTTTAAAGGGTGCACTTTCACCTTTAAAACGATACCAAAAAAACTAAATTATCTTGCATAGATCAAAAGTTCACATTTGTGTTGAATTTCATTGAAATCGGAGGTGATGATGCCGGAAATGCCTTTTTTCGTGATGGTTTCACGTGTTTTAACTCAAGAAGTACAAACTTTGGATTTAAAAATAGGAAAGCCATGAAACAAGGTGAATTTCCACGAATGTAGAAACAACTTTCTTCTTGGTTTTTACGACAACGACATTCATACATGCATTGTTCTAAAAAAACAAACATTATTCGACAAATTTTTTATGTAAAATTTTCAAGGAAATTGAAAATGAATTTGAACTTATTTTTCATTAAAATTATCAAAACATATTTCAAAATAAAACAGTTCTAGTTATATATTTATTCATAACATGGGTTCTATGTAGACATAAGTATGGCATATAAAGAACTTTTCAGTTTAACGAACAGGCCTGACAAAGTACTGGCTCGTTAAACCGGAAAACTACTGTACATACATATATTTTTTCATTTCCGGTAAATTCTGTAAATTTCTTGTAAAGAAAAAAGGAATAACTAAATATATAGTATAGTCATTTTTACAAAACTATACATTATTGTGGGTCTAACAACCAAATGTTGTTGCTATGTTTATTTAAAATGTCGAAGTTAAAGTTTTTATAGCACACACACAGTCTTATGACAATTGAGTGGACCACTTCGGTACATTTTGTTGTATTGAAAAAATTTTTTTTTTCAATATTTCATAAAATTGGAGTCTATAATTAGTTATCATAAGTCTATATCGCTCACACGCCTTATTCCTATATAAGGAGCCAATTATTCCACTGGCCCATAATGTACACTAAACAGAGAACATTGTTCATATAGCGGGGTCTCGAGAATTTGACTGAGCTTATTGGCTTGTTCATTTAACTTAAATTAACCTTATCACCGATCAGATGTGGGATAACTTTCCATGTACAAACAAAATTTTTTTTAATGTATTTGACAACTGAATCTTTATTACAAGATGAACACTTTAATATTGACCTGTTTAATGCCAACAATATATTCGGTGTAAAATAGCAAAACTTAAATGAAGATCGTTTGTGTGTCGTTTTTAAGACTTGGGATCAGTTTCATAGTAAGAGCCAAATAGTGTTTGTAACAAATTTATGATGAGGTTTTTGTTTTAAGCTTATTGTATAATATTTCTGTAAGGGCAGACGATATACATGCTTTTGGCTTTTAAGCTCAACATTTCGGTCATGTTGTGCACTAAATTATAAATGTTGCTGGAAAATCAAGTATATGCCCAGATCATAATTTATGAGCAAAATGAAATTATTGAAAAACTTCGTCAATTAAAAATTGGGGACATGCTTACACAGAAAAAAATAACAAAAGTTATTACGTAATTAAAGAAAATTTGTTAAATCTCTTTAATATTTTTAACAATTTTTTTAATTAACATGTTTGTAAATTGTCATATTAACAATTTGTGTTTTTTTTTGTAGAAAATAAATGTGTATATCATAGAAAAAATATTTTTTATTTTTATTTTTGTTTATTAATTTGCAATATTGGAAAAATTAATGAACTATAATAAACACTAGTTAGTAATTATAAATATTTACAAATATACAGAGTCTCTTTTCAGAGCTCTCGAGTATAATATATGTACAATAATTTTATATTTTAAATAGATTTTTGTCAGTGACGTTTTTACTTCAAATGAAGAATATATATAATATTCTGTAATGAAAAATTTTCTTAAAAACATTACTTTAATATTTTGATGTGTAAAAAAAAGGTCAATCAAAGTAAAAAACCAGGAAGTCAAAGCAATAGACATTTCTTATTCATTTAACCACCAAAACTTATTGGTACCTTGCCTTTGGTACACATATTTATCAGTATTAGAACTACTTTTTTCATACCTTAAATTATTTTGTTCAGTACTGCAGTCTACAGCTTTAACATTTGCTCTTCTAAAATTGTGATAAAATATTGGAACTGCATTTTCATTTTGCATTTAATTTTATCTAGAAACAGAAATGCCTCTGGCGGAACAAATCCGATTTTCAGAGTATTTATTATATATTCTTCATTTGCGTAGTATGAAGCCATAATGATGTTATTTTCAATACATGACATACATTTTAGTATATGATTTCTTATTAAATTTATTATGAAATTGTCAATTCGTATTATATTTGATGCATTATACAAAATTTTGTTTGAGACAAATTTTTTATAATTGCTTGTTTTTGATCTAAATAATGATGTACAAGATCTTAAACATTTTCTCTCAAAGACTCTAATTTTTTCCATGTAAGAAGGTGATATGTTATACCAAATCTGGCATCCATATGTAATTATTGGTCTAATCAACGTTTGATACATAGTGAGTTTTACTTTTGTGTTAATATATTTGGAATAGAACATTTTTTGTACATAAAAAATGCTTTTGTTGCCTTTTTTAGCGTTTGGTTTACATGTGTGTTAAAGTATAACCCCCATATTCATAAAAAATATTTTTATTTTATTGGAGGTTTATTGAACACATTTTCATAGGAAATTCGTTCAATAAACCTCCAATAAAACAAAAATATTTTTTATGAATATGGGGGTAAAAATTTATCTAAATAAATACCTAAGTATTTTACCATTTGTTTGTTCGGTATATTAGTGTTACTTCTTTTGGATTTAATTCCTAATAATTTCCAATTTCTTTTCACATTATTATTACATTTGCCTACTAGAGGTCTAAATAAGATAGTTTCACATTTTTGTACGTTAATTTTCATCATCCAGTTTACTGAAAACTCTTCCACGGTATCAAATAAATTTTGTAAATTCCAATTGATTTGATCAATAGTTTTATCAGCATGATATATAACAATATCATCAGCAAAAGAAATTACGTTTTCAACTTCACGAAGAAGATCTAGAATGAATAGATTAAATAGCATGGGAGAGTTTACAGTTCCCTGTTGAAGACCATTTCTGATTTTAAAGGTTTTAGAGCTAGTACAATCTTTGTGTGTTACAACAAATGATTTGTCTGTTATCATATTATAAATTAATATAATCAAGTGCATTGGGAATTTATAGTTAATTAATTTAAATATTAATCCAGATATCCAAATATTATCAAAGGCTTTCTCCATGTCAATAAGACATGCACCAGTGCATAAACCTCTGTTCCAATTCCAATTAATGTTTGACGTTAGAAAATGTATTGCATTTACAGTAGAGTGTTTATATTTAAATCCAAATTGTTTTTCGCTAACTAAATGTTTTTCATTACAAAAATTGTTAATGTTATTGTTTACGCACATTTCGAAAACTTTACTAATATTTGGGAGTAAGCTTATCGGCCTCAAGTTTTTGGGATGGCATACGTCTTTATCACCTTTAGGTAAAATAATTACCGTAGCCATTTTCCATTTTTTGGGGAAATATGAGTTATTTAACATATTGTTGAATAGATTGCAATAGTAAAAAATTAGTTTCTTAGGAATTTTTCTTAATATTATGTTTGGTATTTTATCCATACCATATGATGTTTTGCTTTTTAAGCTTGAAAAAATGTAGACTAAGCTATCTCTGGTAATGAAATAATTTTCAGCCTGTAACTCACTTACATCGTCAGATTTTTTTTCAAAGCTAAAGCTTGTAATTGTTCTTTGAGCAATTTTAACCTCGTTCTTTAATTCTAAGAAGTTTTTCATTGAATTGTCTATTGTAACATGTAACGAATTTTCCATATTAATTTGTTTAGATGAATGTATTTCTTCAAAAAAACTGCCAATAGTGTTGAGTATTTGTTCTTGATCTCGCACTATGAATTGATCAAGATTATCTTTTTCCAAGCTATTTGGATCTATCCCTGCATTACGAATTAAATGTTCAGAGTTTTCATGTATCTTAATGTTTGTAAGATCTAAAGATTTACATTTCTTGAAATTTTTTTTAATTTCTCTGAACATGTTTCCTGCATCTTTTGTATCAATACTTGAAAATTTTTGTTTCATATGTTCATTTAGGGTTATTAAAATGTTATCTTTGATTAGTTTTTTAACTAATTTCAGCTTAGTTTTTAATAAATTTAACGAAGCTCCAGACAATGAAATTTCTAGTCTGTTGTGCCTTTTTATAAAAGTAAGTATTTTACTCTTTTCTTTATGGAGTTTCCTTAAAACTGAATTTTCAATTTTTGAGAAGTAATCTTGTTGTGTAATCTTTGGTGTCGCATTTTCTATGGCGCTCAATATAATATCATTTATTTGGTCTAAGTAATAATCCATTTCATTGTTAGCGAGATTTCTTGTATTTGGTATTTCAAGCATGTTCTCAAGTTTATTTAAGATGATTTTTTCAAATTTCTTCCAGTTTGTTAACTTGTAATTGTAGTTGTATATTTTAGGTTCAGTTAAAAATGAAAAAGGTTGCTCTTGATTAATTGACGCGAATATTTGTACAGCGTTATGATCACTATCGTAATCTAAGGTACTAAGGCTGTTGATAGTATTATTTTCACCATGTATATGTAATCTACAATCAGCAATTCAGATATCAAGATATGATTGTGAACGGGGAAATGATGGCAAACATGAAGCATAAAGTTTACATCTAAAGTTAAGTTCATTTTCAAGCAACCATTCTTTAAGCTTGTTTCCCTTTGGGTTATTTATCGAATTTCCCCAATCATTATGCTTACAATTTAAATCACCAGCTAGAATATAGTAATTATTTGTATTTTGAAGGTCCAGCTCTTCAAAAAGCTTGCATAGTTCAACTTTTAAGTTATGTTCATTATTTCCAGCTGGATAATAAGCCGATATTATAAATAGTGAACTATCGTCAGGCATAGATATGTTAACTATACAAGCTTCCAAATAATTTGAGTTGTCCAAGCTACCACAACTATAACTTTTATACTTGAGATCATTCTTAATTAAAATAGCAGTTCCACCTCCCATTATAGCATTTTTCCTATCCTTTCGAATAAGGCTTTAATTATTAAAGTTTAGTTTATGCCTAGAATTTAGTTTGGTTTCATTTAATAACATGATATCTGGATTATGACTATTTACGAAATTTTGAAGATTATATCTTCTGTCTATCTTTATTAAGGAATTTACGTTAATTTGAATTATTTTTAGTCTTTTAGTTATAATGTTGACTTGCATATTTGCCATTTTTATACACCTACCATGGAAAAAATTGCGTCTATACGCGACGTTTGTTAGTTAAGCTGTTTTTGTAAATTATTTATTTGATTAGTTAAATTGAACATCATATTTTTTAATTCTATTAAAAATGTATTATTAGTATTTCCTAAATTATGAGTTTCAGTATTTATGTTATTTTCTCTTAGAATATTTGCATAACTAGTATCCGGATAATTGTGTGTATTTTTTTCTACTAAATGGTTTTTCTTAGCTCTAAGCTTTTGCTGAAGTTCTTTGTACTTCTCACATCCTTTATACGAGGCGTGGCCGAATTTTTTGCATAGTACACATATAATTTTTCTTTTTCGTTAACTGCAACTTCGTTAAGGGGACACTTTCCTTTTTCATGATAATTTTTCTTTTTCGTTAACTGCAACTTCGTTAAGGGGACACTTTCCTTTTTCATGATCCGAATTGCATTTCACGCATTTAGATGGAAGAAAACAATTTGCGGCGCTATGAAAGAACCCTTGACAGTTACGACATTGCGTAATTTCTGGTCGTTTTAACGGTTCCCATTTTATACAACGATAAAACAGTGTTCTAATATTTTTTAGCATGTAAACACTGCTTTCTGGTGATACCTGCACCATAAAAATTGATAATCTATAACCTTTTTCGACTGATGTTTTAGTTGAGAATTGAGTGACTTTGATAAACTTAAAATTTTCACATTGAAACTGTTCCAGTTCCTTTAGTATCTCCTCAGCAGATTGGTCGGCTTCAAGCCCTTTTAATAAAAATGTTTTTGTTTTTATTCCTTTAGGCGTAAAGGTGAAACATTTAGTTTTAGTCTTTTCTAAAAAACCTCTCACTTTGAGAAAATCATTCAAGTTGGTCATAAATAATTGTTTTTTATTTCTGAATTGTTAAATTTGAAATTCTTGTATTTTTAAACCATTTTTGATAAATTCAATTAAGTCATTAGTTTCAGTATCTATAATATTGATTGGGGGTATCTTTTTGTTTATGTTTTTTTCAGTATTAATCACTGTGTTGGTATTTACATTTTGAGTTGCTGTGTTTGTATTCGCATTATGCACTTGACTCATAGCTCCAATTGCTGAATTAAATTTTTTAGCTTTCTCATTACTTTCTCTCACATGTTTTTCGAATTTGTTTAGTTGCTCTTCATCACAGTGAGAGTCTATATCTAGCACGGAGTAATAATTTTGTTTTTTTTGTTTGGTATAAGGCAATTCCATATTGTCTATTATTCTTTTTCTTTTATTGTCCACATTATTAATACTGTCAATACATTTTTTAGTTTTAATATTTTTTGCTTTTTGATTTTTGAGCAATAAGCTCAGACTCATTCTTTTACACTGCTTATGCACTTAGCTTTTGTTTTGTTTTTTATTTTCAGATTTAAACAGAAAATAACTATTAACAAGTCTTTGCTTATAACACGAAGGTTAAAGTTATGTTTGTAACACTCAATAATTATTCTGATCTCCCTAATGCGTCTGTCGCTCATCACGGTCGCGATCGAACTCCAGAAAAAATATTTTGTGTCAAAAAGTAAAAAGTAAAAAACATAAAATAAAAAATTCTGTATTTTCCATTTTAAATCTTTAAAAGAATGAACGATGTGGCGCTTGTTCTGAAATTTTACCAATCAATACGGTCAGTTAACTTATTATTTAATTATTTATAAAGAAATTTTAACGAGTGTTCTATAAATTTTATTCTTCTAGATTCTAGTTTTGTGTTGATGTCAGAAACTTATAGTGCATTGCATAAAGGTCTATATTTGTTCCCTTATCTGTTATAATGGTTTTTGTGATGTAATTTTTAATGAATTTTACTAAAAAGTTAATAAAAACAACTTTTAAATGCATCTCTAATTTCAATTTTGTTAGTAACAAACTATTTTGTTAATATGACAATTTAGTAATAAAAATTTATATTTAATTGTTAACAAATATTTTATTCAATATTACAAACTCATTGTTAAAAATATTTGTTGAATTTTAACAATTTTCATTAACAAAATAGTTTTTTGTATTAACAAATTCAGTTGTTGGTGCCTTTTCAATTAAAATGTTAATTGTATTGACGAATATGATATTCAATATGACAACTGATTTGTCGTAATTTTTTTCTGTGTATTTTTTCTTTTATTGTTAGGGTTCCCAGATACCAAAAGTCAAATACACCAATAACTCACCTTTCGTCGTGGTTACGTTCCAAAAAAAAACGCACCGCGAATTGAAAAGTCGCAAGTTTTTTTTGGTTTTTTTTTTTTAATTTATTTTTATTATAAAATCTTTCTTATCGAAATTTACAATATGTATTCAAGCGTCTATCTATATGAATTCCCAAGTAATTAACATGGTTTTCTACCGGAAAAGTGATGTTAATTATTTTTACAGCTGGGCACGTTTGTCTTCTGAGCGTGAAAGTTAAGTGAGCACATTTAGCCGGGTTAACTTTTATTCTCCATTTTTCTAGCCACGCCTCTAGTTCATTGATGTGGGACTGCAGATTTTGCGATGCGACTTTTGGGTCATGGTTAACGCTAATAAATGCTGTGTGTCTGCAAATGTAGAGGTATGCGTGCTCAGATTTGTTGGCATATCCGCTGTGTATATTACATATAGAAGCGGTCCTAATATGCTGCCTTGGGGGACACCATCAGTAATTTTCTTGAGGGGGGAGTATTTATCTTGCGACCTTACTATGAATGTTCTGCCTGTAAGATAGCTCTCCAGAAGCTTGTGAGTGTTTTGAGGAAGCATTCGTGTTATTTTGATGAGTAGCCCATCATGCCAAACTTTGTCAAATGCTTGGGAAATGTCTATAAACAGGGCTGATCAGTATTGCTTTTTTTCAAACGCCGATCTAATTAGGGTGACAATTCTATGAACTTGTTCTGTTGTACCATGTTTCACTCTGAATCCGAACTGGTGATCCGGGATGATGTCGTATTCATTTAGATGAGGAGTTATACTAAAAACGAATATTTTTTTCGAAAAGCTTCGATAGGATTGATAATAAGCTAATCGGTCTGTACGATGCAACCTGGCTAGCATCTTTTCCTGGCTTGGGAATCATAAAAATTATCGACCTCTTCCATGAGGATGGGAAGTATTCGATTCTCAATATCGCGTTAAAAATGAGCAGCAAGATTCTAGAAGCAGAAGATGGTAAGTTTCTTATCATTGACCCTGTGATACGGTGAGGTCCGGGAGATTTTCTAATATTCACTTTTTCTATTGCAGATTTTACTTGAGTTATGTTAATTGTTATTGGATGGTTTACCTTATCAGGAATGATTGGACGACAGGAACAAGTATGTGCATCATGTGGCGTGAAAACTTTCTCAAGGTGGCCCGCGAAAGCGTTTAATTTGCCTTTTGTGTGTTTGGCCCAAGTGCGGTTTTGCAGTCTTATTGGAGATTCTTGGTGAGTTATCATTTTCTATAGCAAACCGTGTTAAGATCGAAGATATGATCTAGGTTTACAAAAATACTACTTTTTAAAAAGAAAACTGACCAAAGTAAACATTTAAAAAACAAAAATAACATAATATTTTATTACAAACATACAAAAAACAAACTCGAATAAAACCAAATAAACTATTAAATTAATTTAAAATACAAAAATGTAAATTAATCACTGTCTGATGAGTCCATATTGGCTGTTGTCGTAAGTCGGCTTTCTTTCACAAAAAATTGGTTCAATGTTGCCATATTTTAGAAAAAAAAAAAAAAAAATTTAAGATTCATACCCAAAACAACGCAACTTCGAAAATCTAACAACGCACAGTGAAAATAATTAGTTATTCAGCAGCGACGCAACTTTGAAAAATACAAAAAAATTACGCAAAGCGAGGCATTCACCTGGATTCTGAAAAAATAACTGGATAGTTTGAAAATGAAATTAACTATAAGAAAAAGTTTAAGTTTACTTCAAAGTTTTATTTACACTGAAAGAATTTTCTTCGCAATACTAACGAATTTTGACATTAATCCCATGAAAAATTGCATTATAAAGGAACCTATGCAGCGCTTCGTTGGATCAATGAAACCTGTTTTATTAAAAGGACTTAATGAAACATTACATTAGATCCATGAATATTATTCATTGGATGAACACTTTCAATAAAGTAAATTTTTTTTTTTTTTTTTTCTTTTTTTTTTTCTTTTTTCTTAATTTATTTTACTTTATTTTATTTTTTATTTTTTTTCTGTCTCTGGTGGGATTCGAACATGTAACCTCGGTGCTGATAGACTAGCTCACTACCAGCTAGTCTACCGGGGCAGTGTAGTTTTTGTATAAAAAAACTATGTTTTTTTGTCAATTAAGGGCGTAAATATGAGATTAAATTGTCCATAATAACAATAACAACGTTGATTGAAAGTTTTTGTTTCATTACTATAATGACATTTTTATTGTCATAATGAAAATTTAAATTTATGAAGGCAATTATTGAAATATGTTGCTTTTATAAAAAAATTTTTTGATTTCATAAATTTAATGGCATACATGTAACATTAGATGTATGAAGTTATTAAATCTTACATTTTTTAAATAACAATTAAACATTTTTTTAATGAAACTATAAATTTTGTATTAAGTTATGAATATAGTTATGTTTGTTTATTGTTTTTTTGTGTTCCCAATTAAAATTTTTTGTTTTACTTGAACAAACTTAAGTTTTCATATATCCAATGAAAATTTTTAACGTAATTACGAAATCTAATGAAGCGATTTTAACGAAAATACTTCATCAAACCTATGAAATTCCATTTAGACAATGAAAATTTTCATTTACCCAAGGAAAACTTTTTTATGAAAATGATTCATTAAATATATGAAGCATTTTTCTTTCAGTGTACAAAAAAAAAAAAAAAAAAAATAACACATAAGAAGAAAGGAAACTTATTATTTCAAATTCAGTCTTACACTTAAAGAATTTTCTTCGCAATACCAATGAATTTTGACATTAATCCCATGAAAAATTGCATTAAAAAGGAACCTATGCAGCGCTTCGTTGGATCGATGAAACCTGTTTCATTAAAAGGATTTAATGAAACATTACATTAGATCTAAGAATATTATTCATTGGATGAATACATTAAATAAAGTAAAATTTTTTTTTTTTTAATTATTTTTTTTTTATTTTTTTTTATCTTTCATTTTTTTTATTTTACTTTATTTTATTTTTAATTTTTTTTCTGTCTCTGGCGGGATTCGATCGCTCAACCTCGGTGCTGATAGACTAGCTCGCTACCAGCTAGTCTACCGGGGCAGTGTAGTTTTTGTATTAAAAAACTATGTTTTTTACTCAATTAAGACCGTAAATATGAGATTAAATTGTCCATAATAACAATAACAACGTTGATTGAAAGTGGATTGAAAGCTTTTGTTTCATTACTATAATGACATTTTTATTGTCATAATGAAAATTTAAATTTATGAAGGCAATTATTGAAATATGTTGCTTTTGTAAAAATTTTTTTGATTTCATAAATTTAGTGGCATACATGTAACACTCGATGTATGAAATTATTAAATCTTACATTTTTTAATTAACAATTAAACATTTTTTTAAGGAAACTATAATTTATAATGTTTGTATATTGTTTTTTTATGTTCCCAATTAAAATATTTTGTTTAACTTGGACAAACTTAAGTTTTCATATATCCAATGAAAATTTTTAACGTAATTACGAAATTCAATGAAGCGATTTTAACGAAAATACTTCATTATAACTATGAAATTCCATTTAGACAATGAACGTTTTCATTTACCCAAGGAAAGTTTTTTTATGAAAATGATTCATTAAATATATGAAGCATTTTTCTTTCAGTGTATGTCTTGTTACAAAATGATGTACACAGAAACAAATATTAGTAATTTTTTATCTATTAAAAGATTTATTTAAAAAGTATTTAAACTTTATTAATGTAATCTTTAAATCAGTTATTTTTTTTTTGAACGAATATTAAAAATATAATTTTTAATTAAATAACATTTTAGTTGTTTTGAAATTAATTTTGAATTAAAATAATAATCAAATAACAAAAAATTATTTCATTTAAAATAAAATAATTTTAACTTGTGTAATTGTTGTTGGAAATTGCAAAATCTATCAACACATTGTTTGAAACGGCAAAGTTTTTTGATCATTTTTTAATTAAAATTAAAAATATCATTTATTGAAAAAAAAATCTTCAAAATATAAAATTTTTACAATTTTTAGTAATCAATATAATCATTTTGGTAATAGGTGCAAAATCAACAAATGGGTTGCTTGATTCTATGAATTTGGTATAAAATTGGTGATTAGAGAAAATTTTTAATTTTTTCTGTGTACATATATATCAGGGCGAATTCACTACAAGTGGCAGCGAAAAGTTTGCCGACTTTGACAGTTCGAACCAATTTCTTTTGGTTTCACAATGCAAAAAACATCTGTTGTTTCTGCTGTTTTTGTATTGTTGTAGTATTGCTGGCACCGTATACATAAATTCACCTTGATAAGTATTAATTTAAGTCACATCAAAAAGTGCATATTCAGCCATGTTATGGAAATTGAAATCAAGTGAAATTGAAATCAATGCAGATTTTCAGCTAAGTTTTTAAATGGCCGTAGTTTTTCTGATTTTAAGATAAGTTCTAATGAAGATAAACTGTACTTATAGTTTGAAGTATATCAAGCGAAATAATTTAATGATCGTTAAACATTGGATCGTTTTCAAATATTTTTCGTTTTTTTTTTTTTACTCGAATTCGATTTCCAAAACATGACTGATAACTATTTGTTTAGCCACATAGACATATTTTGTATTGTAGCTTTTTTTCGGCCAAAGAAATAGATTCTTGTGAGTAAAGATTATCAGAAATACTTCAAGTGCATGCACAAAAAGTATTGCTAGTTTGCATGAATAACAAACGAGGTCAATTTATATAGATTTGGTATGTTATTTTTATCGCATTTTTGAAAAACTGGACCGTTTCTTGTTAATTGAAATGTCTTTCGGCAATTTAGAAACTTCTTTCTTACAATTTTTTCTTAGTTAGTTCTTAGTTTCTACGATTTTGTTCTATCCAAAATATAAATTTGATTATTTAACAACCAAATTATTAAAAAAATTAATTAATAAAAATGTAATTTTTCAAAACTAAATAAAGTTTTTCATCTGTATAAAATGTATTTTAGCTAGTACCTGGATAACACCCAAAAAACTACATAAAAATTATTGCAAACAATTTCGGTATTTAAGAAAGTACTAGATTACCCGTGCGAATATTTCGCACCGTTAGTTGTCATTTTTGTAACATAAAATAAAAATAATTAATAGAAATTTTAGTAACTTCAATACATTTTATTAAAAGTATAAAAATATTAGAAATCATAATATATATCATACATATTTACATACATACATACATATGTTTAAATGCATTTATAATACTTCGTTAACTTTTTGCCCGTACAAATCCTTTATCAATGAAAATATTAATTTTTCAATTTCTAATTATTTTTCGTCATTAGTGTTAAAAATAAGTTTTAAAATGAGATATCATTCATTAAATTTGATGCGGTGGTATGGGAGATATTTGCAACCGACAAAAAAAAGTGCTTTAGAAATAATATATATGATTATTTAGCCAAGTCTCAGTAAGACAAATAATCTGGTGATTGAAATTAAAACTATCGAGATATAATTTGGAGCATTTAGTCCTCATTCCACGTACGTTTTGGTATATTATAATGAGTTGGTCATCGGCAGCTTTGTTTTTTGAATGTATTAATTGTTGTTTCGGCAAATAAGCAACATTCATTGGACGCCGGCTTACATTTTGTTCATATTCTCGAATTAAAACATGTTCAGGCCAAAAAGATGAGTCGAGCATGGAGTTAAAAAATTCAAATGGAACAGTAAGTGAAAATTATGTTAAAATCCGCGCTTGTGAGTAAGTAAACTTATGAACATTCAAATCAAAATTTTTGCCGATCTTAGATTTAATATACGCATCAATGTCATCGACAGATATATCAGATGCAAAACGAGATACAAAGCTTTGTTTTTTTTGAAGGAATCACTTTCAGATCTCTTATAGCAGCACAGTTATTTCCGCTATTTATCAAATCAAAAGATTTGTTGCATTATGATGATTTATTGAAACAGTATTAGTTGAAACGGAAGTTTTGCTAAGAAAAGTTGGGCCACTATCATTAACAGACGAAGTAGCGGGTTCGGGATTCTGAAGCAAAGATGGCGAAAAAGAAGGTTCAGTCAACTTTACTTTATTGTTTAATCTTGCAGATTTCCTTTTAGGTGTTATTTAAACAGGAGATTTTATAGATTCTAAAGCAGTAAAATCATCAAAAATTTTAGCATATTGTGATATTTTATAACAAAGTTTATTCGCTTCTTCTTGAATTTCCAAAAAACGGGATTTGTTTGATTGACAATCCAGGTCATTCTATGTCTAGCAAGCCTTCTTATACATAGTTTAGAAAATACCCGATTTTGAAAATTAAAGTTTGCTATTTTTGACCTAGCTTGCTCTAGTATTTTCCAAATAAAGGATTAAACTTTATCATGATTTTTTTTGGAATATATCTTTGTGAATTACTAGCAAATCGGAAAATTCTTTACGGGAAGAATTGTGCAAAAATCTTTTGCAATTAGAAACTTATTTGAAATTAAAATTTATTTTTTTTGCCATTTGTTAGTTAAAAAACAGTTTTCATGTTTTTGTTTACAAAAATAAATTTTTAAGTACCATTAGTGCTGGGATACTATCGATATTTCCACTATCGATATATATCGATAGTTCAGATTTCACTATCGATATATCGATATTACTATCGACTGAATGCTTGTACTTGTGCATGAAAACTTTAACTAGTTTTTTTTATCAGGCTACAGTCCGTTGTTTTCATCACTTTATTGAATGTATGAGACGTATGTATATTAGACTGGTCGCATCTTGTATGGGATTTTTTTTTTAAATTTAATTGTTTGCGCTGCTTAAAATATGAGGTTTGGTGTAAGAAATCATGATCTAATTTTTCAGGTCAATCCGACGGTGCCTAGCCGTGCCGGGTGGGGCCCAAAGTTCCCCATATTATAAAAAAAAACATCTTTTCTATCAGATCTTTATAGTTTTACTAGTTGAAAATCAAAATCAAAAATATGGCTTCGTTACGATCTTCCGCGGAGAAAGTTCTTCAAGTGTGTCAAATTTCAGCTTCCTATGTCATCAGATGGCTTCAGAAAGTTGCGGAAAGGATAGGACATACATGCAAACATCCTGACATACTAAGAAATTATATATTAAGGAGGTTGCACAACATAAATTCGCGTAACTCAAAAACGCTTTAGCTTATTGAAAAACTAAAAAAAAACCGAAATTCCGCAATAAAATTTACTTTAAGAAAGGTGAAACGTTTTTCTTATATGCGCAGTCGTTTTAGAAACATAATTTTTTTTTCTGGAAAAAAAATGATTTTTTTATTAAAATTTCGGAATTTTTGTTTTTAAAAATTCATAAAAAATTGAAAAATGCAGCTATGCTTCTAATTTTATGCAGTCATATAAAAAACAACATTGCAAACAAAACAAGCTATAAATGATTAAAATCTGTTAACAACGAAAAGACGAAAAATTTATATGGCGGTTTAATAAAATTCTTAATTTAATTAAAATTTTTCGTCTTTTGTGAATACATAAAATCAAAAGTTGTTAACAGATTTTAATTATTTATAGCTTGTTTTGTTTGCAATGTTGTTTTTTATATGACTGTATAAAATTAGAAGCATAGCTGCATTTTTAAATTTTTTTATGAATTTTTAAAAACAAAAATTCCGAAATTTTAATAAAAAAATTATTTTTTTTCCAGAAAAAAAAATTATGTTTCTAAAACGACTGCGCATATAAGAAAAACGTTTCACCTTTCTTAAAGTAAATTTTATTGCGGAATTTCGTTTTTTTTTAGTTTTTCAATAAGCTAAAGCGTTTTTGAGTTACGCGAATTTATGTTGTGCAACCTCCTTAATTTTCGAAATAACGGCATTCTCGAAAACCAAAGCCAATATAAAGAAAAAAGTTTTAACTTTCTTAAGGTAAATTTTATTGCGAAATTTCGGTTTTTTTTTAGTTTTTCAATAAGCTAAAGCGTTTTTGAGTTGCGCGAACATATGTTGTGCAACATATCTCGAAAACCAAAGCTAACCTAAAAAAAACGGCTAGCACCACTGGATTCAGCGACCCCGAATTAGGTTTAAAATCTTTCGTTCGTATCATACTAAAATATTAAACAGCAAATACTTTAATCTATCTATACAATATATAATTTCTTAGTATGTCAGGATGGTTGCATGCTTGCATGTATGTCCTATTCTTTCCGCAACTTTCTGAAGCCATCTGATGACATAGGAAGCTGAAATTTGGCAATCTTTAAGCACTTTCTCTGCGGAAGATCGTAACGAAGCCATATTTTTGATTTTAGAAAAGATGTTTTTTTTTATAATATGGGGAACTTTGGGCCCCACCCGGCACGGCTAGGCACCGTCGGATTGACCTGAAAAATTAGATTACGATTTTTTACACCAAACCTCATATTTTAAGCAGCGCAAACAATTAAATTAAAAAAAAAAAATTGCGACCAGTCTAATGTATATACGCACGTTATTTTAGATGGCAGTTTTTTAAAAATTGATAAGTACCTTTCTGAAGGAATCGAAGTAACAGGGACTATAAGATACTCCATTGCAACTTTAAAAAATTTTCTAAATTCTAAACCCAAAATGGTCGTTAATTGTTTTGTCCTATGATTGCAATTGGATTTGCATTTTTTTACAACATTACAAAAATTAATGTCGGTAGCGTCAAAATTGAGGTAGTCAGTGGAAAAAAAAAATATTTGACAATTCAGTCCCTATATAAGCATGTACAAATTTCGACTTAAAGGCCTTTAATTATCAGTAAAAAGCAGCACAGCTAAGTAATCCATACCACTTGTCATTCTTGTTGTTTGTATTCATTGCTGTAATTCAGCGTGAATTAATAATTTTATAAAAAACACATTTTATTATTTACTAAACAATAATAAGAAAAGATGTCTTCATATCTGTATTTTAAATAATAAAAATATCGATATTTATATTTTTCCTATCGATATTTTCGATATTTTCAGACTATCGATAATATCGATAGTCTATCGATAGTTTCCCAGCACTAAGTTCCAAACCTTTATATTGCTTGTGCTTTTTTTCAAAAGCTACATCCCGTTTAATATTGCTAAACAAAAAAAAAAAAAAAATTCCAATATTTCAACTACAATGGGCTCCACGCGCTTGCGAAATATACCTAATTTTATTTTATAAATTTCCACTTTCTGCAAAATATTCTCCAATTGCAAAGCTAGAATCAATTATTTTAAGCCCTATTTGCAAGACCCACCAATAAGTTTGTAATAATTGCATAATCGGGATCTTGATACCCGTACTTGGTATAGAAAATATTCCCAAAGAAAACTAATTTTTGGATATTTTCGGAAGTTATGTGGGAGTTGTGAGATGTCTTTTGAAATTGTAAAAGAAATTTTAATTGGCTTGTATTAAACATTGAAATCTATCTAATTGTAAATTTCATTAGTAATTAATGAAATTTTTACTGTACTAATTCAAAATTTTTATTATTGACAAAAACTCAAAAAACACATTTGACGCACTTTCTTGCAAAATGTTTTTAATGAATTTTAGAATCGTTAAAAACTATGATAATTTTTCAAATGGATACAAAACTCGCTATACTGCGAAAAATAATATGTCTACCTCCCCACTGTGTATTGCAGGCTTAATGAATGAAATGAGCATACAGTACAACCCAGCCAATTGGTGTATTTTTGTTTACTCTTGAGTTAAGCTGTTTTTTTCTGTTTGTGTCAAGTTTTGTGCTTTGGTGTGTTATGAGATGTGTAGTAAAATTTCATGGTCACCATTTTTGTAGAACATTTAATCCCCGCCCTCACCCTCCTTAGGAGTGTTTTTTACAATTTGTTAGAATGGAGCCAAAAATAACCGTTATAAAGGGGAGTTAGAGGGTTAAAATGTTCCACAAAAATTTTTGTAGTAGCATTTTATATAAAGCTGCTGAACATACCTTGTACCTCAGATGTAAAGTACACATAGTTTTATAAACCGATATGCTGGAAAAACAGAAAATAAATTTTGGATCTTATTAAAAACGGAGCCACACCTATAAAGTTTTTTTTTTGCCTCCTCTACCAGAATCCATTGTCCGAACCCCGTTATTTTTTTGTGTTGCTTAGTGTTATTAGCAGGGCAAGAAAGTTCATGCACTTAAAATCGCAAAATATGCGCATAAAACATGCACTAAAAATCGTAAAATATGCAAAAATAAAAGTAAAAAATATGCATTTAAAATATATTTATTTAACCATATTTAACAAAATAAAAAACATAAATACATTTCATTCAGTTTTAAAAACTTAAAACATAGTTTAAAAAGTAGTAGTAGATAAAGATATATTTACATATATAAATAAATAAGTTTTTTTTAAGTTATCAAATGTAAAACTCATTCTATTTGGTCTTAAAACAGTTTTAAGCATTGAAAATGTTCGTTCGAAATCAACGGATGTAATAGGTGGATATTTAAAAGTGGTCAACTCCTTTGTAGAATATTCAGTGTCTACAATTCTTTCTTTACTGGAAGGTAAATTAAAAATATTACCAATTTCTTTAAGTTTTTTAAATCCGGCATTCTTTTTTAAAACTGCATAAATTGTGGCTTTTATTTTTTCGCCGATTTGACCTTCTACTTTTCTTATTTTAATGACAGCGTCATCAACGAGTTTAACCGAGGTGTTCAATGATTTAAACCCCTGAAGTTCGTTTGTTGTCTCGACTAGAAACCCATTGTTTGAGTTTATAAATTCTAATTGAGCCTTTATATTAAGTACATTTACAATATTGTTTACTTTTTTATCGCGACTGCATTATTTTCGTTAAAATTATTTACCACATCTTTAAATTCTTCAAAATTTTTGGCATAATACTCAACTGCCTGCAACTAGGTACCCCATCTTGTTATACATGGTTGAAACGCAAAGGTGACTTCAAAAACTTTCATGCATGGCATGAGCTTAGCATGTGACATGTAACATTTTTGAGTAAGATATCTTAAAAAAAGGGCAAGTAGAGCAAAATTTTATTTTCATTAAAGGATTCTAAAAGAGAAATTGAATCTTTGAAAATTCGAGCTATTGAAGCATGATCCACCTTTTCCAACTTTACAATATTTAACAAAAATTTGTCTTTACCCTGTTCTTCTTCTGCATTCAAGATCTTCTTCTGCATTCAATATCCCAATTACGTAGACAACGAAACGTCCTTCAGTGTCCATTGCTTCGTCAATAGACAGCCACAATTTATGTCACTTAATTCTTTCAACAATGTCACATAGTTGTATAGTGTACAACTAGGGGATATAACTTTTTATAAGGGTTTTTTTCCGTAGGAATGGTTTCATTGTTATATTTGTTTAAAAAAATTCTATAATTTTGGTTGATTAGCTAATATAGAGGTATATCTACCACACTTATTTAAAAGATTATTTTTTGATATTTTTTCTTTTGGCACTTTTTTCCTTAAAAACAATTTATTTTATTAATACTTTTTGGATTTTAGGTCATACTTCTTACACCGTAAATCAAAAATATTATGTTGAGTTCTATTTTTTCTTCGCCGAACATTATTTTTATTTGCTGCTTCTTCAAGTAAAAAAAACCGCGCACAAAATGAAATGTCAAAAACTGTTTTATTGTTACTTCTATAATTATGTGCACAATTATACAAATTGTATAATTTTTGTATGTGCTACTTTTTAAAAGTGAAAGAAACAAGGTGAATTTATAGTAAAATGTAGATAATTCAGTACCAAACACCAACATGTTGTTTTTGCTCCTTGAAAATGTCGAAGTTAGCAGATTTTCCCATACTATTTTGACTGTTTGACAGCTTCAGGGCTGAAACAACTATAACCAGCTGATTCACTGACTACACCTTATAATGAATTCGCCTTGAACAGAAAAATATTTCTAAACAAAAAACTAAGAAAAGAGCAATTTTTTTTTAATAAATATTACAAATTTTCTAAAAAAAAAAAATTTACAAAATATGACGAAAAATGTGAATTTATAACAAAATATGACGATAAATATGCATTTATATCAAAATATGCAAAAACATGCATTAAAATCAAAATATGCAAAAATATGCACTAACAAATTGATGCCATTTTACTGGAAATATTGTGATTCGCAAAGATATTGACTTTAGGTGGCTCTCAGAGCACCGACAACAAACATGCATTTGCATGAAGTCCCTTGCCCTGGTTATTAGATACCTTTCAAGCTGCTTAATCCCAATTTCCCCGAAAATGTTCGGCATCTTAAGATCGATTCACCCATGCGTTCCGAACAATATTTTTTACCGGACAATAATTTTTTTAGAGAGAGTGTTCTGCAGAACGATTCACCCATCTCGGAAAATTTGTCCGGACAAAGAAAGCTACCATATGGTTTACAGATGTAAACGATTATACAAAGTGGCAGCACAGTTAGCCAACTATTAGTTTTTTTTTATAAAAGTGTGTGAAAATGGAAGAAAGAAGAAAATTAATTTTATTATTTTTAATTGAATTGCATAAAACCCATTTACTAGCAAAACAAATTTATCAAAAAAGTAAAAAGAATAGCAGTTAGAAAAATATTACAGAAAAGAAGAACAAACGGTGTTTTCCACACACTTGTTCCAGAGATGCGTGTTCATGACGTGGAATCGTTTATAAATAATTAACATTCACTTTCTACAATAATTAGTAAACATTATGTTAAAAAATATTTAAACCTACCATTTAAAATTTACTTACGACCAATTCCAATAGATTTTTCTATTTCCGTCCATTTTGTTTTAAGTAAGTATTTTTATATGAACGATTTCCCATATGATAAATACATTCTCTTCCTGGATTTTTTATTTCCTCAATAAGTTTCAGGGCAATATTTTCTTTAACATCCATTTTTGTTTAATTTATTTTTTAATTATTCAGCACAAAACGAAAAATTTAATATGTGGCAGCTCAATTCAACTTTTATGTACAAATTGAAAAAAGTGGCATCTCAGTTCATTTTGTTCGGCACAAGAATTAAAATTAAACCAATTCAAGAAAAAACGTTCCGAACAAATTCATTTCTCTCTCTCTCTCTCAAAAGTAAAACGTCAAACTCAATATAAAAAAAATTTTGTCCGGACAAAAATTTTGTTCGGAACGCATGGGTGAATCGAGCTTTAAGCAACTTTTTAGTTGCCTTTATTTATTTTTTAAGAAAAGGCGAGTACCTTTTAATTGGCCTGAGTTCTGGACAGTTTGTAGATTTGCTTCTCCAGGCACCAAAATCAAATAAGTATTTAAGTACCACTCCAAGACTGCTTTGCTTTAATAACATGAGTCTAGGTTTAGCCTAGCCTTAATATGCTGTCTCACCAAAGGCTTCAGTTGCTTCTTCAAGTCTTCTCTGAAATAAATTTCCGAATTTATTGAACCTGAGGTCAATAAATACATGATTCTCTCACCAAAAGTGCATATAGCTAATCATTAGAATTTTAGTATAAATTTCGATTATCTTTAAATGTTCGTTCACATTCCCCCGTGTGTATACATGTAGATTTCCTGGCCTAGAAGCTGTGAGAAGTCGGCTTATACAATTGAATTTGTCAAAAAAGTATTTTTTTTTAAATTTTTTTTCTTTCTGGAAATTTTTGTACTTTAAACGCTTTTAGGCCAGTATTCGCCACATTTATTGAGCGACTTTTTTCCTTTAATGTTAAATGACTCTTTACGTTCGCTTTAATCAGGTTATATTTTACTTTTTTTCTTTGGAACCCTATTAAACGTTTTCGGGCCAGGGGTTTGCCGTTTAAAACTCACAGCCATCGACGACTGCTGGCGTCAATAGTCAAGCATCAATCTTTAAACCAAACTGTATTTAACCTTTGGTAGATCGAAATTTGCTTTGAATGATTAAACTGTGTGTAATTTTTTTAGTCATGGAAAAAAACCATATACAAACACCACTACGTGATAAAAAACCAAACAAAAAAAAAGACCCGTGTCTCCCAGTTTTGCCCAAAATCATGCACGTTTTTTTTATGAGCCCCCAAAGATTTGGGGCCTCGGTGTCTTTTTGCAAAAAGTGATAATTTTCTCAGGCTCATAACTTGGAAACCGTTCGTAACTTTGATTTACCCTCTGGGACAACGTTGTAGCTCTTGTCATAAAGAGCAAAAATTGTGAACATATAAAATCAGAAAAACTTAATCTTCAAGATCAAAATCGCCAAAAACTTTAAAAAATTCGATTTTTTTTTACCTTTTTTCCCCTGTTCAGGTCTATAGGTAGCAAACCGTTCAAAATTCAAGGAAACAATCAACCAAAAAAATGTACCTTATATCTCAATAAACAACTTTCTAGAGCATATAAACTTCCTAGGAATTATTCTTAACACCGTTTAGGTAGCCGCATAGAGTGAAAAATTTCCCGAAAATTTTTTAATTTTATTAGTTTTTTCCTTACTTCAACATTGAGATACTATGCTATCTTTAACCATATACAAATACCACTACTTGATAAAAGACCAAAAAAAAAAGACCCGTGTCTCCCAGTTTTGCCCAAAGTCATGCACTTTTTTTGATGGGCACCCCCAAAGATTTGGGGCCTCAGTGTAATTTTTGCAAAAAGTGATAATTTTCTCAGCCTCATATCTTTCAAACCGTTCGGAATTTTGATTTACCATCTGAGACAAAGTTGTAGATTTTGCCATAAAGAACAAAAATTGTGAACATATAAAGTCAAAATAACTTCATCTTCAAGATAAAAATCGCAAAAAACATAAAAAAATCCTTTTTTTTTTTACCTTTTTTCACCTTTTCAGGTCCATAGTTGCAAACCGTTCAAAATTCACGGAAACAATCCGCTACAAAAATACCCTACACCACATTTGCGAGAGTGCACCCTATTCGAGACCGTGGAGAATCATGCTTTTTTATATAAATATGGATCTATCTATGTTTTAGATTTCATTAAAATCGGTTTGAAAGTTTGTTGGAGGCAGAAATTGCCCCTACCTCCCCTTGTGGTCCTATTTTTAATAGCTGCATAGCCTATGTGGAATATAGATTTATCTATGTTTTACATTTCATTAGAATCGGTTTGATAGTTTCTGAGAGGCAGAAATTGCCCCCATTTTCCGTCGATTCAGCCCATTTTCAATAGGCTTGGTCCTTGTGCCCATAAGAACCTATAAGCAAAATTTTATCAAGTTATCTCCATAATTGAATTCTGGGTCGATCGGTATACTTTAAGGTGGGTCCAGGACCCATATTTTAAGTTGTTACACACATCAGCACTATTGTGGTGTGGGTATAATTAATCTAGGTACCAGAATTATTACTTAATTGGTTCATGGACGAACATTATTTTGGTGTTACACATGAAATGACAAACTAAATATACACTCATTTACCACATGTGGTAGTGAAGGTTATTAAAAGGGGTTCGTATGGCAGCAGTATTTCACCATATTTTAATAGTTTTATAAAAAGTACATTGAACTTTGTAACAATAGAAATTTAATGTAGTAACATATTTCATAAATAACAAATAAACATTTGCATATATCACCATAATTTACTTTTAATTATGAATGTTTAAATTTGCATAAACAGCAAAATTTTGTAAAACTTTAAGAAAAACAACAAAAAAAATCTATATATTAAAGTTAATGCATATTAAAGCATGTGATTATAATTACTTTAACTGCCCAAGAGAAAAAAAAAACCCCTAGAGAAATAAAACAATTTGACTTAACCTACTTTTCAGGTGGACATAATAAAATCACAAAACGAGTACAAATCAAATTACATGCCAAATAAAAATAAAACATAATTTCGATAAATAAAATGCAAAGCAAGAGAGACTTCATAAAAATAAAAAAAAATTAAAACAAAAAGTATTATAATTCATACATACAATGTCCCTGTAGCAATTTTCTTTCTTTTGTGTTTTTTTTTTTGGTTGCTTTCATTTTCGGCATTTTCTGTTTTTTTTTTCAATATTTCTGTTGATCCTTAAATTCTCCTTTGAAAGTAATTTCCGGTTATAATAAATGCGGCACGTCATACAATCTCACATATACTACTTGCATAAACACAGAAATACACAGTTACCTTAGAAGTGTTGAAGTGTAGTTGTTCGACTAAGTGGTGGCATTTGTAAATGTTCCGACAACTCTTCCAGAATAAAAGCAACAAATATTTGCAGTTATTTATGTAATGTTTTATATTATTGTTTAGTTTTGTTACTTTAACTTCTTCTATGACCTAGATTTGGAGTTCTTTAAATAAACCGCTGGCTGCTGTTATGAGAGTATGTTGGCAGTTTGGTTCTCGTAAATATGTAGTACATAGTTCTTTTGTTTCTTAAAAATCAAAAATAAAAGTAATAAAATAAAAGAAAAGGAAATAAACCGGCGAATTTATCGCGTGTTTGAAGAAATGGCCAGTTAAGATTATTATTTTATTAACGTGTTTGTTTGTATAATAGAATAGTCATATTGTGGGGGATTCGAGCCATAAACTTAATTTCTTTACCGTAATATACACTATTAGAACTATTGCATTAACATGTTTATATACCCTTCAGCACAGATTTTAACGGTATATATAAGCTTGTCATTCCGTTTGTTATTTCTACAATATTGATCATACACCCGTTAAAGTATATAAATATTCTGGGTCCTTATGAGTAGTGAGTTGATTTTAAAATGTCTTTCTGCCCATGTGTATGTTGAAATGGGTATTCTGATGACCACAGGAACTAAACATAAAAAAATAATTTAAGAAAAGATAAACTCACTGTTTATTGTTGGTGTTTTGTTTAAGCTTTGATATTGTAACAAGTAAGACTTTGAGTGTTTAAAATTCTTATTCGCTTTAGGGGTTTATTTGTATAATATTTTTAGCTTATTAAATGTGTTATATTAATATTATTCGGCTTGAGGTCTGTTTCATAAATTATAATAAAAATAAAAACTCTTGTTCTGTTTTAATTTTTAATTATTTATTTATTCCAATATTTCGACCAACTTTGTTGGTCATCCTCAGGGAAATAGTTATGATCTAAAAAATATAATTTTAAAACATGTTTCTTAATTTAAACAAACAATTAATTTACTTAATATTTAATGCAGTGTTGTCCGATGTTATCGTTTAAAGTTTTTTTCACTGACTGTCTAATAATTTTCTTTTGTTTATTAATCTTGTGTTTGTTTATTGCTTTCTAAATCTTTGGAAAAGGTTTCCTGATGATCTGGCCTAAGCAACCAGTGAAATGCGCATAGAGGCTAGCTTTCCCTCAACAATAAATTTCAGTGTATTTATCAAATATGAAAAATTGGGAATTGAGCACGTCATACAAAAATCTTAATAGTAAATTTTGTATTCCCGTAAATAACTTTGATAATAATTTTCATATTTGACTAAAACAAGTTTTGAATTTTTTGCGATGACAATTTTTGCGGTATTGATAAAAAAGTATTTACACGCAGAAAAAAATATGGTTGGGCATGGTTACGGAAACTACATTATGTTTATTGTAACAATATATTGTTGTCGTACACAAAAACATTTAATTTTTTTTAATATTAGCAATGTTATAGTTTCTGTTAACATTTAAATGCTTATCGCAATTATAAATTTGAGTATTGTTAATTGAAAAATAGGAAAATTTTGAAAATAAACCAATTTTTTGTTCTTTAAAAAATCATAAAAAAAGACGACACAAAAATCACAGTTTTGGTCTAAAAACATTAAGCTTAACATTAATTTCAAGTGAAATGAGGGTTGTTTCATTGAAATCGGTGCACAACTTTTGATTTGATTCACAATTTACTGAGAAAACTGAATATCGATTTTCCCTGAAGGAAACCTGGGTGCAAGTGTCTCCAAGTCACCAGTTTTATCGACTATAGTGGTAACATTGTCAACGAAGTGTCTACACTACATTACATTTGCCACAATATTTGGCTTTAGTACGAAAAAGATTTTATCAATATCAACTGAGAAGTACAATACCTATAAAAGTTGAAGAAATAGTAAAAAAGATTCTTATGATTTCGTATTCTTACAAAAAGTATTGACTACTTTTACTAAAATGTATGTACTACCGATTCTCTGGTTCCAATGTCTACATATGTTCCCAAAGGAACTACCTAGTCAGTACCTAGTCAGAAGTACCAACGTCAGTAGTAGATTTCCAAGGACACGCACATGTTAAATGTCTATTGTAAATAACATTGCCTGGTGTATAATAAGTCACTAGTACTGGGGACTGTGTCAATAATGAATCAGTACAGATTCACTAGTGACATTTCCTGCAGGGTTAATACAAAAATAACATTTTTAATATGTGTGTGTCATGAACTTTTTTCCCTTTTTTGTATGGAAATCGATATCCAGTTTTCTCAGTAAATTGTGAATCAAATCAAAAGTTGTGCACCGATTTCAATGAAACGACCCTCATTTCACTTGAAATTATGTTAAGCTAAATGTTTTTAGACCAAAAATGGGATTTTTTCGCGTCTTTATTTTTTATGAATTTTTAAAGAACAAAAAATTTGTTTATTTTCAAAATTTTCCTACTTTTTCTTCAAAAATTTAACGATATCTCTGAAACTACAGGGCACATTTAAAAACAATGTAATCACGGCTTAAAGATAATATTGTTGCCGAGTTTAGGATTTTTTTTTAACTGAATATGGTACACCGTTTTCAAGTTATTCCATTTCATGTAGTGAAAGTGCCTTAATTTTGGATATTACGGTATATCTCGCAAATTAGAGCTGATAGAGAGAAATGGAGATTAGATTTGAAATCAGCGGCCTCAAATTATTAAAAATTTGCAATCAAATTTCAGAGCGCACAAAAAAAAGTTCAAATTTGTTCCCTTGTGTTATTATCGAATTTTTTGTTAGTGAGTGGTTCAACAATTAAAAAAAATACAAATTAAAAAAATAAGTTTTAAGGAATAAAAAAAATTGTGCCACAAAATAAAAAATTTATGCAAAACCATTTTATTTTCTTTTTATTGTTGTAAAAATGGTGCTGTGTCATAATATGATTACATTTAAACTTATTATGATTAACATGATAATAATATGATTACTTTTTCACCCTGTTTAGCCATTTTTCACCCTGTTTAGCCATTAAAAAATGAGTTTAGCCATTAGCCAATTTTTTTTAGCCATTTTTCAACTTGTTTAGCCATAACATTTTTTTTGCCGTTTTTCTTTTAAAAGAATAATTTTTATGTTATTATAAAAATTTATAAAAGAAAAATAAACATTTTGAACAATTAAAACGCCTTTAATTTAAATCACAACTTTTACAAATGTTGAAAATCGCTATCAACTATGACAGTATTCCACTATTTAATTTATAAAATGGATCAACACAAACATCGCTGTTTCTTTCTGGTTGCAAGTATTTCAATAAAGGGATGCAGGCGGTAACAAAATTGTTTTAGAAATTTCAGAATTGACTATAAAGTTGCTCTCACTTTCATGCTATAATGCTGAATTAGCCAAGTAAACATCGTTAAAAGTAATTTGAGAAATAGGTTACATTAAGCAACCGTTAATTTGATTTTATCTATTAGGTAAATATTTTTACCATAACAATTCAATATTTATACCACCACCACAATAGTGGAGAGGGTACTATGCGTTTGTGCTGATGTCTGTAACACCTTAAAATATTGGTCCTTAGCCCACCTTTACGTATACCGATTAACTCAGAATCACTTTCTGAGTCGAATTAACAATGTTTGTCCGGCTGGCTGGCTGTCCATGTAAACCTTGTGCGCAAAGTACAGGTCGCAATTTAAAGATTATTTGATAAAATTTGGTACAAAGGTTCTAATGTGGTGTAGAGTATCATAAATTCGGCTTTAACCGACTATACTTTCTTACTTGTTTTTTATTGTAGATCTGGACTCAAAAGGTTGGGTAAATGTTGTCGTAATAATGATTTACCTTCAAATTATTTAAAGCTTATGATTATTTGAAACTAATGAGTGATTTCTATGAGATGAACAACAACGACATCGAATTTTTCAATGATTTGATTTTATCTATTAGGTAAATATTTTTACCATAACAATTCAATATTTATACCACCACCACAAAAGTGGAGAGGGTACTATGCGTTTGTGCTGATGTCTGTAACACCTTAAAATATTGGTCCTTAGCCCACCTTTACGTATACCGATTAACTCAGAATCACTTTCTGAGTCGAATTAACAATGTTTGTCCGGCTGGCTGGCTGTCCATGTAAACCTTGTGCGCAAAGTACAGGTCGCAATTTAAAGATTATTTGATAAAATTTGGTACAAAGGTTCTAATGTGGTGTAGAGTATCATAAATTCGGCTTTAACCGACTATACTTTCTTACTTGTTTTTTATTGTAGATCTGGACTCAAAAGGTTGGGTAAATGTTGTCGTAATTATGATTTACCTTCAAATTATTTAAAGCTTATGATTATTTGAAACTAATGAGTGATTTCTATGAGATGAACAACAACGACATCGAATTTTTCAATGATTTAATGTTTTAATATTAATATATTTTAATATTGATTATCGTAAATTCTTATTTAACAAATTGATCTTAACTCACAATTTTATCGTCAACAACTTTAAATGAATTATTTCTGTTTTGTTATTGAATTTTAATGTGTTTTCAGTTAAAAAAGCTTTTAGCCATTTTTTAGCCATTTTTTTCCGTAAATTTAGCCATTTTTGGTCACCAAGTTTTGGCAACACTGTATTACGAATATATATTTGGTCATAACATGATTCAATAATAATCGTAATATGGTAACTACAATCATGAACCTTTTCATAATATGTTGCTCTTGGAATATATTTACCAAAACCATTTTTTCCTTGCGTATAGGTATCTATAGTTATTGAATTTTAAGTCAACAACCAAGTTTATTGAGTCAATAAAAAAAGTTGGTGACCAAAATAATTTATTTCAACAAAATGTCAACGTTATTTGTTAAAATAAATTATTGAAATTTTTTAATAAATCAAACAAAATGTTTATCGAATCTTTATTTATTAATTATGATGTTCTAAATTGCCAATATTTAGTCTTTGAAAAATACAGTAAATTTTATTATGGAGGGATAAGCTAGTTCCTATGCGCATTTTGCTGGTTGCTTAGGTCAGATAATCAGGAAACCTTTTTCCAAAGACTTTGGAAAAACTAAAGATATTCTACAAATAAAACTGTAGAGCGAGTGAAAATTACAAACACTCAAGTCTTAGTTGCAACGATATCAAAGCTATTATATATAGCTTTACTTTGATGCAACTATTTTTTGTATTGAATATGAAGAAATGTTCAATTATTTCATTATTAAAAATGTTTTAGTGAGTGCTTTTCTGCAAAGTGTAATTTTGATCAATTTTTTAATGAATCAAATAAAAAGTCTGTCGACCTATAATTTTATTTTTAACAAACTGTGTTGCTAAAAATGTTCTTGAGATATTTTTTTCTATAAACCTTTAGTTTTTTTAAGTCTTCTTATAATCCTTTAACTTTATTCACTTCTTTCACTTTTTCTAAAATAAACTTAATTGAATACTATAAACACAAGTATGCTCCCGAATTAAAAGTTATGGTACGAATTTTATTTTGTACTATGGTGAAGGGTATATAAGATTCTACACAGCTGAATAACTATAGCATTTTAATTTGTTTTTTCTTTCGTTAAGTATAACATATTCAAATATTCATATAACAAACACTTTATCAATTAATTTTATATTATATGTATGCATGTTTTTAATGGTGTTCTCTTTTCTGACAAAAATGTTCCATGTATGCTACCATTCGCTCGGGTTTTTGTTCTATTCTAAAAATATATGCAAAAATGTGAAAAGTTGTCGTTTTCCTTTCTAAATAAATGGCAAATTTGTTCCATTTCTTACCCGCAATTTTAACTGAGTGTGAGATAATATCCTTTTTTGCATCTGAGTAAAGTACTTTTTTATGCAAGCAAGTATTTTTTTATTTAGTTTTTTCTTGTGTTTGCGTACAATTTGCGTTATATTGTGATTTTTAGTTATATTGTGATGGATATAAAAACTTTTTGTATTTCGTTTGTTTTACTTTTATTTAATAATTATAGTTTTTTTATCGCAAAATTTTTAACAACAGCTGACATTTATTATTGAAAATCAGTGCTGTTAACGCTTATGGAATTCAATGAAAATTTAATGTTCAAAATTGCTACAAGCGTATATATTCATACATGCATAGGTATTTAATTATTTAAAATAAAATAAAAGGTTCCTAGGCCATTATAATGAAAGTAATGTACACATGTATTTTTTAAATTAATTATACATGTAACATAAAAATTCAATATGTAGTTCATATTGAAGTCTTAGCGGAAATGTATTAGTACTAACTTCACAAAATTTGCCAATGATAGCTATTTTAAAACGTACCTTTTGAATTTCAAAAAAAGAACATACGATTTAATGAATGAATTTAATGAAAACTGGAAACGGAATTGTTTTGCTTACAATTCCATTTCTTCTTGTTATATGCTGGAGCAATTGCCTTAAAGAATGTTTTAGATGCCGATAACTTAAGCATTTTTATCTTATTTTGTTTAATTTGCTTAGAACTAAATCGTATCAGCAGTAATATATAACACATATGTATGTGTACATATGAGCTGTTATATTTTATAACGGTATAAGTAAATTTTTTCATGTATCGAGATATTCATGGGTTTGCATTTGTGTTAATTTAAAAATATTGGCGAAAGATCATCTATAAAAGAAATGTTTTTAGCGTTCTACACCCTTTAATCAGTACAAATATTTAGTAAAATATTCGTTTTTTTTTTATCTTTAAATGGACTAATACCACAAGAGCTCATTTAAGCCCATGTTTTTATAGACATTTGCTCTTCTTAAATGAATTTTTAAGGTAAAAAATTAAAAGGAAGACATTTAACTACACGATCAACCAAGTTTATTAAGAGTTATTTAAGTTATACAGTAGAATCATTAATACGTAGTCGAAGGAACTGACGGCTTGTTACGAGCTACAAACGTTTTTGAAATAAAGAGATTTATGTTCTTACAGGCTGCTTAAACAGTCCTTAATTACATTAGCGCGAACTTAATATTTAAATTTTGTACCGTACACATACCATTTTACTATATAATATGGTCTTGGATTGTAACATTCTGAATGTGCTTCAGGTAGCTAGATGCTATTTCCGCACCTCTATTTGCGACAGTTATTTCCCATGCATATATATGAATACTGCTGTCATGAAAAGTTATGTCTGCTTAAGCGCATTGTGCACTTAAGTCGTAATTTAATTATAAATTTAATTATAATAACACAAGCCAACAAGGTTTTGGACTGGAACAACAAAATATCTTTCCTAGGGTAATTTGGTGGGCTGAATTCGAATCTGTAATTGGAGTTTCTCTATCACGTCAGGTTTTCGAGATACAAAAAAATGTTTTTATTCGTTTTTTACATAAAAAATCACTAGCTTATTTTAAAATCAATGAATTTTCATATGTGAATGCCGTTATTTGAACGTCGTTTGTATTTTGTTGGTTCAGTTTCACGTATTAGAGTCCAGCAATAGTCTCCCAGCATGCTTTTGTCTTAAAATCCTTTTTTTTTTTTCATTAAATCTTGGTTAGCACGCTCCCCTTGTTCGTGCTCACTGCACCAAATTTTTTTTTTTTTTTTTGGAAAAAAATCTAAATGCGAATAAAGAATATGCAAAACATTGTCGGTGTCCACGGTTTGTCCAAGTTTCTGACTGCAAAACCAAAATAATGTAAATATGCATATTTTAATGATTCTGTTATTTCATATCTTTTTTTCCAATCAAGTCTTCAGTACAAACAAAGCAAAAATAGCTTGAATCAGTAACACACGATCTCCCTGACCTGCTTAAGCGCTACAATTATGAAGATTTATAATAAATGTGGGCTTCCTGCAAATAAATAATTGTGAAATTGTTGTGTCAGTATTGACTGTTTTACAGTATTGCCAGCATGCGCTTAAAAATTAACAAGTCGTGATAGCCTAATTTTTATGCCAGATTCGAATTAAGCACCCAGATTAGTTAAAAGACATGGTTCGTTTCTGCATTCATTTTTTTTTCGAAATTTTTAGACCAGTGTTATTACGAAAGGATTTATTTCACATTAAAAAAAAAAAGAAGATTTTTACGATACTATTTTATAGTTAAAATAAATTTGTTTATCTTATGGCCAAATCGCACTCCATTTAAAAGATTTTTTTTCTTCATAATTTATTTATAACGCTACGTGACAGTTTTTGGACCAAATGAATTTGACACCTATTGTTTTTGTGTAATCCAAATCCGAATATGAAGTCAGAATTGTCCAAAGTAGAACAGTTTTTCAGATATTCCAAAATAACCGTTATTTGTGTTTTTGAAAAAGATGATGTGACTGAAATGCAAATATCTTCAAAAATTTTAAACGGATTATGTATTTCTTTCTTTTTAGCAAAAGGTTATAAGATTTCTAAAAAACCATGGGTCGTTTGTAAAGATGAGTCAATAAATGGCAGAGTTATAGTGGACAAAATTTTAAACTTTATTATAAATATGATGATTTTTTGCAATTTTGGTCTTTTAAGTTATTTTTTAAACCAAGAAATACAATTTTTTTAAGTTTTATCACTTACGACATTAGCCTATTTCAATACGAATATTTTGTGCTCAATAGGATCCAGATCGGTGCAAAAATGACAAAGTTACAGAAGATTTATTGATTTAATCCACTTTTCGATTTGTATCAAATCAAAGAAAACACAACAAATGAATATACAAAGCTAAATTTTTAGCAACAAAATGTATTAAAAATAGTTTAAAACTATTGAATTTCGATGTGGGTTAATTACCTTAATCTTCTGTAGCTCTGCCATTTTTGTACCAATCTATGTCTTGTTGGGCGCAAAATGTTCATATTGAAATAATATAATGTCGCATGCAATAAAACATTAAGATTTTTAAATCATTGGTTTTAAAAAATAACTTGAAAAGGGCAAAATTGAACAAAATTATAAAATTTTCAATGAAACTTGAACTTTTGTCCCCTGTAATTTTGTCATTTCTTGGCCAATCTTCACTAGCAATCCATGGTTATTTTAGAAATTTTATAACCTTTCACTAAAAAGATTTTTGAAGATATTTGCATTTCAGTCACATCATCTTTTTTAAAACACAAATAACGGTTACTTTGGAATTTTTTAAAAAACTGTTCTACTTTTGACAATTCTGACTTCATATTCGGATTCAGCGGACAATTTTACATAAAGATTAGCTGTTAGATTCATTCGTCACGACTTTGTTGAAATTTTGTCATGTAGTGTAATTAATCAAATCTTTCTTTATCATTTCTTGCCCAACTTCCATTCAAGTTTCTTAATGGTGGCTTAGAGACACCTGGCCTTTTGAGGTTTCTAGCTGCACACCATAATGAGTAGTCTGATTGTTGCATCCAGGTCCTTAAGATACTTTTCGACGGAAGCCGTTGTCTGAAACTGCAGTCATTTTTTTAGCCGTTTTGTACACTATTTTAATAAGTTCTTAAGTTGAGGGGATCTGTGCAATTGCCACTCTCTTCGAACTGTCATTTTTTTTATTCAACGGGCGCTCGATATCTGTAGAATATATTTTATTAGTATTGTTTTTTTTGAGGATTTTGCTGGAATATTGAACATCTAGTTTAAGATAACTGTCAAAATTGACATATTCTGCGGTGTGCTAAGCGGAATATTTTCTGTGCAATGGGTACTGAGATATTTTTTATATTTTAACCAATTTATTTGTGTAGCTGACGTCGCTATGTAACCAGAGGGAGATATAATTTTATTGGTGTTTGTTATAGTAACTGTTGTAGGTGTATAATCAGAGGATAATCCCAATGAAGCTTCAACGTGAATCGTTTCAGTGGGGATTTTTTTAACCACGCCAAAATCGATGACATCTGCGATTTTTTGCGGATCAGCCAGCCAATATGTTGGTTCAACACAAATGTTCGTTGCTTGAAGATAATATTCACGATGATTACACATTAGGTAGTGTTTAATTCGGTTTTTTATTAAAATGACAGAGCCTCCACAAGCTCTATCTCGAGGGTCCTAGGTATCATATAGTGTATAACCATTGATTTTAAACGTATATCTTGAGGTGAAAATAAATTTGAACAGAAGGTATCTATACCTTTTTACAGTAAAACTTAACTCATTTTTTTTAAGTGGGCTTATACCACTTTCAAAAATAACAGCTCATACCTATACTCTTGTATATTTTTTCATTTAAATTTTTGACTTAAAGTAACTGACCTCAATTGCTTACAGTCATCACAGTCAGCATGCAATCTCACACGCATTTCAAATACTCATACTTTAATGAAATAAAAAAAAAAAAAACTAAACTTTTTGTTTAAGTCGTAACTTCCTTTAACAAAAAATAACAAGAAATTGTGGTAAAAAAAAAAAAAATTAAATTTCAAACGTGTAATTTTTATTTTTCTAAATAGAGAAAAAAGTATGGTATATTTCCTAATTTACGGAACATTTAATAACGCACTCAAATTGTTCTTTCGTTTTAGTACAAAATTAGGTTAATTCTATTAAAATATGTAAATTACCTAAAATATAAAATTTAATTGCATTAAAAGAGATGTAATCGTTATGGTTTGGCTTAGTTTCTATTTTCTATTCAAAGTTTTATAGAGGAGTTTAAAGGTTCATTAAAAGTTCCTTTTTTTAATTAAAACAAATATGTGCTAATAGAATAAACATCTTAGAAAATGCTGAATTCTTTAAAAATAGAACACAATTTTTTTAACATTTTAAACATTCTCATTCATATATGAAGGGTTCAAAGCTGAACCGAACCAAGTCATAAAATAAAATGCATATGTGTATTTCAAAAGTAGTGTGACATTCTTCGCAAAGTTTAACTTTATCGAGTTCTGTAACGGACTAAATTAAAAAGTTTTTCGTTCCAAAGGTAACGGTAATAAACCCATGTCAATGTCTCCAGAAATTAATGGAAATTCACTTACTCAAACTCAAAATATTATCGAATTTTCATTTTTGACTTGGTTCGTTTCAGCTCTGAGCCCTCCATATTTAAAACATATAAAAAGTTCAATATTTTTTTATATAAATAATAATTCATTGTTAATTGATACTGTTCATGCTAAACTGCATTTTAATATCTACTTTTACAGTTTAATACAACACGATTTAGGTCAGCTTAAAATTTGTTGACCTACATTTTTATTATCAGAAAGAAATTATTGATACTTTAATAAATCAGCACGATTAGTGAAAAAGGACATATTAAGTTTGCCATTCTGTGTGTTATAAATACAAATATTCATCTGAGACCCGATAAGATATATACACACATATGTATTCTGGGCGCTTCACTATTTTAGAGCTAAAAGCCCACGGAATGCCAAGAGTACACGGAATGTGAAAAGCCCCATGCTCATGCGGCCCTGACATAATTTTGACGTCATCACACAATGGCCCTTGTGGCATTTCACATTCCGGAATTTCGGGATCGGGATTTCAAAATCCCGAATCCCGGAATTTTATAAAATCAATCCCGATTGGCATCCCTAGCACACACGCATAAAATCCTTTACGCTATTGAGGGCTGGGTATAAAAATTATTTAATTTCGACTAGACCCCCAGTACGGCGGTAGCACTTCCTTAGGCCGGCCATTCACGTACACTTTAAAATGTCAGTTTCAACTGTTCAGGTTCGTATATAACGCCCATTCTAGAAAAACATACAAATACAAATACATTACTTTAGTTTTATTTGCTTAAAATTTTAAAAGTTCAACATGTTTATTTTTATCTTTTCTAGAGATAAATTTATTAAGTTACTTGTATTTTTTAATAGTGTCTATGGCGCGCCATTGCCTGCGTTTTTTTTAATAGATAAAGCAACAACTAGTTATCCTTCCTCATATACATACATACATATGTGTGTAATATATAGAAATAATGATAAAAACATACATACAAGACTTTTGTGCCCGGCGTTACCCGGTGTCGAGTATTCATGGATTTTAGTTGATTAATTACGCTATAGTTTACAAGTTTTGGAAAAAGAACTAAATGTTAAACTTTTTCTCCTTTCCAAAATTTGTATTCTGAACACATATTGCCGTATTTACTGCTGCTTACTAGAATGCAGCTTGTTAGCACTGAGTTGACTTATAACAATTTTTAAAAAAATCAAATCAAATCAAAAATTTTATTAAGTTTTAAAATTATCTAAAGGGTCGATCGTTTTTATTATTTTTTTTGCGCACAATTTTTTTAGATTTTTCTTTTGTTTATAAAAAAGTTGTTTTTCACAAGTTAGCAGCGTTTGGCAGCTCGTTAACAAGAGTTTAGCAAATCGTTAGATATTATAAATAAACTTTGTGCTAACTTTTCGTTATAAATACGTCCGATAATATTTTGATATTTGTATTCTTCTTTTCACTTCTTGTCGACTATTTCCCCTATTTGTGAAGTATAATTTGTACTTCAATTTGTGTACATACTCTTAAAGTGTTTAATTTCAGTGTTTTTATCAAGAATAAAAATTGGGAATTTAGCACGACAAACAAAATCTTGTTAATTAAAAATTTTGTATTCCCAAAAATTACTTTGATAATAAAATTTTAATTTCATTAATTTTAAAATTTGAATGTGCTGTTTTCACAAAAATTTTCTGCTTGTTCAATCACTTGTATTGTGGAAAATGCACATAAATTTAAGTTTATTTAAAGTTTCTGGATTGTTTGTTAATAAAAATAATAACATTTTCAATTTAACACTTCTTATAACCATAAACCAATAGTGTAGAGGATTTTGCGTTTGTGCTTATTCATGTAACACCTTAAAGTTTTGGTCCCCTGGACCCACCTTTTAGTATACCGATCGACTCAGATTCACCTTTTGAATCGAAATAACCATGTCCGTCCATGTAAACTTTGCGAAAAGTTCGCAATTTTGGAGACATTATGATGAAAATTGGTACATAGGTTCTAAAAACAAGGATCAAGCCTATTGTAAATAGTGATAATCGGTCCAGAATTTCACATAGCCTCGATTCAGGTTTCTTTTCGGAATAAAGTTTGTTTAAACCCTCTTATTATGTTGGTATTAGGATTAAATTTGGGCTAAACTTATTTTATTGCAATCTAAATGTTGTTGTAATCGTTTCGTATTTGACCATACTACTCCCGAAAATAGCTTTTAAAGCCACAGCTGCTACGCTGTGGTAGTAGGTCTAAAATTTAACATATAAACTACATAAACTCCCTCCCTAATATCACTTAAAGATAAAAAACTTAAATAGATGAATTTATTAAAATAATATTCGGCACAAAGAATTTTAGCATGAATTTTATTTTATTTTGGCTTTTGGTCCCGAAGAGAGTAATCTCTTAAAAATTTGCCACTCAACTTCATTCTTAAAATGTTAGGTTTGTATGTAATTTATTTAAAATACAACCATAATTTAATTCAAGTTCACTTTTTTCCCTAAAAAGGACGATTATCCAAAACGTACATTACTGTGAGATGCTTGCTGACTAGCCAACACAAAATGTGTAGCTTTATAAAAAATAATTGCTACGAAACAAAAAATTCCTGTTTTAAAATGTTTAACCCTTTTCGACAGCTTATGATTAAAATTCCGTAAGAATTTCAAACCAAACATATTTTTGCGTACCAACTTGTATCGAAATCGGTCCAGTGGTTGAGGCATAATTGGAAAACAAACAAACAATCAAATAAACAAATTTACACCCTTAATTTTTCTAATATACTATGTACTATAAAGGGATTTTTATCAGATGAAAAATAGTTATACTCGTACATTTACATATGAAACGTTAAGCACACTTTCGTCTACATACATATAGGCTTTTCCATTTTGACGTGTTGTGATATTCGTACCACAAAATGTAAAAAAATTAAATGAAGAAGTCAAATTTGTAAAAAGGGTTTTTATATATATAAAGTTATGAAGTAGCACTATATTCAGAAAATAAATTACATCAATCGACGGTAAGGATTTGCAGATATAAGAAAAATATGCGCTGCCAGGACGTTAAAAAACGGAAATGGATTTTGACTTGCATTACCAAACTTAATAAGACTGCGAATTGAGCAAGACGTTTTGAATAAAACCTTTTTAGTAAGCTTTGGACTTATATAGATTTATTTTTCAAGCTATTAGAATTAAAAATATTGGCTCGTTTAAAGGCACATATGGGCATTTTAAGCGAAAAGTCTACTTTTTTTAATGTAACGCCAGAATGCAAATAAGTTTGTATATAAGGACCATGTTGTTCAACCGTCATCCCTTTTGTTACTAAATGAAGAGCTAGTTGCGCTTTACACCACAATATAAAAAAGTAAACTATACATATACAATTTTTTGAGAAATAATTTAAATTATTTCTGGCGTTACGTTACAAAAAGTAAACTTTTCGTTGGAATTGCCCATATGTAATAGGGTTGGAAAATGGCTTTTATAATTTTTACCAACTACCAAAACAAAATTTGCTTTTTAGGCCATGTCGGTACCATTTTTTAATATTAATCAAAACAAAAGAAAAAAAACAAGCTTAACCAAAATGGGTATTAAAATAAAGAAGTGCACAAAAAAAATATAACACTAAAATAATAAATATTATATACCTAGAGGTTAATTAAAAATATTTATCAAATTCCCGAAATGGTAACACATGCGGCTTAAATTGCTGATTTGACCTGCATTAAAGATAATTTGTATGTGAATTTAAAGAAACTAGTTTGTGTTTTCAAGAATAACAAAAGTGTTAATACGCCCAATAAAATTCTACCTTTCGCTAGCGGTAAGTTTTGAAAACGGGCCTAAGCCTTTTACGCCACATATAATCATAACAAACGCAAAGTTTTAAATTGTACCAAGTAAGCCGCTGTAGTACCACGGTACTAACAAGGTCCAAAATGTACCAAAAACAAGTACAAGTGTACTATGATTTCCATCCGTGATATGTATGTATTTATTTATGTTAATACATATTTACTAACGTACATTACACACATGTCGATTTTATTAAATATTACCGGTTTTATTATTCATAAAACATCCTTATGACCCAGTTCTCATAATAAATAAAAATGTGGGTATGTTTGTATTTGAAGTTAAAAGTAGTACAAGTACACATATACATATACATTTACAAATGCAAATGTATGCATGTATAAATGTGAGTACCTTTTATGTTTCAAAGAATAATTGTGATACGGATACTGTATACTTTGTTTTGGGTAAATTGTATACTATTACTGACTGGCCTCTCCATTTGTTTTAAAACAGGGTAGATTGATAAGTTAATTTAATTAGAATGATGTTAAACGAGCACAACTAGAAATATTGAATAGTAGCCATTCGAATGCCTTTAAAGAAGTGACGGGCACATTTGCAAATCCTATGTACTCGTGCATAGGAATAAAAATGCTGCTTGTGCGACGTCGACACATGTACACTATAAACTTCTTTGTTGTGTTTTTGTGACAATGTACGTTCTGTTGCTTTGTTGTTATTTCGTCAACACAAGCATAAATGTGATAGTATGTGTGTGCCCTTCACTGCTTTAAAGTGTTAAAGTATTAAAGAGTTAAAAAAGGACAATAATTACCCCTTAAAATGAGTGTTAGAGGGTTAATACGTTCTAAGAAAAGAATCGCCATATAATTCTACTGATGTAAATTTAGTAGATTTTGTTGACTTGTACCAAACGCCTTTTCAAAAAATTAAAAATTTCAATGTCCGAAATTTCGAAAATCCGTTTTACATACATTCTACAAACTTCTGATCTTAGAAGACCTCTAGTAAAATTTTATGCTGAAAATATTCGTGGAACATTTGCTCTACGAATATTCTAATTTCATTTCGCGTTGCAAGTATTGAGGCTGTATAATTAAAAAATAAGACATTGGGTAGAGGGAGTTTTTACCCGTTTTGCCATATTGTATGCAATAAGCCATAAAAATTAAAGGCTATAACTTCTTAAAGATCTTTTTTTTTTGTTAATTTTCTAAGCTATCCCCACGAAGCTTTTCGCTTGTCTGCAGGAAAGAAATCAGAGTATCTGGCGGGAATCGAACCCGTAATACCGGCGCTGATAGGCTAGCTCACTACCAGCTAACCTACCGGGGCACTCACTGACACTATTTGCTTGCCAAATTTCAAGAAAATCGGCTTTTACCCGTTTTGCCTTATTTAACGCCCTCTAGCGATATGAAATATATTTTACGACCTATTCCGAATGACATTGTACACATAAGATATTACGATACATGGTTTGGTAACTTCTAATGACAATAAAACAAATCATAATATGAAAAATAGTGGGCATGTTGTTGATATTTGTATGGGAATATATAGGAAAATCTGAATTCCAAATATATTCACAACCACTGCTCACATATACCATCTATAGGCTATCCCCAACGTACCCTGAAATTTTTGTTGAAATCGGTCGACCCGTTTTCGCAGTCAGTGGTGACATCAATGTGCACACTTACTAATTAGACTAATTTTATTTCAGTTTCAAAATTTTTTAAGGAATTTATGGCAGTGAAAATAATTTTCGCGAGTCGTACAGACCGATTCCGGCATTTGGTAATATGATTACGGTTGCAGTAAAGCATTTTTGAGCTGAATTTACTAAAAATACAAATAATTACAAGAATTATAGATGAAAGAGCTCTAATGAGGCAGGGCATTTATTTATATAGGGGCTATGTTCAATAATGGACCAATCATCATTTTGAATAGGCTAAAGGATCCAATCTCGGGCTAATTTTATAAAAATCCGGCACAAGCGTATTAGAGCGTACTCAACTTCACGACCCTAAGTTGGAAATACTGCATTATTTGACAGCCTATTTTAAAGGTTTTTGCTAAATTTGATTGGACATTAATTTTGAATAGACTTACACTAGAGCAACGCTTGCAAATTTTCAAACTTGATGTTGAATTTCTATTCAACATGTTGTTCTCCGATGAAGCCCATTTTTGGTTGAATGGGTACGTAAATAAGCCGAATTGTTGCATTTGGAGTGAGGATAATCCACAAGGTTTTTACGAAATAGCATTACATCCACAGAGAAATTACTGGTTGGTGCGCTTTATGGGCTGCCGGAGTCATTGGTTCATATGCCTTCAAAAACGGTCGGAATGTTACAACGTTTTAAGGTATAGGGACTAGTGCTGGGAAACTATCGATAGACTATCGATATTATCGATAGTCTTAAAATATCGAAAATATCGATAGGAAAAATATAAATATCGATATTTTTATTATTCAAAATACGGCTATGAAGACATCTAACAGCAGGAATACACACAGTTTTTTGCCGCAAATTTTTACTTGCTATTATTAATTCGCGCTGAATTACAGCAATGAATACAAACAACAATAATTGAAAATGGTATGGATTGATTGCAGTGCTTTTTACTGGTTATAAAAGGCCTTTAAGTCGAAATTTTTACATGTTTACATAGGGACTGAAATGTCAAATATTTTTGTAATGTTGTAAAAAAAAATGCAAATCCAAATGAAATTGCAAGCATAGGACAAAACAATGACGACCATTGATAACCTTTTTGGGTTTAGAATTTACAAAATTTTTTAAAGTTCCAATGGAATATCTTATAGTCCCTACTTCGGTTCCTTCAGAAAGGTACTTATCAATTTTTAAAAATCTGCCATCTTAAATAACGTGCGTATATACATACGTCTCACAGGTTCAATAAAGTGATAAAAACAACGAACTGTAGCCTTATAAAAAATAATTAATGTTTTCCTGCACAAGTACAAACATTCAGTCGATAGTACACGCAAAGAAAAAACATGGTTGATACAATCAAAAACGCAAACTATCATTAATGTTTGTAGTAATGATTGTGTCAAACAAGTCTTAAGTAACAATATATGTTCAGACATAATGTTAATAGCTGATTATTGTCTCGAACATATTATTATGTTCAGATTCCTAACACCATACAAAATGGAAACTGGGAATTATTTCCTTCCGAAGGTAACTTTATATTATGTTCAACATTTTTCATTTTTCGAATTTATTCTATGAGCTAAATTTCAGTTATGTATTTTATAAAGCTTTTTTGTAATAGTTCTATTCCTACAATTTTTCAGAAATGACTTTATACACTACCAGACTATTATATTGTATTTTCTATTTACATTTTACCTTAGCCTTCCGTTGGAAAGCAATGAGGTATATTGAATGTACAGAAAAATTTACAATTATTAGACACCAGCAGAATGTAATGCATTTTCTGGCCCGCTACGGCCGTCGTCAGCATTCTTTGTGTCTCACTGGATAGTGTTACTTTATAAATTGAATGTATTTAACTCAACTATTTTAACAAATAGAAACTGGGAATTATTTCCTTCCGAAGGTAACTTTATATTATGTTCAACATTTTTCATTTTTCGAATTTATTCTATGAGCTAAATTTCAGTTATGTATTTTATAAAGCTTTTTTGTAATAGTTCTATTCCTACAATTTTTCAGAAATGACTTTATACACTACCAGACTATTATATTGTATTTTCTATTAACATTTTACCTTAGCCTTCCGTTGGAAAGCAATGAGGTATATTGAATGTACAGAAAAATTTACAATTATTAGACACCAGCAGAATGTAATGCATTTTCTGGCCCGCTACGGCCGTCGTCAGCATTCTTTGTGTCTCACTGGATAGTGTTACTTTATAAATTGAATGTATTTAACTCAACTATTTTAACAAATAGAAACTGGGAATTATTTCCTTCCGAAGGTAACTTTATATTATGTTCAACATTTTTCATTTTTCGAATTTATTCTATGAGCTAAATTTCAGTTATGTATTTTATAAAGCTTTTTTGTAATAGTTCTATTCCTACAATTTTTCAGAAATGACTTTATACACTACCAGACTATTATATTGTATTTTCTATTTACATTTTACCTTAGCCTTCCGTTGGAAAGCAATGAGGTATATTGAATGTACAGAAAAATTTACAATTATTAGACACCAGCAGAATGTAATGCATTTTCTGGCCCGCTACGGCCGTCGTCAGCATTCTTTGTGTCTCACTGGATAGTGTTACTTTATAAATTGAATGTATTTAACTCAACTATTTTAACAAATAGAAACTGGGAATTATTTCCTTCCGAAGGTAACTTTATATTATGTTCAACATTTTTCATTTTTCGAATTTATTCTATGAGCTAAATTTCAGTTATGTATTTTATAAAGCTTTTTTGTAATAGTTCTATTCCTACAATTTTTCAGAAATGACTTTATACACTACCAGACTATTATATTGTATTTTCTATTTACATTTTACCTTAGCCTTCCGTTGGAAAGCAATGAGGTATATTGAATGTACAGAAAAATTTACAATTATTAGACACCAGCAGAATGTAATGCATTTTCTGGCCCGCTACGGCCGTCGTCAGCATTCTTTGTGTCTCACTGGATAGTGTTACTTTATAAATTGAATGTATTTAACTCAACTATTTTAACAAATAGAAACTGGGAATTATTTCCTTCCGAAGGTAACTTTATATTATGTTCAACATTTTTCATTTTTCGAATTTATTCTATGAGCTAAATAGAAAATACAATATAATAGTCTGGTAGTGTATAAAGTCATTTCTGAAAAATTGTAGGAATAGAACTATTACAAAAAAGCTTTATAAAATACATAACTGAAATTTAGCTCATAGAATAAATTCGAAAAATGAAAAATGTTGAACATAATATAAAGTTACCTTCGGAAGGAAATAATTCCCAGTTTCTATTTGTTAAAATAGTTGAGTTAAATACATTCAATTTATAAAGTAACACTATCCAGTGAGACACAAAGAATGCTGACGACGGCCGTAGCGGGCCAGAAAATGCATTACATTCTGCTGGTGTCTAATAATTGTAAATTTTTCTGTACATTCAATATACCTCATTGCTTTCCAACGGAAGGCTAAGGTAAAATGTAAATAGAAAATACAATATAATAGTCTGGTAGTGTATAAAGTCATTTCTGAAAAATTGTAGGAATAGAACTATTACAAAAAAGCTTTATAAAATACATAACTGAAATTTAGCTCATAGAATAAATTCGAAAAATGAAAAATGTTGAACATAATATAAAGTTACCTTCGGAAGGAAATAATTCCCAGTTTCTATTTGTTAAAATAGTTGAGTTAAATACATTCAATTTATAAAGTAACACTATCCAGTGAGACACAAAGAATGCTGACGACGGCCGTAGCGGGCCAGAAAATGCATTACATTCTGCTGGTGTCTAATAATTGTAAATTTTTCTGTACATTCAATATACCTCATTGCTTTCCAACGGAAGGCTAAGGTAAAATGTAAATAGAAAATACAATATAATAGTCTGGTAGTGTATAAAGTCATTTCTGAAAAATTGTAGGAATAGAACTATTACAAAAAAGCTTTATAAAATACATAACTGAAATTTAGCTCATAGAATAAATTCGAAAAATGAAAAATGTTGAACATAATATAAAGTTACCTTCGGAAGGAAATAATTCCCAGTTTCTATTTGTTAAAATAGTTGAGTTAAATACATTCAATTTATAAAGTAACACTATCCAGTGAGACACAAAGAATGCTGACGACGGCCGTAGCGGGCCAGAAAATGCATTACATTCTGCTGGTGTCTAATAATTGTAAATTTTTCTGTACATTCAATATACCTCATTGCTTTCCAACGGAAGGCTAAGGTAAAATGTAAATAGAAAATACAATATAATAGTCTGGTAGTGTATAAAGTCATTTCTGAAAAATTGTAGGAATAGAACTATTACAAAAAAGCTTTATAAAATACATAACTGAAATTTAGCTCATAGAATAAATTCGAAAAATGAAAAATGTTGAACATAATATAAAGTTACCTTCGGAAGGAAATAATTCCCAGTTTCTATTTGTTAAAATAGTTGAGTTAAATACATTCAATTTATAAAGTAACACTATCCAGTGAGACACAAAGAATGCTGACGACGGCCGTAGCGGGCCAGAAAATGCATTACATTCTGCTGGTGTCTAATAATTGTAAATTTTTCTGTACATTCAATATACCTCATTGCTTTCCAACGGAAGGCTAAGGTAAAATGTAAATAGAAAATACAATAAAATAGTCTGGTAGTGTATAAAGTCATTTCTGAAAAATTGTAGGAATAGAACTATTACAAAAAAGCTTTATAAAATACATAACTGAAATTTAGCTCATAGAATAAATTCGAAAAATGAAAAATGTTGAACACCATACAAAATGTTTATTTAAACTTCTTAAATGATTCTCACAAATAAAACCAATAAGAATTTAATTTCAAACATTTATTTTATTTTTATTAAAATTACATGTACATACACTTTGTATTATGTATACATACACAGAATTCCAAAATGATAAAATTTATATTCCGGTTTCAATATTGTATGTTTTTTTTTTTTGGCTGCAAGAAAGACAACGTTATTATATATTTATTTTTATAACTAAACATATATAAATAACTTACCTATTTCAATAAACGTAAAGTAATCTATTTCGTAAATTTGCAAGGCAGCATGGCCTTTTTCTTCCCGAAAAACGTTTTAATTCTCTTGTTATCATTCATGTAACAGAAATTACGTGGGAGAAAATTTGATTGTCTTTATAAACACACACTATTTGTTTTGACAATAAATGTTTGCTCATTTAGAGAATTTTACACATTTCACATAATATAATATGTTTAGCTATATCAGAGTAACTTTTTAGATGTACAACACCATATAATATTATTATAGTGAATTTAAAAATGTTAACGACAAAAAATATGTTTTCAAGTTACATGAGGACTATAAAAAATGTGTATGGTAAACATATTTGGCAAATATGAATAAAAGTGGTCGTAGTGACCACTCATTAATCATGTTTTTTCTCTGCGTGTAATATCGATATATCAATAGTGAAATCTGAACTATCGATATATATCGATAGTAGAAAATATCGATAGTATCCCAGCACTAATAGGGACATGATTAAAAATTGTTCGTACCTCAATTAGCTGGCATTTATCTTGCTGACATACGATTCGAACAGGACGGAGCCACATGCCACTCAGCGCGCTCTACAGTTAATTTACCCAAATTAACTTTTGATGAAAGAATAATTGTAAGTAATATAATAAAACAATGTAAAGTCACTTTTTTTTGGACCAGCACTCAGGGGATGATCTCTACTAATGCATTGCATTGTGTTGGAACTAGGAAAATAAGCAATGGGAATGAGCATAGAGGGAGTAGTGTTTCTGAACATTAGACTTGCATTTAGTCATGTTGAGAGTAAGAGGGATGACCTTAGCAGGAAGGTTATTCCACATACGAACAGTCCGGAAAAAAACGAATTTTCCTTGTAATACGTTGTATGATGCACCGGCCAATCGGCTACAAAAGAATGGCCTCTTTAGAAAAATCGTGTATTAGAAACAAACGTACGGGTTTCGTGACCAGTTCCCTAATTTTATCAAAACACATCCCATTGTAGTAACGATAAATCCGGCAAATACACTACGCTCCTTTATTGCAACATATGTAGTCAATCTCAAAAAATCAAAAATTTTAGGATACTAAAACAAAAGTGTTCCTTTATAGCTTCTTTAGATGTAAAAAATCTGGAATTATATCTGAAACTGAAATGAAGTTATAGCAAAATAAAATTTATTAAATCTGTATACAAGGGTACATTTTGAAAACTTTAATCGCATTTTGCCAAGTTTAATTTTTTTTTTGAGATATGACTATGTTGCAATAAAGGAGCGACTTGTCTACGACCATAAGCCAGAGACAATTGAACACCTGGAAAACAACATTCGAAGAGTTTTTGGCGTAATATGGCTGCAAATGCTGCGAAAAGTTTATGAAAATTGATCTTCCTTATTACACCTTATACGTGGGATCCACATGGCCGAAATCATATGTTAACATTTATGTTATAATACTGTCTGTCCAACAGAGCCCGTTTACCTGATATTAAAAATATATATTTAGAAATTTATTGTTGATGGGATAAGCTATTCCTATGCGCATTTCACTGGTTGCTTAGGCCAGATCGTCAGGAAACTTCATCCAAAGATTTTAGAAAACTAAATATATTAAACCAAATAAAAGTGTTAAGCGTATAAGAATTATAAGCATCAGTTCTACTTGTAACAATATCAAAGCTTAAACAAAAACAACAACAATAAACAGTGAGTTTATCTTTTCTTACAGTCCCGACTACAATTGGTTGATTTTCTGGTTTATAAACGAAAGTTCTATAAAAAACCTTTCATAAAACTGAAATATTTTTTATGATTTAGGGGGTAAGTAGCCTAAATATAAAATACTATATATTTATTGTTTATTAGATATTAAACTTTTCAACAATTTTTGAATTTACCCACTTGTCCTATTTGTTTTTTCATAAAATACAAAATTAACCATTATTTGTAGTTATTTTTGTAGATTTATACTGTATGAATATATATTATGCATTCAATCTGCTTTTTGTGATTTCTATTAAACTGAGTAAATAAATATGTGCAATTTATAGTATAAACGTAATTAATATCCATTTTTTATTTTTATTATAAATTAAGAACAGTGCGTGATTTAAATAATGATTACATTTTTTGTTTTCCAACATATAGTAGGTCACTATTTCCTATTCCTCATCTACTCAAACAAAGTCATAATTTAACCAGTAACAGTTCTATATTGGGCTATGCATAATCTTATATACTTTTCACGATGGTGCCGTAAGAACAAAAAGATATAACATTAATGACCACTAACGAAAAGAATTAAAATAAAATACATATATTGAGTACGGAAGTTCGTTTAATACACATTTCTCTATTTTAGCGGCAAATCAATTATAGTGGAAGGCCAATGTACGCGGCATGCGGCTGCGGGCGATAATAGTATTGCCATTGTAAAAATGTTAGCATTGCTGATAAAAATGTTCATACAAAAAAAAAAAAATGAAGACTTGGTATTACTTGGAAAAGATGCCGCGCGGCAAAGTTAAATTTTTTCAACTTTTGTTTTAAGCCGCGTGAAGTAGACGTTGCCATACACACATAATCATTTCACAAAAGAAATTTAAAAAACATTACAAATGAAGTGGAAAAAAAAATCCAAATTTATAAGTAAATTCTTATTATGTTCAAATAAATTGTTTTTTTTATAGATTGAACATTTTTTAACAGCTTATATAACATTTGCCGCTTTAAAATGAGCCGTTTTCATTTGCCTTACAAACAAATTTCAAGCGAAAAACTAAACAGCTGATCGCCGCCCGCAGCCGCATGCCGCGTACATTGGCCTTTCACTACTATGTCTTTGTTATGTGTAAAAAAAAATGCAAAAAAAAATTCAAAATATTAAAAAAACAAGTAAGAGTGCTATATTCGGCTATACCGAATCTTAAACACCCTTCACCGGGGAGAGATGATAACTGCTCTCTAGATATAAATTAATCCATTTTGATTAACGCCCACTTCTCTAAAGCGCTTATGACACTACATTTTTTATTCATTAATTGATACAGAATTGTTAGAAAGAAACAGTAAATGCTAGAAAGAGCAAACTATAGGAAATGTAAACAAAGTTTTTTAGTTTTTTTCTCTTGTTATCAGAGTTCCCAGTTTTATTTAAAGCCTTATCCCCAATTTGTGATTTTTCATCCCCAAAAATCCCCAAAATAGCCATTTCCTAATCCACAAAAATCCCCACCAATGAAAAAATATGCATACATCGATTTATTTAAATAAATCCATTTGTGTAATATAATTAAAACTAATGTTATTTATTCTTTGAGTTTTACATGTATAGTATGTAACAAGGGTAACGTAAAAACGCAAAAAAAAATATAATTATGTGTCAATACATATTTATTATTTCCAAAACTAGGGAATCCATAATCTTCTAATTCATAAGCCAATGCTATTTTGTTTTACATGTTGTTTGTTCAAAAGTGCATTTAAGATTATTGAATAAATTTGTCACAGCAAGCTGCATTATTTTAAAGTGTGTATTTATTCTAAGAAGAGCTCCTAATAACTCATATTGTATTCTGTTGCAAATATTGATTTTGGCTGTATTCATTACAGAAAAAAGCTAGTTCAACAGAACAAATGCTAGTTGGTACAAAAAGCATATTTAAACCTATTTCAACAATTTCTTGAAATAGTTTAAAACCGCAAAAAAGACTAAAATTTTTACCCACATCTTGACCAAATCGGTTTTGCCATTGCAAAAATGAAATGTATAATAATATATTATCCTCAAAAATCCCCAGCGAAAAAAGTGCTTTTCCCCAAAAAATCTCCTGGGGATTTTCACGAAATTTTTAGCCCCAATTGCAAAAAAAAATCCCCAAAACTGGGAACACTGCTTGTTATGGTTTGGTTTCAGGGATGGCGTTGAGAGTTTTTAAAATTGTACCAACAACCTTTAAAAATTTTACCTAATTGTACTAAAAGATTTTTTTAGTTGAAAATAATTATATTTATGTTCTAAAAAACACCACAAAAAGGTATTATAAATCTTAGTCTAAAAAGTATCAACAAAAAAGTACAATTGAAACAACTTAGCCATTCCTGTTCTGTTAATTTTATTAAATGTTGCCAACTTTTTGTTTGTTAGAAACCTAAAAACAAAAAGTGGTAAATCGCTGAATTTGCCCATAAACCGCTGATTCAGCATCACTTTTAATATTTCAAGCTTGAAATGTCAATTTTAAGTTGAACAATTTTAAATTTTTTTTGACATAACTTCATTTTTTATCGATAACTTTAGTAAAATGTTTGACAGCTTGCCATTTATCTTAATACAGCTGAACCCTTCGCACTTGGTAAATTACTTTATATTTGCACTGTTCACCAAAACTTAAACAATGCGTTAAAAATGTAGTGTCATAAGTCTGAGTTCATACGGCTCATGTCTTATTGACAAGTTGGCTACTTTATAGGCGAGAGGGACGAGGGGAAAAGAAACGAGTACACAGATGCATGTACTGTCTTAGCGTTTTGCTTTTTCATTCGTTGTTTAATTTTGTTATTGTTTTCAATATCAAAAAAGCACACGTGCATACGCACGACTATACACAATAAAAAACATGTCGTCAACATGACATGAATCATTTGAACGCCAATTCATGTTCAAAGAAGAAAAAGGAAGAATCTTGTCAATAAAACATGAGCCGTATGAACTCAGACTAAGGGCTTAATCAATGTGTGGAACAATGTGATACTGAAATCCGTCTTTTTATTGAACTAGTTTTTTAGCCAGATGAATTGACGAATGTAAATAAATCGAATAGAATTTTACAAGGACACATAATACCTCATGCCATCTGAGATAAATAGTTCTTGGTGATGCACAGGGAATCTTAAATGTTAAAATATGTAGTCTCACTCACTACTTGTGGTGGTGGAGTGTAGTGATACGGTGTAATTGGGCCAGCTCGGCTGAGAGATTTTAAAAAGAACACGAGTCATTTGTGACAAATTGTCCGCAATAAAACTTGGTTTGCGATAATGTACTGTACAAAAAAGTTTTCAGTTTATATTAAGGTTATTTGTAATAACTTTTTGTGTTAAAAGGATTTTTAGATACGGGTCATTATAAGACATGATCAATTTTAGACCTACAACCACAACAGTATTTCCTCATAATATAAATATACAATTTTCGGTGAACGCAATATTTAGAAGGGGTTTTTTTTATTATTGTTTATATTATATATTATACCGGAAGAATATTTTTTTACCTTAAAGCTAGATTTTTGTTTACTATGAGCCAACACTCAGGGGATGCCCCTACTAATGCAATGCATTGTGTTGTTATTAGGAAAATAGGTTATGTGTAGAAGGAAAGAGGGAATAGTGTTTAAGGAGATTTAATTTGAATTTTTCCAAATTGCAGCTGACTTGAAAGACTTCCGCCGGGAGTCTATTCTACATACGGCCAGTCCGACTAGTGCTGGGATACTATCGATATTTTCTACTATCGATATATCGATATTATAAGGCTTTAGTCCGTTATTTTTATTACTTTATTACTTATAGTGAGCCAAAAAAAAAACTTGTAAACTTGTTAAATTAAAATAAAAGAAAACACAGCGATTGAAGTAAAACCATATTATAACTTTTATTTCACATTAATTAAATTTTAAGATCTATATTTTATTTAAATAAAACTTCTTTTTCATTTTGTATATTTTAACCAAGGTCTTAACTATTATAAGTTTTATCGTGAATTAGTTAAGGAATAAGTATTACATTTTAACTGTTATTCGGTTTTTCTTATTATAATTATTATTTCGCAATTTTTATATTTTTTTATTGCATGATAATAATTATTTATAAGGAAAAAAATATTTGTTTTAAATAACTCTTATTTCTTGATTTTTATTTATAGATTATTTCGATAATAGTTACTCGAAAGACAGTGAAATAATAATTATTCGTAATAGTTATATTAATAATTAATAATTATAAATGTACACGTTTTGATCAATATTGTTCTCTGGTAAGTTGATTCATCTACTGGAATAAAAGTTGTAGATGTAGAGGTATTCACGTTAGAGGTCCTATTAGAATCGTTTCGCTGAAAAGTTTATGATAAAAAAATTTAAGAACTTTAAATACACAAACCTGTGAAGAACTTTTAATGCACAACCTGTTTCAATGTAATTATCTTTGCTGCTAGTTTTTTGAGATGTTGTTTCGCACTTGCTTTTTTAGTGCAATTTAAAGTTCGTCTGAAACGAGGATCTAAAAAGCGTGCAGCATTTAAAACGTCATTATCAAGTAACTGCGGCTGTCGTTTTTCAATGCAATTGTGAAGATATTCACTTAAAGCGGTCGCTTTAGCTTTTATCATTGCTTTTAGAGTAAGCAAACTTTTATAAAAATCGCCTAGTGACAATTGTTCTTTTTGAAGTGCAAGCGTTGAAACATAAACGGGTTTCAGTGTTTCCACTAATTCTTCAATGCTTTCCCATTGCTCATTTTTTGGAGGATTTTTAAGATATTCTGCACAAACATCTTTTAGAGAAAGCAACGATTGCAACATGCAATATGTAGAGTTCCATCTAGTTGGAACATCTATTTAAGGCTTACGTAACCGTTTCATACAGAATTTTTATTTAATAATTTTTTATAAAAAATAGCAAAATTTTAATTATTATTTGTAAAAATTTATTAATAACTATTAAAAACCAATTTTTAAAATATAAATTGGAAAATAATAATTATCCATGACAAATACTTTTTTTGTTATGCATAACTATTTCAAAGCAAAAAATAACAATATTAATTGGATATTAATCGTTATTTGCAATTAATTGCTTTTTTATCCGTTCATAATAATTATTAACCAATTTTTAAAAATATTCCTCAAAATGGGCAATTTTTTCGATTTTGGAAATGAAGATAATAGTTATTTTGGGCTTGATTTTAACGTTAAAAAAAAACAACAAAAACATAAATATGTAAAAACTCATAAACAAAAAAAAAAAGTTGTACAGGACAAAAAACTTAACGTAACTTTAAAAAAGATTAAAATATTTAGGTTTTCAGTATTTTGTATGGTGTCCTTTATCTTCTTTAACAGAAAGAAGTCTTCTTGGCATCGAATGGACTAGATTTCTTGTAACTTCTTGGGGAATAGAACTCCAGATATCTTTGAGAGAGTTTTTTAAGGATTATTTTCCGGATATGTGGTAATCTCTTAATGTTGTTTTCATATGAACCGACAAATGCTCAATCAGATTTAAGTCCGGGCTCTGGTGAGGATGAGGCAAACATTTTTGTGTTATAAAGCAACCATGAAAACAAAATCATTCCCTAAACCCATTTTTTGGGCGGATTTTGGGAAGTCTATTTTATTCATGATTCCCTCAATACACACAAGGTTACCTACTCCATTAGCACTCATACACCCCCAAACCATAACATTGCCGCCACCAGTATGAAAAATACTTCGTGGATTAAGTGCTTCCCCTTACTTTCTCCACACAGATTAACGTCCATCACTTCCAAATATGTATTTGTTTTTTAAAAATTGATAAGTACCTTTCTAAAGAAACCGAAGTAACAGGGACAATAAGATATTCCATTGCAACTTTAAAAAATGTTCTTAATTGTAAACCCAAAAAGGTTATCAATCTAGCGTACTTATCCTCTAATGGTCGTTCGTTGTTTTGTCCTATGTTTGCTGCAATTGCATTTGGATTTGCATTTGTTTTTTACAACATTACAAAAATATTTGACATTTCAGTCCCTATATAAACATGTACAAATTTCGACTTAAAGGCCTTTAATAAGCAGTAAAAAGCACTGCTAAGCAGGGACCCGAAATAACTGTTAATATTTTTTGAATAGCCAATAGGTTATGGAAAAAATAACTAAAAAAAAATTGGTCTTGTAATAATAATTATAAATTACCCAGAAAATTATAGGTCTGCCATTAAAATTATAAAAGATTATTATTTTTTTTGGTCTTTGATAACCGTTATGAAAGATTATTAAGGGTCCTCATGATATCGTTTATAAGTCTCGTAAACTGTGCAAACTGTGCATTCTTACACCCTCGTAAATGAACTGTCAAAAATTGTATGAGAATTCATTTACACAAACTGCTTAAATTTGCCCAACAATTTTGACTCGTAAACTTGCGCTGTTCAATTGTGCATTTATACAGACAAATTTTTTTAATGCTTACCGCCGTTTTCAATGAAAACTTCAAGTGTAAATAAATCACAAACAATAAATTCTTGTAATAACATAAGCATATTAGTCTTTTGGCTTTCTTTATGCATGTTTAAAAACAAATTTCATTTATAATTTACAAATTTCAAGTTTTTTATTGTATTTTTGATTATTTTTTTTAATATATTTTTTATTGACGTTTCAGTTTGAAATGACAGTAATTGTTTAAAAATACACAAAAATTAAAAAGGATCTTCATGAAACGAGTCTCGCAAGTTTACCCATTTGCACAAATGGTAATTTTAAGCAATATCATGAAGACCCTTATTATTTTTTTTTGGTCTTTGATAACCGTTATGAAAGATTATTAATTTTTTTGGTCTTTGGTAACCATTATGAAAGATTTTTATTCGTATGGGTCTTCTATAACCATTATAAAAAAACTAGATGACCCGTGCGAATATTTCGCACCGTTAGTTGTCATTTTTGTAACATAAAATGAAAATAATTAATAGAAATTTTAGTAACTTCAATACATTTTAAAATATAATTTTTATCAATGAAAATGATGAATATAACTGACTTAGTAATAAACGGCATTATAGTAAATAGCGGTATTGCCAGAATGGATTTTAATACATACTATATTATGTAGAACTGCATTACTATTAAGCGACCCTGTATTACCACATTTGAACAGTATTATCATGCAGTTCTGTTAAGCGACCCTGTGTTACCACGTTTGAGCAATATTATCATGCAGTTCTATTGCAGTTCTATATAAAATATAATTTTTATCAATGAAAATATTAATTTTTCAATTTCTAATTATTTTTCGTCATTAGTGTTAGAAATAAGCTTTAAAATGAGATATCATTCATTAAATTTGATGCGGTGGTATGGGAGATATTTGCAACCGACAAAAAAAAGTGCTTTAGAAATAATATATATTTTTATTTTTTCTGTCTTCTATAACCACGCTACAGTTCGCAAACTCCAAATAATTTTTTCATAAAACTAGTGTGAAATTCGATAAGGAAGACCGAAAAAAAATAAAAATCTTTTGTAATGGTTACGAAAGACCAAAAAAAATTAAAATCTTTTATAATGGTCATAGAAGACCAAAAAAAAATTAAAGTCATTTGTAATGGTTACGGAAGACAAAAAAAAAATTAAAATCTTTTGTAATGGTTATGGAAGCCCAAAAAAAAAAAACAAAAACAAACTATAACGGTTATCAAAGACCAAAAAAATATTGGTTTTTTGTAATAATTATTCAGAGAGCAAGTTTTAAAAATTCGTGATAAATTATTATTTCAGGATTTTTTCAAATATTGGTTATAACTGTTATGTCCCTGCTGCTAAGCAATCCATACCTCTTGCCATTCTTGTTGTTTGTATTCATTGCTGTAATTCAGCGCGAATTAATAATAGCAACCCTGAAGGAAACCTGGGTGCAAGTGTCTCCAAGTCGCCCGTTTTGTCGACTATGTTGGTGACATTGTCAACGAAGTGTCTACACTACATTACATTTGCCACTATATTTGGCAATAACAACTGAGAAGTACAATTCCTATAAAAGCTAAAGAAATAATAAAAAAAGAGTGTTATGATTTCGTATTCCTACAAAAAGTGTAGACTACTTTCACTAAAATGAACTAGCTATTCTCTGGTTTCAATGTCTATACATGTTCCCAAAGAAACTACCTGGTCAGCACCTAGTCAGTAGTACCAACGTCAGTAGTAGATTTCCAATGACACGCACATGTTAAATGTCTATTGTAAATAACATTGCCTGGGGCATAATAAGTCACTAGTACTGGTGACTGTGTCAATAGTGAATCAGTACAGATTCACTAGTAAAATTTCCTGCAGCGAAGTAAAAATTTGCGGCAAAAAACTGTGTGTATAGCTGCTGTTAGATGTCTTCATAGCTGTATTTTAAATAACAAAAATATCGATATTAATATTTATCCTATCGATATTTTCGATATTTTAAGACTATCGATAATATCGATAGTCTATCGATAGTTTCCCAGCACTAAGTCCGACCAAGAAACGATTTTTATCTGTAATGCGCTGTGCAATACATTGGACATTTGACAACGAACGGATGTGATCTGCTTAAATGGCGGCTACTACGGGCATGCACCCGCGTTTTAGGAATGAGTTCGCCCATTTCAACTGAATCCCTTCCGTAGTCATATCGATAGAAGAAATTTGGATTTAAATATACGGACAATCTTTTTTTTAAGGACAGGTTTAATGGTTATCAGAATAAAGGCAGGGCATATTTAGATTAATTTTTAGCCGATCGGTGAACTGAAATGCGGGCTTAGGATAAATATTTGTATGCGTTACAAACTTGAGCACAAACGCATGGACCTCTACGCATCTGTGTTAGGTAAGGCATTTTTTTAATTATAAGCTTCTTTATTCAGTTTACATTTTATGATGTAACATACATTTTTATGAGATTTTACATAAGCAATACAACAATTGTATGGTTTGAACTAGGTCATTGACATGTATTTAAAAATATCACACATTATGAGTAAATATGGATTAAAAACCCCTTTAAAGGGTGGCATGTCATAACGTCCAGTGTTATAGTGTCCGTAGACACTATGACACTCCAAAAAGTGTCACATTGTCCATCAAGCAGTGTCATTAAGTCCGTGAACGTTGTGACACTTTGTAGAGTGTCATAATGTCCACAACATGCTTACAAACTCGAAAGCATAGCCGGCCTTTGGCCAGGCGCAAGGATTTTCTCCTCTTTAATAAAACAAGTACCAGCTTCGCTAACTAAAGCTTCTCTGCACAGCAAGGATTTTATCCTCAATGGTATAACAAACACAGGCTTCGCTAACTAAAACTTCTCTGTATAGGCGGCCTTCGGCCGGGCGCAAGGATTTTCTCCTTTATGGTATAACAAATACTGGCTTCGCTACCTAAAGTTTCTCTGCAAAATCGGCCTTCGTTCGGAAACAAGGCTGATTTTAGAATCTTTACTCAGCGAAACCGGTACTTGTTATACCACAAAGGCCGTCTGTGCAGAAAAGCTTCAGTTAGCGAAGCCGGTCTTTGTTATACCAGAAAGGAGAAAATCTGCAGATAAGCTTTAGTTAGCGAAGCCGGACTTTGTTATACCATAGAGTAGAAAATCCTTACGCCCGGCCGAAAGCCGGCTATACCAGTATTTGTTACACCAAAGGGGAGAAAATCCTTGCGCCCAAAAGTGTTTCTGTTATATATTTAATATATGCACCCAGAGAAAAAACAACAAAACCTTTTTTAAAAATATTGTAACCATATTGTGTTTAATTTAACCAAATCATTGTCACCAACAACCATATTATTGTTAAATAAGTTTCTTTAAAAATAGTTTGGTTGGTTGTGACCATAATAAAACATATTTATCTCTGCGTGTATGTAGATCTTTTTTTATATATAACGTCTTTATTAATTATGGACCTTATGACATTTTTAAAAATGACATAGTGTCTAAGTGTCTTAATGACCACGGACATTATGACATTTTCAAAAGGACGTTATGACATGCCACCCTTTAAAGGTGTGGAACTACCAATTATTAAGATTTCTTAAATCCAAAAATATAAAATAAAAAATTTTTCAGTTCTAGACATAACAAAAGTCCCGACAGATCCCAAATTTTTAATCTCTTTAAGGGGTTCAAATATAAAACAAAAACAAGACTAGAGGAATATCGAAATTTAATAAAGTGGTGAACATGTTGTTTAAATTAAAAATTAACTTAATAATTAAAAAACATTATAAGATTTTATTTTAATACAAGAATGTATTAATATTTGCATACAAAAATCAACTTGTAAGTTTTGGTATATTATATTACCATAATTATAAGTAAATATGTTTTGTACGTTTTAATTTACTCTAACATAAAAAAAAATCAAGGTTTTTCAAATTTGTTAATAAATAATAAAATATTTGGAAGGTAAGATTTTTTCTGATGTCATAATCATCCCCTCCATTCACATCCATAAGCCTTTTTTTTTTATTAAGTAGTAATAACACAGTACATAAAGAGTAACAAAATTACTAAATAAATAAAATGTCTTTTAAGTTTTAAAGGCTTGTAAAAGTTTAATATAAGCTTAAGTTTAACTTTTAATCTAATTTTGAAGACCTTATCTACGAAAGGATAAATGTTCGGGCCAACTCAAGCATTCGATTTCCTACACCACTATCTTTATGTGTAATTATCGTCCTACCAGCAAATAATTTCGTCAAAGACTTCATTTAAGATTTTTTTTGTGCCGAATCTTATCTAATACTAAAATATATATCATGTACTATGAAATCTCGACCTCTGAAAATGCTTTTGTTTATATATAAAAGTGATGGTACGAATATCAGTTTTTATATTCGCGAATACGAATGCGAAAATCTGCGCCAATAATCGCCGAATACGAATATCTAATTTGAATTGAAATTTGATTAGGAATCACCTCCCATTTGCGTCGATAACAATAAATTAGAGAAAACAGGCACAGAATTGTCTACAGCTTTTAAACAAGGCCAGAAAATACCAAAAATTATTTTAAAAAATGCTAAAATTTTTCCAAGATTGGCGTTAAAAATTTATTAAAAATATGAAATTTTAACAAATTAAGGCCTCTGATGTAAGCAAAATACAAACGATTTTATGTCCATGCTTTGCTCTGATTTAAAAGATTCTATAAAAAACCAGTTTCTTCTTAAGCCAGGAGTACACGGAATGTGAAAATTCACATGCGCATGTGAACGTCATCACATCACAGTTTAATAAAAGCTATAATTTCAAAATTATTATTTTTCAGCAGTTTATAGATACAAATTATTTCAGACATTTCGTTGGATTGACACGCTGTCCAATCATTTACACTATAGAATTTTTGCCTTGAGGTCTATAAATTAAACTTTTACATTTTAAAAAGAAAAATTTCTTTTATACGTGATAAATAAATGGAAAATTTCAACTAATTGTAGTGGGGAATGTAAGAAAAGATAAACTCACTATTTATTGTTGATGTTTTTGCTTTTAACTTTGCTATTATTACAAGTAGAACTGTTGCATTTAATTCTTAAACGCTTAACAGTTATATTTGAGTGAATCCATGTCAAACCGTTAAGTCGTTCGGCATCATCACCTCCGATTTGAATGAAATTCAACACAAATGTTGAATGTTATTGGACTTTAACAAAACATACATTTTCAGACCCCAGATTCTTTCGGCTTCCGAAATATGACGTCATAAAAGATGAGAAAAATGTGAAAAAAACTCAAAAGTCTCCTTACAAAAGGGGATAGAACTCTTGAACTGCGCAAGATAATTTAGTTTTATTGGTATCGTTTTAAAGGTGAAAGTGCACCCTTTAAAATGATATGCATATTGTGTTTTTCTAAGAAAAGGTCAAAGCTCAATTATTGGGGTCTTGAGTTCAAAGCTCCATATCTAGAAAAGTATATTTTTTAAAATTCTTAAAAAAATATATGTTAAGTATTATACCCTCTTCAACATTTGCAGAAAATTTAAAGGTGGAGACTCGATTGGTGTCAGAGTTATATACCAGAACGTGATTCTAAGTATGTTTTGTGTTCAAAAATCCCTTGTTGTTGTATTTTAATTATTTTTTTCAGTATATCTGGAGAACGGCAAGAGCCAAAGTTTCCAAATTTAGTACACAAATTTTAGGTATCAATACACACCATCCCACAAAATGTGGTCGGGATTGGAGAAGTGGGCGTGGTATCTCCCGGCGTGGTATCTCCCTTAGAAAAACACAATATGCATATCATTTTAAATTAACTACGTTTTGCACTCAACACTAATGTGTATTTAGCGTGTTAAATATTGAATGCAAAGTCCATACTAATAAGCGATAAACACCACGGTTGTAGCGATTTTCAATATTAAATTTTCTTTTAATCCCAATACAAGCAAAAATCACAATATAACACAATTGGGGTATTCACAAGGCAGTCGTAAAGTTATAAAGTCATATGTTTTTAAATAATTACAAGAAATATTTATGACTGCTGTGGGCAACCACTTAAAATTTATTTATTTACTTTACTGTTATGACGAATAAATGAACACAGCATTACAATTTTTATTTTGTTTGAAACACAACAGTATTTTTTTTAAACAATTGTTTAATATTATTTAAGACATTATGACGATATGACTTAATAGCACACCTTGTGAGTCCCTAAAATTTGTAACCAAACACAAGAAAAAAGATAAAAGAAGCCTTGCTTGCATAAAAAGTACTTAACGCGGATGCAAAAAGGGTATTATCTCACTCTCAATTATAACTGGGGGTAAGAAATGGAACAAATTTGCCATTTATGTCTGCAACATATTTAGAAGGTAAAACGACAACTTCTCAGATATTTTTAGAATAGAACAAAAGCCCTCGCGAAGGATGGCATACATGGAACATTATTACCAGAAAAAAACACCATTAGATTCCCTTAATGTTAAATTTTATTACAAAACAGGTGAGACATTTGTTAAGATAAAAATTATAATTTTCATACGAAATTTTATTTTTAGTGCAACTGTGTTTGTAGTCAAAACTTTAATACATACATATATCGCTCATTTGCTGCAAGACCGGCATAACTCAAAAAAATCAATTTCGAGATACTACTTAGAAAAAAAGAAGACACATTCACAGCTAGCATTTTGTATCATAATCTAATCATTTAGGAATCAGCTTCAAGGGCAAAATACCCGTATATGAGCTCAATTTTCAATCATAAATGATACTCTCGTTGTGAGAAAATGGTACCCTACCGATGAATCACCTGAAAGAATCATTTGTGATACCATTTTCTGATTCCGTTTTGATCATTTTAATGTTAGTTTTTCTAATCATTATTGAATAGTTTTTGTCTAATTTTTTAATCGTAAATTGTATAGTTTTTGATTATATGTATGTACATATTTCATATAATTTTTTTTAATTGTCATGTTTTTTAATTTTATTCCGAAAAATCCGCACCATTATGGCTTTTGAGCCAAACAAATGGAATTGGTTTTTCGCAAAGAAGATAAGAAACAATTTGCACTTACATTTAAGTTTATAAATTGTCAATAAGTTTTGGGCTTCTTTTTTAGCCATGCTTTTTATAGGTTTGGCTGACATGAAAGTTTCTATTTTTATATTTTTTCATTTGGCAAAAACAAAAATTCTAAATATTTAAAAATCATTATTTAAACATATAAATGAGTCATATATGAATCCTTTTTTAATCACTCAAGTGATTAATCAGTTTTTAATCATCAAAACTTATCTGAAAAGAATCATTTAGGTGATTTTTACAAAAAATAATCCGCCAAATGCTAGCTAGGATAGATTCTGAAACCATCCAACACCAGTGTCATTAGAAAGGCAATTTTGTGAAGACTGTTCTTGGCTATACATTTGGTGAACCAAACAAATGGAATTGGTTTTCGCAAAGAAGATAAGAAACAATTTGCACTAACATTTAAGTTTGTAAATTGTCAATAATTTTTGGGCTTCTTTTTTAGCCATGCTTTTTATAGGTTTGGCTGACATGAAAGTTTCTATTTTTATATTTTTTCATTTGGCAAAAACAAAAATTCAAAATATTTAAAAATCATTATTTAAACATACAAATGAATCATATATGAATCCTTTTTTAATCACTCAAGTGATTAATCAGTTTTTAATCGTCAAAACTGATCTGAAAAGAATCATTTAGGTGATTTTTACAAAAAATAATCAGCCAAATGCTAGAAGGTTCTTGGCTATACATTTGTTCAAAACTAGGATCACGAGAGAAGTTAGGGGGCAATTACAGTCTCTCCGAAACTATCTAAGAGATTGGTTGGAATTCTTCCAACATTAATTGTAGTTGTAAGTAGGTTAAGAAAAAATAAAATAAAAACAAAAACAACCAGCTTTATTGCTCTCCCAAAAATAAAGCATGTTGCCAGTTTCGTTTTTTTAAGCCGTGCACTTGCCAGTTTATTATCAATGGAAATTTTGGGCATACAAAATTTTTAATTTACAAGATTTTGTTTGTCGTGCTTAATTTCCAAGTTTTATTCTTGATAATAACAATGATATTTATTGTTGATTGGATAAGCTATTCCTATGTGCATTTCACTGGTTGCTAAGGCCAGATGTTGGAAGAATCCCAACCAATTGTAGTGGGAAATGTAAGAAAAGATAAACTCACTGTTTATTGTTGATGTTTTTGTTTAAACTTTGATTTTGTTACAAGTAGAACTGTTGCTTATAATTCTTATACGCTTAAAAGTTTTATTTGGCTTAATATCTTTAGTTTTTCTAAAATCTTTGGATAAAGTTTCCTGACGATCTTGCCTAAGCAACCAGTGAAATGCGCATAGGAATAGCTTATCCCATCAACAATAAATATCAGTGTTTTTATCAAGAATAAAAATTGGGAATTAAGAACGACAAACAAAATCTTGTAAATTAATTATTAAAAATTAATATGTTTTATTAATTTTATGTATTGTTTACACTTTTGTGTTTTTAGAATGTATTTACAAAATATTTGCTTGAATTTGGCGAACACGAAAGTCGTAAAATAGTCGAATATTCGGGGATGCGAATACGGATATTTGCAATTTCACTAATATTTAATAGCTATTAAAAAAGTTATTTTTCCAAATTTGATCTTAATTGCAACCAGGGCTGTCAGACTTTGGGATTTATTCTCGAATTTGGGGATTTCATGCGAGAAAAGGACAATCTCTTGGGGATTGTGGATTTTTTTGGGGATTACAAAAAAATATCGGGGTTTTTTTGGGATTTATACACATTCTTAATTAATTTTTCCTTTATTTTTATTATTAACACTTATTTATCTTTCTTTTGTATAAAAAATATGAAAAAAAAAATAGCAAAACTTTTATCTTTCTCTTATCAACCATTTTTGTGGAGTGCGTAAAGGAAGAATTCAAAAACAGAATCTAAAAGAACCGTTGACGACACGTACAATTTTTGATTTTTTTAAACACCATTTTCAAGCAAATATCTTTCCCAAAAATAGATCAACCGAGTTGACAAAAGCTTATAGCTGAACAACAGCTCAAAAAGTGATTTTTTGTTTACATTTTTTGTTTTCGTTTATTTATTTTTAAATAACCCCTGAAGATGGTCAACAAAGTTGACTCAAATATTGGGAAATAAAATAAAATAAAATAAAATAGAATTTTTAAACAAAATATGTTTATATTTTTTATTTAAAATTTGTTTTAACTAATGACCTAATGCTGACCAAAATTAACAAACAACAAAACTAAAGGTCAACAATTTACAATTTTAAAAATTTTCTTGTTATTTTTAAAAAAAAATTTTAAATTTGGTCAGAAAAAAAATATTAGTGCAATAGTGGAGAGGGTATTATGCATTTGTGCTGATGTGTGTAACGCCTTAAAATATTGGTCCTAGACCCACCTTAAAGTATACCGATCCACTCAGAATCACTTTCTGAGTCTAACTAACGATGTCCGTCCGGCTGGCTGGCTGGCTGGCTGGATGTCCATGTAACCTTGTGCGCAAAGTACAGGTCGCAATTTTGGAGATAATTTGATAAAATTTAGGACATAGGTTCTTATTGACACAAGGACCAAGCCTATTGAAAATGGGCCAAATCCTAGGACCACGAGGCATGATAGGGGGAAATTTCTTCCTCTCAGAAACTATCAAACCAATTTTAATGAAATTTAAAACTTACATAGAACCATATCTTCATGGACACAAAAGGGATGTATTTTTTAAAAAATAGGACCACGAAGGGAGATAGGGCCAATTTCTACCTCTCAAACCGATTTTAATGAAATTCAAAACATAGATAGATCCATATCTGTATGGACACATAAGCTATACAGTTTTTCAAAAATAGGACCACAAGGGGAGGTATGGGGCAATTTCTGCCCCTCACGAATTTTTAACCCGATTTTAATGAGTTTTATAAACATAGATAAATCCATATTTATATGGACATATAAGCATGATGTGTTCTTTAATACTGTGGTGTAGGGTATCATATTGTCGGGCTTGACCGACTATACTTTCTTACTTGTTTTATTTGGGATTTTTGGGGGTTTATTTATTATTTTTTAAGGACATTGGATTGGAACATTTATTACAATATTTTTCGGCATATAAAAGCTTATGTGCCAAATTGGATTAAATGATCATAACAATTGAGAACTGAGAGTTTTACATGGACACACAACTAGCCAATCAAATGAACAAACGGATATAATTAGATCGACTGAGTAAGTAACTCTGAGAGGATTGGCATACTGAAATAGTACGCACATTTTACTGTGATGAATTAATTATTTCGTTATCGGATATTTAAACTTTCTATACACAATTGTGATTCTTTATTTACCAATTGATTCTGTTTATGATTTAATATTTCAAATTATCAAGTTTTGGTTCACTTACCCCCGAACGTAAGTCCAAAATTGTGTCATCATCCACAATACCCAAGTCCTCCCAAGATCGAGGCGCTGGTGGCGCAACTGGACTTTGTTGGGAATGTGTCCTTTTATCCATATTATTATCCATCCATTGAGTTTGTGTAACGACGGGGGAGGGAGTATTTAAATCTTCTGTTCTCAAGCTGGCTCTTCTGGCCGTCAAGGCACGATTAGGCGAAGGATCACGCTGTAAATTATGTAAAACCTCGATTTCTTTATGAGCCGTACGTGGACTAATGATGTCTACAGGGCTAATGCTTAAACGTTTAAATGGTGATTTTGGGGAATCCTTGGGTGATTTTGCGGGAGACTTTGGAGAGTTAGTTTGGGAAGATGCTGCTGGGGATGGAGTTTTTTGAGTTGTACCTGAGGTCTTTAAGGTCGGACCCGATTTGGGTCTTGTTAATGGTTTTGTATTATCATTTGGTATGTCAAGTGTTAAAATTGAAGTTTTACTAGAATCAACAGTTGTGGGTGGGGACTGCAAGATAAACGTTGGTTGATTATCGTCCATATTACTATTGGTTGCTTTAACATCATTTTCATCTCCATGATTAAATAACTGTTGAAGTTTTTGAGATTTCTGGTGATGATTGTTGTTATTTGTTGAATTTGCATCACTATCAGGCGTGCGCATTTTTACAACTTCTCCTCCAAATGTTACTCTTTTGGGGGTACGTGAAGGTGTTGATGGTGTCACTATGGTGGTATAGTATTCTTGTTTGGGTTTTTCTTCTTCCAAGTCATCGGAATCGCTTAAAAGTTTTACTAATGACGATGAGGACTCACGTAAACTCTTAGCACTTGCAAGACGACCGCAAATTACCTCATCTTCTAAACTATTTGGACAGGTTTCTGTTAAAGATTTATGACAAACTTTTGGCTCTACTAAACAAACTTCATCATCTTTTGCCTCCAAAATACGCATTGTCAAAGTATCGTCGTTAATTTTAATTTCAGTTTCCATTATAACCTTGGCTGGACAAGCAAGAACAGCCTCATTAGCACATTCTTCTTCTAGCCTGACATCTTCCTCCTCTGAAGAACGCCAGCAATTAGCAAGTTTAGAGGGCTTTTTAGCAGCCATTAGGCGCCATGTATTTGTATTGGAATCGGAAGAGATGAAATTTGCATGTGTGGGTTGTATTAAACCATCTTCTCGCTCGGATAAACCATAAACATTACACAACAAATCAAATTCTCGATATGCTCCATGGGACATATATTTCATAAACTCCCCTTCTCCTATTAGTTCACGCATTTTGCGTAAAACTTTTAAAGTGATTTCCTGGTGAGTCACTTGCCCCATTTTTTGAACCAACATATCGATGGTAGTTCTTAAAATATAATGACTCTTCGAAGTATGCAAAGTGGATTGCACTAGCGCTGGCAAAGAAAGCATAACTCCACACGTAAGTCTTCCTCCGAAGGGTTCATTGGTGATTTTTTGATTTAAACCAATATCTAGAATTTGCAACATTATGGTTTCTGGCATGGCGGTTTCAGCCAAATACACCCTTAGACAATCCAAAGCTCCCTTACGAACAGTGGGAGCCTGATGCCCAAGATTTTCCACCAACTGACCTATCAAAGGTTCCATATACAAATCTGCTCTAGATTTCATTACCACTAAAACATCTACAAAAACCCTAAGAGCATGTTGACGTACTTGCCACTCCGGATCTTTTAAACGTTCGAGAAATTCAGCAAACATTATGCGTGGGCATATGGTTTCAGGTATTTTTCGTGTTCTTAAAATATGTTCCCACAGAGGAGTCAATTGTATAGTAGTCACTGTACTGGATGATGAAGCAGCACGACTCGGTGGCAGCAATCCTGCTGAGCTTCGCATGGTTGTTGTTACTGTTGGTGCTGTATTGTTATGAAAAATTCTGTAATTTTCTTCCTTTTTATTTTGATGACGTTGCTGCATAACGATGTTTTTTTCAACTTTTTCATTAGTAATAAAAATTTTTAGGATTTGTTTTTTGTTGTTGTTACTTTAAGAAATAACCTCCGGTTAATAGTTTCCTTAAACTTCATTCAACCTTATTTCACAATGGCCTTTCTGACTAAGCCAACACACATTGAAACACATGTACAAGTATACATACATATAAAAGAGAAATATCTACATACATAGATTTATTTATACTTATATTTTTTCACTTAAAAAATGTTGAATTTTTTTTTTATATATTTTATTTAAATGATTTCATTTTTGATTTAATTCTTAAGTTTACTTCTTTGCCATTAATTAACATGTTCAACCACCGTTAGTTTTTGAACCGTTATTTTCACTTCAAAATTCTCCTTACGACTGAGAGTTAAACTGTTATGCACTTGCCTTTTTGTTTGAAATTCGAACAGCTGAGTGTGAGAATATCAAAGAAGAACTGACCACTGTTATCCTAAAGTGTTGGGAGAGAAAATTTTTGGGAAAAATGGTATTGCCAGAATTAAATTTTAAGATGAAGTTAAGTTCCACAAATTATTAAAGTATGTGTAAAAACATATTTGAGTAGAAGAAAATTCAGTTTTATTACAAAGACTTTTTATATTAGTTAACGTATTCAGATTGGGGGGGTGCTTTAAAAAAATGGTAGATAAGGCCATGATGGCATTATTTCTCAATTGATTGGGGGATAAAGCCATAATGGCCTTATTGCCCAATCATTGAGAGGTAAGGTCATATATAAAATTTTGCGAAATGAGAGACATAGCCATATTTTTATTTTCGCAAATGAGAGATAAAACCATATTTTTTCAGAAAATTGTTATGCATGGTGTAAACATTCTGTAAAAGGGAAATCCTTAGTTATCATTGAAAAACATTTTTTTATTCTTGTGACGCACGCAGGAAAACTTTATTCAGAAGCCACCTGCCGCGTCCTACTGGAGGAAAACACCACTAAGCACGGCCGCAGGCCGTCACGCAGAAAAACTTTAGTATGCGAAGCCATATTTCAATACTTTACTTTAGTGCTGCGATCGGCAAAATCAGGGCGCCGCGTTTTCTCCTTTATTCTCTTATATGCTCTTATATTACGTACATGTGCACACACATAGCAGAGAATTTAACAACATTAACAACAACATATGTAAAATTAATACAACGCATATAATCGCAAAATGTAATAGTATAGGTTGCCGATGGCAGCTTTAGTGTCTCCGGAACTGAAATGAGAAATAAAACCATTTGTTAATATTGCTAATGTGAGCTAAGGCCATGATGGCTTTATCTCCATTCAAATGAAAAAAAAAAAAAACAAAAAAGGCTTTACTCCCTATTGAATGAGAGATAAAGCCATCATGACCTTATATACCATGGTATTAAAGCACCCCCCCTTCAGATTCCTGTCCCAAGATTTTGCGGAAAACTCAATTGGTTTTAGTTTTCGAATTCCCGGGAATTTACTGCGGGATTCCCTGAAATTTTTTTGCAGTCAAAAACAAAGAAAATTAAATGAATACTTAAACTTTTACTAACATTTGCAATCCATAAATAATAATCCAAGAAGAGTTTAAGGTTTTTATTAAGCTTAGCTAATAGCTCAGATTACTCTTCATGGTCCATTAATATAAATTATAATCCGGAATCTTTAAAATGTTAATGTTGCGTTAAAATTGTACCAATTTCACAAAGATATTCTGCCTGTGTGGGATAGTTGATAGTGAGCAAGTGCGAGGATCGCGGAATCGATACCCGCCAGAGATTCTGTTTTTTTTTTCAATTCAATGGGCTGATGGTCTGAGTACTATATTGGTAATTGTACACTCAAAATATTATGTAGTTGAATTCAAACGGAAATTCATTTTAAGCAACTAAAAATTTAAAAAAAAAAACGGATCATTTACATTTAATTTAAAACAAATGATTTTTACAATAATTTTTAATTTTTTTATTTATTTTTACTTTTAAAAAATATATTTTAACCGAAAAAAAATAGAACTAAATAACAAAATAAATACCGAAAAAGATTATTTTTTGTTAGTTTGAGTTTTGAACAACAAACATAAATGTTAAAAAATAAAATTATTTGGAAAATCACTATATTTTTATTTAATTTTAACAGTTCGGAAAACGAATTTAATAACCCACAATCAGTTTCTGTAATCAGTTTATGAGTGTACTTGTACCCGACCCACCATAGTGGAGAGGATATTATGCGTGTGTTACAACTTAAAGTATTTTCCAAGACCAACCTTAAAGTACATCGTCCTACTTTGAATCAGTTTTTGAATCAGTCCGTCCGGCTGGCTTGCTGTCCATAAAAATCTTGTGCGCAAAGCTCAGGAGATAATTTTATGAAGGTAGGTACATAGGCTTATCTTTTCATAAGGCCCACGCTTATTGAAAATCGGTGCATAATTTCACATAGCCCCCATTGTTCCAAATTTATTTTATTGCAATCTAAATTATCTTACAAAATATTACTGGAATCGATCCATATATGATTATGGCTCCCATACAAATACTACTTCCGAAAATAGCTTTTAATGCCATAACTTCCTTATAAATGTTGGTATTGACATACAAATCCACGATAGCCGGCTGTAGAAAAAATATCGCCCAAAGAAAAATGGCCCAAAAAAATAAATGAAAAATCGCCCAAAAAATTCCATGTAAAATTGGGCCTGAATTCATATAAAAAGTGGCCCAACATTTTTGGGCTATTTTTCGTTATTATTGGGTGATTTTTCGTTTTTTAAATTTGGTGATTTGGCTATATGAAAAATAGCCCATTTTCCAGGCCATTTTTCATTTTTAAAATTTCGTCAAAATCTTACATACTATTTGTCTAAATCATTCATTATTACTATACGTCGAATTCCTAAATGTTATTTATAAAAATAACGGGACATATTGCAAAAAGGTGGCATGTCATAACGTCCAGTGTCATAGTGTCCGTGGACAAACTCGAAAGCATAGCTTACAAACTCGAAAGCATAGCCGGCCTTTGGCCGGGCGCAAGGATTTTCTCCTCTTTGATACAACAAGTACCGGCTTCGCTAACTAAAGCTTCTCTGCACAGCCGGCCTTCGGCCGGTGGCAAGGCTTTTCTCCTCTATGGTATAACAAAAATCGGCTTCGCTAACTAAAGCTTCTCTGCATAGGCGGGCTTCGGCCGGGCGCAAGGATTTTGTCCTCTATGGTATAACAAATACTGGCTTCGCTAACTAAAGCTTATCTGCGAAGTCGGCCTTCGTTCGGAAACAAGGCAGATTTTAGAAGCTTTACTTAGCGAAACCGGTACTTGTTATACCATAAAGCAAAAAATCCTTCCGCCCACCCAAAGGCCGTCTGCGCAGAGAACCTTTAGTTAGCGAAGCCGGTCTTTGTTATATCATGCCGAGACGCTTTAGTTAGCGCTGCCGGTATTTGTTACACCATAGGGGAGAAAATCCTTGCCCCCAAAAGTGTTTTCGTTATATGTTTAATATATGCACGCAGAGAAAAAACAACAAAACCATTTTTAAATGTTTAATTTAACAATATAATTGTCACCGACAACCATATTATGGTAAAATAAGTTTCTTTAAAAATAGTTTTGTTGGTTGTGACCATAATAAAACAGGGTTTTCTCTGCGTGTATGTAGATCTTTTTTTGTATTAAACATCTTTAGTAGTTATGGACTTTATGACATTTTTAAAAATGACATAATGTCCATTTGCAAAATATCTTAATGCCCACGGACGTTATGACATTTTCAAAAGTGTCACAGTGTCCATGGACATTACGATACTGGACTTTATGACATGCCACCTTGCAAAAAGCTATATTCTGTTTTGAGTAATTGATTATAACTATGCAGTGATTAATTAATATTTAACTATTGAATAGTGCACAAAGTTTGGCGGAGGGCTCAAAAAGGTATTATTGTCCATACTGCCGCGCAGCTGTCGAAGAAACAATGCAATTTTTTACATAAAACTTACATTTGTATGTTACTAAATTTATATGAATAATAAACACTGTTTTGCAAATTGGGTAATTTAAAATTTTTTTTTTTTTTTGGGAAAAAATTATTTTTTTCCTTTTTGGGTCATTTTTCATTTTTATTTTGGGCCCTTTTTCGTTTTTTTGGGCAAAATTTCATATATAACTTTTTGGGTCATTTTTCATGTTCTTTTGGGCAATTCTTCATTTGGGCGATTTTTCATTTATTTTTTTGGGCCATTTTTCTTTGGGCGATATTTCCTACACCCACTATAGCCACTATATCATAACAAAATGTTTTGATGGTAAAATAAATCATGGGTCGGGCTTGACCGACTATACTTTCTTCTTGTTGGAACACTTAATATACTAATAAATAATACACAAACATAGGACGTAAAATCTTAGCGCTGCAAAATATGGCCCCAAAGAAAATATGCAAATTGATCCAAAATTTCGTTAAAGCTAAATCTCTATCGCTAAAAATCTAAAAAGGTTATATAGCGATTTTTGGCTACAAATGTTATACTGTAACGTTCATTGCGAAATTTGGCAATGCCATAACAATTTAATGCCCCGCAATTTAAGCTTTTAATTTCATCGTTAAAATGTTTAATTTACAATTCTCTAAGGCATTTTTGCGATCGAGATTTAGCTTTAGCTAAGCAAATTACGGAGTGCGGGTGATGATCTCTTTTTTTTTGGGGGTTATTTTTCATTAGAAATAATGGGAGAAGCCCTAAAAATAAAATTAAATATGACCCCAAATTTTGGGTAATTCCTAATTATGAAAAGTCACCTCAAAACTTTTAATGAGATTTAATCCTTAAAAAAAGTTAAAATAAAAAAAAAAAAATCACAAATAAAGTTATATTACAAATTTGGGCTGTGTTCATAAGCCCGAAACTTAACATCACAAATTAAAAATCCAGAATTTTAAAATCAAAAGTTTAAAAATCCAGAATTTCAAAATCCTGAATTTTAATATCCCGAAGAATAACACAGTTTTAGTTTTAAAAATCGCACGATAGACAGCATGATTGATACTTTGGTCGGGCGCAATGATTTGTTCCTCTATGGAATAACAAACACGGGCTTCGCTAACTTCGCATCTCTGCATAGCCGGTAAGGATTTTCTCCTCTTTGGCATAAGAATTCGGTTTTTGATACTATCCCTTGATATTTTTATATAAAATTTGTATTCAATCAAATTAAATATTTGCATTTAACATTAGTACATAACATTTTTCTTTTCTTGATATTGGGGTAATTTTTCATTTTACTTAAAATGCAAAAACAGCCCAACTAATATATGAGACCCCCCTACAAAAAAATGCCCCAAAGTTGAGTGTTGCTGTTTTTCATGTAAAATTATGGGGCCATACTTCGTATTCTCTTTTAGGCCATATTTTCTTTGGCCATCTTGCGTACCGCCAAAATATTAGCTTAATTTTGTTGGGCCTACGTAAAGTTAACACCAGAAAGATCAATTATCATAAATTTTAGTGCTCAAAAGAATGTTTTAAAAGGAAACATAGGCAATACGAAGTAAGGCCAAATGCAATAGGACCCAATTAAGGAAATTAAAATGATTAAATTTAAAATTGGGCGAATTTTTTTTTTTTGGGTTTGTTTCATTTTTAAATTCATTTCATTATTATGAAATAACACCCAAAAAAAGCTAAAATTTTAAACAACAGAATTTAATTGTTATTTGTTTAATTTCAAATCTTTTTGGACTATTTTCCATTTTTTCGGGCCTTATTTAAGCTATATATAAATCGGCTTAGGCGAAACAGTTAAGAACACTTTCCTCTTCTGTATGTCAACCGATTTGAACAAAATATACACCATTTGAGAGGTATTTACTCAAAGAAGTGCACATTGTATATTTTATTTAAATCTGTTCAATAGTTTCAGAGTTATAAGCGTTAATGAAAAATGAGGGTGATCGATTATTCGGCATTTTTCAGAAACCGGTTTTCGAATATTTCGACTATATAAATCTTATGTATAAATCAGACCAGGCAAAACAGTTAAGAACGCTTTCTTCCTTTGTTTGTCAACCGAACCTCGATGGGGAGAAAAAAGGGGAAATACGCTAAACTAAATTATTTTTTTTCTGTGCTTCATGTGATAATTTTTAAATTTTCTATAATATTGAACTAAGAAACATAATATTATAGGTGTAGGGTCCTGAGTGAGTGATATCATTTAAGATAAAAAATTCTGGTATTTTTTTGTTCTTCATCTGGAACTTTTTTAATTTTCGTTAATATTCGACCTATAAAGATAAAATAATTCATTAAACTAGGTGAATAAGAACATATAAGGGGAGCTTTTTGGTTCAACAGCTGTTACTTTGATTAATTTTCGTTATTATTAGATATAGAAACATAAAATTAAACGTCCTGAGTGGATGACAATATATAAGGGAGACTTTTGATATTTTTTTGTTTTTCAATTGGTATTTTTAAATTAAATTAACTCACGTAGAAGATAAAATATGAATCGGAGGTTGGTCCCTCGCCAAATCGATCCACTTTGAAGGAAAAAATGAATGCTCGAAACAAATAAATTCATATATATGTACTTAGATGAATTATGTTTTCTTCATATTTACAAAAAAAAATCATGGTCGAATTTTAACCATTAGGCGAACACTAGTTTTCTTAAAACTAAATTTTTTACGAAATTTTTGTGCTGCAAAATGTTGCCTAAGGAAATATGGTCCCGTCTATGCAGAAAAGTTTTGGTTGTTATAGCAGCGATACCTGTAGCCCGTTTCTGTATTTCTCACATCGTAAAACTTTTCGCATGAAACGTGTGAATTGCAACAAAAATAGTGTGAAATGAAACAAAAAATTGTTTTTCTCACATAAGTGTTTCTGTATCTTTTTTTTTTGCGAGAATTATCTGTCATTTAAATAATTTTCCAGTTATTATTGGAAGGATGCGAGAAAAAGTGTTTCTATAACTATATTTTGCAAAAAGTTTCTTTCAACAACTATCAAAATACATAAGTCACATTTGAAATTGGTGGCGAGAAAAACAAAATAGTAGATATTTTGAATTTAAAATATGTTTATATACTATTTTTTTAAAATAAATAAAAAAATAGAAGGAATATAAATGATGAATGCATAATTTATATGATGAAAATAAACAAAAAAACAATCAGTGTTGCCAGATAAATTTGTGTCAAAATCGTCAATTTCCTGAGAAAAAAATAAAAAAGATCGTCTTTTTTGTTTTAAGAATCGTGCAATTTAAAATCAATTTTAAACAAATTTTTTTCGACTTTTATTATAAAATAATCAAACAAAAACATAGTTAAAGTTCATGGGTATTTAATAATTTCATTAAATTTATATTTATTTTGTTAAGCTGGAGGATTATTTTTTAAAAAATTATTTATTTTCTTTAATCCGATAACAATTTAAAATTGTTATTTTCCCCTGGAGAAGTTACACAAAAGCATGAGAAAATATCATTTTAAACAAAAAATAAAGTAAATGTTTTTACAAAAGCAAAAAGAAACCAAGCTTAATAAAATAAACATACATCCTTTTTTAAAATAGATTTATACATATTTACAAAAACCGAGATCAAAATGGAAAATTTCTAAATTAAATCAGCTTTGATAACAGTGCTATAAATATTCTGGGTTTTTATGGAATTGATAGTGACAACGTTGTTTTATATTTATATCGTATGTAGTCCGAAATAGTATATTATTGAAATTTAACTATATCGGTTTACAAATGGCTGAGATATAAATCTTTAATTTACCTATTCCTATAATCTTTTTCTTTTTTACCTGAAATAGACTTAGTAGAATACCTGGTAGCTAAAATTAAAAAAATCGGTTCATAAATAAACGGGTTAAAGACCCAGTAAAATCTTCGCCTACAAAACAATATGTTAAGTAATCAGAAACACATAAAAGCACTACATAAAATTCTACTGAAAAACTAATGAATTTTACAAGGGTTGTGCCAAAATGAACAAATTCAAAAGTGAGTCATTTTTTTTTATCTAAATACATCCAGAAAACAGTAGTTATCGAAGTTCTTATGGAAGAAAGCTACTAAATAACGAGTGAAAGAAGCTATCCATTTTGAAAAAGTTTTGACTGGGAGACAAACAAATTTCTTTCTTGCCGAAATAATGGTTTTGGCACAAAAGTGTACATATAAGATAAGAATATCAAATATCAATCATATTTTGTATATGTAATAAGAAGTATTAAATGTTCAAAATAAGCCAAGTCGGTCATTACTTTCCCTCGAAATTTTGCTTTTGCCGATACATTTTTAAGGCAAGAGACAAACAATTTCGAGGACAATTTTCACAATAGGGATATATATAAAAATTTAACCCTTGTTTCTAAAGATATCTTTTTTTCTAATAAACAAACATATAAAAATATTTACAATTATCTTATTTCCAAGACTAAGGGGCTTATAGTGTAAAACGCAACGCCAACAATTTCATTAAAAGCAAAAACAAAATCAAAAATATTTTATAAATTTGCTGTTGCTTTCTACAGACATTCATATTATTTTTTTTTTTTTAATTTTCAACGCCACAAAATAGAAGTGCTTGAAATTTAAAAATTCAAGATGAATTTCTTTAGAAAGTAACGACAAAATGATAAAATATTTTTGATTTTGTTTTTGCTTTCGTCACTTTTTTAGAAAAAATCATCAAAACGTCACTTTGTTAATAGCGGAACAAAAAATCATCAAGATGACGATAACTCGTCCATTCTGGCAGCCCTGTTTTTATTATATTTGTTTCTTTTGTTTACGTTTCGCTTTTATTTTACACTTAATTACTGGAAATATTCCAGTATAAACAGAATTTGTTGTGTCTGTTTTCGCATTCAAATACAGAAACACTTTTATCTCATAAATTGAGAAACGATGGAATTTTTTGTTTCACACTTCATGTAAGAAATTTTACGATGCGAGAAATACAGAAACGAGCTACTGAAGGACAAGTGTTGCTGAGTTCACAATTCTTGTTCGGTGTTCGTTGAACTTTGTCTGAATATTGAGAAAATCAAAATCGTTTAAGGAAAGTTCATCGATCTTATAAATGTATGTAGGATTTGATTATGCCTACATTAATTATTAAGTAAAACACTTGTTGTTTTGTGTTTCAGTTCATTTTAATAAATTCATAGTATGCTTAAGTCTAGGTGAAAAAGTATAAAAATAATAGTAAAAATATGAAAAACCGCACAACATCCTGTTTCGTCAAACTCTCTATATCCACTCCCCCTGCAACTGCACAAACGCGCACTTCGCCCATAATCATCTGTCATTTATCTTGTCAATCTATCCCAATTCTCATTTGTCCGTTAACCCTGCAATGTCTATACTGTCGTAAATAACCCAATCCTACATGTACATATATCGACATTAAGTAACAGGAGGTTGGCGATACATTCAGAAAATGGCCAATACTTTTGCAAAAAAATGTTTCGACTAACATTTACATTGCACGCCATTCATCAATATAATATTCTGAACGAATATCAACAAAAAGTTTAATTTTTAAGATAAAAAATTTGTAATCGAGAACTTACGAAATACCCGTACAGTTTTCCATGTTTCAACATAAAATCCAAAACTTATATAAGGACTTTGTGAGTTTAACTCTTCAATACTCAACTCTGCCAACTTCTAAAGACATGCGCTTTTGTGTATCCCAATGTCTATTTCCTTTTCTGTTTTTATCCTGTTCTTCTGTTTCTACCAATCCTGTTGCATTGCATTTTGTTTTGTTTATTTCTGTCGTAAAAGGCAACAGAAAGCCGAAACTGTCAAAATCTTTTGTAACTTAACGTATTTTATATGTATGTTTGTGTGCATGTTTGGTTATTTCCTATTTAAAGTTTTGTTTTCTAGTAGTTTACATTGCAACTGTCAAACTACGAGTTAACAATTACAAATGGACATGTCGTTTTATTATAATAAGAATTTTCTTTTACACATTTAAGGAGTATTTTCTCTGTAAAATGTGTCAGTTACAATAAGGTTAAGTAAATTTAAGTCATTACAACTAAAAGTTTGGTAAGAGCTACACTTAAGTAAGTGAAATGTGAATAATACGTTTTGCGTGGGTTTCAAATTTCAAAATGTTGCATGTTCCGCAAGGAAAAAAAACATTTTATTTCTATTAAATTACAAAAATAAATTTATTTATTTGAAATAATTTTAGATGGGAGTTAATGTTTCGTGCTTGTTCTAGGATTGTTGTTATGAAATATTATTGTAGCAATTAAATTTAAATTAATATTTATTTGCACAGTGAGTAAGAGAATTTAGGTCGACTTAAAAAGATACAAGGAAACAAAATGAGCTACAACATCATGAATATGTTGGTGGCAATTGTAATATCAAAAAATTGTATTCTGACTTGATTAAACGAAGTTTATTTGTCTGTCGTTTCATGTGAATTGATCACACACGCCAGGTTCTCAGTCCATGTGGGCAAATGACATATCGCAATTTGCGAATAGTAGTAGTATTTGACTGTAATCGGTCAATATTAAACCATAGCTCGAATAAAAATACCGAATATAAATACCACACACAATTGCTTGCAAATTTTGTCCAGAACAATAACAATTTATTACACTGCCATGGAATCGCCCCTAAAAAGAATAAATGTAGGACCGACCTCCATTAGTTTTTTGTTCTTAACATTTTCTTAAAACATACTTGCCATATTTCTCCATCCCTTAGGGGGGCTCCCATACATACATATATGGCCGTTTAATGAAATTCTTAAATTTGGCCCCTGCAGCGCCTAGGATGCCCCTAGATGGGTCAAATCTATGACCAACCCCATTTTATTTTTCATCTCAATCATTAAATTCGAAAATACCTACCCGCTATCTCCATTCTTTAAGTGGGCTCCCATTCAAAATGATCAATGCAGACTAGAAATATATTGAAAAAAGTCCCATAAATGCCCAGGAGTCGTCCCTAGAAATATAAAATGTATGACCGACCTCAATTAGTTTTTTGTCCTTAACATTTTCTCGAGACATACTTGCACCTTATTTCCACTTTTATTCACAAAAGTCGTGAATCATTTCTTACTTTCTTTCTTAAGTACTTTTTTCATCCATACATGATCTAGAAACTAAATCCGCTATTATATTAGAGTTACCACAAAATTGCATTTATATGTATTCCAGAGCACTATTTACCCATATTGCTTATTTCAAACGAAGGGTTACTACCCCATTGCATTTTGTATATACAGTTGCACGCGCCTTATAATACCCATATTGTATATGTTGGTAAGGAAACAGAAAAAAAAAAAATAATGAAATAACCCCCCAAAAGTTTGTACAGAAAACAACAAAAAGATTTTTGGGGGGTTATTTCATTTTGTTTGGGGTGTTATTTCATTTTTTTAATTGGGGTATTATTTCATATGAAATTATCCTCCAAAAAATCATTATGAAATAAAGCCCCAATATATTTTTTGGGGGATTATTTCATTTTCAAATTTATAATGAAAACATTTTTGGGCGCAAGGATTTATCCACTTTGGTCTACAGAACACCGGCTTCGATAAATAAAGCTACCCTGCATAGCCGGCCTTCGGCCGTGCGCAATAACTTTTTCCTCTTTGGTATACCAAACACCGGCTTCGCTAACTAAAGCTTCTCTGCGTAGCCGGGTCGAGTCGGTATTTTTATACTATAGAGGAGATAATCATGGCGCTATGCAGAGAAGCTTTAGTGCCGGTGTTTGGTATGCCATAGCGGAAAAAGTCATTGCGCCCGGCCGAAGGCCGGCTATGCAGAAAAGACTTAGTTGGCGAAGCTTGTGTTTGGTATGTCATATCATGATATCTATCGTGTGATTCTATAAAGCAACACTTTATAATTAATTGTATAACATATATTGGGCTCTTATTTCATTTCAGAAATTAGGGTTTTATTTTATATGAAATAAGCCCCCAAAAATTAGGGAATCATTTCATTTATATTTGGGGCGTTATTTCATTTCGTTGGGGGCTAATTTCATTTTTAAAATTGGGGCTTTATTGCATATGAAATAAGGCCCCACGCTTTGGGGGGTTATTTCAATAATTTTTTGGGGGGTTATTTCATGCCGCCGCAAAAATATACCCTTTTTCAAAATGGTTTAGCTCACGGTAGGTCAAAGCTAGAGCCGAAATATTTTAAATGTCATCTTAAAAAAGTCCAAGGTTCATTTTGAGTGGGGTACACCTTGCACGAATTTCAGTTCCATACAACTTGAGTGGGGTACACCTTGCACGAATTTCAGTTCCATACAACTTGAGTCGCTCTAATGTATATTTTTCTAACGAGGCTTACTTTAGCTATCCTTTGGCTAGCAATGAAGTAAATTGTACAGAAAATGTATACAACTATTAGATACCAGCAGAATGTAATGCATTTTCTGTCCCGTTACAAGTTTTAAAAGCTTTTAAACTTTAAAAGTCTTATTCCTTCAATATTTTCAAGGAATATTTTCCATGTACTATCAAAATGTTCCTTTGCATATTTCTGAATGCTGACGAAGGCCGTAGCGGGCCAGAAAATATATTCTGCTGGTACATATCTAATAATTGAAATTAAGCTACAATAATTTTTATATCAGCTACCATATCCTGCCAAAGTTTTATACTTTTAGGTCCAGAATTGTTCATATGGCTCATATAAACGCCCGTTCTGAAATCTCTTTAAAACGAAGAAATCTTATATAGATGTAGATATCTATATAATATTTCGCACAAAGAACAATAACATGAATGCTAACTTCATGACATAATTTTATATAAGAGGCTTTATTATTGCCCATGGGTTCCAATAGGCTACACTAACAAAAAAAAAAAAAAAATCGATCCGAAGCGGTATTAATAGTACGGTAAGTAAGATTTAAGTACGGATTTTCAATCGCGAAATACTTAACTTATCCATATTTAATCCTGAATTCTTACCTGAAATAGTCCGAAAAATGAGATTGATTAAAGTAAAACTAAGATTGAATCAATCTCAAAATGCGATTGATTTAAAAATTATAAAGTTGATTGAATTCCGAATTCGTACTTAAAATAATTCGAAAATGAGATTGATTTAAGTAAATCTAAGATTGAACCAGTCTCAAAATGCGCTTGAAAAGTTGATTTAATCCCGAATTCGTACTTAACCCAGATATGCCGAAGGGCATACTAGCGGAACAATCTTCGTAGTTTTTCAACATAGGTTTTTTCTGACAGATTATATTACAAAAGGAATAAAAACAAGTAAGAGTGCTTGCTATATTCGGCTGTGCCGAATCTTATATACCCTTCACCATTGTGGGAGCAGAATACAGAGCAACTAGACAAAAACTAAATAATTTTTCATATGTATACATACATATTTACAATACTTTAAACTTCATTATAAATTAAATTTAAAAAGCGAAAACTGGTAAATATTTTTTTTAAATCGTTTTTAGAACATAAAAAAAATATATATACTTTATAGGGTGTAGGATCAATATTGTAGAAATTACAAACGGAATGACAAAGTTATATATACCCTTTTACCTTCGGTGAAGGGTATAAAAAAGAGTAATTTTTGGGGATTCAGTATTTCGGTAATAACTCAGCTATTTTTTAACCGATTTGACAGATTTATATACCGACGTGTTAAAGAAGAAATTTACCATTTACTTTAGTTATAAAGCTTGGACTCGGGTGATCTATGGTTCCCGAAAGTGGGTATTTAAAAAAAAAAAAATTAATTTTGGTCATAACTTTTTTGTATCTGAACCGATTTTCCCGAGTTTTTTTTATAACATATATTCTACTAAAAATTTCCGATATTTTGGTGTATAAGTCATATCAATAGGACATATGGCAGCCGTAAAATTTAGTTTTCATACAATTTTAAATTTTTTTTGTACGGGAGGTTCCAAGCCCACTTCTCCATTTCCGCCCACATTTTGTAGGATGTAGTCGTGGTTTTTTGCTCATATCTCAGCCATTTGTGGACCGATCTGGCTGAATTTCAATAGCAAAATTATAATAAGACTACCTGACATAAAGATACCCCAACCAAGTCCCCATCATATCTGGGCGCTTCGGAAAACCCATATCAACAGACAGACGGACAACCGGATTTGAAGTTCGCTTTTCATAAGGACCCAGAATATATACACTTTATAGGGTGTAGGATCAATATTGTAGAAATTACAAACGGAATGACAAAGTTATATATACCCTTTTACCTTCGATGAATTTTCACTTGGATTTTGAGTCCGTACTACACGTTCGGCACATATGAGAACAAAATAAAGTATTTTCAAGTGACTTAATTCAAGTCGTTTATTATTCAGAAACTTTTGTGTACATACGTAAGGAAAAACAAATTATTAAAAAAAAAAAACTATTTGGTGGTGTGGTACTCCACATTACACTTAACATGAAGCGGCACATCAAATTTAATACAGCGTGTAGCGGTCTTATTGTGGCAATGATTACAATGCAGCTGTTTACATTTTCCATCGGCTTGACGCGTGTTTTCAGTAAGTAAATTATCTTTTCGATCAAATCTGATATCGCACGATGATCCTGATGGAAGCGTTGCTGAGGGTTTCCCATCAGTTAATATAAGCAATGTTGCAATACGCACACGAAAAGATAAATGGAAGACATGGAGTAATACTTTTACGTTTCTTGGCCTGTTGCAATAACGCAATTGAAATATCGTCTTCCCTATCCGAATCAGTAGAATAAGAATTTCGAAAAAGCTCAGCCTCAGCATTTAATAATATGGGTGGTAAGTTTTAAAAATCCACTTTATCTTCTTCTCCAGAACCTTTATTTGTGACGTAGTTGTTCGCACCTTGAGTGAGCACAATTGAGATGTCTTAAGAATTTTGCATTAACTCTTCATCACTTTCCTCTAAGGCGTTTATTATCTCATTTAATGTTAAAAATCTGGAAAAAAATTATTTTTTGTTGCCACCATTTTTGCATACTAATGCCGACCATACTGCATGTAGTACGTCAATAAATACATCAATTAAAATCACATTAATATTTTTTTTTCACATATACTTTTGCAACGTATTAGTTTTTACAAATACAGTAGACGCTCGCAAATTAGAACCGCTTTGTTTTTGAGGCGATTCTAATTTCTGAATTATTCTAATTTCTGGACTTTTTTTCCGAATAAAAAAATAAAAAATTGAGTAATTTTACTTCGAAAAACTTATATAAAAGACTTTTAACATTTTTTTAATTAAATTTTGTTGAATAAAAACAAGAAAACAAAACGTAACAATTCAGTCCAATACATTAAATGTATTTTTTTAAACTAAAAATATGAATATAAAAAAACTAATGGCAACAAAACATAACAATTCAATAAGGCAAAAACATATATGATTTGGTAATTCCCCTTTTTTTTACTATGTTCAAACAGAATAAAAATAAACTGCGGATTTTTTGTGTTCAAATAACCAAAAAAAAAAAAAAAAAAAAAAAAACGCTCTGAAACTAGAATTTTAAGTTCGAATTTTAGAGCGTTTAATTTATTGCAAACACTGATTCTAATTTCTGGACGTTCGAATTACTGAAAGCTCTAATTTGTGAGCGTCTACTGTATTACAATTAAAAAAACTTAGAAATGCAACAATAATAAAATATGTATACATATAAACATTATTCTCACCGATTGCGTGCCATCTTCACACTTTTTCTATTTTCACAAAACTGAAATCTCTGATCCAAAAAAATACACATAACCAATTATCCTAGACAAAACATATCAATGCATGGTTTGTTGACTGGTATATTCTGTAGCACAGCAACGAGAAATAATTCGAAAACTAAGATTGAACCCATCTTAAAATGCACTTGATTTGAGAATTATAAAATTGATTTTATTCGGAATTCGTACTTGAAATAAACCAAAAATTCTTACATCTTACAGAATTTCAATTTTAAAACATCAGCACCATTCCCGATATGGTTTTTACTATAAAAACTTAAGTACGTATGTATATAACTGAAATATAAACTAACTGAAAAGCAAAAGTTTGTGAAGCCTAAGTTTATGTTTGTATATTTTAATAGAAAAGTTACCTTGAATAATTCTACCTTGTTAAAACATTATAACATTGAACTGAAATTTTCTTGAAGATCGGTCTTTAATTTACCATAGGCCCCATTTGAAAACTACATCTGGAAAACAGATAAGTACGCCTATAACCGTGATCAATAATGCTTTCATAATAAAAATTGATACGAACCAGTTTTATACGACTATAAATCAAACTGTCAAATTTCGTAAAGATCGGTCCATAATTTACCATAGCTTCAATGAATATTCCCCTCCTGAAAATCATTTTCATTCGGCTACAACTGTTACGAATCATGATATTTTACTCAAGCAAGTTCAAACTTCTAAAAACTTCTTCATTGTCGGTCAATACTTTAATATAGTAGGTCTAATCTGCAACCAATTCTATTGTGAAGTCCGTTTTTATAAAGATTAATTAATAATATATAGATATCATATAGAGCCCACTCCTGAAATATTCGAACTGTCGGTGGAGGGTATCAAAGTTTCGGCACAGCCGAATATAGCACTCTAACTTGTTTCTTTATGAAGTCGCTCAGGGGAAGCATCTTAAATAGCAGACTTCGAGCTATGTGGGACCAGCTGATATTCGTCTGTTTTATTACTTTTAAAAGTCCTAGAGTTGCATGAAACATTTTGCGGCGCAATCGGCTTGAGTTTTGTATCAAAAAAAATGTTATTTTGTGATTACATTCTGAATTTTCAGTGCTATTCCGTTTTTTCTCAGAACTTTTTGTTATTAGAGCAGGAAGGCGGTTTTGACGTTTTTATTTGGCTGCGCATACTACTATTAATAATATGTACCTATGTTATAAATTTTCGTAGTTGGCGTTTGGCCTTGTTAATAAAAATCAGAAGAGCATTGAACTATGCAGTTTTATAAAAAAATACTTTTAGAAAATTATGTACTTTGTTTTAATAGCAACCAAAAAATATGCATCCAACTTTAAATGAGTTAGGGCTTTTTCTTTCAAACAATTTTTGAAATGAGTTAGAGTTTTTTTTAATTACTGTAAATCCGTTATTTGTCAACATAGGAAACTGAATTTTTTAAGGGAGGTGTGGGCACGTTCGTAAATGCATCACTGCGCTGTATTAGAAAGCAATTTTTTTTAAAGCCAATAAAAAAAAAATTTTAAGATAAATATATAACCATTTCAAATAACTGATGCAGAGCAGTGATGCATTTTAAAAACATTTTCACTTGGTGTTCATAATATAGCAACAATTTCTTTTGTAACTGCATATATTTTGAATCAAGAAACCGTTTGCAAATTTTAGCTACAACAATATTATGCATTTATTTTTATTTTGTAAACATTTTGTTAAAATTTTCATTCAAAACTAAATAAAATTATTTTAAACGTCCGAAACAATTTCATACAAAATGTTGCTGAAGTTTAAGTTGACTCAACTTTACACTGAAAAATTTTCTTCACGGATCCAATGAAATTTACATTAAAATTCAACCTATGTAACCCTTCATTGGATTAATGAAGGATTAATAAAATCAATGACAAAATTTTCATTGACTTTATGAATCCTCATTGAAAAAATGGATAAAATAAACGTTTGTCATTTGACTAATGCAAAATTTTCATTGATTTTATGAAACATTTCATTAATCCAATGAAGGGTTACATAGGTTGAATTTTAATGTAAATTTCATTGGATCTTTGAAGAAAATTTTTTCAGTGTAGTTACATTTTTAAAAAAATTTTAGTTACATTTTTGTTCTAAAAATGAAAGGAAAATATATGAAATACTTTGGGAAGAAAAAAGATAGAAGAAGAAACGAAATTGTTTTTTAAATTCTGAACGTAACTTAAATGAACAAACTTGGTGTCAAATTGCTTGTAGCTATCTTAAGCAGTTTGTGATTGAAATTCAGAAAATTCATAGGATCAGAGCTATGAAACAAAATTTTAAGCCACCACCCTAAAAAATTGATAATTTTGTTGCAAAGACTAACATAAATGGTGGAACAATGCACGGAATGATATAAGATTTTGCAAAACTTCGTTTTATTCGACTGGAAATCACACTTAAAAATGTAATTAACACAAGCTCCATATAAACCCTACTCCCGAAAAACAGTTTAGTACGCCTAAAACCTTAATTAATATGTAATGGTATCAGAATAAAATTTAATTTTTCACGATTTTATAGGACTAGAAATCAGTCCATAATTTACCCTAGGCCCCATATAAACCTTTCTACCGGAAAACAGTTTATTACGCCTAAAACCGTAATAAATAATCAGAATAAAATTTAATAATTCAGTTTAATAGGACTAGAAATAACACTAATAAACTTCGTGATGATCGGTCCATAATTTACTATAGGCCCCATATAAAGCCCACTCTGGTAAATTAAATAAATACGCTTTATACCGTAGCAGATATTTATATTACGGTGAAATTTCTTCCAACTTAGCTTCGTATGAATAGAAAAAAATGTTATGCAATTTTGTAATATAAGGTCCATAATTTACCTACGATGCCATATTTAGCAGCCTTCTGAAATTCACTGTAAACGCTAAAACTTATTTAACCGCTGTTTTGAAATAATTGAAATTTATGTTTTTAATACCAGAAATCACTATACAGAATTTTTGGATGATTGGCTTCTAACTTACCATGGCTCCAATATAAATTCCCCTCCTAAAAATCACTTAAGTTCATCTTAAACTGTTACGAATCATGATATTTTACTCAAGCTAGTTAAAATTGCTAAAAAAAATCATAAAACTTTTTGATGGTCGATCAATAATTTAATATATGTCTAAACCGCAACCAATTTTAATGCTGATGTCTGTGTTTATAAAGATAAATTAATAACAAATAATTTCTGAAATAATTGAACTGTCGGTGGAGGGTATCAAAGATTCGGCACAGCCGAATAAAGCACACTTACTTGTTTAATTGAAATATATACATTATAAGATAGTTAATGACTACAAGGACAATGTTCTAAAACGCGCATACCAAGTTTTATCAAATTATCGCTAAAATCGCTACCTAACTTTGTGCAAGCGGATAACAAGGGTAGTCAGTCAGCCAGCCGAACGAAAATCATAAGATCGACGCCAAAAAAGATTCTGAGTCAATCGGTAGTGTTACGCATTCAGCACAAAAGTGTGGTAACCTCTCCACCTACTACTGTCTGTCTACCCTCTGTCCGTCTGTCTGTTGAAATGGGTTTTCCGAAGCCCCCAGATATGATGGGGCCTTGGTTGGGGTATCTTTATGTCAGGTATTCTTATTATAATTTTGCTATTGAAATTCAGCCAGATCGGTCCACAAATGGCTGAGATATGAGCAAAAAACCACGACTACCTCTAATTTTTTCCAAAAATCCCTGTGTTTGTTGTATTTTTATTACTTTTTGCTGTATATCTGAGGAACGACAAAAGCCAAAGTTTCAAAATTAGGTACACACATTTAGCTTGCCAATACACACCACTTAAAATTGTATAACAACCTAAATTTTACGGCTGGTATATGTCCAATAGATATGACTTATATACCAAAATATCGGAAATTTTTAGTAGAACATATTTTATAAAAAACTCGGGAAAATCGGCTCAGAAACAAAAAAGTTATGACCAAATTTTAGTTAGCGCTGATTTAATAACAGTTGTCTCTTTTCAATGTTACAACTGTTTCAATATCGCTTAAAGTTAGTGTATTATTAACAAACAAACAAAAAGTAATCGCCTTTTACGTGTTAGTCAAAAAATCGGCATTTTTGGTGCAAAAATCGGCAAATCGGCACTTGGATAATTAAGGCGTAAAAAATCTGCAAAATGCCGATAAATCGGCAAAAATGGCAGGCCTGTCTACAATGTAGACTCTACATCAGCAGTAATCACAAAGAGAGACAGTTAAAAATGTGTATGCAGTGGTGAGTGCAATGAAACACCAATTCTGGAAAAGAGAGGAAAATAAATTTACTCGTTTAAGACATTAACTTTGTGTTTTGTTATTGTTTTTTAAAAACAAAAGCGACGACGACCTGCTTGTTTGAAAGCTAGCATACCACAGAGCACACAGATGCGTCACGAGACAGAAAATATTGTGTTTTTTTCTTCGAAAGCTGCCCTTTTTGTATTTTTTGTTTTGATTACGCAATTCGTGTTGATAGTGGCGGCCTGTTTTTACACATTGCCACTTCACTACCAAAAAAGATTTTCTTTCTCTTTCTTCGAAAGCTGCCCTCGCAAATGATTTGGGCATTTTTCAAACGTCACTTTTTTCATCTCTGTATGCTTTGTGATACAACTGAATGAAATTATGGCTTTTTTTAATTGTTTCGTTAACCTTCGTGTTGTGTGTGTGTGAAATTCACGAAAAGTGCTCGGCCTCTGGGGGCATAGCGTGATGATCGTTGGTCTACATCAGTCATAACCACTCCATAGACTCGCGAGCAGTCAATAATTATATTTTTCACACAGACACGGTCGGCAATTCACATGTATACAACAACTTTGTTCCGGCAACTCCATAGTCTCGCGAGGCAGTCAATAATCGTATTTTTTACACAGACACGGTCGGCAATTCATATGTATACAACAACTTTGTTTGTTGCTTGGTTATCACTGGTCTACATTTATCTACATCACTGCGGTTTCAAATTAAAACAAAAATGGGAAGTTAAATTGGTTTTAAGCGAAATAAAAAATTAAAACTACTTTTAAACCAGTTTTTATAATAAAATCTAACATTTCTATTATTTAGCAAAAAAAAAAAAAAACAATTTAGTTAAAATAAATTTTCAAAATTTTTTTTATTTATTTTCTAAAAAAAAAAATTTATTATCAGTTTAGAGATTCTATTACAAAACTAAAAACAAATTTGTTTACTAAAAAGATATGAATTGTTTTTTGTTTGCGTTGAAACAATTTATGATAAAAACTAAAGAAATTTAAATACAACAACTTAAACAACTAAAAAAAGGAAAAAATGTTTATGTTTTTTTTTTTACAAAGATTTTGTTCGTATTAAAGAAGCTAAAAGGATAAGGAAACTTAAAGCTTTTTTTAATTAGATTTTAAAAATATATAAATAATATTATTTAATTCTTAAAATTAAAAATTATTATATAAACCTTATGGCAAGATTTTTAAAAAAATTAAAATACAGTGTGATTTGTTATGTCGATTTTGTATTTATAAATATAGATGCATACATATAGAATTAAATATTTTATATTTAAATTTGTTTTTTTTTTACAAAAATTAATATAGCACACAATTTAATAAGTTTAATAATGTCGTTCTTGTATATTTTTCAATAAACTTATATTTAGTTTAAAAATTTTACATTATTTTCTAAAAGTGGTGGTTTTTTTTAGATTAATTGTAAGTTTTAACTTATATAGTTGTATCTTTTGTTGTATGTATGTTTTGTTTTAAACTAAAACTTATGCACAAACCTTTTCGGGAAATATTGTTTTGTTTGGCTTGTTGCTATGAATATTGCTATATAAGTTAGGACAAAAACCTTGATACAAGGTGATTCATATACATGTTTTTTTCTTATATTTTATGTTAAAACTTTGTTCTTATGTAGAATTAAAACAATGACTTAATTTTAATTTTTCTTATTTTATTTTAAATATTTCTTATTTATTTTATTTCTATAATATCCTAGTGATCAGTTCTTTTTGTTTAAGAAAAATTTTTAAAATTGTTCGTTTACTTTTCAAAGGCACTATTTGTTTGTATGGAAGACTTTTTATAATAATTTAGTTAAGATAATTTTATAATGAAATGGCTTAGGAAAATTCCGACCTAACTTAGAATTTAAAGATTTCTGATTTCTTTAAGAAAAACTATCGAAAAAGTAAAAGAAAAATTATGGTTGAAAACATTTACAAAAGCTTAATTAAAATTTTGTAAAATTTTACAAAACCTACACTATAACTAACTTAGTACAAAAAACAGTTAACACAGCATTTTGTTGCTAATCTACACCTATTGTTTAGTTGCTTCGAAATTTCGTTTAATATGCAAATTCGAATTCTCTTTAATCTTAAAGCTTTACTCTCAAAAAGTCCTTGACTATTCTTAAAACTACTCTATTTATCATTCTTTAAACGTATTCTTCTGATTGTTTATTTTGACCCTGATTCATTCTTAATGATCCTGTAGCTCTTTGATCTGATCCTACATTATCTGGTAACTCAGCTATATCTTTAAATACTCCTACTAAGCTCTCAAAATTTGGTCCCCAATTAAGTAAATATTCCCAGCCCATAGGTGGAGGAGCTGAAGGTGAAGCAGCACTGCTGACTTGTCTATATAAGGCACCCATATGTGTTGATACATCATCATCGCTGGCTACCAAAGTACTAAGCGATCCACGAAAAGATGAATCAAAACCATCAAAGGAATGTGGTGGCATGGGTGGAGCCTTTGCCACCGCTGCACCTCTACCACCATCTCCACTCAAGGCCCGTCCAACAGCATTGCGTTCATCTGGTATACTTTTACTGGTAGAGAATTTGGCATCACCGTTAATGCTGTTATTGTCATACTCGATCTCTGAACAAGTGAAACTATCATTGCCGCTTTCATCGGTGGATGTTGAGCTGTGTGCATCAACATCAGTGCTGTGCAAACCACCACCCAATGATAAGTGATGAGAGCCAACAGGACCTCTGGGAGCTTCACTGCTTGATGACACGGCGTCGAGTGTAGAGACTAGACTTGAAGTTCTGGGCCTGGCATTCAAACGTTCGATTTCTTCAGCTGTTAGGCCCATGGGGGCCTGGGAAGCTGCTTGTGCAGATACGACTGGTTTTTGTCTACTGGCACTTGAACTTTGGCCCGACAGTTGTGACATTACTGGACTGTTAAGGCTTCTCTCGCTATTACTGTGCAAAGCATCTTTTCCTACACCTCCCGAGCTCGAGGTAGTGGCCAAGAGTGCACTTTGTAAAGGCTTACCAGAAATATCGTGTAATGTTAATATTCTTGGTTGTTGGGAACTTAATTCCGAACTGGGTGATAGTCTAGCTAAAGGCGTACTTTGATGTTGTCTTGGGGTACTGGAAGGTGGTGGTGGTTGATTAGATTGTGGTGGTACTCCGCGAGGCACAAATGGCCCTCCCACACCATGCCTGGGAGAATGTCGGTGTTGTTGTTGTGCCGCTGCCGACTGATGTTTATGATGTGTATAGGAGGCTAGAGGTGCTGGAGTCGCCTTATATTTACGCACACCGCCAGCCTCCCGGTAACCCTTATAGTGATATACAATATCTATATCGGAAGGAGCAATGGAGCTTGCATTTTCTAAATCATAATGTTCTGGGTATTCAGAACCCATATCTACAGAGCTAGCATGATCATGCGGATGATGGGATTGACTAGGTGGTGGTATGGGAGGATGGTGTTCATCACGTAAAGGGGGACTTTTACTAACCACTTCTCTTTCGATAATGTCTGGTCGCTGAGGCCTTTGTTGTTGGTGTTCTCCAGGATTAATTTCGCGTTCCTTGAACTTCTTAGAAATCAATTCGGGACCTACCATATGATGACCAGGCACACTTCTTATCAAATCACCATTATCATTGTGATATCCAACTTGTGCGTCGTTACCGTGCATTCCTCTAGTTAGAACATGATCGGCCTGATTTTGTGAAACTCCTGCACCACCTAGCATGGTAGAAGGAGGATTATGTTTCATTTTAAAGCCAGGGACACCACAACTTAAACTGCCAATTTTTTCTTGCTTACCACGGAAACGATAGATGACATAAGAGCCCAAAATAGCAACCACCAAAATTACAAAGAATACAATTACTAGAGTAACTCCAATACTGATAGGATCAGCAACTTGGGCGGCACCAATGCCCATTACACCAGCGCAACCATGAGTAATTTTGCCACGCAATAAAACTTCACTAAACACACTGCCAGAGCCGTTGAAGGGCTGTATTTCATTGTTGATGGTAAAGTTTGCGAAGCAGCCCTCGTAGTTTGTAGGCATGTGTTCCTGTAGTAAATATTCTCTTCTTACACCACCCACCGACATAACCGTTAAATAGGGATCCAAATAGTCATGAACACCAGCAAGGTCTAATTCCTCTCCGACTCGAGCATCATCTATTATAATTCGTAAGATGCGATTTGCAGAATGAAGAGTAATGTTATGCCACTTGCCGTCATTCAACTTTGCAGGATTAGTAATAGTCATATTAACTATACTATCCTGATTAGAGTAGTACACCATTTTACCATTTTGTAGCTCTAAGGAAGTATAATGATTATTACTTGCAGCAAATAAAAGCAATCCATTCTCCTTGTATGTCCGAAAGATTAAGCTTAAAGTCTTGGGCAGTTCATTAGTTTGCGCCAATGCCGTTAAATTGTCGCCATCTATGGTAAATCTGCGTAGTCTTGATATGTCATATGACCAAATACTGTTACCCGCATAGAGATTATCTAGCAACTGCATGCGCCTATGTTTTTCCGTTACTTTAAATTCAATGAATGCGCCATCTGTTATGCTTATAGGTTCCAAGGAATTTTGACAGTCAGGAGAAAGAAGACTGCCACCACATTGACACATAGCTGTATTCCAACGGTCCATACAGCTTCCAAAAGGACCACAGAGGTTCGAGGTGAGATCAGTGGTTGTTGTTAGTGTACAAGGTCCACCATTTAAATAGCGGTTGCAGGTTAATGATATAGATCTTTGTTTAAGTGGTTGACTAAGATTAAGAGCCCGACCATTTACGGAAACACTGTGAACACATCCCACCAAATCGTCAGTATGCAGTTGCCCAGGGCGTTCTAAAACAGGATCTGCAGAAATCAGGCCACCAACCAGTAATGGTTGTTTGTTGAAATTAAGTGTTCTATGAAAAAAAAAATATTTAAAGCGTTGTTTTTATATAATATGATGTATTTTAGCACTTACCCGATAGGACCCACATCATCAGCATAGCACGTACTATCACCAGGTCTACACTCTTCGCAAACATCCCCATTATCCACACAATTCGCCACACTTAGAGACATAACCCGACCATTGCGTGTAGCCGTCACTTTATGCCAATTACCATCGGCCAAATTTAACTGACTTTTTCCTCCCACAATTACAGTTGTTATGGCCGTACGAGATCCACCAAATGAAAAAAAAGCTTTACTTCTCACCACTTCAATTGCTACGAAATCCGATCTTCCTCCTGATTGTATACCATAGTTATACATTAGTAAAGCGTCCGATTTAGTAGTAGCAAATACTATTGAAATGTCGTTTGTTGCAGCATCCAAAGGAGGGAAAGACATGTATGATAAATCTCCAAAGCCAAAGGTAGTTTTCTCACAATGTCTACCATAACGACCTTCAGAGCAAGTGCATTTATAGCCAGGCTTAAGAGAAACACAAACGCCACCATGAAGGCAAGGGTTGGGTCGACAAGAGTCAGCTACATGTTCACACTGATTACCACGATAGCCAGGGCGACACAAGCAGAAAAATGAAGAGCCATCTTGATTAGAACGGCATGAACCACCATTGTTGCAGGGATTGCCAGAACATACATCACCTCTTTCTTGTTGACAATATTTACCTTCGCGGTTGGCAGGACATACACATTGGAAGTCGAAACCCAAACGTCTGCACTGTGCATTGCCATGGCAGGGATTAGGAGCACATGGATCTTGTCTTTTGTCACACTGTTGGCCTATAAAACCATCGGGACATTTACATACGAAGTCGTGAGTGACTAGAGGACCACTAAAGATTAATGATTCACTGTCAACAATATTCAAAGTTTCCGTATCGTGCAATCTTCTCTCCGAAGTACATAAGCCGCCATTGTCACACGCCTGAGGAAATGAACAGGGATCATAGCCAATAACAACATTGGTGGCTGTTTTAAGTAGACGCGAAACTGCTTCACGTTTCTTACTCAAACGATCAACCACATAATGTGGCAAGCGGTAACCTTGGTTAGCCATCTTTAAGGCAATCATTACTTCCAAATCTGTAGAATTATACGTAGTATTACGGACACTATAAACCAATAAATCTTCGGAAGAATCTACAGCTGACTTCATAAGTTCCACAAAGCTACGATAGTAAGAAGCCAAGAAGTTTTCGGCTGTCATATTGCGTATCAAAATAGTAATTGAGTTCGCTATAGTACTGTTATCAAAATTTTGGAAGCCTACTGTTACTGTAGAAACTACATCACCATGTTTACCGTCGTTACCCGATATTGAATAAGAGTAACCGTTATTCACTGAAGTTTGGTAGGTAGTGTGCAGTTCACAGGCATTGGGTATAATCAATAGTCCCATAGGACTTGATTGAGAATTAGGAATAATACGACACCTATAATTTCCAGTTACATCGGCATCATTAGGATGAACATTAGCTATCTTTCCTATATGCATGTTATCATTGAAGACATTAAGCAGTACATGAACTGTGCGTGAAGATGAAGGGCTATCATTTTGATCCAATACCTTAATGATCAATTTATGCTGGGCTTTTTGCTTGGGTTGCCCGTTATCCTCAACATCTATGATGGCTTCAAGTTTCGGCGTTTGTTCACGGTCGAAACTGCGAGTGGATTTCACTAAACCTGAATGTTTGTCTATAGTTATGAAGGCCTTATGTTTACCTCCTATTAAGTAGTACATGAAAGGTCCACCGTTTGGCGGTAAGTCTGGATCTGTTGCCGAAAGAGTCATAATTGTTGTACCTGCAGGTTCATTTTCGGAAACATAGCCAATTAAACCATCACTTGGAAATGTTGGACCATTATCGTTAACATCAAGCAACTCTATTCTGACCATAGTGGTCCCCGTCTGGGGAGGCAAACCGGTGTCAATAGCACCCACCACCAAATTGTATTCTGGTATCTGCTCCCGATCAAGTTTCTTGGAGGTTGCAATTTCTCCTGTTTGAGGGTCGACTTTGAAAGTTTGATTGATATTGCCATTGATTATAGAGTAACTAAATTGATTATTTTGTGGTCTAACATCTTTGTCCACAGCCTTTACGTTTATTACTTTACTACCTAAAGCAGAAGCTTCCGAAATTTTGGCCGAATATAAAGACTTAAGGAATTCTGGCGGATCATTACCATCTTGTATGGATATAATAACTTGAGCTTCATCGGTGTCGTTGCCGCGTATACTGCCATAATTCTTAGCCATCACCGTCAGAACAGCACGACTTTGCGTTTCACGATCCAAGTGGCGTGATACGTATATAAAGCCAGTTGAAGGATTAATAGAAAATCCTTTATCATTACTCGAACCCACTAATAGATAGTAAACATTGCCATCTTCTCCTGCATCTTTATCAGTAGCTTGTATTGAGCCCACTGGTGTACCCACTTCTGCAGATTCCGAAACATCAAAGTGAAAGACGGGTTGAACAAATTGTGGATAAAATTCGTTGACACCTTTAATATGTACAATAACTTTGCACATGCTGTGCATTGGGGAATCGGGATTCGCGGCCATTACTTGAAGTACATATTCATTTCTTTCCTCATAATCAAAACTAACCGAAGATGTTATAACTCCTGTATTCGGATTAATCGCAAAGAAACTTTTACCTGAACCAGAAGTTATGGAATATTTGATAATAGCATTTTTGGGAGAGTCTTTATCTTTAGCTTGAGCCTTAAATACGTAACTGTAAGCGGGTTTATTTTCAGATATAAAGGCATGATATTCAGACTGATTGAATAGTGGAGGATTGTCGTTAATATCCGTCAATATAACAGTGAGTTGAGCCACTGTAGATTTAGGCTTAAAACCTAAGTCTTGAACAGAGATATTTAAGTGGTACTCTTGTATTGAATCATAATCTAAAGGTTGCAATATTATAACTGCTCCGGTTTCAGCATCCACTTTAAATTCTGATCTTTCATTGCCACCTGCTATGGCATAACGCAACATGCCGTTAGGGCCTTCATCCCTATCAGAGGCAGATACTGTTAGAATTGTTGAACCAATAGGTTCATTTTCTGGCACTATCACTTGATAACTTAAAGCAGTGAATTCTGGTGAATAACGATTTTCTCCAGTAACAATGATATGAACTCTAGCTTCATCATTCTTTGACGGTACACCATGATCAGACGCTTTAACATTGATATGGAACAGAGTATTAGGTGTTACTTCTAACGCTTTGAATAGGGAAATCCAACCATCTTGATGATTAATACTAAAATATTCTGAGCCATTTCCTTTGCTAACAGCATAATCAATTTCCGCATTTACTCCGGTATCCAAAGAGTCATGGGCTTGAACTCTTACTACCCTTTGTCCCACACGTGCATGCTCGGGTACGGGCGATAAATACAACGGCTTTTCAAATTTAGGAGCATGATTATTAGCATCTACAATGTTTATGTTAATCATACATTCCGAGTACAAAGGTGGTTTACCATTGTCTGTGGCTATAACCGTTAGAGTATAGACGTTTTCAGGAGATGCCTCATATTGGGAATGTTTATATTTAATAGATTTCTTGCTAAATATTTCACCCGTGGCAGGATCTATAGTAAATAAATCAGAAGGATGCTGTAAAGAGTAGGATATAACGGAGTTGGGTCCATGTTTGTCTATATCATTTGCTACCACTTGACCTACAAAAGCTACTGATCTCTGTAATTCAGGGAAGTTAAAACTATAGAAACCGTGTTCAAATTCTGGAGCATTGTCGTTTTGATCTTGTATGGTTATGGTAATGGGAGTGTCGGATCTCCAGGCACCATCGGAAGCCGTAATTTTTAAAATATATTCATCTTGTTCTTCACGATCAATATGGCCAGCTACCGTAATATTACCACTCACTGAATCTAATTTAAATTTTTCACCAGGATTTTCCGTTAAAGTATACAAAGCATTGGCGTTAACACCCTCATCTAAATCCATAGAAGTAACTTGTATTACAAAACTACCAATTTCTGCATTTTCAGTGACATTAACTGAAAAAAGGCGGGTAAACTTTGGGGGATTGTCATTTTTATCCAAAAGACTAAGTAAAACGGTTGCTGATCCTGTTAGTTGAGGCATACCCTGATCTACAGCTTCCACAGTAAGATCGTAATGGCTAATTTCTTCACGATCTAAACGCATGGTGGTGTAAATCTCTCCTGAGTCAGCATCAATTTCAAATGTTCCTTCAAAGTCGTCCAATAAACGGTAAGTAACTTCACCATTATCACCAGAATCTCGATCATTAGCTTTTACCTTTACTATAGTTTGAGGAGGCGATTCTTCTTCCATAACTTTAGCATTATAAATAAGTTTTTCCATAATAGGAGCATTATCGTTTGCATCGGTAACATTAATAGTTAAGAGCATAACACTTCTTAAAGGAAGACGATCTGAATCTAAAGCTCCTAACCAAATTTCATATTGAGAAGCCAGTTCGTAATCCAAGCCATCTTTACCTACTGCCGCAACACCAGTAGAGGAATCAATTCTTACAGCTTGTCCCAAATTGCCACCAGCAATAGAGTATCTAATATTACCAGCCGACCCCTTTTTAGGTGATGACGCTGTAATAGTAGTTATCTTCTTACCCGGCGCTATATCCTCCGACAACATGAATTGTGTATTGGCCATATAACTAAAGGACGGAAATGAGGAAGAGGGTTTCATAGAAATCATAAGATCAGCTTGAGAAGATTTGGAAGGAACACCCTGGTCATAAGCTTGTATCACAAAAGAATATTGCCTATTCAAATCCGAGCCCAAATTTTGTTTGGTTTTTATTACTCCAGTTGTGGGATTAATTGAAAAATATGATACGTCCTTGCCACTGATATTATACATAACCAAAGCATTAAGGCCTTCATCACTATCTCGAGCCCAAGCACCAAAAACGAACTCATTTTTCCCTGTTTTATCTGGTATATTAACATGATATTGATTGGCCTCAAATCTTGGCATATTATCGTTGACATCCATAACACTTACAGTTAAGTTCACAGCTGTAGCCCGAGGCTCTGTAGCAGAGCTATCTTGTGCCATTAGTGTAAGAAAATAAACTGCTGTTTCTTCTCTATCTAGCATTGCAGCTGTAATAATTTCACCAGTCTCGGCATTACACTGAAATCTTTCTAACTTTTCTCCTAGCAGAGTAAAACGTATTTTAGCATTTAGTCCGGCATCTTTGTCAATTGCAATGGGTTGTATGACTTTCGTACCAATTGCCAAATTCTCTTGTACAGCTGCTTGATATGATTGGCGTTCGAACTCAGGACTATGATCATTCATATCCTGAACTATAACTTTGACAATGCCAGTGCCGGTTAAGGGAGGAGAACCTGGAAATATAAAACATCAAATTGTGTAGTTAAAGTAGGTGTTTTTGTCATTTAAAACTGTAATTAAAAAAAAAAAAATTGTATATATAATATATATATATATATATATATATATATATATATATATATATATATATAATCGGCTGAGTTGTGGGAAAATTTGTATACTCGTAACGCTTTTAATTAATCGTTAGGCAATAACTAATTTTTTTACGCCCTATGAAAGCGCATAATAATGCAGCTTTCTAAAGCACCTCAATACATACAAAACTGAATGAGCTTTAAGGTCTTTTAGGATGACATCAACACGTTTTTATTATAAGTTTCAAACAATACTTAATTGCTTTACAATAACCCCTACATAATTGTTTTCATTTTTTACTTTTGTATCACCGGGACATTTTTAAGATATTACCTTTAAAAAAAAAATGTTCTCTCGCCAGCATTTAAGTCATTTATGAACAGATCACGCTTAATTTCAATAGCACTAATAGTCGCATTAATAATAAAGTTATAAACCATTTTAATTATATAGCGCATGCTGCTCACCCCGTTATACCCTTTTACCATCAGTGAAGATGAAAAAACAAAAAATTGTTAATGTGAAATTATTGTGTAATTTTATGGACCATCTCACATTATAAAAAGTCTGTTTATGCGTGTTTTATAATGAAGACAGAAATGTCGACGTCCGGGGTTTTAAGTGCTCTATGTGCCAAAAATGCATTTTGAGAAAATCGATGTTGAATTTTAACATCTATATATGTATATAATTTCGTTGTTTGTCCGGATGTATGTCCGGTTCTCTTTCCGCGGCTTTCTGAAGCCGTATGAATGCCGTCGCAGAAAGATGAAATTTTGCATACGTAAAGCTCATTTGCTCCACTGTTGCAAGACGGAGCCCGATTTTTGTTTATCGATCTGGGGCGGTGGGCGTGGTCATTTAATAAACCATTCACTTTTTCATTTATTTTTTGCAGGCAACTTTTGCGTTTTCCTAATGACACTTTTTATATTTAAAGCCCTCTGTCTGAGGAAGATCATAGCATTGTCAGATTCCTAATTTTCGGTCTCCGGGCTGTATATGTGGCTTATTTAATCATTAAACCCTCAATTTTGCATTATGTATTTTTTAAAGAATTTTTATATTTTCGATATTAAACATACAATTTGTTATACTGAAAGTACTTTCTCTGCCAGACATCATAGTGGAATCAGATTTTAATACTGCTGTTGAAAAGTAGAGATAATCTTACTGTATGACACACACAATAACTAACAAAAATATTGGGTTTCTGTTTTGATTTTAAAGAACAATCATATTCTAAGAGAAAGTAACTGTTCTTTACATTCATCTCAATTAAAAAATAATAATATTGAGTTATTGGGATTTATTCTTCATTGTGCCCATTTGAATTGGATTGAACTACATATTTACGGTTTTATCAACTAATTAACTTAAGTCATTAATAATTTTGAAAGCTGCTCAAAGTCCTCTTCAAGGTAGGTTATATTTTGTTATGTACATCCAAAAACATTTTATGCGAAATTTTACGAAAACTTTCGTTGTCTATTATTTCGAAACACGTCAGTTTTCGTATAAATAAGCAGAGATTTTTACGGTGCTTGGTATCAACTGTTTCATACGTTTACATTTTACTATACTTCGGTAAAACGCCGAGGTTTTAAATCAGAGACCGTAAATATATATAAGAGTATTCAATTGTTCCTTATTTTTTCAGCATTTTCCTATAAAAAATAAATTCCGTTAAGGGCATGGAAAGACCTCTACCAGTGAATGAACTGCACCCGATTCTATTTTTAAACTCATTGAAGGGACCTACAGTTTAATGCCGGCAGCGAAAGGCTAATGCAATAGCATTATTGAATTATTTAGAGGGGGCCGCACATATCATTCTCAGTTTGTGCTACCAGTACCATTGACAGAAACATCAACTTTAAGTATGAGAGCAAATTCAGTGGATGCAAAGCAGATAAGAAAGGCTTGGTTAATCATTTGGTTGCTTAAAACATTGATGAAAAATAACAAGCCTTTTGGAGGTAAAGTTGTGCTTCTTGGAGGAGATTTTCGCCAATGTTTACCAGTGGTACCACAAGCTCACAGGACGGCCATTATCGAATCATGTATTAAGTTTTCTAATCTTTGGTCGAACTTTAAAATTTTACAACTTAAAGTCAATATTCGTGCAGTAGATAATATTTACAGAGATTGGCTTTTAAAAATGGGGAATGGTGAACTCAGTTCGGAATTTGGAGTGGACATTATTGCATTACCAAACGAAATGCTGGCTGAAAACTCAATCGTTAAAAATATCTTCGGTGAATGTTTAAAGCCGTCTGATGTAGAACAGTATTGTAAATTTGCCATTTTATGCCCTAAGAATGATGAAGTATGCCAAATTAATGAAGAAGTACTAAGTCTTTTAGAGGGTGAATGTTTTACATTTTTGAGCGTTGACACGGTGGAGAGCAATAGCATAGCTGAACGGGAAAATTGTCCGGTGGAGTTTTTAAACAGTCTACACAGAAAAAATTATTGCCGAATTATTTTCAAACAAACGCTTGTTTGAAAATTTTTTTGATTTCTACAAATTTTTTTACTGATTCAATCAATATTTTTGTTTGATTTTTATTTAACCAACAAAAATGTGGACAACTCTTCAAAAATTTAATAAGCGCGCTATTGGTTTGAAGTTTTCATAATTTTGTATGAAATATTTAACGCTCTTTAATGTTGTCGTCTTTTTGCATATTTTTATTGATTGTAAGCAACACTTCTTTATGTAAAATATAAGAACTACAACAAAAAACACATGCAGTCTATTTTTGGACGCTTTAAAAAAAGTACTGCAATAAGAAAAATTATAAAATAGCGTGACGAGGTTTGTAGTAAAAAAAACAACAAAAACAATAGCAGGTAAAAAAAAACGTTTCATTTTTTTTTAAACAACAGAAAAAACACATTATCAGAAACAAAATAAATTTTTGGTTGGTTTCAAAGTTGGTAAAAAAAAAAACAAAATCCCGTATTCAATTTTTACAAATAGTTTGTTTAAATACATCAAATACAAAAATATAATGATGGCGAAAAACATATCGAGTCGGTCTGCCGCCGTTTTTGGTTACATTACTTCTTCATTAGCAAAGGAAAGGATAAAGCAACAGTGAGTGATGAAGAAAAGCACTGTGAGTATAAATATGACTTTGTTCAAAAATTATTCCAACAAAAAAATGTGTCTCAAAGCCAGCCGGCCGCTCTGCTCTGCTTCATCTTCGCCAACAGTGCTTGCTTGTGTGCGCGTCATTGCTTGTGCCAAAACTTTTTTGTTTGATTCAGCAAAATTATTTGTTTGAAATTTATATGAATTTCAGTAAACTTTTTGTTTGATTCTGTAAAATTATTTGTTTGAAAAAATCGACGTTTTTTTTCAATAAACAAAATGCAAATAAATTGTTTGAATATGCGAATTTGTTTGTAGGACCGATTTTAGACAAAAAATTGTTTGATTCTACAAATTTTTTGTTTGAATTGGAAAAATAATTTTTTCTGTGTAGCGCCATCTGGAATGCCTCCTCATAAGTTGCAAGTCAATGGGGGAGCCATTATCATGTTTCTGAGGAATTTAAACACTTAAAGAGGGCTATGCTATGCTATTTTTTCTTCATATACCTAGTAAATGTATTAAAACATTGAATAATAATTTTTTGTTTAATTTTTTTTATGAGCGTTACTTTGTTAGTTATTATCTAAAAGATTTTTATGCCTGGCAGGGACTGGCTTTGTGACTAGTAATTTTTTATAAAACCACTAGAAAGAATTTTATGATTTTCAAACTATCGGGTATGTTTTAGAAATCGAAATGAAGTGAAATTGAAATCGAACGAGATTTGAATTTCAATTATTTACAACATGACCGTAGTTTTCCCTGGTTTTAAGAGTTTTTCTTGTAAAGCAAATTGGTACTTACAAAATAATATTGATAAAATCGAATATTTATATGAACTTTCACTTCAAGGTCGTTTCTTAAATTTATATATATATATGTTCCCGACGATCCTATAAGGAGCATAGGGCCCCAAATTTAAATTTGCTCGGTTTTAAATCCACTTTTTTTTTTTTTTTTTTTGTGTACATATTTATTGTTTATTTAAATAATTTCAGTATTCACTTAAGCCTCTGCGCCTAATAGGCATTTTAGAGGCGAGTTTGTAAATATATAGGTTACAAAAATGTGTTTAAATAAAATAATTAACAAAAGAAAAAAGTAATAAGAAGTTACTAAAAGTTAATATTTGTACATTTCAGATCAATAATATTATATCAGTTCTTCGGACTGTTGTAATAAATAAGTTTTTAATAAATTTTTAAACAATGAAATTCTATTAACATTTTTCAAATTTTGTGGCAAATTGTTAAACTCACGATTACCAACAAATTCGATTCTTTGCTTGGTAGTTTCTAGAACATGTCCGTATATAATTGTTTGAAAACATGATTCTGAGGATACATTTTTATCTCCCGATCGCATCTATAACGGGACATTTTTTAACGGTAATAAAAATCCTGTTTGCTCTATACGCCACCTTAAGCATATTTTCTTGCAAATACATACACGTAGAGCAAAGTATCATTAAAAAAAGGAATAAAACATTTTTAGATCAGCATTTTGAATGCATCTCTTTCTGTTAAAATTGCCATACATTTTTTAAAATTAATAAGCAGGGAAACCAGAAAAATAAGCTCTAAAAAACACGTTTTATGCGCATTAAATATGCAGTTAAAACTGGAAAATATGCCCTAAAAATTAAAAATTGCTCATTTGAAGACACAATATTCAACAATTTAATAACAAAATTTAAAAAAAAAAACCTAAAAAAATATAAAATTCATATAAGAGATGTTTGCGCCGAATTTTATCTAGATATTAACATCCATATGGGTTTTTGTCTTAAAGGGGTTTTAGGTACGGTCGCTAAATTGTTAACAAATGTTAACATTTAAAAGGAATTTAAGGCTAGTTAAGGATGGGAGCTTTGAGCAAATGTGAACCGATTCGAAAATAATTTAATTTTAAGTAAACTATTTTTGGCACGAATTTAATTTAAATACCATCGTAATTAAATAGCTAACGGACACAAATAGTCTAATTTGGATGTGAAATGATGGACCGATTCTAACCATTTGCATAGACTTCGTCCATATTTGATCAAATAATCTACAAAATTGGAATTTGTATTCTGCGCACAAGGCTAACATGGACAGACAACCAGCCAGACGGACGGATGGACATCGTTAGATCACTTTAAAAAGTGATTCTGAGTCGGTCGGAATTCTAAAAGATTGGTCTAGATATAAATCGCATAACATTTTTCCTTAATGCCAACCTGCTTTGTCTTACCATTTGGGAGTAAAAATTAAATGTAGATGTCAAAATTGATGTAACAGATTTACGAAAAAAAAATTTTTATTTGCTGCAAAAGCTTTTTATTGTAGGCATCTAAAAAATTGAATATCTATCAAAATATGCATTAAAAAGGCAAAATATGCGCTATGAACCTAAAAAATGCTGCAAAAAGGCTCTTTTAACTAAAATATGCCAAAAAAATGCTTCAAACGGTAAAATATGCAAAAATATGCACTAACAAATCGATGCCAAAATTCATAAAAAGCTCTAAAACGGATAAATATATTGTTTCTGCCTTCATTACTCGCACAAGGGAAAACATGCAATTGCATATTTCTGGTTTCCCTGTTACTAAGCAACAAAACATTTTGTTAAAATTAACAAAAGTATTTTTTATATTTACAAATTCGTTTGTTGGTGCCTTTTCAATTAAAAAAAATAATTGTATTGAAGCATATGGTATTCAATATGCAAATTGATTTGTCGCAATTTTTTTCTGTGAGTGAAATATTTTTTTTTTGTCTGCATTAGAAATAAAATTTAATACAAATTTTAGATCAGAAATTTTATCATTCTGAATTTAACGGTGTCGGTAATTTATATCGGTAAGATTTTTTTTTATAATATTTGCTGTTTGGAAATCATGCTGCAAAATTGAGTTCTCAAATTTTATTGCGAGTAAGTTATTTTGAATAAACTAATGAACTTTTATTTTAGTAAACGTAAGAATCGAAAAATTTAAAGGGGTAGATATCTTAGAAAAATTCTTAAAATCTGAGAAATGCATTTCTACAACCTTAAGTTTTATTTTATTTGTTTTGAAATTTTTGAGGTGGTTAACGAGAGACAAAACGCTATGAATTTCTTAATGTTTGAAATATCTGTCTAAAGCACTGTGAACGCAATGTCTTTCTTGGATTTGTAAGACCTCTAAATGGCCTGTCAAAAACTTAAAAATTGCTGTGGCAATCATTTGATTTTTATTTTCGACAACACAGGAATCACTCCGCATAACTATATTTTGAATAGTTGGATGTTCTGTCATCAGAGTATTGAGTATTTTGTATACACAACTACTTATTTCGTTACCTCCACGACTGTTATTCGATTCGTTCCAAACGCAACTAATCGGGAAAATGCCGACTAAAGAGTAACAGCTAAGCCCTAATGAGCGTTGCATTGACTGTAGCGGTCAGAGTTTCTCACTAGTTACTAGAAATACAAGCACCTTTGCAGTAAGAAATTAGTTACTTTTTAGCCTAATGATGTATAGAGCAAACGGATGGGAGATTTAAAAAATTTGGGGTCGAAAACCTAAGGTCGCGTTCTCAACTCAAAATTGTCAAAATGGCGTATGAGCACATAAACACCCCCGTAGACGATGTGTTAAGCACACTTAACCCTCCATATTTATTTTTTTTCATTACACTGAACCCAACATATTTAATTTTTATACCCACACCACAATAGTGGAGAGGGTATTATGCATTTGTGCTGAAGTGTGTAACATCTTAAAGTATACCGATCGATTCAGAATTAGTTTCTGAGTCAAATTAACTCTATCCGTCCGGCTGGATGGCAGGCTGGCTGGCTGTTTATGTCCCTTATGCGTAAAGGCCTGTACTTTTGCAATTTTGAAGATAATTTGATGAATTTAGTACATAGGTTCTAATTGGCACAATTTTATATAGCCCCCATGCATGCTGCTTTCCGGAATAGGATCTTTGTGTCGACTATCGAATCAATTTTAATGAAATTTAAAACAAAGATCAATCCATATTTATAGGGACACATAAGCTATGCATTTTTAAAAAAATAGGACCACGATAGGAGATAAGGGTAATTTCTGCCTCTCAGAAACTATTAAACTGATTTTAATGAAATTTAAAACATAGTTAGATCCATGTTTATAAGAACACATAAGCTATTCAGTTTTTAAAAAATAGGACAACGAGGGGAGATATGGGCAAATTTCTGTCTCTCTAAAATATCAAACAGATTTTAATGAAATTTAAAACATAGATAGATCCCTCTCGAAAATTTGTTTTCAAATACTGTGGTGTAGGGTATCATGTGGTCGGGTTTGACCGACGTTACTTCCTTACTTGTTTTTTTTATTAAAGAAGGACAAATATTTAAAATTTTTTTAAGCCAGTGTTGTTTGTATATTTACCATAAACAATTTAGTTCTTATAAAAGATTCGTTAATACAAAAAAAAAAAAAAAAAAAAAATTTAAAAACAATCAAATGTTTTAATTAAAAAAAATAATAACGCATTGGAATCCGTTTCTTAAGTTATTCTTCGCCTTCTTAATATCTCAGCGTTGTTGAATTTTAATTGTATTTCATATTTAAAGCCTTTTAAGTACAATTTTAAATCGCTTTTAATGGTTGGTGTTTTGTCCAAGCTTTGATATCGTAAATAAAGCTTGAGACTTTGTAATTCTCATTCGCTTTAAAGTTTAATTTGTATAATATCTTTAGCTTTTCCAAAATCTTTTGGAAAAAGTTTACTAATGATCTGGCCTAAGTAACCAGTGAAATACGCATAGGAATTAGCTTATCCCCCAACAATAAAATTCAATGCATTTATCAATGAATATTGGGAATTTAGCACACATCATTTTTGTATTCCTGAAAAAAACTTTGTTAAAATTTTTTCAGTTAGCCTTAAATTACATTTATTCCTAAAATTTTATCATAATAAAAAGTAAAATATTATTTCTGCGTTGTTTAGTTTTATACTATTTTAATAAATATGTCTTTGGTTATCGGAAATTTTTTTGAGTTGTTTTTCTTGCTTGGCAAAAACTTATATTGCCAAAGCAGCAAGATGAATATCTAATTTTTGTTATATTTTGTTTAGTTAACAGACGAAAAACATAGTTGTAATGCATAATTCTGTATTTTAAACCTGATCTCAATGCCTTAAGTATATGACCATATTTCAATATCACTCCCATGAACTTTTTTCTTTTGGGCTTACAAAAAACACACAGGCAAACAAAAGACAACTAAACAAAAATTAAACCGCATCCTATGCTGAATATATAGATGATTTAAATTTGCATAGCAAATGGTAACCCCTAGCAATGTAATTTTCATGGTTTTATGCCATATCGAGTACAAAAACAAACTAAACGCACATGCAAACCTACTGCAGAAAAAAAATATATAGCTAAAGTAGAGTAATGGCAATGGCTGGAAAAGCAAAATTACAAAAAAAAAAAAATACAAAAACAAGAACAGCAGCCTAAACAGATCAACTAGGAAATGTGGAATAAAATGAGAGGCTGTAGAAAAGACATGCTAAAACAAACATAAACACATACTTAAACTTTGGTGGTCTATCTGTTGTTACAACTTAAGCTTAGCAATAAAAGCAACAAAAACTAGTGAAATATCAGTAACTGCAAAAAAGGTGCAATGTTACAACAATTGCCAATTGTTGTAATGATTATCAAGCAACTGCAACAGCGGCAACTGCAACTGCACCACATTGCTGCATAACTATACCAACATGTGCAATTAAAAAAAAAAAAAATATTTTCTTTATTGTATTTGTTTAGTTTTTTGGTTTGTTTAAAAATATATAAAGCATATTTTATTTAATTGCAAAACATGACAAAATAACATAAGAGAAAATATAATTTTTATTTTAAATTTTTGGTTTTGTGCTTATTGTTGTAGAGTTTTTTTCTAACTTTAATAACGGAAAATATGTTTTTGTTTTGTTGATTTCCAAGCTGTTAAAAAAACAAATGAAACACGTGCAATTAACCCATTAATGAAAAAGAAGACCTGAGTGTGACTTCAAACAAATGTTTCATGAATTTGCAATATATTTGAGAAAATTCTAAGAATTCTCTTAAACTTTGCTATGTGTTATTTGACGACAACAAAACGCAAGCTATGAAAAAGTGGAAGGCCCTTTCTTTAACACCTGACAAAAAGTTTGTTCTTCATCATTATAGCTTATGTTTTAACGCTTTTTATGTTATTTTCTGACATTTTGTTTTTTTTTTTACCGATTTAGCGATTTCAGATAAATAGATAGAAGTGATTTTTTCCTGTTAAAAGATTTAGCGATTTCAAATAAATTTTAGGATTTGTTTCCACTTTTGCAATATTTCGCGAATTTTTACCAATTTCGCGATAGCAGCGATTTTTTCCTGCGATTTTCAATAAATATTAGACTTTGCTATCATGACGCTGTTAATAAAGTTTTGCAAATTTTCGCTAATTATATATAATTCAGTTTCTTACAAATTAATTGTGCTAGAATCCCTCGCATCGATTTAAGCCATTTGGTTACGCTGGTGTAAGATATATCCTTTGCACTGTTCTTTACAGTGCAGTCGTCGAGTAAGCCAACTGTTTGTATCGAAAACAAATGGCGCTATAAACATAGTTTTGAAAGAGCAGTGTTAACTCCTCATTATCTCATAGTAAGTACACTCAATAAACTTTCACCAGTTTACAAAAATTTTGCTTATTTCACCCTTTAGGACATCATAAGAGCCATTAGAAACTATATAAAAGACTTAAATATCGGGAGCCTAACTCTGTTATGAGCTAAAAATTTTATAACCTTAAAACTTTAACCAAGCCCAGAGTGATTGTACTTCAATAAAATAAACATTTCTTAGTGGAAATCTGAAACATTCAAAAACATAAAAAGTTTAATTTAAAAATAGCAATTGTGTTTAATAATATTGCTCCCCAATATGTTTTTTTTTATATATGTTTTAGCTCTTATGGGTTTAAAATTGTCTTTTTTTTTGTTGTATAACTATTACATTTTGTCGTTGTTGTTTTTTGCTACATTTTTATATATGTATTATAGATTTTGAGGCCACTAAAAGCGATACAATTTACAATACGCATAGTTTTCTTTTGTTTGGACAAAACAAGGGAGTTAATTAGAATTATTGTTAAGGAAACTTCATATGCAAAATATTTGCAATTTATAGCAAAATCCAAAAGCAGAAAATACACAATTTAAATTGTTATAATCAAACAGAATGAACAAAAAAAAAAAAAAAAAAAAAATGGGTACAAAAAATCTCACAGTAGTATCAGGGAACTTACGTACTAACATTTGATGATCCTTACGTTATCATATGGTCCATTCGTAAAAAAACCACCAAAAGAAACAATGTGTGTGGTAAAAATTACCTTTTATGGTTATATTTCAATTTGTGTTCATTAAATTAGAACGCATGGCTGGAACTTAAATAAAACTATTGTTCTATATACATTCTTACATACACATATATTCCTTCATGTATGCCATGCCAAAAACCCAGAAAAAAACAAAGAAAAAACATCTTCTCTAGTTTAGATTTAAATCTGATAATACCAGAACCAAGTACATACTCATACATACAATTGTTTTTCTATAATATTGTCTCGAGTTGTGAATACTTTTCATATATTTAAAATCACATAAAGAATATTTTTTCTCTTTTTTTTAGTTTTTGTTCTTGTTGCTAGTTTTGCTGTACAATTTATTTAAGTACGTGTGCTCTATACATCACACGTAGCATTTGTGTTGTGTTGCCAGAGATGTTCTTGTAATATGTCCTTGTTATTATAAATTTTCGTTACTTACTTATATATAGACTATTTTAGTTCTTGTGGCTTTAGCCATGTTAGAGCTTGTTAAAAATTTTATGTGAAAGAAATGATTTTTTAAAGTTCACTTCATGTCATTTTAATATAATCTAAGATATTGACCATTTTTTCATTCTTTCTAGTTTTAAATTTCGTTTTGTTGTTAAGAAAAATGTAGTTTTTTCTTGTTTGCAGGAATTTAGCAGCGGCAAAAGAATTATAAAAATTTTTCTGTGCTATTTTTGTTTCACTATTGTATTAAAACAAAAGATTTAAGAAGCAAACAGACTTTTTTCAAATTTATTAAATTTTAGAACGAATGTTGTGTTTTACGCAATTGTGTTAAAGTTTTTGAAAAAAATCATACGTATAAACATTAAATTGGAGCTTCCGAATTTTTTTGCGAATTTTGATTTCGAATAGCACTAAAACGTTGCATTTTATTCGCAGATACATGGAAAAAATAATGAAAAAAATATCGGGACTTACTTTTATGCTATGTTCACACTTAGGTTCTTAAACGCGTTTAAGCAGCTCGAACGTGATTAAGCTCTAATCACTTCAAAATTGAGATGATTACCAATACATTGAAGTGATTTGTAAATCACTTCAAATTGACATGATTACAACTAAATCACTTCATAAATTACGTAGAATCCACTGAACATACCTCAAATGTAGAATCGCCAACATGTCGTGTACAACCGGCCAAGATTTCTGCTTAATGTATTTATTTTTTTCCTTAAATAATTCATAAATTTTCACAATTTCATCATTAAAATGATTAAAATAATCTTCTGATAACTTTATAAAAGTGTTTTTATCCATTTTTAATACTTTAAAGAAATATAAATTTGTTTGATTTTTTTGTGTGTTTGTTGTGTGTTTTTTTCTTAATCATCTGTCATCTTAATCTTCTCAAATGTAATGTGAACAGCTTTGATTAGCTAAATCAACATTTTGCTTAAACGCGTTTAAAAACCCAAGTGTGAACTTAGCATTAGTCCTCTACCGCAAAATTAAGAGATCAAATCGATCCATTTGTGCAACATCATGTTGTTGTAACTCATTACACTCAAAATATCTGCTATTTTATTTACACTAAATGTCAGATTTCAGATAGAGTTATGAAGCCAATTTTTGAATTCTTTGTGCCATATCTTAGAAAAAAAAACAAGATTTTCTAAGCTTATTTAAGCTCCATCAGGAACATAAGTTATTTGCATAGAATCGCCATCTTTCGCTGTCCGTTGCAACGTATCATAATTCATAAAATGTATTTCCGGTTTCTGTTAGAATGGTTCTTCTTCATCTGATTTTTGGTCTTACTCTGGCGCGTGGCTCTTGTTGGTTTCACTGTAGTGTTTGGTGGCATATTTCGTCGAATGGCTTATGGAGTGTGTGTCCGATCCAGTGGTTTTTCGACGTTTTATTTGTGTGTTGCTATCTTCTTCTTAAGTTAGTTGTGGAAGTTGTTTGTTTTTTATTTTCCTTGGCCACCAGATTGCTTAAATGTCACGCAAGCATCTATGAGTAAATTCTTGCTGTTTGTGTTTAATGGATTCCTTTGCTAGCCAAGTCTCCGATCCGTATAGCAAAATGGACTTGTCGCAGGCGTTATATATTTTGATTTTGGATTTTGTAGAGAGTGCACCAGAGTTCCAAGTATACTTTTATGTTTTTTAGGCTGTTCTGTTCTTGGCTTTTTGATGCGCATATCTTCGTCCTCAGTTGCTCCCCCGCTTGGATTAATGTTGCTACCTAGTGTAGCAAAAACTGCAAACCTTCTGAATAGGTCTGTTGTTGAGATGAAATATAGGCCTTCGATTTGGCCTAACAGTAATGCATTTCAAAAGTTTTCTTGGGAGTCAAAAAATTTCATTAATAAGATTTAGTATTTATGTGCTAAATTCCCAATTCTTACTATAGATAAACTGAAATTTGTTGGTGATATAAGCTATTCCTATGCTCATTTCGCTGGTTGCTTAGACCAGATTATCAGAAAACTTCATTTAAAGATTTTAGAAAAGCTTAAGATATTATACAAATAAAACTGTTAAGCGAATAGGAATTATAAACACTCAAAACACTAGGTCATTTATTTCCTTTGGATGTTTTTCTTAGTTGTTGCAAATAGCACGATATCGTCAGCGTATTCGAGGTCTTCGAGATTATGATCAAGTCTCCATGGCATACCCCTGTTTTGATAAGCTAAGTATGCCAGTACTTCATCCCTGTTTTACTCCGCTGATGGGTTTGAAGGGCTGGATAGGTTTGCCATTGTGGAAAACCCTCGTAGTTTTTAATTCGGTGTTGCCAAAACATTTTGCAGTATATTGCACTTCTTTTCGTTGTGCAATAAAAATCAAATGTCTTTTGATTGTTGCAAATATATTGTACTACCTTGGAATATCATATACACATTGAAAAATAATATTGCCAATGTAGGAGCCGCCTTAGGATCAGTGGCAATTTCTTCTTTATAAGTGAACAGCTTGGTTTGGGGAATATTATTAGAAAGAATGATTGTTCCAATTTCTTTAAGGATGAATGAAGTCAGTAATGCAGTTGCCATAGTCGATGCTCAGTGTGCCATAATTTTGAAAAATTTCTTGAAGCAAAAACAATAGAAAAGGGTTAGTTCTTTTCTTGAAAATATTTTTCTGCATGCTTTGCAAGATTATTAGAAAAATACTTTGTTTGCATAAAGTTGCATATTTTGCCATTTAGCAATCAATTGCCTATCTCTTGCTTAATATTATCAATTATATTGTGATCTTGGGAGAAATCTTTGAAAATCGAAATACCATTGGCAAATGTGTAATGTTTGACCGATTAATTAGCTTCGGCTTTGGTATCAGGCATAACTTACTCATCGGCGAATAATGAGTGTTGGGCATTTATTTTATTTAATTATATGAAAATGTTACAAAACCATGCAAAAAAAAATCCACCACAAAAATTTTTTTCAAATTCGGTTGCTAAAAATTATATTGTTTATAAAACAGGTAAACAAGTTATATCGAAAAGAAAAAAAGAGGGAAACAAATAAAATATTTAATACGGCAAGAGCATGACTCAACTCCTCCAAAGAAAATAATGAAAATATTCTCGAAAAGGAATGCGCCCTTAAATCCACGAAGCATTTATATATTGTAGTAATGAACGTAAAACCATTTAACAACTTAAATACCGCCTTCTAGTGTTGCCAGCGAGCAACTGCTTAGTGCAGCTGGGCAGTTTTTGTCCAATCGCGGAGGTAACCTTTATGGTATAAATGCACAAAACCTACTGTTCTGTCATTGCCACTAAAAACTTTTGTATTTTTAATACTTACTGAGGAGCTACCTAAACAGGAGCGGCAATTGTTTTTTAAACATTAAAATTCAACTGCCATTGCAATTTCAATAAAACAAACCGAAATAGCGATCTGTCAAATAATACACTAATAGAAAAATGCATTTTCATATTGATGATGCCCTAACATCAAAATTGTGGCATCAATGTTACTACATATGGCCTCAATGATGCAAAAAGTAACATCAATCCAATGACTAACGTCTTCGTACAATTTTGTAATTTTTTACGTATCATCTTTTTTATGACTACAGTGATATCAATTCGATGTTACATTTTGTATATTGTTAACATTATTTTAATGACAAGAGTGTATTATAAGAAGCAAAAATTCCTATATTCTATTTTTTTAAATTATTCAGTTAAAAACATAAAATTTTTAAAGTAGAATGATTACGAAAATCATATGCGGCATGGTGCTGGTGAGAGTTCTGCTGTAAGCAAATGTCGTTATTTAACAATCGTGAAACAGACATTTGTAACGGGTAAGTAATAATAATATTCTGTCACTTTGACTTAAGTCAATTCCAATGACTTTGACTTAATGACAAACTGACATTAAATTGATGCTGATGTGTCCTTTCTCCGATGTAACTGCGCCATCGCACTGAGGACATGTTCACTATTTATGTGATGCCGATGTGTCATCCCATTCATGACATAATTTCATTGACACTTTGGCAAAGTGATGTTAAGGTTGAAGTCACCATGATGAAAAGTGTCATGGGGTCAAAAACGAAGACACTTGCCATAGTACTGATGTCAAAATACATCAGCGTTATGACGCCATTTTGTTTTCACCCTCTAAAGATTTGTTTTGTATAAACTGTATGAAAATTAGAAGTTTTGACATAAAAAAGAAAAACGATTACCGCCATTATTAAGGGAGCTTTGTAATAAATATGCAGCATAGCTGCAAAACAATCGATAGTGCTAACGATAGAATGGATAGTTTTATTTTTGGCGGACTATCGATAGTTTTTATCACTATCGATACTATCGGAAAATTTTAAAAGCAACTGCAAAGTTGATTGGAACATTTTTAACAACTCATTCGATGCAAGTTTTAACATTCAATATTTATTTATTTATTTAATATATATAATTAGGTCTATGGATAAATCCTTACAGCCTAATACAAATGAGTATTTAACTTAAGTATAATATTACGTTTAACAATATTTAAATCCAGAGAAAAATCAATAAATTCAAACATTTCATTGAAGCAACAACACATTTTTCTAAATGGGTCTGCCATAGCATAGTTAGTTCGGAAAGATTTTATAAATAAGGGATTATAGTACCGTACCGTACGTCGTGGAATGTTAAATGATAAACTACTTAATAAAAAATTCGAGCATACTTTTCCATTTATTAAGTTAATTACAAATGAGACATTTAGCATAACTCTGCGACTTTTCAGTGTTGGCAAACGTATTAAAGATAATCTTGTAGAATATGAGGGGAGATTATCATATCCTCGATATGTATCTCTCAGGCAAAAAAGCAAGAATTGTTTTTGAATAGATTCAATATGATCACTATGAACCATATAATGTGGATCCCATACAATCGAGCCGTATTCCAAGATTGGTCTAACGAGAGATGTTTAAAGTTGTTTAGTGACGAAAGTATCATGGAATTCCTTCGCCCAACGTTTAATAAAAGCCAGAGTACAACGAGCCCTGTTGACAGTCATTGTTATGTGTTGAATAAAATCCAATTTTACATCCAGTAAGATGCCAAGATCCATAATTGTGTCAACTATCTCGATTTTATAGTCACCGAGTTTATAGTTATTTAAAATACTACGTTTTCTAGAAAAGCGCATATGTTTACATTTCATTAGGTTTAAATCCATTAGGTTATGTTTACACCAATTATAAAAGGTATCCAAGTCTTCTTGAAGATAAATATGGTCTTAAGAGTTCGTGAAGTTTAAAAAAATTTTTACATCATCTGCGAACATTAGTATATGTGAATGTTTAATAATATCAGGCATGTCGTTGATGAAGAGCAGAAACAAAAGTGGGCCAAGGTGACTACCTTGCGGAATACCGGATTTTACCAATATAGGTTTAGAAGTTGAAAACCCAAATTTTACGCATTGTATTCTGCCGAGAAGATATGACCTTAGCCAGCTTAAATAAGTTTTGTCGAAACCCATAATATCAATTTTTCTCAAAAGAAGGTTGTGATTTACCTTATCAAATGCCTTACTGAAGTCGGTATATATAACGTCGGTATGCTGGTTGTTGACGAATCCCTCATTTACCAAAGTTGTCAGTTCTAACATATTTGTCATAGTTGATGATTCTTTACGAAATCCTTGTTGAAAAGGTGTTAATAACGGTGAAACTTGATGAACCAATGAATCTAAAATGCATTTTTCAAAAAGTTTTGGAATTGCGCTAAGTTTGGCTTTACCTCTGTAATTAATTATATTTGATTTATTTCCAGATTTGAACATAGGAATTAAATATGACTCTTTCCATATTTTTGGAAAATATCCATTTTTCAAAGAAATATTAAAAATAATTGACAACGGCATTGCTAAAGCTTCCATACAGTTGATTAAAATACTGCTTGGTATACCATCAGGACCCATTGAGTTTGAATATTTAAAAGATTTTAAGCAATTGATAATATTAAGTGTGGTTATTGGTGAAAATGAAATAGTTTGACCAGTAACTATATTAAATGGATAATTGACATTTTCAGCACAATGTGCATCAGAATATGTGGACGAAAAAAAGTCAGCGAATAAATCACTGATTTCCTTTTCATCGTGTGTTTCAGTACCCATATATTTCATGACCTTCGGTGCGCCAGAGATCTTTCTTTTCGAATTTACAAATTTATAGAATGATCTTGGATCGTATTTTAAGTTGTTTTTTATTTTAATCAAATAATCGTTATATAATTTAGCATTTAGCAAATTGTATTTTGCACGAAGGACGGAATACTTGCTGTAATCGCAGTGGGATCCAGATTTCTTATATTTTCTGTAATTCTTGTTTTTTAAGTTTTTTAACGAAGAAAGCAGTGCATAAACTTTTTTTACATCTTTGGAAAAAAGCAAAAGGAAAAAGTACTTAAGTTGACTTAACCTAAATTCGAGTTTATTTTTAAATCTTCATATTTAAAAGTGCACATGCAACCACAACTTGAAACAATGGTACCCTTGAGATCTTCATAATCAAAATTACACACGGGTACAGTTTTAATTATTTTCTACTAAATACTTTTCAGGAAGTTATATAAAATTACTCCTTGCGTTCATATCTTTTATCAATATGTAATAATATTTGGAATAAAAACTTAAGTTTACTTCCGATATGTGTCATAAGGAATGTTAAGGAACAAAAACTTTTAAAAAAATATAACCGCAGTTAAGTGATTATTATATTCGAATAGACTAAATTTTCAAAAAATCCCCTTTAAAACTTAAAAAATAAAATGGAAATACCACTTTTTTCTTATTGCCACAGAATTGTGTACTAATTCACATACATACTAAAATAATGTAAATGGTACCTAACTTATATAAACCAAATTAATTCATAGAGTGTTAGCTTGTTTATTTAGCTAAAATAACTTTAAGTAAAACAAGTTAGAGTGCTATATTCGGCTATGCCGAATTTTTGATACCCTCCACCGACAGTTCGAGTGTTTAAGGAGTAATATCTGTATGATATTATTTTTATCTTAAACTGTGACGATTTGTTATTAATTATGGTTTTAGGCGACTTAACTGTTTTCCGGTAGTAGGGTTTATATGGGGCCTAGGGTAAATTATGGACCGATCATCACGAAATTTCGCAGCGACATCCTTTAAAACTGTGACGTACCAATTTCTGTTATGATAGCGTTATTAATTATGGTTTTAGGTGTACTTAACTGTTTTCCGGGAGTAGGGTTTCTATGGGGCCTAGGGTAAGTTATGTACCGATCTTCACGAAATTTCACAGTATCATTTATAGTACTATAAAACTGTGACGAGCCAAAATTTGTTATGATTGCATTATTTTTTACGGTTTTAGGCGTACTAAACTGTTTTCCGGGAGTAGGGTTTATATGGGGCCTAAGGTAAATTATAGACCGATCGTCACGAAATTTCACAGTGTTATTTCTAGTCCGAAAAAACTGTAACGTACCAAATTTTGTTACGTTAGCGTTATTTTTTACGGTTTTAGGCGTACTAAGCTGTTTTTAGGGAGTAGGGTAAATTATGGACGGATATTCACGAAATTTAACAGCGTGATTTCCAGTCAAATAAAACAAGTTTTTGCAAAATCTTATCTCATTCCATGGCTTGTTCCAGCATTTATGTTATTTTTTGTAACAAAATTATCAATTTTTTTAGGTGGTGGTTCCACATTTTGATTCATAGCTCTGGTCCTACTGAACCGATTTTTCTGGATTTCAATCCCAAACTGCTTAGGGTAACTACAAGCAATTTGGCACCAAGTTTGTTCATTTCTTTTGAGTTGTTCGAAAGTGAGCGTGTTTTCAACAGACGGACAGACGGACAGACAGACGGACATGGCTAAATCGACTTAGAATTACTCAAGGACCCAGAATATATATACTTTATGGGGTCTGAGATGAATAATAAAAAAGTTTCACACGGAATGACAAACTTAATATACCCTCTTCACAACTAATTGTGGTGGAGGCTATAAAAAAAATAATATTAGAAAGCGTGATCTTTTCTCGCTAAATGTGGCTATTTTTTACCTGTTTGTCTTTTTTCTTAACGAAAAGTCTTAAAAAATTAATGGGGTTATTTTGTAAATTCTACTTCCTTGAAAAATTTTTACACAAATTTTTGAAAATTTAAAAAATTGTATATGAATTAATTTTCAACGCAAGGGTTACTAAATAACCTTTAAAATTTTTAGACTAAAGTTGAATTTTGTTGACATCGAAGGTGAAAAAAACTGACAAACCTGATGACAATTAAACGTCTCTATATCTATATAAAGTTTATATTAATTATAAACTATAGATAACACTGAAATTTAAAGTGAATATGCTGGTCTTTATACCTGAAAAAGGTTATCTGTACATGAAGTTTTAAAACTTTTTAAATTTTTACCACCTTCAATGACTACCGTCTCCACAGAAGTGGCACATAGAAACTTTTCGATACTATCGATAGTTTTTAAGCGAACTATCGAAACTATCGATTGCGCCGACTATCGATAGTTTTGCAGCTCTAATAACTGCATATTCGGTTTTGAGAAGATTCATTTTTATTAAAGTAAGAACGATAAATTTACAACATTTTATTCGAAAATACTCCTTATTATGTTCATAACTTTTGCAAAAGACCTATTCCCGAAAATCGTTTCCCAACAAATATCCTAAATAGACCTATTTTTTTTAATTCCTTTATTTAAAAAAACAATATCATTGCATTTGTAAAAAAAAATTATTTAAAACGTTAAATTTGAACTAAGGGCATCAAATGGCATAAGCCTAAGTTGATTCTTATTCCAACGTTTTTTTAAAATTCGAAATACCAGAAAGAAATACCGATATAAAATGATAGACTTTAAGACCCGTTTTCACAACTTACCGATAGCTAAAAGTAGACTTTAACCGGCCTTATAAAAAGTGTTCTATGATTTAAACTTCACTTTTACCTAAAGTGAGCGATAAAGTATATTAATGTTCATCCTACCTGGTAGGTTAAAGTAAAGTTGTAATAATGGTACACTTTTTATACGGCCGATAAAATCTTACCTTTAGCTATCGGTAAGTTGTGAAAACGGGCCTAAGAGTTTTTAAAAATAATCTTTAATTTGATAACAATGTTTTTACCATTTTCTGTGATTCTTTTATAAAACAATTTTTATATAAGCTAAAACTACCTTAATATTTTTTTAACGTTAAAACTCGCACATAGTGCCTCAATACGATATCCTGAATTGTAACATTTATTTATACAGAAAAACAAAAGACTCAAGACATGAACCTTACAAATGAAACAATTGAAGATTCCAGAACTAAAAGTATTTTTCCTAATGCAGCAATAACAACAAATTTCATTGCCAAAGAAATAAACATATTTTAAATTCTGCGGTATATAAAGCAAATGGTGTACATATAAATATACATTAATAGGATAATATAAAAATTAATCATGAATATGCAAGTGTGTGAGTGTATGAGTGTATGTTAAAAAAAATGGTTTTTTATAAAAGTCTAAATACAAAGTTAAAAGAAAATGCAACTAAATTAAAATTTATGGTTTGCAGCAAAAATTTTTGCGTTCTTAAATTCTTCAATGTTGCTCATCACAGTAAAACGGCAACTAGCTGAAGAAATTAAAAAAAAAAAAAAATAAAACGTAGCGAAAAATAAGTGAACAAAATGATTTTTATAAACTTTCAAGTAAAACTTCTAGTAATGTTGTTGTCGTTACATGATTGTTACATGCACAACAAAAAAGACATTTTGGTGGTATTACAGATGTTGTTGTTTTTCGTCTTCTTCATCTTCGCCTTAATACCGTTGAGCTGTTATTGCTTAAGGCGGCAGATATCTAATAAAGCATCCTGTGCATAGTAAAAGCAAACTTTAGCTGTTACCATCATTACAACAATAAAAACAAAAACATTATCATGTATATCATACTGCTTTCTATTCTATTCCTAACAATAAAAGGAAGTTAGTTTGTAGTCGAGCATGTAGACAACATTTTAACATAGAAACAACATGCAACTTAACTCTGATGACAGTTTTCTTACTCAGATGATGTTATAGTATCTTTATTTTTAGAAAAAAATAGAGAAACAAAAAAAAACTAAAATTCATGCTTTCAAGAAGGTCATTTTGATAGAAAATTTTGATAGTTTTGTAGTCAACTCAAAAATTAGAAACAAAACATAGAATAAAGAAAAAAAAAAAAAATAACTTGATGTTGTGAAATTTTTCAAAACATATTTTTAAACAAGTAAATTAAACAAAAAATGTTTTAAAGGCCTCTATACAACTACGTACATTGTTTTAGGACATACTTTAAGAAAAACCTTCTTAAATAATGTTGTACTTTGATGAATTTACGATTGTCATGGTCAGTTTTGCAACAATTTTTACTACTAAAGTAGAAAAAAATCTAGAAAATGAAATAAAAAAATAGAGTCTTTGCCACATTGTCGGCATCTTATTGTTGTTGTCTGCAAATGGTGTCCCTGTGTATGTGTACTACAACTCATGGTATTCTATCACAAAATATCGTGTAAATTGTAGTGATTTATTTGTAAGTTGTCGCATGGTTACAGTTTTTTCTCTTCATTCTATCCTTCTCGTCATCACCATCAACATTAAAATTATTGAAGTCATCAAAAAAAAAAAGAAGAAGTCAAAAATACTTAAAGACAGTAACCAAAAGCCATTATAAATAGTACAAGTTTATGTTATTCCAGATTTTTGTTGCAGTTATGGATTGAAAGTATCGTTAAAGGAATTACATTTGAATAGTTGTCAAAAATAAGCAACGGTTAATTTGTTATTTGCAACAAAGTTGTGTGCACAATTTTGGGCATGAAATAGCAGTAAGATGAATAGAAGTTAGGGGTATATTTTAACGCAGCGACTGTTATAGCCTCACCAATAAAGCCGAACTAAACACCCGTTGTATTGATTATCTGCTTACTTTCCTTCCTGAATTACGCCAAAAAATATTAAAAATTCGACATTAAGGAACCTGCGTTATATCGAGGGTTATTTTTCAAATAGTGCTATCTGAAAAAGCACAATTTTACAGGAGAGCGAAAAAACTGATTTTTTTCGATAACTCTAAGAGTAATTACTAAACTTTATTTTACAATGTTATTAAAAATGAACGTCTAAATCATACATATATTAATTTTTTTTTAATTCCAGATAATCGCGCTTAAATGTCTGATAGCACTATTTACAAATTAAAATTTTATCGACTTGAACATTGAAATAAGCAGATAGCACTATTTGAACAAAAATAAAATGAGTTGTAATGAATACTTTTTGAGACTTTAATTAAGTTACACGATTTTTTATTAAAATTATTAGTAAAATTTAAAGAAACGCATAATCATGTTAACTGAACTCGAAATTAAGTTAAAATTTTACACTAATGTTTATTGAAAAGCAATAAATAATTTAACTTTATCCACATATTTTAAATTATCATTAAAATAATGATATTCTTGCGAAATAGCAGACTTCAATGCTTTGGAAATGCATCCGTTTGCTTAGTTGAAAAGAACGTGGGTCAGATTATTAGGGTTTCGCTTATATTTATATGATCGCTACACAGTGTGGGAAATTTGGAAAAAAAAATGGAAATAATTCTATATTTTATAAACGGTTGGTCCGATTGGAATGCAGTTTGAGGTGAAAATTAAAAAGCTGTACACTGAAAGAAAAATGCTTCATATATTTAATGAATCATTTTCATAAAAAAGTTTTCCTTGGGTAAATGAAAATTTTCATTGTCTAAATGGAATTTCATAGGTTTGATGAAGTATTTTCGTTAAAATCGCTTCATTAGATTTCGTAATTACGTTAAAAATTTTCATTGGATATATGAAAACTTAAGTTTGTCCAAGTTAAACAAAAAATTTTAATTGGGAACTTAAAAAACCAATATACAAACATAACTATATTCATAAATTAATACAAAATTATAGTTTCCTTAAAAAAATGTTTAATTGTTATTTAAAAAATGTCAGATTTAATAACTTCATACATCTAATGTTACATGTATGCCATTAAATTTATGAAATCAAAAAATTTTTTTATAAAAGCAACATATTTCAATAATTGCCTTCATAAATTTAAACTTTCATTATGACAATAAAAATGTCATTATAGTAATGAAACAAAAACTTTCAATCCACTTTCAATCAACGTTGTTATTGTTATTATGGACAATTTAATCTCATATTTACGCCCTTAATTGAGAAAAAAACATAGTTTTTTTATACAAAAACTACACTGCCCCGGTAGACTAGCTGGTAGTGAGCTAGTCTATCAGCACCGAGGTTACATGTTCGAATCCCACCAGAGACAGAAAAAAAATAAAAAATAAAATAGAGTAAAATAAAATAAGAAAAAAGAAAAAAAAATAAATAAAAAAAAAAATAAAAAAAAAAAAAAAATTTTACTTTATTGAAAGTATTCATCCAATGAATAATATTCATGGATCTAATGTAATGTTTCATTAATTCCTTTTAATGAAACAGATTTCATTGATCCAACGAAGCGCTGCATAGGTTCCTTTATAATGCAATTTTTCGTGGGATTAATGTCAAAATTCGTTAGTATTGCGAAGAAAATTCTTTCAGTGTAGTCGAGTTTAGGTCCTGGATTTGAGGTCTATAGTCTTAGCAGGAAAGGTGCTATAGGTTCCCAAATTAGGACATCTCAGGTATAACAAAAACTAAAAACGATCCTTAATTCTTAATTTTAGCTGGATGCTTTAAATAATTTTTTATAGAAATACTCCATAATTGGTCCAGTATTTTGGAAATATAAGACTCAAATTCATCATAATTTGTTTGAAATATGTTTTTCGGAATTATCAACAAGATTTTGTTTGTCGTGCGTAATTCCTATTTTTTATTTTTGATAAAAACACTGAAATTTACTGCTGATGGGATAAGCTATTAACATACGCATTTCACTGGTTGCATAGGCCAGATCATCAGGAAACTTAATCCAAAGATTTTAGAAAATTAAAAGATATTATACAAATAAATTCGCTTAACCGTTTTATTTGTATAATATCTTGTACAAGTAAATTTTGGCCATGACTTTGTCTGAGGTGGTCCATTCGGACGGTCCAATTTTGGGCGAATCGTTCGACTTTGCATGACCTTATATGTGTATAATAACTGTGAATACTAAAGCGGCTCATACACTTGCAATAAAATTGTTCAATTTTACGTATTGTACAATTATATCGCCAATGTGTATATTGGCAACAATCAAAAGACTTTGGATTTTTATTGCACAACGAAAAGCAAGTGAAATGTATTGGCAATATTGTACAATGCTGTTTATGTTATTCCTATAGTTTATGTTCACCTTTTTATAGAATGAATGAAACCATTGTGCGACTTATTGCATAATATAGGATAAAATGGAAATAATATGGCGAATATCATATACAATATTATTGCAAGTGTATGGGCCGCTTAGGACCCGTGCTTGGTAGCCATTATATTTTTGAAAAACACTAATTTTAGGGAATTTTCAGCTGTTTTTTTTTTTGGGAATTGTGTGATTCGTTTTGTAAGTTTAATACAATTTTGAGCTGGTTTGTATTAAGCATTAAAATTTCATTAAATAATATTAGCTAACAAAGATTTTATTAGATAAATTAAAATTTATATTGTTTACAAAAACTCATAAAACAATTTTTTGCAGTTTTTTGCAAAATTTCTACATCGAATTTAAAAATTATATTAGTTTATGAAATCTAGACACAATTCCCAACCCTTTGGTGTATAATATGTCTACTTTGTAATAACAATTTTTATCATTTTATTATATGAAGTAATATTTTTTATGTGTTAGATAGCACAAAACAACAGTTATTAAAAAAACGTTTCGGGAAATTTTTTTTTCAAATTTAATGACCCTTCCTTCAGTGAACACGTTTCTATAAAAAAAAATTTTTGAAAAATTTCAGATAGCACTATTTGAAAAATAACCCTCGATATTAAGAATTTAATGTGAAACTATTCGTAGTGATTTGGAATATTCAGCTCAAACTGTCAACACTGAGTAGCTACTATTAAGTTTTTTGGGTCTTTGGGAAATACTAGAATTACTCTGCTCTACAAAATGGAGCTTATTATATCGCACCTGTTCAACAATACTGTATTAACTCAACTTTTTTATTTTTTCACTTTTTGAAAGAAATCGACATGTTATAGTCATATTTACCCACTCTTAAAATATCGTGCTGTTTTTTCTACTTTTGAGTTAATACAGTATTGTTGAACAAGTGCCGATATGTTCCCTAAATAAAAATTACTGATCTTTATAGATTTGTATCTGCTGATGACGATGGTGCCATTAGTCTTTCCCTAACATAGCATGTTTATAGGCAACAATAATATGGTTATTAATGGAAGACTAATTTAACCATAATATGGTTGTCGGTGACAATAATATGGTTAAATTAAACAAAATATGATTAAACGTTCCTTTTAAAATTGTTTTGTTGGAGGTGACCATATATAAACATATTTTTTCTCTACGTGTATGCACATTTCGCACGTTGCTTAGGCCAGATCGCCAGGAAACCTTTCCCAAATACTTTAGAAAAGCCTGAGATATAATGCAAATAAAAATGCAGAGTGAATGCGAATTACAACTCAAGTTTTATTTTCAACTATATTAATAAACAACAAGTGAAATGTGCATAGGAACCAGCTTATCCTCCAACAGTAAATATCAGTGCATTTGTCAAGAATAAAAATTTGAAATTAAGCACATCAAAACAAAATCTTAAAATTGCTTATTTTTGAAAAGTAAGCTCACATTTTTCCAAAAAAAAAGGAATACTTTTTCCAAAAAAAAGAATAATTAAATTAAAAAACCAGTGTTTTTATCAATTTGTAACTTAAGATCTACTTTCCTTTTACTTCAAATGAGTAGCAAATGAGGTCATCAAACAAAATTATTGGTATTTTTCGTAATTTGTAGAATTAATAACAGCTGTACAAGAATCTCTGCATGCAAATTGAATACTGGCACAAGGAATAAACTTATAAAGATCCTTAATGACTTGTACGAATCTGATAATCATCTTCTTTCGAATAATATGCTATTCTTATTTAATCGTTACATAAAATAATAATAATAAGTTTCCACCAGTCATTAGTAAGCCATAAAATTTTAAATATGTATATAAACTAAACTATAAATTCCAAAAATTTATATTACACATTTGCACACATTATTAAAACGCAAAAATATCATGAAGAATGCTATTTAAATCAGGAAATCTTTTGGTAATAAATGGCCAAAATCTAAACACATGCTCAAAGAAGAATTTTAATTTCTTTAATTTTATGAATAGACTGTATGTGTAATTATTTCATAACTTATTACAAAAGTTAAAGTTTTTGTCTTCAGTCTTTTGCTTAAATCATTTAAACTTGTTAACTGTAAGTCTTAAAAGAATATAGTTAATATATGTAGTTATATTTAATTCTCATACTTCTTATCAAAATAAAGCTCTTTGACAACTATTTTTTTTCCTTAACTACACATCTTCAGTAGTTTTATAATGATTCCTCTCATCAAGAAGTCTTTTTGGCTTATCACTCTATATGTCAACATTTGTTTTGACGTTATGAAAGACCAGCCCACCAACATATAAATGTATTTAAAATAGTATTTAACATATAAGCAAACACTCGCATATTGTAACATTTAACATAAGCACAGGTACGTACAAAACGCATACACATGTGTAAATAGTTCCCCTCAATTGATAATTACAGAAGAAGCCCAACCCAATTGCTTATGTATAAAAATCATTATGCGGATAACAGAAGCCAACATGGTTTTTGGACTTTTTATTTATGTTTCTGTTTCTGTTTCTTTTGCTTTTATTTTGTCTTATGATGAGAATATCTTAAACAGAATAAAGAAGACAGAAAAAAGTTAAAATACTTAAGCACATATACAAACGCACATATCAACACTTATTTTTTACACATGTTTCCCAACACAGCTTAAAAGAAAAGAAAATTTCTTACCAAGTTCGCTCTTTTTTGTTTTTGTTTAGCGCTTTATTGGCTTTTACATGGACTTGTATTTATTTATGTACAAAAATATTGTACGAATCCATGAAAGTCGTCATATGAAAGCAACAGAATTATAAACTATGGCGTCGTCGTCTTGCCATTTTTTGTATAACTTTAATATCTATGATGGTGATGAATTGTAATTATGTTTACGTTTTTAGCTTTACATTTACTTACCGACTTACTGTGGATAAGATAGACTGACCGGGCGAAAGACAGACATACAGACAGACGGTATTTGTGCTTATGCATGTATTTATATAGAATTATGAATGGTTGCTTGTCAGTGTGTGTACAATTTTTTCTTGATATTCATTTTTATTAATTTTTTGTGGTCTTTAAGTTGGCGTAAATTATGATGGCGCTTATAGTTTATTGTTTACTCTGTTGACAACTGACAAAGACATCAGAAAGCAGCCAGTAAACAAACCAGCCAATAGATTTTTTTTTAGTTTATTGGAATAAAAAAAAAAATTCAAATCATGCGCCATTTTGTTTGTAAAATATTTAAAAAGTTTTAGCCATAGAAGATGTAAAATAGGGGAAAAACTTATAAAAGGGAAATATAACTAAGAAAAAATGTATATGATGAATAATGTATTTCTAGAATTGGATTCAGTTGAACTGGTGGGAAATTTTATTAAAACGGCACAAGAACTACTCTACTCCGTCTGATCTCCTCACTATTTAAGCCGCCTATATCCGACCGAAAATTGAATACAACTTCCATATCTGGGCAGGTTCTTCAAGGTATATCTTAAAGCTTCTGAAGCGGTTACAATGGAGTGCGTTGAAGCTCATCAATGACAGTAGGGTATCCAGCTCTACTGACCATTGGAGCATCGTTGGAGTGTGAGTTGCGCGTCATTGTTCTACCGATATTACCACGGTAAATGCTCAGCTGAACTCATCCCTGAAACTCAGATTCATGCTCGCAGTTCTCGCCTTTCCAGCAGATCACATCCGTTCGTTGTTGACTGTCCAATGTACCGCACAAAGAATTATAGAGAAAATTCCTTCCTCGATCGAACTAGCCGTATATGGATAATACTTGCGGCAGAAGTTTTCCCAGTCGATTACGAGTTAGAAAAATACAAATAAAATATCCACAAAAACTAAACCCTCTTTCCTTCTCTTCATAATCTATATCCCAAATACCAACAGAACGTACTGCATTCCCTGAGTGTCGGCTTAAATTAAATAATGCAGTCACCATCGTTGCTGATCAATACTGCATCAAGTTAGAAACTTTCTTGAGGCAAGCCATAAAGAAAGACCCAAAAATATAGTATAAGCAAGATTAAGCCCCAGTGCATACATCAAGGCGTTTGTGGAGCTGTTATGGAACACTTTTGGTGGATTTAATAAACAAAAAAAAAAAAAAACAAAAATAAGCTGAACGCAACGCTCAGAAAAAGTCGAACTAAACGCTATTGTCATATTTACTACATTTCTTCAAAGTTAACTTCAAAATTTTTATTTCGAAACGCGTTTATGGTAATTTACTACGCAATGTTTAGCTATCAATGGTCCATGTTTTCGAATTGACTTAACATTTTGTTCAACTTTCTAGAATTAAATAATTAATTATTTACTGAACGCAGGTTTTGGAAAACTGAATTTCTTCCTAGACATCATAAAACTTTATGTTCAGCAAAGTGGATGGTTAAAAAAACCTAAGCACAACTGACCGCACCATTTACAAAAATCAATTTTGCAGAGGCTGAATTCTGAAAAGTAAAAAACCGAATGCACATTCCAAGTAAAACTGAACGTTTTGTTTGGTTTTCTACTACGGGGGTTCAAGGTGCAAAAAGCCTAATAATTATTTAGAACAACTGAAACTTTGTTTAGATTTTATCTGTGTAAAACTAATTTTCATCTTCGTGACTTTCTGAAGAATTGTCGCAAAAGTTTGGCTTGGCAGGCAAAGAGAAGCTTGTCATAATTTTCTTTACCTTTCCCATGCTGCTTATAAAAGGCTCTGATGTTAAAAAAAACTTGGTTGCAAATCTTCCTAGAGAATTTCTTTAACCGCACTTCTGCGACCACCTCCAAATACAACTTAATGGGCAATAATAATAATTTAGGCGGTCCTCCAGGCCTAAGCAGTCTCACAAACATTTCTTCCTGTTCAGAATAATTGTTTTTGAAAAATACATACGTCGTCTTTCTTATGGCCTTTTTACTACTTCTTCCGAATGTTTGATTTGAAATTTGCGCAATATTGCGTTTTTAACTTTCAACCTACTGTTCTGTGTAGTTTTCATTCGATACAAGTTGTTATTTAAAAAAATTCAATTAAACTTTTAAAGTTGACACATCTAAGATCAGGGGCCTAATTCTGGCAGTCGTGATCGAGTAATTTCTCGATTCGAAGGCAATTTTATTTTAGTCGATACTGAACGAATCAAAATTATTTTTTCAGTATTGTGAAACTTAAATGAATGCTTTACAATACTGAAAAAATAATTCTGATTCGTTCAGTATTGACTGAAATATTTAGATATTAAATTGCTTTCGAATCGAGAAACTACTCGATCACGACTGCCAGAATCAGGCCCCTGCATTTGATCAAACAGAAATTTTTTTTTTAAATTGCTATTTTTTTTTCAAAAGTTCAACGACTAGTTAAATTTAAAAACACTGTAAGCACGGCTTAACGATAATATTGTTGCCGAGTTTCGGATTTTTTTTTTGTCCGAATATATGAATATTCCTTGGAGCGAGTCATTTCAAATGCCATCTTGTGATGAACAGGTTATATTCTTGACTAATAACATACAATACTTATATGAAAAATATATTCCGGTTAAAACTAAGAAGCTAAAGACTGACAACCCTTGGTTTTCAAGCGATATTAAAACCTCGATTGATAAAAGAAATATAGCATATGAAAGGTGGAAAAGATTTAGAACCAGTGAACTTTACAATATTTTCAAGATCTGCAGAAGAAATGTAAACATAAAGATCAGAGCTGCAAAATGTAAATTCTATAAAGAAAAATTTCAATCAGCTCAACAGGCATTGGTAAAAATTATATACATGATTGGAGCAAAATTGACGTAAACCAACTAAATACTGAATTTTTAAGTATACCAATGCCTGATGCCAATCTTACATACTATGTCTCTACTAATGCCTTCTGTACTAACACTACAAATTATGAACACCAGGTTAGATTTGAGTTCACGAATACCACCCAGGAAGAAGTCCTGAAGTCCAATTTTGATATAAAGTCAGATTCGGTTGGGCATGATGGTATCCATCCTAAATTTATTAAACTAATAACTCCATATATACTCCCACAATTAACACACTTGATGAATACAATAATAACAACGTCAACTTTCCCATTATTGTGGAAGCAGGCAAAAATTAAACCTATTCAAAAGGCCGATAAAAGTTATAGACCTATCGCAATACTACCGTATTTGTCAAAAGTTTTTGAAAGACTAGTCAATGGGCAAATGACAAAACACTTATATAATAATTTAATCTGATAGGCAATCTGGTTTCAGACCCAAACATAGCTGTATATCTACATTAGTCGACGTTTGTGAGGAACTACGATCAAAGATGGATGATAACATGATATCATTTCTAATCTTACTTGATCATTCAAAGGCATTTGATACTGTCGAACACACTTTACTCTGCCAAAAATTAAAACACATGTGCCATTTCTCAAACACTGCTGTTAAATTAATTTCGTCATATCTTTATAACAGAACTCAATTTGTATGCTCAGGTTCTGAAAAATTTGACATTTGTTTGACTACAAGAGGTGTACCGCAAGGCTCAATTCTGGGTCCTCTTCTATATTCAATTTATTCCAACGACCTACCGTCTAGAGTCAGCTATTGTGGAATTCACATGACGCTGATGATGTACAGCTTTACATTAGCTGTTCGCCATCTATTATTAATGAATGCATCGGAAAGTTAAACCATGATCTTGATAATGTTTATAGATGGGCCTTAATAAATGGTCTTTGCTTAAACGCAAAAAAATCCAAGGCAATATTGGTAAGCAAAAGCAGCTATGTACACTCAAATCTACCACCAATACTCGTTGGGCAATCCGTAATTGAAATAGTTAATACTGCAAAAAACCTTGGAATTGTAATCAATAATAAACTAACCTGGTCAAGTCACGTAAACTTCATTTGTGGGAAAACTTACTCCATGCTAAGAAATCTTTGGACCACGCAATATTTCACTCCATTTAATATACGCATGCTTTTTGCCAGGACATTTATACTGCCGACACTTCTCTATGGTTGCGAAATTTTTTCTAGCTGCAATTCACTATGCCAAACTAAGCTCAAAGTTACATTTAATAATGTTGCAAGATATATTTATGGTAGAACTAGATACAGTAGAATATCACAGTTTTCTTATCAAATCTTTAATGTACCTTTTGAAAACCTACTATAATGCCGCACTCTACTATTTTTGCACAAAATTATTTATAGTAAACAACCTGAGTATCTTTACAAAAGAATAACGTTTTCAAGATCCAATAGAGGATACAAAATAAACTCCATTCGATACCGTAAACTAATATCAGAAAGACACTTCTTCGTTAATGCCATCCGTCTCTGGAATGAACTCCCGTCTTATATACAAGTCCTAGGCAATGCTAAGCACTTTAACAATGCAATACTTTCTCATTTTGCTTAAAATTGTAACTTATATTAAAATTTTTGTCTACTTTTACTTATTATTAATATCAATAATTTCTCTAATCTCTAAGTAACTTCAAATAAATCTGCCATTGTATCAGCAGTACTATTATATAAGATTGAAAGTCTTGTTGTACTGTAATTCTTCTAATTAAATAAATAAATAAAATAAATAAATAAAGTGCCTTAATTTTGGACATAACGTTATATCTCGAAAAGATTTAAAATCAGCAACCTCAAATTAGTTAAGATTTACAATTAAGTTCCAGGCCGCACACAAAAAAGTTTAATTTTGTTTCCTTGTGTAAAACTCTCTGATGTCAGATATTAAAAAGATTAGACCTTTATTTATGAAAGATCCCATATAAACCACAAAATCACCCACCCCTACAAAATTTATTTTCTCGGTGAAGTTAATCAAAGAATTCTGACGTTTTCTTTATATTATAATATAAAAAAAATCCCTTTACCGTATAAAAATAATTTAATGCTTTCATCTTATTCTTTGTCTAATATAAAATTTAAATTTATTAAAATAAATTAAAAACAAAATTCTGACAGGTTTTTAATCAAATGACTACAAATTTCTATGGAAACTAAATTCCAACAAGGTGTGGGAATAATTACCACAGTTACCATAGATAAAATGTCATTGTTAAATCATTGTATTAAATTTTAAATTTAAATTTTCAATTTATATTAGAAAAAAAACTAAGTTTATGCAACTAATGAAAATAAAGAAAAAAAAAACGAGTAAAAAAAAAATAAATAAACAACTAAAAAATTTAACGGTTGTTAAAGTTATCATAATATTTAAACAATAGTTAGTTTTATATTAAATTGTTTAACAATTTATGGGTTTTTGATGATGATGATGGTTTCATGTGATGAAGGTAACACAAGACATATACTTAAGATAAATTTACTTAATATACGGTTTCTTTTTGCTAGAAAATAAAGGTGGTGGTGGTGGTGGTTGGCACTGGTAATGGAGATGGTGGAGTTGGTGCCACCACTCTTAATGCCTGCTTAAGTTACCAAACTACCAGCAGTAAATATACTTAAAACAGCTGCTGTTTTAAATGTTGTTACTACAACGTATTTAAACCATAAATTGTTTTTAAATACAAAACAAAAAAAAGAAAACAAAATAAAAAAAAAAAATTCCAAAAATAAAAGAAAACCCCAACTATTGATAACTAACATAACTTTTGGCAGTGGCAGTTAGAAATAAATGGTAACCATGTTGCTTGTATACTGTATTAGCCACATATGATCATTATTATGAAATACTAGTTTTTTTTTATTCCATAGAAAAACAAAAAAAAAAAAGCATTTTTGATGAAAATCTTTAGCCAAAAAAAGGCTGCCGAATTTTTGTTTTTTTTTTTTATTTGCTGCAAAGAAACTAAAAAAAACTAGAAAATTTATATTTAATATACGTTTTTATAAAATAAGGCGGCGGTATAGATTTAAAAGTATCATTTGGCTTTGGCTTACATAAGCTCATAGAGCAATAAACAAATGTGTGAAAATTATTTAAATACAACAGAAAAAAAAATCTTAAGCAGTTGTTAGTAAATAGTAGTTATTTAAAAATATTTAGTTTTACAATAAAGCAAAAAAATCTTAAAAGATTTATGTAAATTTATGAGCTGCTGAAAAGTAAACGTTTTAAATTTAGTTTTTTTCTTTGTTCATTATTTTGTTGCTATTTTTTGTTTGTTTAAATAAATAGAAAAATATTTAATGTCAGTTTAAGCAAGATTTATTAGAAAATTTTCTAAGTATTTGGTGATGAAATTTTATAATTTATGTTTGGTATTTTTTTTTCAAGAAAATTTAAATCAACAACAATTCAAGCAAAAATCAATTTAACAGTGTTTAAGCTTAAGAAATCAACTTCTTGAATCTCTTTAATAGTTACATATATCAATATATTGTATGTTTGATTTTTACAAAAAAAAATATTGCAATTATTTACCAGCTTATTACAAAAAATAAATATTTATGTTAGATATATCAAATCATAGATCTTGTTTATGTTCTCAATTACTGTTGGATAAAAACTAATAGTTTTATAAGTTGTTTGGAGCCGAGTTTAAAAAAATGTACACTTATGTAGTGTATTTTTTTAAATACAAACTTTTAAAATTTATTTTTGTGTTTGTGAATTTGTACACAAACAAAATACGGTACACAACTACATATTGTAAGCTGACAAACACAAATAATAAGATAACGTACTGACCTTGACTTATCGTACATGTAGTGTTCTTTTTGCATACATGTTCTGTATTTTTTAGTGAACTTTTACTGTACGTGTTTGCATTTTTGCGTTTTTTATAAATGCTATTGCATATGAAATAGGACGCATGCAAATACAGAACGCGTACATTAACACTACACGTACACATAAATAAGATCGGTACGTTATTTTTGTATTTGTGCGCTTACAATCGCTGTTTACCGTATTTTGTATAGAAGTTCACAAACACAAAAACATATTTTTATTTTGTATTTTTGTATGGAATATGTTCTGTACATGGAAAAATATGGTACGGTTCGCAAACATGCCGTACTTTAGTGTTTTTTCGGAATCTGGTTTCGAGACTCTGTTTTAGGGTTTTAAAAAATGCAGTTGAAACCAAAAACTGTCGAACAAACAACGAAAATTTGTGTACAACTTTTCGCTTTTTGAGTTGGTTTGACATTGACTGTTTAAATTTAATGAAACAGAACTAAAATTAACAGTTTTTTTTTGTTTTGCTAATGACAAATGAAGAAGTGGAAAAATGCCAATTTTTTTACTTTAACCATATTTACATTATGCAATTAATGCCGCAACTTTCGCATGCAACTTTTTGTTTGCGCGCAGGAGGTGTAGGAAGAAAAAGGGGTTGAAAAAGTTGAAAAAATGCATGAAAAAAATGTAAATGTAAATATGAAAAGAGTTTCGTAGCAACTTCTTTAAAAGAAAATAGAAAAAAAAACTCGGCGTTAATTGCATAGTCTAAATGCGGTCTTTGACTGCAGTTTTTTAAACGCTACTCTGTTTGGTCTATGTTAAATTTCTAATCAAGGTATAGGTCGCAATTTAAAAAAATTGTTCAGTAAAATTTGTTACATAAGCTTTAATTGCAACCCAAAGTCGTAGTCTATTTGTTCATGACATTTAGCTCCCATACAACTGATTTCGTGGATTAGACATGTTAAACTTGCGATTAAGGTGAAGATTTACAATTTTGAATATAATTCGATAAAATTTTGTGTATAAGTTTTTCCTCCAAACAGCTAACGGTCTTTCAGGCGGAGATCTCCGCTATCATCGTATGCGCTACGAAATGTTTGTGGAGGAGGGTAAAGGGCTTGAAATTATTTATAATGTCGGATAGCCAGGCCGCTCTTAGTGCACTATCTCTTTTAGAGGTGAAGTCCAGGCCCGTTTTGCTTTTTTGAACGATCTGGGGAAACACAATGATTTCAATTTGTGTTGTGTACCCGGCCTTGATGGCCATGTGGGCAACGAAAGGTCTGACAGCTTGTCATATACAGCCGCTCGCCGTCCATTTAAAGGTCCTGAGCCTTTCTTCGGCGTCCCTGCTGGGCAAATTAAGGGGACGTTACAAACATGGTCCGAATGTTAATTACTTTACACATCGACATCCATTTCTGGGTTAAGACAGTCCAAGAGATTTGTGACCCTGTCTCGTGGCAGGGCAGGCAGGCAACTTCTGCTTGAAAAGGGTGAAGTTAGACTACTTGTTGGCCTATTTACAGGGCTATCATCAACTTATACCGGGCAATGTTAGAACAAAGATATAAAGATTTTGTGAGGTTGATGATGAAACATCGAAACATCTGCTCTGCTGCTGTCCCGCCTTGAAAGCTTCCAGGTGGAAATTTTTCGGAGGGCAAATGTTGAGCCCAATTGAATTTTAAGGCACGATGAAAGGCTTTATACTAAGCCTGAACCATGGGCTGCACAAAAGATTTTCTGGGTCATGGTTCGTATGGCCTTCTACATAATTATCTATCTACCAACATTGGACTCATATACATAAATAAAGTAGAAGTAAAACTTAAAGCTTAAGAAATCGAAAGACTTAAGACAGCTACTTAAATTATTGAAACATCTTAAGAATACAAAATATATAAGTATAATTATAAAAAAAAATTCTTATTAATTACAAAGCTAATAAAGAAACTTAAAAATAAAGTTCTCTTACATAAGTTACAAAATTTAAGTGAATTTTCTAGCCATAATATACAAGGTAATGTTTGCATTTCCTGCTTTAATTTTTTTTTTAGTACAAAAACTTTTTGTCTTTCGTAAATGCGGCAATTATTCAAAGCTTAACACTTTAACTTTCAACTAAAAAAAAAAAAAACTGCATAACGAAAAGATTAATTACATTAATCCCTTGAGTATACAACTTTAATTTATTTAAAAAAAAAGAACTTAAAAATTTACTTTTCAAAAAAACGAGTATCCCACACAAAATGTTTCAACAAAATTACTTAACGCTACATTTATTTTAAGACAATTAAAAATAAGTGTTTTTTGTCAGCAAAAAAAATTTTTCCTGACAAAGTTTTCGAAAATTAACTGGTTATTTTAATGCAACATTTAAGTGTGTGATTTTTTTTTGTTTGCCTTTATCTACTTTGGCTAGAAAATCTTGTTGGTACTAATATTTATATCTATTACTAAGGATTTATTTAATCGCATCTTCATGCAACGTGTGTGAAAGTATTTACAAAGATTAATGGGAAAGATTGAAATCTTTGGCAAAATATTTTAACTAGTTCTATAACTAAAAATAGAACTTTTAATTCTAGTTTGTTTTCATGTGGTTTGAAAAATTGGTGGGCACAATTTGTCTAAATATTTCGTTAGATGAAATATTGTTCAAGTCATCTTTTTTTACATAGCATAGAGAAAAGAATTTAACATTTCAAAAACAAACCTAGTTTTTCTGATGAAATATTCATACGGAAATAAATGATATATTAAATTGTACCAATATCAGATAGATAAGACATAAATGTAAAAGAGCAAAATATTCCAAATAACCTTATCTAAAATAAATTTTTGGTGGTCCAGGTAAGAAAGTTTCCGGTCAATTCGCAAAAATATACATTTTGGTGCCCTCGTCAATTCATATTTTTTGTAATTCAAAGTCTTAAGAGACCCCTCCAAATCGTATTTACTCGTAAACAACTTCTTATAATTCGTAATAAAAAACAATTTGTTTTGAAAAAAATATTACAAGGTCGATGTTTTTTACAAATATGTTAACAATTGCCGCTTGATTTTCGTGAAAAGTGTAACGTGAAAATGTCACAAAAAAAAAAACACGCATCGAACATTAAATTTTTTGCGAAAAAACATCATTTCGGAGTAACTCTTGAATGACTTAAGATATCAGAACAAATACTTTTCTCTTAGTTAATTTTTTCCAGGGACCGAAAATAACAGTTTTATTGGAATTTTAAAACAAAAAAAGCACATAGAAGTAAACGTCGAAAAACTGATTCAAGTATACCATATTGTTCCTTATGCACTTGTCAATGATAAAATATATTAATTTTTAAAAATTTTGATTTTTATTTTTTCGATCAAAAATAACAGTTACTTTTTGATTTTTATTTTTTTTGAACAAAAATAACAGTCATTTTTTGATTTTTATTTTTTTGAACAAAAATAAATGTTATTTTTTTAATTTTTTTTTCTATCAAAAGTAGAAGTTATTTTTTGATTTTTATTTTTCGAGCAAAAATAAAAGTTATTCTCTAAAGAAATGTACGTGTTTTAATAATTTAGATGACTTTTAATAATTATTTTAATGTGCATAAGAAATTCCAATGATAATTACACATTAAAATAAAAATTTTAATTCAACTAAATTATTAAATTACGTACATTTCTTTAGAGAATAATTTTTATAATTGCTCGAAAAAATAAAAATCAAAAAATAACTGTTACTTTTGATCGAAAAAATAAAAATCAAAAAATAACAGTTATTTTTGTTCAAAAAAATAAAAATCAAAAAATAACTGTTATTTTTGATCGAAAAAATAAAAATCAAAAAATAACAGTTATTTTTGTTCAAAAAAATAAAAATCAAAAAATAACTGTTTTCATCTGACTTTTATGAAAAAAGGTATAACTGTTACGGTCCCTGATTTTTTCACTTTTAATTTTCCAAAAACACACTTTTAAATGAATTTTTTGAATGAAGACCATGGTATACCTTGAATTATTCTACCATGATGTAGACTTATTAATAAAAAATAAACACCAAACGTCAGAAGGCAAAGTAATTAGAGATGGACTTTTTTCATCAGATTTTCGATAACTAGTTGAAGTCGACACAACATTCTTGTAAAACACGAAATTAAGTGACAACAACTTCTAAATTGCCATCGACAAAATAGGGATGATTAAGAATGTGTTGGTTAAAGCATTTAAATGGTAGGGTTTTCAGTAAAAAAAAAAATATATATATGAGGGTGGCACCGAAATTTCAACTTTCGATTTTCGCAAATGCCCAGGCGGAATATTGTGCCGATTAGTCTAAAATATAACTGGTAAAAATTTCAGCAATATCGGACCACTTTAAGTGCTGCCCCAAAGAGGTCAAAGTTCAAATTTAAGTAAATTCTATATTTTTTTATTAGCAATTTTCTTGGTTGTTCTTGGATTGGCACGAAAATTTTTCATTCATTTGATGAAGGGTAGTTAGAATATTTTATGAATATTTTTTTGAAAAATTAACCCTTCTGAGCTTATAAGGGGCAAAATAACCCGATTTCTTAAATGCATGCAAAACTTTATATTCAGTAAGTTTTTCTTTTTTGAAATATAAGTTCTTTAAACAAACTTAAGAATATTAGCCCATTTTATATTGGGTTAAATTTAATGCTAACTTTTTTAATAATTAAGTGCAATGATCTGCAAATATTGATAAAAATTATTTAAAACTAGCAAAAAGTCACAGGATGGTTTTTTGACAGGATTGTCATATTCAAAAATCAATCAAATTTTAGATGGTAACGGAGATAAAATTTTAAGATTTGCAAGAGACGAACTATTACAAGACTTTCCACGCAATGACTTAAAAGAATTTTTAGAACTGATAATAATATAATAATAATATTCTTGGGAGGAAGTCCGCCAAAAGCCAAAAGCCAGATCGATGGCCAAGGCCATTTATGATTTGAAAATACTTTTTTTTCGAAAACAATTTCCTGCATTAACCGAAATCGAAGTTTAAGGTTTAATCGAAACTGCTGGATTTGTTGTTAAGTCCTATTCGCAATTCTAGTTTAATGCTGGTAAAGCAGACCAAGCTCCTTTAAACGACATTGAATTCTTGAGAAATTTGGAAAATAACAAAAAATTAACTAACATATAGCAGATAAAGAAATAACAAAATTTCTTAGCCATCTTTACTATTTGAATGAAGAATGTGTAGGCTTTTCGTTATTCAATGATAGAATAGATTTTTGTTTTGCTGAATATTCTTATTGCACGAAGGAATAAATTTTACAAATTTCACGCTGAGCCAGGAAGAAAATTAGAAATACTTAATGAAAATATATGGAATTTACTGAAATTTGACCTTTGACCTCTTTGGGGCAGCACTTAAAATTCTCCGATTTCGCTCAAACTTTTTATATTTATTGTCTAGACCAATTAGCACAACATTTCACCTGGGCTTCTTTAAAATTAAGCAACAAAATTTCTTTCATACACTTCACTGCCACCCTAATATATATATATATATATATATATATATATATATATATATATATATATATATATATATATATATATATATATATATATATATGGGTCGATATCACGAAATGACTACATTCTGCGGCCCGACGCATTTTGTATTAAAAATATTACAAAATTAAAATTCTGAGAACAGGATTAAATAAAACAAAATGTCCTTCAACGAGGCGCGGAAATCAAAATAAAATATTTTAGATATTTTTATGAAAAAATTTGGTCGCACGGTGCAAATCGTCATTACCATGGTGTGCGTCCAAACGTTTTTTGCTCAAAAAACTCAGATTTTCATTAGTATCTCAAAATATATATTATAAATGAAGTACGTCAAGTTATTCGAGAAGAATAAACCAACTCAATTTTAATTTCATAAATATAATTTTATTTTAAAACTTATGATTTTGAGACATTTTAGTCCGTGGCTAATTTTTTTTGTCATTCCCCGTGGGCCAATTTGTTTATTAAAAAAAAAAATGCTTTAAACCGGTTTTTTGGTTAGGTGTTAACTGTTAATGTAACGACAATTCCCGTTAGTTTTAAAGTGTATTGACAGAAGTGAAAAATGTAGTCAGTTGTTTGAGAGCTTTTGAAGTGTTTAGTGTTTTTTGCGCATGTTCCTGAAATTTTGTCATTCCCGTGGTAACTATATTTTTCCGTTATTTATATTATAATTTCCAAATTGGTTGTATTGGTTTATTCATTTTTTAAGTCTTTATTAGATTCTAATATATTTTATAAACATTTTTGAAGATTTTCAAATTTAAATCCAAGAATACTCACGTTTCCATCATTTCCGTGCAGTCATTACCATGGGAATAATTTAAGCCACGGTAATGACAAAAGGAACACGGGAATTACCTTTTCAATGTATATTTGAGATTATTCAATCTATGGTAATTATTTAAGAAATTTGATGTTCCCCAAACTTAAAAAGTGCACCTGGAATTATAATCCAAAGAATGGACATAACGTATGCATTTTATTAAATGTGTTTCCATAAATTGCTGTATGTGTTTTATTTAGCTGCAATACATGATAGAACGTCATTACCATGCTGCTCAGTCATTACCGTGCCGCACAAATATCATTTCCGTTGGACTATTGTCATTCCCGTGGGGTGCAAAAATCATTAAAATCCTTAAATATACATGACCCATTGCTTATTAATATATAAAAAGGTCTTATAAAACAGTATCAACCGAAAAATAATTATTTAAACCCATTTTCGCACTTGGCCGTTTTCAATCCTCGATTGTAGTCAATTCATGATATCGACCCATATATAAATAGCCCCAAGATTAACGAATTATTCTAAAATCATTTGTTGAATTTGCAGTCAACGTCCAAAATTTGTATGGAATATTTGTATTGCAAAAACATGACTTATCAAAATTGGAATTTGTATACCAAATTTTTTAAATTGTGACCACTACTCCCCCCGAGGGTATTTTGGGAGACACTTTATCACCTTTTTGTGTTACATTCTCTGGGAGAATCAGGTGCAGTCAATGTCTGGAATTTGGCAAAGTTCCAAATTGGAAGGTATCTTGGGATTAGGGCTGGCTAGAGCTCCTTTTTGTTACCACGGGAGGCAGGAGCCCCTGGAAAATTAAACCGGTTTTAGCTTGACTACAGGGGATAGCTGTGCAGGTATCACGTGGTGGTTTTTGTTAAAACCCAGAGCCATGAAAAGGGGTATCTGAAAAAGTCATCTTCTCAGGCTGATTATCCACCTTGAAGGGACCTCCCTGGATACTGTTGCTATTTCAACAGATGCTGTTAGCTTTAAAACCGTAGCGGATATTATATTGCTCAAGCTCCAAAGCAAGGAGTATGTGTATAATTAATACGTGTCATCTATTTTATGACTATAGTGACATCAATTCGATGCCACATTTTGTATATTATTAACATTATTTTCATGATTACAATGTATTATAAGAAGCAAAAATTCCTATATTCTATTGTTTCAAATTATTTAGTTAAATACATCAAATTTTTAAAGTAGAATGATTACGAAAACCATATCGGGCATGGTGCTGGTGTCTTACTATTGAGAGTTCTGCTGTAAACAAAGGTCGTAATTCAAGAAACGTGAAACAAACATATGTAACGGTTAAGTAAATAATAATATTCTCTCACTTTGACTTTAGTCAATTCCAATGACTCTACCTTAATGACACACTGTCATTAAATTGATGCTGATGTATCCTTACTCCGATGTTACTGCGCCATCGCACTGAGGACATGTTCGTCATTTATGTGGTGCTGATGTGTCATCCCATTGATGACATAATTTCATTTTGACCCTGATGACACTTTGGCAAAGTGATGTTAAGGTTGACATCACCATGATGAAAAGTGTCATGGGGTCAAAAACGAAGACATTTGTCATAGTAAGAATGTCAAAATACATCAGCGTGATGACGCTTTTTATACCAGTGTATACTCAACTTTCTACCCGTTTTGTGCTTGTTGCTCTCACACATGGGGGCGGCTGGTAAACGCATTGTTTGTGACCTGGTCCGAAGATAACTGTAAGGTAAGCTACCATGGCAGGTACTTACTAAAATCTTTCCCAACATTGTGACCACTAATATAAAACTATATGAAGTTATTTTATAAGTCATTTTAATAGTATTAATCCTTGAAACAGAAGAAGTATATGTGCCTCTTTTTGCCATATTATTTAAAAAATCATTAGCCTTACCTACCAATTCCGGATGATCGTTTGTATGACTACTAGGAGAAGTCATGGAAAATTGACCAAATTCGACTAATTTAATAAGTCTTTTTTATATGTATACACTAAATTGTGAACTGTAAGTTGTTTACAAGCTTTATATGTCTACTCAGGGTCATAATTTGTAGAAGGAATAAGCGTAATCAGGTACGGATTTTTAACTAATTTGAATGGGGTGCGTTTTTGAGGCGACTCCCACTCTTTGCTAGTTCTCAACCTCAGGCAGATCTGGCCTGACCATAGCCAATACGTATGAAAAAGTGTGGGCTTTACAATAAATGAATGAAATACAAAACACATGAAACAATCAGCGTTTGAGAACATTAGTACAACAGAATCTACCCAAATGGGAGATTATAAGTTCGTGTACTGAGATTCATCTACTTGTATGACCTTCTTAAAAATTAAACGGTTATCCATAGTAAATTAAGAGTACTTTGGGCAGAAAAACTTCTTGCCATCAAAATGAGTCTCCAAATTATGCAAACTTAATATAAACAAAGCTATCATCAGACCAACATCGTCTAAGAATTGAAGAGCTAGAAATCTTTCTCAAAGTATTTCGCTTAGTGCGCGACTCTAATGGTGAGTATGTCAATAGAGGCAACAATGAACTCCTCGAACTTTTTTAAGGGGAGGATATTGCCAAAAAGATGAATGCCCAATAGTAAAGTCGTGTTGGTCATATTTCGTGCATGGATGACAGTAGAGCGCAGGAGGCGAAGCTGAACCACAACCACAACATCAGATACTCTAGGTCTAGACGGAGAGGATGGCCAAGAACCACAAAGAAAGACTGCATTGAAAAACGTAGGTCTTCTAATGACTTATAATTATCCGTAACTGGTATTAGAAAAACGAAAACAGAGCAGAATAGAGGAGATAAGTGGAACAAGCAAAATCTCATCGCGAGCTGTAAAGCTATAAGAGAAGATCCTGATCAGATGCAAGATAATGTTTGCTAAATACCGAACGATATAGAAATAGAAATCTTTTAATGTTATTTTATCTGAAAAAAAAATTAATATGATTGCTCCAAATTTACATTTTACATATTTTCTATTATTTTATTTTGTTTCTTTTTTCTATTATTCTGTGTTAAAAATATACAACTTTTAGAAAACTCTTTATTTCCTTCTTTATTTATAATATAATTTACTTTTTTTCATTCCTTTTAATCTTTTAAAAATAATATCAATTGTTAAAAATCACTCAAGTGTTATGATCATATTGCAATATATTTTCTTTACACTTTATTTAACAGTTTTGTTACAGTTATATCATCTCTCTTTACAGTATAAAGGTTTCATTTTTTTGCACTTAACCAATTGTTCATTACCATTCAATTAAGACCGACCACCACAACATACAGTTAGTGCTCATGGTTTATTGCTACTAATAAATGTGGTTAACTACTGGCATTTTCATGGAAAATATACGAAAGAGAATGGCAAGATATGAAATAAAATTATTTATTAATATACACACGTAGGCTTAATTAAATGATTTTTTTTTCACTAACAAAGCAAAAATATTTTTTTTAAATTTTCTACACAAATATTAAATTTCTTTATAAATATATTTATTTGATTTTTTTTTCAAGAAAACTTTAAAATTTTTTCTTACACTTAATTCTTTCAAACTGGTAGAGTTGGAAAAAACCCAAATAATTTCCACATCATCAATTCTAAGTTAAAGGAATATGCACAATACAAATAGAAGAGGAAGAAGAAGTACAATCTTAACAACACGCAGCAAGACGCATGATTAACCAGCTTATAGATGATGAGGCCATAATATAAAGCCAGCATAAGCCACTACAAATATTTAGACGGACGGTAAGATGGACGGACTTTGCTATGGCTTAAAGCTTAACTAATCGTCTAAGTGCGAAAGATGAAAAATCAGTAACAGTAACAACAAAATGTTAAAAAAAAAATCAACAAGAAAAGTATAAATGATTCTTGTAGACTTTTGAGGTACACTAAGCAGCACCTTATTGGTAATAAATAGAGTTAGCTAAAAACCGTAAAAATATTAGAACGAAAATTTATGTATTCCTCAATCAAAGTGTTTTTTAAAAGAAAATGAGAAAAAAGTGTAAGCACCGTGGGCGTCGCAATTGGCCAAATGAAAATTTTGTGCATATTGTATTCACCTGGGCCTGGCTAGGCCCTGACCTATTATATATGTACTGCAGTAAATAAACTCACAATGAAACGTATCAAAAAGCATACACAACACATAAAAATTCTTTCTTTACCATTTTTTCGAAGAATTATTCCACTTTCCGACAAAATGTTACTGCTATAGCCATAAAACTCCATTCATATAAAAGTAGTCCCCGCCTTACCCAGGGGTTCGTTAGCCACAAAAACTTTATAGTGGTAGGTGTCTACTTAAGAGTTAAAAAGGTAACATTTGTTCGTCTTAGTACCTATTTTGAAATACCTTGCCATTGTTGCAAGATGTTTTGTATAAAGTTTTTTTATATGAAGTGTCGGTATTATGTATAATTTGCAATTTCTTTAAGCATAAATATATTGTTAAAGAAAATCCTAAAACCGAGGTTTTTTTGTCGGTTTTCGGTTTCAGTTTTTAGGCATTCAAAACCGCGGTTTCGATTTCAATTAAAACCGAACAGCAATCCTAAGTAATAATTATGATGTTTTCTTTTCTACAAAAACATGTGACATTTTATTTAAAAAATTGCAATTTGCTGTTGGTTTCTTAAAAATGCTTTACTCTCTAAAAGGGTGGCTGTTTTATTCTAAAGAACTCATCCTTAATAATAGCATAAGGCATTGCACTAAAGTGCCCCGTATAAATCGACAATGTTGATAATTCCCTGTAAAAAGGTGACTTATGTTTATATATAGGGCTACCAGACGAAGTTGGGAAAAAATCGCTTCTTATTAGGACAGTAAAAATTTTAAATTTGAATAGTTATTTTTTCTATTATTTTATAGTAAAAAACATAAGAAAGCATTGTTAATGAATGGTAGGATGTTAGAGATATAAAATTTAAGTCGATTTGGTTTTATAAAGTTTTATAAAAAAAAAAATTTGGTGTCAATAAATCGGCGATCTGGAAAAGGCATTTTCTTGTTTACATATTTTTTGAAAAACAAACAAAAGAAATTGGAACAAACCTTTTGATTTACGTAGGTATGTTTTTTATATTTTAAAGAACAAACTTTGTGTCAGCTGTTAAAAACAAGGAGTGAAATTGCATTATTAGAGTGTTGGCAAGACATTTAAAACATTCAGCTTTTAACAAGGTGGTATTTTTTGTAGAAAAGAAAACACCATTAAAGGCCAGTTTACACGGTAATACAATGTATTACGACTTTGTAGAATCAAAATATTATGAAATTCTCTCCGTGTTTAAAAGAAAAAAATAAAAATCTTTTGTAAGTATAATTCATGTTTACACGGATGGTATAAGTAAAATCAAAAATAATAACAAAAAAGCAGATGGTTGCAGTTTTAAATATTTACAAAAACAACATGAAAATTTCCTGAGTTGATTTTAGTTGTTTTTGTAATTGTAAAAAAATGCTATCACCTTTAATGTACTCCGTTAAAATACACCTCTGGTGTGATGAGAATACATAAGTTTCTAAAATGGTTTAGAAAAAAACCATTTACCGACCGCTTGTCAGATTTTGTATCCGTATTCTCTCTTACTCAATACATTTTGCTTTTACATGATAAGATTTTTCTCATTCTACATAATCTTTCGACATGTCGTAATACATTATATTACCGTGTAAACTGGCCTTAAGGTGCATGTAGACGACATGTTTTTTACATCTGACTTGTAAACTTTTCAAGTCACATGTAATTGTGCATGTCTGTCAAAATGGCTGTTTTACAGAAGGTTTATAATATTCGGTCACAAACGTACATGTAATTTGCTTCTGACATTGTCTCTGTTTTTTCCCCATAGTTGTTACAAAAACGAAAATAAAAATGCCGCCACGAAAGTTTGTATTTACGCCGTTAAATAATTTAGCCATTTTAACATATTTTTCTTTTAATTCAAAGATACCAATTTAGGATATTATAATGAAACGGGTTTTATATATATAATTACATAAATTCTATTCAATGGTGCGATGATCATATATATTTCAGTATTGTAAAATTTTTACATCAGCCGGCTAATGATTCCGTCAATAGTGGACGCCGCTGCCGGTTTCTTCTTGGCATAGATTTCTGATGTCAGATGTTTTGTCAGAAGAAAATAGAGCACGCTCTAATTGAAATTTTGTCAGATGACTTTGCATCTGACTTTTACAGAAGCAAAGTTAAAATGGTAACACACGACATGAATGTATTTTGCAGTGGAAAATTTGACATGTCAGATGACAAAAACATGTCGTGTACGGTCGCCTTTAGTTAGAAAAAGAAGTTTAATCTACAGATTTTTTTTTTGGAATCTTTACTTACATTTTAAGCCCTTTTAACACTATTCTACAAGTCTTAATTTTTTTTGTTCCCACAAAATCTAATAGTTTTTAGTCGGATTGTCAACAAATCAAATAAAAAATCATTTACATTAAATTTTTCGTCTACACTACCCACTTCAAATAAAAAGAAAACTCTTCGTAGAACATAAACAGCTGCCCAAATAAAAAATCATTTATAATTTTATTTAAGGAGCTTAATAACTTTTGGCGTAATTTTAACAGAAATGTAATATTTAATAATTTAAAAATTTTGATTCTGATGCTGGCAACAAATTATTCAACAATTGTTTTTGATATTTACGTATGTAGATACGAGTGTATTTTTTTATACCTTTTTCGTCTGTGTACCGTATTTATTAAGTTTGTACAACAAATATGAGTGATTAATTTAACAGAAAGCTCTTGAAATTCGATACATTTTTTTATAATTTTGCTTTTTTTATTGGAAAATAAGAATAGTGCAAATTGTTTAACAACATTTTTTCCTTCCCTGATTTTCTTTGTGTGCTTTTATAAAAATATAGCTCTGTTCCCATGTTCTGTAACTCACGCGTCGAGAAACTTTTTTATTGAAACGTGAGAAATAAAACAAACAAGAATTAAATTCAAACAAACAACTATTTTTCTCTTTTAACTGTGTCTGTAACATTTTTGGCGAGTAATAACGTCTGTGGAATGAAATATGGACTGATTTTCAACCATCAGTGCATAATGTCACGGCACTTTTTCTTTAATTATTTGGCTAGAGATCAGTTCAATAAATTCAAAATGAAAAATCTTTTGTTTATAAGTCACCAAAAGCTTTCGAAAGTAAAAAACCGTTTAATAGAAAACGACGATCCGGTAAAATTTTTTGATACAATGCAATCAAACTCGACCTGTGTTTTTTGTATCGATCAAGCATGGTCACTTTCAGTACCTAAAGAAGAACTCGTTTATTATACCTTTGTTTACATCGGGAAATAAATCTGATGTTGAAAATTATACCGAAACTATTCGAAAAAATTATCACTGAAATCCTTAATTACCAAGCATCTTATTTGATTTCACCTTACTAGCATGGGTTTCAGTTAAGATGTCCATCTACAACTAATCTCCTTCATCTTACAACTGTCATTTATCGAGGATTTATACAACAACTGCAAACTGATGTGATATACACCGATTTAACAAAGGCCTTTGAAAAAGTTAACCATAGACTTTTGAAAGTTAAACTTAATTTACTCGGTTTTACTGATACTGAAGTATGAAACGGATATATTCATACATAAGCAACAGAACACGAACGATTTTCTTTAATAACACATTTTCTAGAAGCATAGAAGTTCTGTCTGGTGTACCTCAGGAAAGCCACTTTGGGCCACTTCTTTTTACATTGTTTATTAATGACCCACCTTAGGTGATTAATTCATGCAATATTCTAATGTATGCGGTCGACGTGAAGGTTAGCTATCGTCAAATATCTGAGCAACAACTTCTTCAAAATTACTTGAATTCTTTTTACACTTTGTGCAATGTAAATCTTATGCAACTTAATCTAAAAAATGTTTACACATGCGTTTTGTTAGAAAGAGTCCAATACCTGCATGCTACTTTTTTGAAAGGTATCAGTTGGAGTCGGTGGATAATATCTTAGATCTTGGAATTCTGTTTGACTCGAAACTAAATTTCATCGCAAATATAACAATGACAACTAATAAAGACAGAGGTATGATTGGTTTTGTAAAACGATGGGCTAAAGAGTTCATGGATCCATATGTTACGAAAAGTCTGTGTACTTCCCTTGTAAGACCTGTATTGGAGTATGGATCTGTAATATGGGACCCTATATATAAAAAATATTCCGACCAAATTGGATTAGTCCAAAAACAGTTTTTGACTTTTTGTCTTCGTGGGTCAAGGACCGGAAATTACGAACGGAAAACACAAAATTAATTTTATTTTTTAAATAAAAAATTTTTGTGTGTGAAGAAAAGAATATTCCCTGTAGTAAATAAAATAGTCAGTTGCAAAAAACACTAACTATAAATTAACTTTTTTTAAATGACTACAAATTGGTTTAAATCTCATGCAGATATCAACCAAAAAGGCACACGTAAAACACAAATAAAAGCAAAATAAGTAAAACAAGCATGCCATGAAGTCAAATGAAAAAAATATATTCAAACATTTTAAAATAATTAAAAATTTAATCAATACAAATCTGTTTATGTACTAGCAATAATGTGGCGTATTATTTCAGGACTATTATACATCATCATTTAGGGCAGTTTAATGCTAAATTTTCATAAATAATTATTTCTATATCAAAATATATAAAGATATACATATGTATGTATGGATGTTCATACATATATTTTTATGACAAAAATTATTTAAAATTTAAATAATTTATTATACACTGACAATACTTTTAATTGATTACAAATAGGTTGAAAAATAAGTAGTTAGTAGTCAGTTAAAATGTCATGCAAAGATGGCCAATTGACTAATGCCTATGACATGACTATGTTAAAATAATGAGTCGTCGACAAGAAAAAAAGTCACTTAATCAACTAGATGTGGTTATGAAAAAACCAGTTAGAAGTTAGTTATAAATGTGTTTGACTTCCTACAGGGTTGTTTTTCTGAGTTAAAAATTCAAACGAAAAAAGAAAAAAAAATTTCTTTGAAAACAAAATTTATAGTTTCAAAAAAAAGCAAAAACTTTTTTTGTAAAAAAAACAAATAAAAATTTTTAAAAAACTTTTTTTTTTTGTTGAAAAATATTTCTTAAAACGTTTTTTTTTAGAATTTTTTATTCTATCCCAGCAAACACAGAAATACACCTTATGTATTGCCAAACGTATTGCCTGGATGAAAAATGTTATTGCGGCAATAATCGATTTCGTATTGCGGAAGATACTTCCTTCGGGAAGAAACGTGTCTCGATGGCAATACTTCTAAGCAATACGAAAGCGATACTTCTAGATGATTAACTTGCAATATCGCCAGATAACCAATTTTAAGAAAATAGGAAGATATCACCAAAATATCATTGGGATGATAAAAAGAAGATTTTGCATTTAAAAAAATTGTCATTTGTGTACAAAGCAGCATAGCTTTTTATTTAAAATTAAATAGGTAATTGTATACGTATAAATTTTACTTAACATAATATAATTTATAATTAAAATAAAGTAAAAAATATACATAAATATTTAGTTTCCACCAAATTCTTGAAAAAAAACCTACCAATTCTTTAAAATTGCATCCAGGGTTGAGAAATTCTTGACTAAATTTAAAAGGAAACAGATCAATATTTTATTTTTATTATATTATTTTTATTTTTAAGTTTTAATAATTGGATTAATTTTTATTTTTTATTTATGACGTATGTATTAAATTTAAAAAATTTTTTTCTGTCTATGTTGCGTAATTTTCTCAAAAATTATAAAAGGAAGAAAATAAAATATTACTTTGATTATTTTCTTTTAGATGACAATTTGGAGATATTGCTAAACTATTGCCTTAGGGGATATCTTCCATTTGTTTGCAGGGATGTATGTATTTTTAAAAAATGTAATATGTATGTATGTATTCTCAGATACCTCTTCATAAATTTAATTTAAATTTGTTTTGAAGAATGAAATTTTTATGACAATGCTTAAATATAATTATTTTGTTTTTGTTTTTTATGTTTTTAAGAAAACGTTTTATTTTAAAAACTTTATTTTATTTATCTTTTCGACGGCTTTTTTTCAAAACTATTTTAGAAATTTTTTGTAGAATTTTTTAAACTTGCACAATAAATAATTTTTTAGAAACAAAATAAAAAAACATTTTCCGGTCCTTGTCGTGGGTTGAACTTTAACAAATGGAATATGCCGTCTTATTCTGCAAGACTAGCCCTCATCAAGCTGCCAACTCTAAATTTTTAAAATAATTGTTGGCGACGTATGCTCTGGATGCCTAATCAACAATATAACATTTAATGTTCCTCAACGCCCATCACGTCATTTGGTTACGTTATCAGTTCAATTTTGAAGAGCTAATTATGCTAATAGTGACCCGTTAAGAAGGATGTGTATTGAGTTCAACAAGTTTTATAAATTTATTATTTATTAATCTGTAAAATTTTTGTGAGACTGTTCCCGCTTTGAATTGTCAAATAAATATTTTAACACAAACAAAATATATTAAAAAAGTATTTTGTTCTTGATTGATTTTTCATTGCTTAATTATTTTGCTTTTGACATTTTTGAAAAATATGCAAATGTTTTCAAAGCCATTTTGTAAACAACACAAATTAAAGTCGCACTTTACATTATTTGGTACAGCCGACGGTTGTATTTTCGTCGCCGTCTTCGAACATTTTTAAATTTTGGTCACTGTTCTCACCAAAGTTACAGAACATGGGAACTGGTTACATAGAAAATATTATCGTTTAGAAAATTTTCAGTAAATGGTAAAATTTCTTTACGTATTTTTTGAAGTTCCATAACAAATTGTTATCAAACTATTATACACTTTTGATTTACAAATGTTCCAAAGAGGAGAAAATTCTTGGGCCCAGTCTTAGGCCTACTATGCAGAAAAGTTTTAGTTAATGATTCTGGATTTTTTAAATAATGAAGGAAGGAATTTTAAAACATTAAATGAATTAAAATTTATTGATAATTTTTCTTTACTGCCACGTTCATGTCATCAGAATTCCTTACAGTTTAACACTTTCCATTACATTTTTAACAAAAAATTTTATTCGGATTAACCAAAAACTTCACTATTGCTGATACTGGCTTAATATACATAGTGTAGGGTTCAAAATAAAATGCCTAAAAGAACTAACTGCTTGTTAAACTTTAAGAAAGAGGAAAAATTCTCTAGCATAAGACAAGAATTTTCCTCTACACAATGTAAATGTTTAAATGGTTGTTAAGGTTTCTCTATTTTTTGTTGCTCATCTCCTCTTCTCGAAATGCTTTACTAGCATGTACTATTTGCTGTGTGGCTGAGTGGCTGTGGTTTGGCATGTGTGATAAATCTCGTTCGAAATTTTTTTCTGTGGGATTTCTGTTTACTTTTTTTTCCTTTTTTCACCAACAAACAAAAAACTGCATGTGTGTATTAGAAAATTCTAGGATAAATAAAAAGCTTGTTAGAAACTTACAAAAAAAAAACGCACCTCTTTTTCCTAGCTATTTTGTTTTTTTCCTCCAAAACAGCACAATTTTGATCAAAATGTTGTTTTAACTTTAACTAAGAAAAAAAAAAAAACACAATGAAAAAAGAGTCAAGTAAATTGTAGAAATTGCTACGCATTGGAATGGTGTTTGCAATGCAGTAACAACAAAATGTACAACTGTTACAGAATGAAGCAGCACAGAAGAGGAGAAAAAACGTCCTCAGCGTCATCATGCCACGAAATGTAGACACACTGAAAAACGTGAAAATCATCATCAGTTAGATGCATCACCATTTTTTTTAAGCAAAAGGTAGCCTTTTAGTTAGTTTGGCATCATGTCTTTTTAAACAACTACCAACTACTCTGGTTGTTTTATTTTAGTTTTTTTTTTGTTTTGATATTTTTTAAACTTTTTGTTTAGCTGTTGTAACTGTTGTGCTTATACAGGCAATAATAGAAATCAAACATCTTTACACTGAACTTAACTACCAATTTACAACACATATTACATGTAACAATAGGCTAAATGCTTTATGATCTTTCTTTTGTTTATTTCGATTTCTTTTTTTTTTTTTTTTGTTCCATTATTATTTAAAGATTCTTTAAGAAAGGCAAGCAGATTTGTATTTTTAATATTATATTTATTTATTATTTATTTGGTTGCACTGTCATTGTCAAATTTCTTGTTAATCAAGGCAAGTTCGTGCCTTAAGTCTTTTGTTTGCTTTGAGATGATTTTGATTCTTTTGTTTTTTTTTTGTTTATTTAATTTAGTACATTTCTTATAAGTTTTTTTATTTTAAATTTGTCATTATTTATGTAGCGCAGAATGAGTAATATAACAAAGATAACTCAATCTTATTTTGTAAGTTTCCATCAAAGTGGGTGTTACCAACCACAGAGCATTTAGTTGTCAATATTACATTATTCATATTTTATATTTTTTTTTTAAATGCTGTGGTGTGGTTTTAAGCCAACCCCACACATATATATTCCTAACTACCACATCTACAGTTTACACAACATAATACCTGCATACAATTCGGCTACTTTCATAAAACATCTTTCACTATCTTAGCATATGTATCTTTTGTTGTTGTTGTTGTTTTGTTTTATGTAGTTGTTTATTCTTTTCATTTTGGCTTATGTTTTTGTGCCCTTAAACTAAAAAACATTTTGATAATTACTGTAATTTGTTAAAAGTTGCTCATGTGATTTTTTTTAGTTTTGTTACTCATTTTATATACTAAAAAAAATGTATTTTGTGGTTTGTTGCAAGCAAGTGTAGTGTTTAGTAGTATAATTTTATCTCCTCCTATATATTTTTTTTTGCATGAGTAGTTGTTTTAAGTGTATTGGTATGTGTGTGGCAAGTGTATGATTTTTTTTCGTTGTTTGTGTGAGTTTTCGTTTTTAGTTAATTATTATTTTAAAGTGTAAGTTTGACAAATATGCTTGGTAAAAGCACAACTTGGAGGGGTTTTCATTTTGTTTAATAATATTTATTGTTTTCCATAAACCTGATGGCACATAATGTGCCTGATGATCACTTCTGTGCTTTGTATTTTCATTTTTAGGGATTGTTTAATATGATAACGGTTTAAGTTACAAATGAATTTATTACACATTAGTTTTGATCGAAATACTTTACACACAGTTATGATAATGTTGTTGCTTTTTGAATGAGCTAAGTATCAAAAAATTCAAAAAAATGCATTCTATTCTTTAGAATTTTGAAAGAGTTTATAATAGGGTTTTGCAAATTCCCCAACTTTTTCCATTACCGGGATGGCACGTAAAGAAAAATGTGGAAACGAATAAGAGAATGGAGTTAGTATCGACTATTAATGATTGTTTTATGCATGAATATGTACATACTTAATAAGATAAAACTGGTTGCAATCTGTTTTAAAAATTGATGCCCAAAACTTTTCCGTTTGCTTCCACATTCTTAAGACTTAGTTGTTTATGCCATCCAATTCTAATTTTTTATGAATACGGCAGCGAATATTTATATATAAGTTTATCATTCCTTTTGTAAATTCTACAATATTGATCGCAGACCCGATAAAGTATATATATTCTGGGTCCTTATGAGTAGCGAAGTTGATTTAAAAATGTCCGTTTGTTCGTATTTAGGTTGAAATGGACTTCCCGAAGACCCACAAATGATGGAGACTAGGCTTTTATATATTTATGTCGCATGTAGTTTGCTATTGAAATTAGTGCTGGGATACTATCGATATTTTCTACTATCGATATTTATCGATAGACCAGATTTCACTATCGATATATCGATATTACTATCGACTGAATGTTTGTACTTGTGCAGGAAAACTTTAACTAGTTTTTATCAAGCTACAGTTCGTTGTTTTTATCACTTTATTGAACGTATGAGACATATGTATGTATGTATATATATGCATACGCACGTTATTTTAGATGACAGTTTTTTAAAAATTGATAAGTACCTTTCTAAAGGAACTTAAGTAGCAAGGACTATAAGATATTCTATTGCAACTTTAAATAATTTTCTAAATTGGTTTTGATTCTCAACCCAAAAATATAATAAATCTAGCAAACTTATCCTCTAGTGGTCGTTCATTGTTTTGTGCTATGCTCGCACACAGAAAAAATTATTGCCGAATTATTTTCAAACAAACGCTTGTTTGATAATTTTTTTAATTTCTACAAATTTTTTTTACTGATTCAATTAAAATTTTTGTTTGATTTTTATTTAACCAACAAAAATGTTGACAACCATTAAAAAATATAATACACGCGTTATTGGTTTCAAGTTTTCATAATTTTGTATGAAATATTTAACGCTTTTTAATGTTGTCGCCTTTTTGCATTTTTTTATTTGATCGTAAGCAACACTTCCTAATGTGAAATATAAGAACTACAACAAAAAACACATACAGTCTATTTTTGGACACTTTAAAAAAGTACAACAGTAAGAAAGATGAAGAGGTTTGAAGTAAAAAAAAAAAAAAAAAAAAAATAACAGGTAAAAAACGTTTCACTCTTTTTAAACAACACAAACAACAACAACATTATAAGAAACAAAATAAATTTTTGGTTGGTTTCAAAGTTGGTTAAAAAAAACCAAAATCCCGTATTCAATTTTTTCAAACTGTTTGCTTAAATACATCAAATACGAAAATATAATGGTGACGAAAAACATATCGAGTTGGTCTGTCGCCGTTTTTGAATTTCAGTAAACTTTTTGTTTGATTCAGTTAAATTATTTGTTTGAAAAAATCAGTGTTTTTTTCAATAAACCAAATGCAAATAAATTGTTTGAATATGCGAATTTGTTTATAGGACCGATTTCAGACAAAAAATTGTTTGATTCTACAAATTTTTTGTTTGCATTGGAAAAATAATTTTTTCTGTGCAATTGCAATTGCATTTGCATTTGTTTTTACAACATTACAAAAATATTTGACATTTCAGTCCCTATATAAGCATGTACAAACTTGCACATAAATGCCTTTAATTAGCAGTAAAAAGCACAGCTAAAAAATCCGTGCCACTTGCCATTCTTGTTGTTTGTATTCGTTGCTGTAATTCAGCGCGAATTAATAATAGCAAGTTAAAATTTGCAGCAAAAAACTGTGTGTGTATTTTAAATAATAAAAATATCAATATTGATATTTTTCCTCTCGATATTTTCGATATTTTAAGACAATCGATAATGTCGATAGTACTATCGATAGTTTCCCAGCACTAATTGAAATTCAGCCAGATCGGTCAATAAATGACTGAGATATGAGCAAAAAACCACGACTACCTTGTTGTTGTTTTTTTATTTCATATTCCTGTATATCTGGAGAGCGGCAAGAGCTTAATTTTCCCAATAAGGTACTAGCATCTTAGTTATCAATACAAAACCATTCCAAAAATGTAGGCAGCGTAAAATTTTGCGAAAAAAATTTCGTCAAAATCATAAAATTGACTTTCTTAAATCTTCACAAAAATCTTTGTAAAACAACATTAAAGGTCGTGTCAGATACAACTTCGTTACTTTGCGTGATGTTTCTAGCTTTGGCAGAAAAGCGTGTAGGAAAAGGTGTATGACACAATAAAAACTTTGACATCATTCGAGCTTTGTTTGTTTACCTATAAAAGCGGTTGGTCAATTTTATATTTAATTATTTGTTATGAAAATAAAAGTTATTGGATTTATTGGAACTGAATTTGTCAAAAACAAAAAAAAAAAAATTATTCACGCTGACTGTCAAACCGCCTTAAAAGATGAAAGTTGTCTTTTAGCTTCGCGCTGCGTTAAAAGTACCTTATGTGACATGTTTCGTGTAAGTATGTATATGTCATCTTAGATGTTAAAACGAATCCTTAACGCAATGCGAATTAAAAAGTTTTATATGACATGTCCTTAACTTTTGTTAGTTTTTGAAAATTATTGGCTATTTTCAGTTTGTTTTGGTTGGATTAAAAAAATTATAGAATATGTATTTCTTGTTTTAGAAAATCTCTAAAAGTTAAACAGCAATATGAAATATTCAGTTTTTTAAAAATCACAAATATTTAAAACATTTTAGTAGTAGATCATTTATAAAACTTGTCAACAGATAACTTTATTTGTTGTGTATTTTTCAGGATATCATACAGGACTGCCAGATATATTTGTGAAAAAATCGTCGATATCCTGAGACAAATTAAAAAAATCTTCTTTCCCTTTTGGAAAAATCGTCAAAAAATTTGGACAACTTAGAACTTAATTTTTTTTTTACAAATTTTCGTTCGATTGCTTAAAAGAAATAATACAAACAAAATTAAAAGCATTTTCAATCGTGTAAAAGCTACTAAGAGTCTTATGAAGAACGGTTTTTATCATCAACGAGTGTTTTTTTTATGGTAAAAGTTTCCTCACACGGGAGAAACTTTAACACGAGCTGATTCCTCTTTGAGATTCTTCCATAAAAAAGCGAAATAGGTTTACTGTAATCGTTGTGGGAATAGTTGTATTATCTTACAACTCGTGAAATGCTTGCCGTTTAATTGTTGGATATATGATTTATACAGAGTGGTTTGACAAAAGATAAACAACGTGTAAAATTGTAGATTTTGCACTCTAGAAAAAATCAGATAACCTTAAGACATGCATGTTTAACATTTCAAGATTAAAAAACGAGCGTGTTAGAAAATGTAAAATGCAATAATTAAAAAAGGAAAATATTTTTGTTTTGTTTCTCTTCAGAAGATTATTTTAGGAGTCGTATAATCGTCTAACAAACACCCTATGTTAGCTTGGCAGGTTCTTATTTAATTAACAAACATATCGACCCCTTTGCGCGAAATTATCGTATGTTACAAAAACCAAATTTTACAGGAGAGCCATTTTTATACTTTTCTCTGCTATCACTTGCAATATAAATATGAAAATATACATTAAATTTTTGGAGCAACGAAGTGGAATTCGCCTACAATATTTTGTCAGGCGACGTCTCTTTGAATGTAGAACAAGATTGCATCAAAGACTCAATTTCAAAAAAAATTGGCATATACGATAATTTCGCGCAAATGGGTCAATATACCAAGATCAAAATATATAAGTTCGATTTAATATGGAATGATAAACTTCCGTTTGTAACTTCTACAATATTCATCATGTTTGGTTTGAAATGGTTTAAAACATTTTAAGTTTTTTTTTTTTTTTTTGGAGACTGACTTTTTAGAAAAAAATCAACAAATCGGCACTTTGCTTTTTTCGGAACAAGAAATCGTCAAAATGGCGATAAATTGTCAGATATGGCAGCGCTGATTTCATACATCCAAAAATATTACAAAAGTTCTAGAAAAAGAGGCGGGAGTTTTTTTGGAGACTGAATAAAATCGGCACTTTTTAGAAAAAAATCAGCAATGGCGATAAATCGTCAGATATGGCAGCGCTGATTTCATACAACCAAAAATATTACAAAAGTTCTAGAAAAAGAGGCGGGACTCGATTAAGATCATAAATCATAGGAGTAACACAATCAAAAAATTGGTCAAAAGTATCAATACTCAGAAAAAAGTACCAAAATTCAATGCCACATGAACTGAGAGACGCCAAATAGAGATTTTATTTATCTGAAACCCTGTTTCATTTCTTAAAAATATGATTGAAAAATTGATTTCTTACCAGAATCCAAAGAAAAAACTTTTATATTTATATTTGTGTTATGAAGTGCCTACACGGAAAATTTCTAATAAAAATAAGTATCCATTAAGTTATCCAAAAATTTGAAATAATACAAAAACACTTTTGAAAAATAGTCAGATTTAGGGCACAAATCTTCAAATCATCAATGGCACATTTTTGGACCCCAAAGTCGACGGGATGTCGATAAATTGTAAAATCCGGCAAACATGGTGCAACGTTTCAAAAACTACAGTCAAATTAGAAAAAGTGCAATCTCTTCCACTTCTTTATTTGTCATTGCTTTTACTTCTAATTAATTAAATGTTAACAGTTGCTGTCAAACCAAATCAAAAAGCGATTTGTTCGACAGTTTTTTGTTTCGACTGCCGTTTTTTAAACCCTGCCATGGTGCAGGCTCTGATTTATCTAGATTATCATACTTAAACATATTTACTCTACACTAAATCCAGCATTTCTTCAAACCATTCCTTTTTATCTTCTTTCCAACTAACTGATTAACATTTCTCATAATTTTTAAACGAAAATCTTTAAATAATTAAGGATATTATACATATAAAATACCAAAAAAAAGAAGAAAAAAATTAACATGATGGACTGCTTTGCATATACTTCCTCATTTTTGTTTGGCTGCTCTTTTGCATCTTTCAAATCATTATCGAAAAAGATGATCATGATTCTGATGAGCTATAACAACATATTTCAAAATAATATTGATATCGATCATTAGCTATAAGCAATGTGTAACGATTTTTGTATTTTTTCCCCGCTTGTATACGCAAAAAAAGAGAAAAAAAAAAGAGAAAGAGCAAAACAAAATAACTTTAAAAATTAAGCCCCTTAAGCTAAATTAACTTCTTATAGTGAAATGATTATTATCATCAATATTTTACTACTCATACTTTACAACAATTTTTGTGTGCCTCTTATTTTTTTATTTAAAAAAAGTTGAACAAAAAAATCATGCATATTTGTGGCAACATTAAATGAACACTTGTTGTTAAAGATTATGATCACCTTTTTTTATTTTTTTTTTCTGCAAGCAACTATGCCAAAGTTTTTGCAAAAAAAAAAAAAAAATTAAATAAAAAATATTTATATATTATACATACCCGTATCCATGGCTACCAATGTTAACGTATATTCAGCCTTTGCTTCACGATCTAAAGAGCGTAATAGTGATATTTCACCAGTCGATGCATTAATACGAAATAGATCGGTATCACCTTCTTTTAGAAAATAGCGTACTAGAGAATTAAATGGTGGCGTATCGGCATCATAAGCTTGTACAGTTAAGACATAACCACCATTTGGTGGTAAAACATTTTCCATAACATACGCCAAGTATGGAGAATCCAAAAATGTAGGTGGATTATCATTAATGTCTGTAATGATGATTGTTATTTCAGCTAAATCATAACGATTCTCAAACAAATGTGACAATTTGTTGCGTCCCTTTTCATTATCGTAGGCTAAGCCCAAATCTGCGGCGGAATCTTCAGCTTTCACTGTGAGTACATAACGTGATTTACGTTCATAGTTAAGATTCTTAGAAACCCTGACTATGCCCGAATCTTCACTTATCATAAAATCACGATTATCGTCACCACCCACAATGGCAAAGCGCACACGACCATTAGCGCCTTCATCGACATCTGTGGCTGACACCTGCAATACCATGGCACCAATACTGGCATTTTCTGCCACTGAAGCTGTGTATTGTTTGGGATTAAATATTGGGGCATTATCATTTTCATCGAGTATTTGAACATAAATTTGACTTTGAGTAGATTTTGCTGGCTCTCCTCTATCCCTGGCTGTTACATTTAACATGTATGCACTTCTTATTTCTCTATCCAATTTACCAGAAACACGAAGGAGACCGTCTACTGGGCCCAAAGTAAATGGCACAGAGGGTTCTCCATCTAGTAGGTATTCGATGTAGCCATTTTTACCTTCATCTCTGTCAACAGCTTTGACCACCATTACCACCGTGTTAAGGGGTATATTTTCTAAAATTTCGGTAATATTTGCACTAACAAAAACCGGGGCTTCGTCATTAACGTCTTTGAGTATAATGGTGACCTGTAAATAAAAATTTTTAATGAGATTTAATTAAAATGAAAGGAAATATGAATAAATGAGATTTATCAGATATTAATCATAAATATAAGGAGTCTGTATAAAATTCTGAATTTTTAATAAGGCAACTATAAACCGCTCGCTGATTAAGAATGTTATAATTTATCCAAGTATGTTTAAGTGAAATTTTATTCCTTTTTATATCCAAATCTTTCAAGCATCGAGACTAAACTTTCATTAGTAACTTTTTGCTAATCATAAAGAACTCCACATGATTTTATTGATGTTTATCTATAGTGTAGAATTACCATCCAAAAACTTCTTTCTTATATCGTATTATATTCCAAAGTATTTTAACTCTTTTTTTACAACTTTCCAAAATTTCTAAATGAATTTAAACAACTGGGTAATTCCATGTCAAAACGACCAAGAGTGGGACACGACCCCTTCCGATTTTAATAAAATTTGGTGAGAAGGTTCCTTTTATCTTATTAGGAACATATGTATACATATGAACGAACAAAATTTTTAAAATTTGTTTTTCGAAAGTTATGTCATATTCAAAATGTCATAATTTCGGAGAATTAGCCGAATGTGTTGAGCTTATTTCTTCAATATCTCGAAAACTACTTGACATACGAAGATGATTTTGATGTCATTTTAAAGAGAATACTTGGGGCTACAAACCATAAATAGAAAAAAAAAATTGTAGTATCTGCAAAATGTTAAATTTTAAAAACGGACTAAGTCAAAAACTTATTTTTTTATTTGGCTGATTTTTTTTGTATAATACCTCAAACTGTTCTTTAAAAATCCTGAAACTTTGAAGGAGGTGTTTTTTTTTTCTTTTTTAAGATATGATTTTTTTCCTTTCGCAAAAAATAATATTAAAATAGAATTGTATTCCCAAAAATAGTTTGAAGCCCCAAGTATTCTCTTAAAAATGACATCAAAATCATCTTCGTATGTCAATTAGTTTTCGAGATATTGAAGAAATAAGCTCAACACATTCGGCTAATTCTGCGAAATTATGACATTTTGAATATGACATAACTTTCGAAAAACAAATTTTAAAAATTTTTTTCGTTCATACATGTTCCTAATAAGATAAAAGGAACCTTCTCACCAAATTTTATTAAAATCGGAAGGGGTCGTGTCCCACTCTTGGTTCTTTTTGACATGGAATTACCCAACTACAATATTTGTATAAAAATAACTTTAACACATAAACTTCGGCGAATGAATATCGATATTGCTAACAAAGGACGAGCCGCCACCACTGCTTGTAGGATTACCAGGCAGTTGCGGCCTCCAAAAGGTATGTGTCACTTGTAGTATCTTTTATCAGGGCACATTGTTTTATACGTAGGTTGGCATGCACAGCGTGTGGGAGCCCGATGCGATGATAAGTGCCGCAAATACGATGACGAAAATGAGAAGGACATCTTGGAACATCTTGAACTTGAGAATGCCGAAATAGAATCCGCTACTTCGATGGATTATACGATATCCTTAGCATTAGGTAAGGATCTTTAGGCAGCCATCTAGAAGACAGCTTAATGCTTATAAGCATTATAGGTTCTTCATTGGTCCCCTTGTGTTACCCAACATTAATGCCCATCCTACAGAGTAGTTACTCAATAGGCGTTACATCAAAATTCAAACAAAACCGTCCTCCTAATGCATAGAAGAAACAACTTTATTTCTGTCTTGAATAGATCATCCAAACAGACAACCACTGGTTTCCCCAGGTATCTCTCCCTAATGTCCCGAATTCCAGGACGATGACACAGAAAAAGAAATAAAAATAAAAAAGAAATTTTCCTCTTTCTCCTCGGCATGACAACTTCTGCAGTAGTCATTAAATTACAGACCCATTCTCCTCGCATGTGCTCAGATATCACTGAGATCATTATTCTGTTCATTTTAAATCTTGTTGAGTATGGAGAATGTCCTCCGCTCATCGTAGCCAGGGCGGAGTACCCTGGATACGGAGCAGGTGAATTCACGAGTCCACTTGAACTGTGCAAGTCTGTAAGACTCGAGTTTAATGAGTGACTTACATTGAGCCGTGGTAAAACTAACAAATTTATCAATGGCAAGCTCATCTGCTATTAAGTTATCCCAGCCGTTGGCATGCACTGGTACCCTTATTAGTGTTACTTTCAAAATGCTTCGCAATCTCATTTTAAAATACAATTAAAAATTATGTACTTGTAAAATTGACTTATAACTGCCGTTTTAAAAATATAGGGCCTTGGGCGAAGCCCGAAAGCATATGAGGCGCTGGGTTCCAAAACTCGTTACATGCATTTTCTGGAAAGATTATGATAGCAATGACTTTTGAAAGATAACACCTTCTGCTTAAGCATTTAGGAACCATAGTGTCCCCTTGATCTCTGTAAATTACATTAAAAATTGGAGTGAGTTCCAAAACTTTTTATTTCCCATTGTCTAGTGAGAAACAAAACTGCTTCCTTGCATGGCACAGGACAAAACTCGCCAGCATCGTATTTTGAATTGCGTGGAGCGATCTTTGGAATTCAGCTTCTCACATATATGGGGTATTCAAAAGGTGTGCTATCTTGTTGTATTGTCAAAATGTTCTAACATTTTACAATGGTTTAAAAATATTGTTGTTGCTTTGTTAACAAAAAGTGTCTTAAATTAATAAAACTTTGCTTGCTATGTTTATTGTGCTGTCGTAATTAATCAGCAAAGACCTGCGCTGAGCGGCTGTGCCGAGCGGCTATAATTTTGTAGCCGTCGCCGTTGATGTTATAGTTTTATCCGGCTAAAATCCGAATTTAACCTGCGGCTAGCAATTTTTGCAACAAAACACTTGCGGCGTCGAATTAGACCGGCTCAGGACTCGATGTTTGGTAAGCAAACAAAAAAAATTTGTTTGTGGTTTGCGTCTGAAAAATGGAAAATAGTCAGAAAATATCTAATTTAATTTATTAATTCATGGATTAGAATTAAAAAATATTTTGATTTTAGGTAAATATTTATTTTTTTATATTTGTTTTCAATCAGCCGATTTAAATTCAAAATAGCACACTAAATTATGAGGGGTTGTTCACAACTGTCGTATTTTTTCATGTTATCATTTTAAGACATATTAGTTTATGACACCTTGTGAATCCCCCAATAGTATTTTCTCATGAACATATACAGCCCAGTTATGAATAAAAATTCCACGGGAGTTTTTTCCCTTTTCCCACTTTTACACTTGTGTTAACATAGGAAATATGGGAGAAGGAAGAAAACTCCAGGAGAATTTTGATTCATAATTGGGCTGTTAATAAAAAAATTTACTTATTTACAGCATTTGTAAAAAGTTTAGTTATTTCAAAAAGATTTATTTTTTCATGGGATTTCTTAAAGGTACCTTGGTCCACAAATATTTGATTGAGCGCCAAAAAAAAACCTATCTAACCAATCTTAATGAATTCAAAACCCAGTTTGGTGAAGTTTAACATTAAAATCACCTAATAAGAATTCAATGCAAGCTAAATTATATCTGTGTATTTCTTTTTCCAATACAACAATATCTTGTCACAAGTGTCTCTCATACCCATTCATATTCTACAATCTGTGAATGTTCTATTCTTATATGCAAATTTTATTCTTTAAAACTAAAATTTTGTTTTTTATTTTTAAAGGCAAAATGGTAGACTGACTAGCTTTTCCTTTTTGTAATATTCTTGCAACATTGTTGTTCTGTTGCCAATATAAATTGCCAACATTAATTCTTGTTGGCGTTGTTGCTTTTCATAAGAAAGTATGTGTATGTGTTTTGTTGAGTGAGTGAGTGTATGTGTGTGTGTTTATGATTCTTTTATGGTCCTCATGTGATACAATATTATTGTAAATGGCATGATTTTAGATAATATTTAATACGTACAAAAGTGTAACGTATTTTTTTACATTTTATGCTGTAAAAGTTCTACAAAAGAATGAAGAAGGATTTCTTGATTGTAGAAGGAAACAGCTGGATTCTTCTGCTTAAGTTTTTTTTTTTTTTTTTTTTTTTTTGTAAAGGTTATTATCATTTCTGAAAACATATTAATTTTGTTTTATGAAATACAAAATAATAAGTTTAATTTATTTTCTTAATGATCATAACAGAATGTTTTCTCTAGAAATTACTACTGCAACGCATTGAATTTTAAAACGTAACTTTATTTTTCGACAAAAATTCCCGAAATTACCCGAAAATAAAATGTTTCACCAAATTTGAAATTTCTACCAAAAATTTAATTTTTCACTGAACATTTTCACGTTAAACCACAGTGGGAGATTTTGACCAAAACCTTATTTATAACTTTGTTATTTCTTTTCGTAGAGCAATAAAACTTAGTATCTGGGTGAAGTAGCTAAAGGCCGTTGTACTGACGTTTGTCACGCCCATATATTAGACCCCTTACCATATAGTGCCCATTACGCCGCCATTTGTTGTCCAATATTAAAGATAAATATTGTAAATGGTCTTAAGACAGCAATTTTTCTTGGATTAGGGATTCCAAGACCTTTCGCAGTATCACTTTTGATTTTCATATTAAAAGCAAATAGGTAACTGCATTATAAGTTTTCGTTTATTTTTTTTATTATTTTATCCAAAAAATATTAACACAAAGAAAAAATTCCTATTCGTAGGGATTTTCTTCTAAAAAATGGCCGTAAGGAAAAATGGACAGATTTTTTGATATCATTTTGAATAATGTGGCGAAACGGTAAACATTTTGAATCCTTTTTATACCCACGCCACAAAAGTGGAGAGGGTATTATGCATTTGTGCTGATGTGTGCAACACCTTAAAAAAAGTGGTCATAGACCCACCATAAATCATACCGATCGATTCAGAATCACTTTCTCAGTCGTTCTAACGATGCCCGTCCGGCTGGCTGGCTGTCCATGTAGCTTTGTGCGCAAAGTACAAGTCGCAATTTGGAAGAAAATTTGATAAGATTTGGTTCATAGGTTCTAATCGGTACAAGGACCAAGCCTGGGGCAAATCGGTCCATCATTTCGTATAGCCCCCATATAAGCTGCTTTCCGGAATAGGGTCTTTGTGCCCACTTCCAAACCGATTTGTATAAAATTTAAAACATAAATAGAACCTTATTTATATGGTCTGGCTTGACCAACTATACGTTCTTACTTGTTCAATTTGTGATAAAATAAAAAATTGTTATAACGGCAACATTAGAAAATGTTAATATTTTTGAGCCATCGCTGGCCGCCATTTCAGCTTGGATTTTAACGTAAATTTGTGTAAATCAATTGCGAAATCAAGAATGGAGATCCTTTGAACTCAATTTTCCGGAGGAAGAAATAGGTTATTTGCAACAGATGGTCATCAAAAAGATTTGGAGTAAAGTCACCAAAATGAAATATTTTAATGAAGACTTCTGTTTTATAAGACGAATGTAAAAATTGTTTTACCTTACCAGTGTACCGAAATGTAATTAAAAAAATGGTATCCTTACACCCGTAGGATTGTTAGGAAATCACTATTCAAAATTGATACGGGCAACGAATTAATTTTTCTAGTATCTAAACAAAATCCAAAAGAACATAAATGTGATTTTAAGTGAATTTATATCACTTTTTCGAATATAAATGATACTCTCGTTTTGAACTCGATGAATTACATCAAAGAATGTGGCAAAATTTTATGATCCCAATTTAATTGTAGTTTTTATATTGATTTAATTTTCCATTTGATTTTTCATTTATATTTTAAATCGTTTTTTAATCGTCAAGTTTTTAAATTTTTCTCTAATAAAAGCAGCAACATTAAGGCTTTTGACTATTTGAACAAATTTTATTTTGAACCAAACAAGGGCTATCAGGTTCTCCCAAAGAAGAGAAGAAACCATTTTTATTTTCTTTAATTGACAATAATTTTTGGGCTTCTTTTTTAGCGGTGAAAATTATCAAAAATAATAGGGTTGGGCTAAAAAAGTGTCAGTTTTCAAAGGCCGAAGAAAAAATTTGATTTATATGGCAAAGATAATTAGCCTACCTCAATATCGTTGCTCAAAAAGCAAAATAATTGTATTAGAAACTAATAAAGAACAATGCTGAATTTCAGGAATATACAAAGAGTAACTACATGGTGCGGTTTTTTTGGCTGGCGGCGTCATCTTCAGTTACCGTGAATGGTGTTTGCTATTGCGAGATAGTTACGGACTTCTTGTGACCAGAAATTGTGGGTATGCACCTGGACGATATATGGTTACAACAGAATGGTGCCACTTGCCACACTGCCAACGAAACAATGGCAAAAGAGCCAAGAACAATTCAAGAGCTAAATAATGAGATAATTCGGCACGTTAACTACATTGCACCTAAATTGTGTCTCAGAGTCATTGAAAATATGGCCATCGAGCATTTGGCCAATATTTTGTTTCACACATACTTGTCATATATCTTTCTTTAATAATAAAAAATATTAAGATAATTCTCATCGAGCGTTTTAGTTGGACCACCCTTTATAAAAGGTCTATTAATCTTGTGTCCAAGTAACTACCGACGAACGATATTTATAAGCATAAAATAAATTAAAACTCAGAATGCTTTTTGAAACACTGTGCAAAGACTTTTTTGGAAAATATAATAATATTGTATGAGAAAGGCAAGATCATGAAAATGAAATAAGCTTGAAGAAAAATCGTTTTAGATTTTATTTGAAAGATTTAGTAATTAATAATGAAGTTGTTAAGCTGTTAATAAGAAGAAAAAAGGAACAAATGTATAAAAAGGGTATTTTTTTGTTTAAAAGTAAAACCCCGTTAAAACAGTTACACCTTATGGTCTTAGGTTGTTGAGCAAAAAAGAAATGAAAATGAATAATTTGATTTCAACAAAGTTGCAACAACATTTATAAAAATGTTAATTCCTTGTATAAAAGAAACAAGGAAAAATATGAAAACTGTTTGAAAAGAAGAAGAGCAATGACTTTAATTAAATGATAAAATAAACTTAATATTTTAAAGTAATTCATGCAAGAAGAGACTATACAGAGGATTATCTCATTACTGGACAACGAAAGGGCCATTGACGTGTGTGTGTGTAAGGGGAATGTCCTTTCAAATGAACTCACTCAGTGCTTTTATTATAAAACGCTGCTGGGATCAGGCAAAAGTGTCCGGGTGTCCGCTTAGAGCTGATGTCCGTTAATGGAGATTACACTGTACTATGTATAGAAATAAATAAAACTAAATGTTTAGCTACGAGAAAAGAGAAAGGTCTTTTTACCTTATGCTTTCAAAAGAACAAAAAGCAAATTTAGGTTCATGTGTGTTTTTTTTTAAAAAGGGTTTTTTATTTGAATTTGTAGATTTACTTTTTTCTTATTATCTTCCAACCAGTTTACTTTTCATTACAATTCATTAAACATTTAAAGGGGAAAAAGAATGAATGAACAACAACAAGTTGCTAAGCTGCTTGCTCTACAAATGTTTTATATCAATGCAATATGTTTAACATTTTACAAGTTTTAAATTCTACACAGAATACAATATTAACATTTTTAAGCTACAACTTTATTCAAGTGTGTTGTACTCCTTTAGTTGTTCTGCTTTCATTTCCAAAAACGATAAGCCCGACAACATTAATTTTAAGCAAAATTTTAAGGAACTTAAGCGAAACAGAACTACAACTTTGTATGAGTTTAAAATTTTATTATTCTTAGTGTATTTTGGCCTTTTTATTTATATGCATAGTTGTTACCAAATTTCTTTTTCTTCCTTTTTTGTTGTTTTCTTTATCAATACTCATTTATTATGCGTATTGTTTGGAAAAACATTCATACACTTGCATGACTTTTTCCTGATTAAAAATATATATAAAAAAAAAACAGCAACCATGAACCACGAAATTCAGAGAAATTTTGCTGAATTACATTAAAATATTTGTGCCAGAAATTTATGTATTTGATAAAAAGAAAAATTGTCTAAAAGATTTGAAAAACGTAAATAAGTTCATGCTTTTGTTCGTATTTAAGTGTGAAGCAAAATTATCTGATCAAAAAAATTTTTCAAAATAACGGCAAAACTGTACAAAAAAAATAATGATTAAGTTCTTTTGTTCATCATGAAATCTTATTAATTGATTTTAGATATTAGCTATTGGAGTTTTAAGAGATATGGGGATTCGTTGATAAATTAATTGTGTTACTTAAAAAAAAGGTTTGGAAAGAGATTAATCAACACTTACCCTGATAATAATGTTAAGAAAAGCAACATTGGAAGTTGCTTTATTTTTACCCAAGAGAAATAGGTGCATCTCAAACTGAACTACGAAACTGTCAAGCCTTTGTATTGACGCAATACAATAAAAATGTTTTTGAGATACAAAATTTCATAATTCGAAGAAAATCGTATTAATTGATTGAGAAGCTTAGTACTGGAGTTGAAACTACAACCACTGTTTTACATAATTGTATAACTTTTCTATTTTGTAATATAATTGTTTTTTAGTTTTGCAGGTTATAACTAATTCTTAGTCCGGGTATAACGTAGTCTGAAACTCTGATTTTTCTTTCAACATTTGATTTTTTTTTTTATTATTTCATTTAAGACCAACATTTTTAGCAAAACTAAGCTGTTCCGTCAAAATTGTGTATACGAACTTGGCACAAATTTGTTTTCAGATTAACTTAACATAGTTTAACTAAGATCTTAAAAAACCCAGCCTTATGCTGGGTACACACTATGCAACGCGTTTACGCAATCTAGTGAATTAAATTCATTTTCATTCATTCCAGATTACATCTACATCAAAACGCTTTGATATTTTGAGGTTGCATTGAAACAGATTGCATGTAGGTTGCACTGTGTGTACCCAGCATTAGAAATTTATAATGAATATCACTTTATGATAAGGTATTAAGTCGCCCGTTTTGAGGAACGGCGTTGTCTGATCAACCGTCCTGGAAGAGGAAATCATCGAAATTTTCTCATTAAAGGCATCGTGAAAGCTGGGCGACAGGGTCCATCCATCCATGTTAGAACTTCATCCCTCTGGCCAGTTAGGTATTTCCAGGATAACATTGCAGTACCAATATATACCAAATTTGATTAGACTTTTTCCAAAATTGCGACATGTTCTATGCACACAAGGTTTACATTAACTGACCTACGGCCCGCCGGACAGACGGACATCGTTAGATTTGTTCAGATTTTGAAACCACCGGTAAGCTAAAAGGACTAAAACCAATAGTTTTAAGTGATACACATATCAGCACAAACGTCATTCTAAATGCATCTCAACTATGTCATCTGTTTCTAGAATCCAGCAGAATAGCGACTAACACTGCATTGGAAGTATATTCCAATCTGGATTACTCGTCAGCCTTTTCATAAACAAAATAGTCACGATGTGCGGAGACCCTGAAGTAATCCAATGCAGATGACTCAGCCCTAACAACTCATTCCTGCACCAATAGAGATACAGATGTGTGTGAATTTCTTGAGAAAATCACAAATATTGCAGTCATATAATTCTTTACAGGATCGCTAAAATTCGCCATGAAAAATACCACAGTCGTTCGGAAGACAATTAGAGATCCCTAGCCCATGCTCTATGCAGGAGAAACCAGACTCAACACCCTGGTTTTCTTTCTACCCTAACGTGTATATGCTTTCGTTATATGTTTTGGTTATTTAACCCCTGCACCACTCGCTCCTGGCGTGAATTATGATTTTGACCTTTCTATCAAAATCTGTATGTGGAACAATACAGTCAGATGGTTGGCGGAAGGCTTAGAATGCTTGCATGTTTATATGTTCTAGATCTCTAATAGCAGGATGCACAAAGCCTACTTGCATTGAAGGCAGTGATGGATGCTAGTGCGCCTGTCATACCAATCCTAGAGGGAAGTGAACTGACACCAAAGTAGTCCTGTGATAGGTCTTTGATGTTAGAGACCGGTTCTAGTTTTAACACTTTATATGAATAATACCTATCACTTTTACATGGGGATGCCATTGGAGGGTGTCATTTTATACCATTTGACCAGTCACAATTCTATTCTCAATGAACGTGTTTAGTGTTAGTTATTACAATGTAGTATTATTTCAATAAAACAAATCCTATAATTAAATTTAAGAACCAATTTTTGAAGGGTCCCAAAAAAATGTGTTGCACCATCGGTGACGACTGCACTGTAATTCATTACTTTTTGTACTTCATAAACCAGTTAATTGATTGGTTCTTCTTTCACTGGTCATGAGTTCTTTCTTTTTGATCTTGTTTTATTTTCACAAATCCCAGGACCATTCTGTTAGTACAATTGAATTTCCCGCAGGGAATGCATGCTGATCTCTAAGCTTAATTTAGATGATCTACGACAACATTCATCCATGTTGCAGTCCACTATATCAGAAATTCATATGTAAGAATAGGACTTACTATAACTTTATACATCCATTTAACAATGCAAGGACCAAGTCCCTAATTTTTTCCGAACATCTTCCGAAATGTGTAGTAGGCTACTGTTGGCTAAATAACTCTGTGTTGGATATTTAGTTTCCATGATAATTCAGACTTCAGAATTACATCTAGATATTTTCTCAGTTCCGTAACAGGAGTTTGAAATCTGTGAATAGTACTAATTCCATTTTATCTATATTTTTTACTAGATCCTTTTCGGCAGCCCAGTTGTTGAGTTGCCCAAAAACATTGGTCATGAAGTCACTAATCATATCCGGAACAATTGTTGATACTTAAATCATTACACCGCTTGGGCGACAACTTTTCTTCCTTTTTTCAAGCTCAATAGAATAAAGTTAAAAACAATAAAGCCAAGTAGTGGAAATATCATACCGTCCTGGAGTTTGCCTCGACCCACTTGCTTACCAGATGCTTATGTACTTTTTTACTTCCAGACTAATTAAAGCTTGTTGATCTGCAGAATAAGCTTCGTCTTCTATGCCTAAAAAGGCTGCCATTTTAAACTGTTTAAAATAAAGAGATCCCTCTATCGCTTTTACAACCTCCTTCAAAATGGTCTGTAGCTAACTTAAAAGCCGCAATGTGCCTTATAGTTAGACGTTGCCTTTGGTGTGAGTTGATGAATATTTCCAAAGTTTTAGTTGAAAGGATAGAAGACTTTTTGATCGAAAGTCATTCGCATTCTCATGCCATCTTTTGCCAATTTAATGAATCAAGATGAACTTAAGCAGCCTTCAGTCGGCCGGAATATAGTAAAAAGAGAGCAAAATACTTCGTTACCCAGCAAAAATTTTTCAAGATTTGGAAGCAATAAACACGTATACTGCATCCCAACCGCTTCCTTTTTTGCTTCTGCCTTACTCTACTGCTGTAAGATTAGGCATACAATCCTACAATTCTTAAATGCGATGCTAAATATTAGAAGAGAATCGCTGATTATTTGTTTTTTTAAGATTGCATTTTCTACTGCTTTATTGAAGCACTGAAATCATTAATTCTTTTGATAAAAAATTAAAAATTTAAGCTTAATTTTACAAAAATCATACATAATTTTTGTAAGACTATAACCCTTTTATTCCAAAAAATATTTTAGATTTATACACAAATTTTTAAGCGCTGAAATAACAATTTTTTCAATGCTTAATTTTTTTTCACTTACTTTATACGCGTAAATCATGTCAGTTTTCAAAGCGTGAAATAAGCGATCTTCAGTTCTCTACAGCAGAGCTTCTTCGCGAGGAATTCCAAACAAAAATCATGTAATATTTCATAGAAGTGTAAGCGCTTCACTCCGAATTCTCCCTTACATTACTGCTTCCGAGGAAGCATCAGTTTTTGCTGGGTAGAAATTTTAAAAGTTCCCAATTTAGTAATGAAGTTTTTTACAAAAACTGAAAAGATTTCAAATATCTCTTGACTCAACATTTTTATTTTTCAGTTTTTGGAAGAAGTCGGCACATAATATTCGATCTACCCATTGTCAAAATATCATTCTTTTTTGTCTACCTTTTGTTAATAAAAATGTTTGTTTAACTATTTTTTTTATATACCTTAAATGTAAAATTAAAAATTTTTTGCTTCTACTGAAAATTTTTAAATGTTGAGTTAATACCCTCTTGTTGATTAAGTGCGACATGTAAAATATAAATACGTTTTTAAATTTACGTTGAAAATATGTACGACTAATCGTCTGCATTTAAAACATTAAAATTGCGTTGATTTAAAGTTTTAAATTAAAATCTAAATACTCCTGACGACTTCTTTATTTTTTCTTTGCGAATTTTAGAAAGTAAACTTAAACTAACAATTATGCATTTTTCAAATAAGAAAAAAATCGAACCGCAAACTGAAAATGCAAAATCTATAAGTGTTAACTATGCCACGCATAATGCGACAAACTAGACAACAACCAGAAGGCGTATGACTGTAGGCAATACCGAATTAAAAACACTTTAAAGGAGTTTCAAGAGTTTAGTTTTGAAGAAATGATGCAGGGAAGAATTTTACTTGGATTGTGGTTGAAATTATCTCTCTAAATCTGCCATCGGCAACCTATACTATTACATTTTGCGATTATATGCGTTGTATGAATTTTACATATGTTGTTGTTAATGTTGTTAAATTCTCTGCAATGTGTGTGCACATGTACGTAATAAAAGAGCATACAAGAGAATAAAAGAGAAAAGAGCAAACGCGGCGCCCTGATTTTGCCGATGGCTGCTCTAAATAATGCTTCCTGTGTGATGATCAGTTCACATATAAATTTTAATCTTAAACATTTGGGATCAAGCTTTTACCATGAAAATTAGTTCTTGCACATTTCCTAAGAATATGTTATGATCTTGGGGAAAATCTCTTAAAGCCCAAATACTAATCCTAAAGGTTGTCCCAGTTTAAGTGATTAATTCGATATATTCAAGTGACTTGTGTAATAATTGATAACCTTCATTTGAATAAAATTATTTTCTATGTTCTGTCAAAGATTTACTTGACAAAATAACAATATAAGGTTTGTTCCCCTACTTATTATAGGGAATTCCGTAGGATCCTAATGATACCAAAAGTCATGTCCGTACTTCAGAATTGTATAACTGAGAGCTATTTTAAGCAAACTATTTTCATCTTGCACAAAACAAACCAAACTTTTATTTAGAGGTAAATTTAGTAAATTGTCGGACAGTCAGCTGTCAAAAAATAGGAAGTAATAAAAGCAGTATTTGAAAATAAACATTGAATATCGTTCCTTAGTGTTCGGTTCGGTAGATCTGTGCAAAACACAAATACTAACAATTACTTAAATCGTCAGAAAAATCGGCATTGTAAAATACTACTAATTTTTGTTAGTTTTTGAGACATTTTTAATTGGAAAAAAAAATCATACGCAAAAAATGCTTAAGCGACAAAAACCAAATTTTACAGGAGAAGTTTATTTTAGTTATTTCATATAAATTTTGTTTGAAATTTGTCGCTTAATATAAAATTGTTTTTGCTATAAAATCGTATGACCATGACATTTAAGGAGATGATGTTAGTGCTGCCAATGAAGTCATTTATTAAAAAAAAAAACGATAATTGAACATTATGTCGCTTAAGCTTTTTTTTTTGCGGTAATGACTCGATATGTATGTATGTATTTATTGTCTCGAACGATTTTATAAAATAAAGCCGCTGTTCTTGCTCTTATTGACTATAAATGCAAGGCTTAACTTTTTATATAGACCAACTATAACAGGAGTGACAGGGGAAATATTTGAAAACCATTTTGGTAGTACACAGAAAAAAATAACATCAGTTTTAAAGTACTTAATGAAAATTTTTCCAAGTTTTTCAAATATATTTAAAAATGTTTCTATTTTTAAATGTTTGTAAATTGTCTTATTAAGGGCCATTATTACAACTTGAAGTTAGCTAAAGTTAAGATTAAATTGACAGATAATAATGTGTTATCTGTCAAAAAGCGTCTGTTAACTGTCGGATAACAGCTAACGCCTAGTTATAATAATGGCCCTAAGAATATGTTTCAGTTAAAAATTAAATGCATATAATAAAATTTATTGTGTGTCAAAAAAAAAAAAAAAAAATTAAATGCAATATGAAAAGAATTTAAAATATTTTGGGCTTAAATCACTAAAAAAACAAGCAGATTTTAAAAAAATTGAATCAATCTTTGGGATAAGTAAAGTTGTGGTTTGAATAATAAAGAGAGTTTAATGGGTTTTTCGTTTCTTTTAGTTTTCAAATACTAGTCGATAATTGTGTCAAGACTTCCTTTTATGCAGATGTTAAAACATAATTGTGCATCCAGTTCTAAGTCTGAATAAATATTTATGGTGTTTGTGATTTAGTATTTAACATATATTTTGATAGAAATTGATTAAACAAATATTATAAATGCATTTCATTCTTTTGAAAGGCAATAAGCTAGTTCTTAACAAAATATTTTATTAATATGACAAACTCGTAATTGAAATTTGTATGAAATATTTAACAAAGATGTTGTTCAGTATTACAACTTCGTTATTAAAAGTATTTGTTGAATTTCAACAATTTGAATTAACAAAATGATTTTTTATATTTAAAAATTCGGTTGTTGGTGCCTTTTTTTATTAAAAAAATAATTCTATTGACGAATTTTCTATTCAATGTGACAATGGATTTGTCTTAATTTTTTTCTATGTAAATATAAGTATAAGTTAATTCCCGAAGCTTCTCAACAGATAACTTTGCTTGTATAATATTGTTAAGGATGATATATATTCGAATATGCAACAAAAATTTAAGAAACTACAATAACACTGCCTTACAAATTTTTAATTTGGAAAAATACCAAGAACGCCACATGCCTAGATAAGTTAATTGGGACCTCCTGAACATGTAAAACGCTGTAATTTTTTTTTCTAAGTACCGTTTTTTAGACAACGGTACTTTTGTGTTTTTTGGTGTATGGTCCCACTCAAACCCTTGTGGAGCCTAATTAAAAAGTCCGATCGAAATAAATGGCATATCGTTGGAAAGTTAATTGAATGCCTTTTCGTCGATATGCTGAAAATTTCTATCTGATAAGAAATGGCTGAGTAATGGCACCTCATCAGTTTTAACGTATTTAAAAAAAACGGAATTTTATATGAGATGAAAATATTGTCGTTCCACAAAATCCCTAATAAAAACTTTATTTTTCACCCGATTTTTTAAAATTACGCTTAATATGTTGGTAATTAAATAAACTATTTGGTTAAAAACAAACATTCCAGATCTTTACTATAACGTAGAAAAAAAACGAAATAAAAATGAAAAATTTTAAAAAAACCTAAAAAACAGGCAAATTTTGAGGTGCCATTACATTAAATTTTCAGCATATTGACGGGAAAGGCATTCAATTACCTTTCCAACGATATGACATTTATTTCGATCGGACTTTTTGGTTGGGCTCCACATGGGTTTGAGTGGGACCATACACCGAAAAACACAAAAGTACCGTTATCTAGAATGGGTACTTCATAAACTTAGAGTTATCGAACAGGGTTTTTGCTCATCAAAAATTCTGTTTCAGAGCTAATTTATTTATTTTTGTTTTATGGACAGTTTAAACGGGACAATAACTGTCAACCAAATAAACGAAAGTATCCCAGAATTATTCAAAAATACGATATAATACTTATAACTTTTGAAGTATCATCCAATTCAGGGTATAAATCATCAAAAATAAAGTTTTGAACCCCAAAATCGTCAAAATGACGATAAATCATCAAATCTGGCAGCCGTGAACGCTAATAGTGTTTGTGATTATCTAATTAAAAAAAAAAAAACAAAAATTTTTTACAAAAACAAAATGCATATACGAAAAAAAACACAAAACGACAGCGAAAAAATTGTACACAAACAAAAAATGTGCACCATACACACACAAGCTTTTCGAGCTGTTGTCTTTACTCAAATTTTTTGTTTGCTCATTTCTTTAGTGCCAATTCACACGTTGCAAGTCTTATTGATCAGCTTGCTACCTTATAGGCAAGAGAGAGAGTGAGAGAGAAACGTTTATTTTCCTCTCGTCACTCTCGTTATAAAGTAGCAAGCTGATCAATAAGACTTGCACGTGTGAATTGGGACTTACCAATATAAAAAAGAAACAATATAGAACATTAAAATATAATGTATGGCTAGAGAATCACTACAATTGTTTTGTTTTATAACGTAGAACAGAACACTATAAAATGTTCGTTACTTTCTTGAAAATAGTTACGGAAGCTATTAAGGGTTGTGTTCGTATACACAAACACTAAACAAATCGATACCGTTTCTGGGTGCGTAAGCCGTACGCTAATTAATGTTCGAACACTGAATAATAGTAAAATATTGATTAAATTCTACAGAAAAATATAAAATAAAGTCTAATGCTAGGCGAGTTCGTACAGGTTACCTCATTAGACCACATGAGAGAGAGTAATGCTGGCTGTCAATATTATTTATATGAAGTTTTACACTTATAATACCTACCTACATGTAAAAAAAGGACAAATAGCATAAAGGCTCAGTTAGCCGGGAATAACAGTAACAGTAACCTTATCTTAAAAAAGTTAGACCAATCTATTTCTTACAGATTGAGACGTAACATCTTACTGCTAACTGTAATCGTTCTAATTGCTTTACATACAACAAAATGAAGCAGCTTATTGGTAACGTTACTGTTATTCCCGGCATACTCTCTCTCATGATGCGGCCACCTGTATGAATTTGCCTTTGACTTACGTTTTTTCCTTTGTGGTAAAAACAAAATTTGGTTTTTGTTGACTGCTTGCAGTTGTACTTTTTTTCCTATCATTAAGAAAACATATACTTTGTTCTCTTTTACCGAACTTTACCAGAAAAGTAATGAAACAAACCTAATAAGATTTTCAGTAAAGTCTTTGGTATGCATATTATTGCTTTTTTTTTTGCATATTTTTGATAATTTTTTTGTTTGTTTTTCATATTATTTATTTGCCCTGGTAATAAAATCTTAGCAATTTTTGATAGACCTCATAAGTTTAACCATCTTTCGTTTTTAGTTACCAACTTTATGACAAATTTTATATATTTCCTTTGCTGGAAACACATCAAACTCGTTATTCTCCACTATCGATTACATTAAGTATTTAGGTTCTAGTGGTGGTAGTATGCAGTAAATATGCGGCAACAATTATTCTCTAACCATATATGGCTTAAAAGAGAGTTTTATTTTGGTAGTTGCTTGTTGTTGTAATCTTTTTTTCATTCATTTTCTTTTAATAAATTGTTAGCAATTAGAAAATACATTAAAGTCTAAATGAGTGCTGTGTGTTGTTGTTGAAAGTCTGTCTTATTGGCAACATTTATAAATTTATTTTATTCTTAAGTTTTTATTTTCATTTACTTTGCTACAGCTAAAAACGAAGAGTGTGATGTGTTGCACTGTGATGTAGATGTTAAAGTTGTATAGCTACTAAACGGATCTAAATAAAATAAAAAAAATGTGCCATTAGAGTGTTGTTGTAGTAAATAAACAAAAACTTCTAGTACTAACTGCTATTACTAACTAATACAAACTGCTGAAAGTATTTGTTTCTCTAGTTTTTCCCCCCATTAGGTCATTAAATGGGCTTTTGTTGATGTTGGTAAATTTTGTTATTTTTTTAGTTTTTGTCTTAAGACTCTTCCTAAACATGATTGCTGTGGCTGTATCTGTTGGTTTAAAATGCAAATTTAATTTTATTACCCACAATTTTATAAGTAATGTCTTAACATTTATTTGCTGTTGCAGTTTTATTTTCCGAACATACTCTCAGATTTATAAATTTAAAAAAAAAAAAAAATTTTTGCTCTCTCTTTTTATCTGCCACTGTGTTTTTTTGGATTTTTTTTTGTATACATTTTTTATTTTGCTATTTTTTCTCCTGAATCCTGCTAAGTTAAGAAGTAGCAAAAGAAGAAGAGGCACTAGAATGATGTTGTTGTAAGAAAAACTACTTTAAAGCATTAAATTAATGTGTTAAAAATTTTAATGTGTTTAGCTTGACTTTACCATCGCTCATCTGCCGTTATCTGACCTGATAAATATAATAATTAAATTTATATTTCTTATGGGTTAAAAGACAAAAAAAAAAAAAAAAAAAACTAACAGGATTTTTATATATTGACAATTTGTAGTTGTTGGCATTTAAAGTAGAGGAAAGAATTGTCGCATAGAATTCCAGAGTAATTTTAATTATTAAGATGTAAATTTTTAACAAAACGTGAGATACTTTTAAAGTACAGTTGAATTAATTAAACATAAGTTGTTAAAGTTAAAATTAAAAATTTTATTAGATTTTTGTATAAATAATAAATATTACGCTCCAACTAGTGGTACGAAAACAATTTCATTGCCCTCTACAAGAGAAGGCATAAATGTTAATATCTTGGACAAATTCTTCGATTACACTACGTGATTAAATATCAACAAAACCGTGACCAAATGAATCTGACAGCTAATCTTTATGTAAAATTTCCCGCTGAATCCGAATATGAAGTCAGAATGATCAAAAGTAGAACAGTTTTTGAGATATTCCAAAATAACCGTTTTTTGTGTTTTTAAAAAAGACGATGTGACTGATATGCAAATATCTTAAAAAATTTTAAACGGATTATGTATTTCTTTCTTTTTATTGAAAGGTTATAAAATTTCATATAAAAGTCAATAAATGGCAGAGTTATAGTGGCATTCAGCTGTTTTAAATAAACATATTAGATGAAAATAAAAATTTTTTCCCCACTCTATTTTCCACATTTTAATAAACTCAACAAGAACAGAAAAATATTCAAAGTGTACTGAAAATATTTGTAATTCTGGAAAAGAGAAAGAAATAAAACTTCTCATCCGAGATTTTAGCTTTGTGTTTTGGCTTTAAACACTTTTCGTGTGAAAATCATGAAAAAGCTACAGACACAACACACAGCAATGGGACACTCCACTCGATTGACCCAATTGCTAGAAAAAAAGCATTCCTTGTCTCGATAATATTGCAGCACAATGGCAAAACATTGCCCACGCTATGGAAAACGCCGCAAAATCCATACTTGGGAACCATGGTACGGCCAAGAGTGTCGTAATTCTACTGCAAATAAGGGCAACCCTGCAGTCTTTAGCAACGTGCGAATCAGATGAGGTTTATCGGGAGAAATGGAGAGAGTCAGAATCAAGTCCGAAAATTTTACCAAAGAATAAAGTACCACACGTAGAGAAAAAACATGTTTAAATATGGTCACCTCCAACCAAACTATTTTTAAAGAAAATTGTAAACATATTATGTTTAATATAACCATATAATTGTCAGCGACAACCATTTTATGGTTAAATTAGTCCTCCATCAAGAACCCAACACCATATAATGGTTGCCTCTAAAAGTGTTATGGTTAAATATGATAATAATTTGTTTTTAAATTTACAATAGTATTTTCCTCTTTTTCAAGAGCAACATACTATAGTTGAAAACCAACCATTCTATTGTAAGTGTTTAACAAATTTTAGTTATTATTGATCATAATATGGTTGGAGGCAACAATAATATGGTTGGGGCTTCTTGATGGAGGCCTAATTTAACCATAATATGGTTACCGCTGACAATAATATGGTTATATTAAACATAATATGTTTAAAATTTTCTTTAAAAATAGTTTGGTTGGAGGTGACCATATTTAATCATGTTTTTTCTCTGGGTGCAGATATAGGGCTGCAAAAACAAAGAGGATAATCTGGTAACGGAAAAAGACAGTGCGCTGAGGATATTGAAATAATGTTTTTCCCAACTGTTGGTATCCGATAGTAGCGGCGACGATGATACCCCAGAACCAATCCCAGACCACGGTATTAGTTATATATAGCCTATCCAGAATGAGTTAAAAATAGAAGTATCCCGGCTGAAGAATAATAAGGCGGCAGGAGCCGATCGATTAGAATCTTACTAGAAGAACGCATACCCGATTATTAGACCCTCAGTATATTATGTCCAGTGCACAAAAAAGGAGACAAGACAGTATGTGCCCATTACAGAGGAATAAGTCTCCTTCTCATCGCATACAAAATACTGTCGAGCGTATTGTGTAAGAGATTAAAAACTAAAGTTGGCGAGATATTTGGGTTACATCAATGCAGCTATAGACCTGGCAAGTCCACCATAGACCAGTTATTCGACTACAAGGCCCCTTTCGACAGCCCCACACGTTGAAAGATGTTTCAAGCCGTGTCTGAGTTTGGTAACCCTGCAAAGCCTATACGGATTTGCAGGATGACCTTTACTGATACGAGATCCTCACTCTGTAGAAGGTGATACGAGACGAAGATGTGAATAGAACTGGCGCCCTTAACACAAAGAACAACATGCTGCTCGCCTATGCCAAAGATATCGACATTATAGGTCGAACATTGCGAGCAGTAACTGCTAGGTCTTGTTGCGAGAATTAACGAATATGGTCCATCTTAAAGGTCTTTTTAATACGAACCTAGTGACGGTTCACGCAGAAGGGGAAGGCCAAAGCTTCGGTGGAAAGATCAGGTGGAGAAAGACATCTCTAAGCTTGGTATCACAAATTGGAGAAGAAGCGCAGCGTTCGGCTGCAAAAACCAATGTTCTCTAATAGCCAATTAAATAAGTAAGTAAGTAAGTAAGTAAGTATTAAAAATTAGTTTTATCTTACAATGTTGATTTAAGTGACGATTAAGATTGCGCAACCATTGAGTGTTTTTGTATAAATATGCTCATTGCTTAAAAGGGATGTGCGACTTATCGATTAATTAACAATTCTGACTAATGATCTTATTTGATATAAAAAAATGTTATTAATCTAATTCTTGATTAATCGAATGATTTTTATTTTGATTATTTAAAATCATGATTAATCAATTAATCAGAAATTTGAAAAATTAAGGCCCATTTTCACAACTTACCGATAGCGAAAGGTAGGATTTTATCGTCCCTATAAAGAGCGTTCCATTATAACAACTTTACATTAACCTACCAGGTAAGATTAACGTTAACTTACTTTATCGCTCACTTTAGGTTTAAGTAAAGTTTTAATAATGGAACACTTTTTATAAGGCCGGTTAAAGTCTACTTTAAGCTTTCGGTAAGTTGTGAAAACGGGCCTAAAACTTTAAATAATTGGAAAATTTTTCTTTTGTTATATAAGTGTCAATGTTTTCTACACTTAGTTTACATAATTATTATTGTGTGCAAATAACGCGAACTTATAAAGATTCTGAAGGCATTTCCTGCATTTAATGTTGTTTAGGATTAGCTTATTTACTACTTTGGTTTATACAATTTCTGTCTCGATTTAAAACCCAATTTAAATTTAGAAAAAAATTTTGGTATAAAACTAAAATTTGCTTAAGCACTCTACTTTTCAAAATTTTATATCAAACTTACATACGGTGTATAATTCATTTATTAACCAAAAAAAAAAAAAGAAAAAAATTGCCAATTTTCTTTTCTATTTTATTTTAACACTTTATTCAAAGACTTACCTGCACTGTTGATGATAAACGTTGTTGTGGCTCCTGAACTACACCACCGTATTGCTGTTGTTGTTGTTGTTGTTGTTGCTGTTGCAATTGCTGCAACTGTAGTTGCTGCTGATATTGTAAATATTGACGTCGTTGACGTTGTAAATTGTATGGCATTGACTTATATTGATTTACTCGTACATCATTACTATCAATAGTAGCAGCAACATCATCATCATTCTCATTGTGATCGTCGTACATCATGGGGAATTCTTTGGCACAATCTCTTGCGGTTACAATTAAATTGTATGAACTTTTTGTTTCACGATCCAATGTACGTTGCGTACGTATGGTACCGTTTGAAAATATTTCAAAATCATTATTATCATCACCCGATGTAATCGTATACTCAATACGACCGTTATCACCTTGATATATATGAAATAGAAAAAATAAAACAGAAAGAATATAAATAAATAAACGAGCTAATAAGAATGAAACAAAAAATAGGTTACAAATAAGCAGGGTTAATAAAAAAATATTAAGATAGCTACTTGGGTTATATTGGATTTTGTGGTTTCTTATTTAAAACTGAATTTTCTCTTTCCGTCTCCAAGCAAGTATGATTGTTTGGCAAAAGCCAACAAGATAATTACATTGCAAATTATGACGCCTTAACAGTTCATCTTTTCATATTTCTGCAGTAGGTTTTTCTGAAAGCTCCCACTTACAAAATAAACGCTAGATTTATTTCTTGTTTTGGGGAATTTCTATCATCAACATGTTAGCTTCTTTGGTATAACCTTTTTAACTTTCTTCTTCTTTTATGCTTCTTTGTTATTCGTTTAAATAAAGGATTTCTGTTTTTCTTTTTGATATTATAGGAAAAGCTACTTTAATAGTTGTTGTCTATTGTTTGTGATTATGATAAATTGCTAAGTGAATCAAACATCAGTTGTATTTCAAAAGAGAATTCTACTGAGGTAAAGGTATGAGTACAAATGCCGGTTTAACCTATATATGGCACCATAAAGGTTTTTCAAGGGAAAATATTTGAAAGAAAATATGTGTTTTTCTTGTAGCTAAGGAAAAAGAATTTGTACAGATAATTCCTAAAGAATTAGTGTAAGATTAATCATACTTTGAAATTCTACCACCGGGATAGTACATCAGCTTTTTAGATCCTTATAAGATCATGTTGAATGATTTGTAATTAGAGTTTTTTTTCCTCGTAGATGAAGAGAAAAATGCAACTGGCGATTTTTGCGACAAGTGTTTAAATATTACAAAAGTTTTATTAATATACGAAAGAGTTATAAAAGTATACTAATGGCTAATAAATAAGTAAACGTTTTAACGATGGTTTCGTTAAACTGAACTTTAATTCATATATAATTTAAACTCAATAGTTGTAAATCAGTGCCCTTTATATTATATGTAGCTTAAAAATAATTATGTGGCAGCACTATGATAAATGTTGTCAAATTCGTATGATTTGTTTTAGAGATGGTTTAAATGTTTACTGATTTATAGATTTGCTGGTTTAAACACATTTTTATCCAAAAAGAGTTTAACTTGCACTGATTTATTTATTTTATAAAGTAAAAATGTGTGCTGGCTTAAACATTTTGAAAATGTTAAATAAGGCTCCGTGCAATAACTCCCAGGTGCAATAAGTCCTAAGAAAAAAATGAAATTAGACCCAACAATTTTTCATACAAATGTGGGAATAATTTCATTATGAAATAGCTCCCAGCCCTCTCAGTTTTGTTTAATTTTTTTTGAAAGTTATTTAATTTTTTGCCTGGGAGTTATTTCATAATGAAATAAAATCCAAACGAAATAAGTTCCCGAAAAAACAAACGTGGGAGTTATTTAATTTTGTTTTGGTTTTCGGTGTTATTTCATTTGCTGTGGGAGTTATTTCATTTTCAATTATTGGCAATTTCTTAAAGTTGTTTAACATTTTAAACGGTATTTAAAACAGGATAGTTTAAACAGTTGCTACTCATACATTTGGATTATTTTGAAAAGGTAAAGGATGTATGTTAAAAACGTGAAAAGAGGGAGAGTGATGGAAAAAGTCCTTGCAAACGGCTGAAGAATGGATATACAAAGAAGCTTTAGTCAGCGAAGCCGGTGTTTGTTATACCATAGAGTAGATAATCCTTGTACAAACGATTATGCCATAAGTATGGGTAGTGAATCAAATACTCTCTTTTTGCCATGCAAGCACCTAAAAACTTGCAATAGATGCGTGCTTAAACTGCAGGCAGCTGTCATTACAAGAGGTCAGGATACAATAAAATGCTCCATTTCTTGCCAAAATGTCGAGGACTCAATGTTAGTTTTTTTGGTAACCTGATATGTTAATATTCAAGTAAAACGAATATAATCAATTTCTTTTGGAGTTTTTTCATTTTTTTTTTTTTTGCCTTATTTCATTTCTTTTCGGCGGACTGTTTTTCATTTTTTCATTTAATTTTTTTTTTCCAGTTTGGACTTATTTATTTCATTTATTTTGGGATTTATTTCATTGGGAGTTATTGCACTGGGACTTATTGCACTGGGACTTATTCCACAGAGCCGTAAAATAAATTCGAACATTTTTATAAAACAAATTTAAAAAAAAAAAAAAAATTGGGGATCTCTACTAATGCCGAACAAAATCAATTTTATAATTTATTAAATTAATTTTATGTCACTGTTATACTGGGTTGTCCATTTAGTGGTTTTACAACCGCCTGTCTGGCAAGTTTTTCAGCAATTTAATGGCCCTTATTGTGTTTGGCGTATTTAAAATACGCCTACGACTGTTTAGTAATAGATTAAAGGAAAAAAGTTCACGTTCTCTTTAATCTATTACCAAACAGTCGTAGGCGTATTTTAAATACGCCAAACACAATAAGGGTGAATATCTGCCAACTGAATTGTCATTTATTTAGTGATTATGGATCGTATAATAACCAAAAGGGGTGTAAAAATTGTTAAAGCTTACTAGAAAAAAGTGGTGACTTTTCTAGCACTGCTGGTGATTATGGTCGAACTACTTTGCAAGGAATAAGCAAGATTATAAACAAATTAAAAGAGACTGGAAGCATTACAGATGTGGGCAGGCCTGTGTATCATCGCAATATGCGCACTGCTGCAAATGTCTCTTCTTTTGTTAGTAAATAAGTTGTGATAAAAAAACTCAGCACAGAAAAAAGGACCAAGGTTTTTTAATTTTATCTTGAAAGTCTGCATTCGATTATTCAGACACAAAGATTTTTACCTCAATGGTCACGTAAATAAAGAATATTGCAGAATATGGGACATTAAAAATATAAGAAGAATTGCTGAACATCAAATGCGTCCACTTAGATGAACATATGTTTTTTCGGAAACGATTTATTCCTTTCTGCGCGAAATTTTTTGCGATCGAATAAAATCGCCCGATTTAGCTGCTGTTCAAAAAGGTGAAATACACTCTATAAACTTAAAAAATGCTGCAAAAAACTCTTTTAACCATATTATGCTTAAAAGTGCTGCATAGAGTAAAATATGCATTAAAAAAATTTCACAAAGCACAAACGAATGACTCGAAATACCACAATTCCGGCGAGTTTGTTAAATCAACCACAGACCCCTTTTTCAACTAGATCAAGTTAGACCCTTATAAATAAAATTCCGAAATATGTTCTTTGAAGCGCATTATAAACTTAATGCTGAATTGTGCTTTTAGTCCATAATTGGATAAAGCATCCTGGTTCTAAAGTCGCTTTAACTTGCAAGGATTTTAAATTATTTTCAAGCTTTAAGAACCTTTAATGCGAATCAATTCGCAGACCTAATCCACAAAAACATAAAAAACTAGACAAAATATGTTATTAAAACAAATTGAATATTTTATATCGCACACTTAATCCACAATCAACTTAATTAAGTCAAAATTTAAAAATGTTCAGTAGAAGCAAAACAATGTTTAATTTTACATTATATGGAAAAGAATATTTAAAATCAAGAATAAATATACTTAGTCATTGTCACTGCAAATGCCAATCTAAAAGGAACGCGTTCTATTGGGACGTCTGTGGGAATCATCGCAGTTCGTGGGAGCAACATATTTTAGTCTCGGAATTTACCGTTCAAAATGGTAGCTTTGATAACGTTTTTCATAAATTACTTAACCACCAATCGTGTACCATTGCACAGTCGTGGTGGGTTCATATTCCGAAGTAGAAAAACCGGAGAAAAAATCTGTCAAAAAATACATAAAATTTTGAAGAGAATCGGTAAACTAATTAAGAAATTATAGCCTATAGTTCCTTCAAGACATGAAACTATCATCGGATAATTAATGAAGAAGATATAGGTAGAGGGAGCTTTTACCCGTTTTGCCCTTTTTTATGCCCTAAATGTTGGAATTTCCAAAAAATGTATATCTTAAAGTTCCTCTAGATGTTACAGTGTCTGCATGCCAAATTTTAAGAAAACCGGTTGATTAGTTAAGCAGATATAGGGAGGGCGAGCTTTTACCTCTCTTGCCCTATTTCACGCCCTAAATAGGTGGCATGTCATAACGTCCAGTGTCATAGTGTCCATGGACGTTATGACACTCCAAAAAGTGTCATAGTGTCCATGGACATTATGACACTTTCAAAAGTGTCATAACGTCCATGGACACTATGACACTTTGCAAATGGACATTACGACACTTTCAAAAGTGTCATTAGGTCCATAATTACTAAAGAAGTTAAATACAAAAAATGATCTGCATACACGCAGAGAAAAACATGTTTCATTATGGTCCCAACCAACAAAGCTATTTTTAAAGAAACTTATTTAACCATAATATGGTTGTCGGTGACAATGATTTGGTTAAATGAAACATAATATGGTAAAAAAATGTTTAAAAATAGTTTTGCGGTTTTTTCTGGGTGTTTATATTAAATATATAACGAAAACACTTTTGGGCGCAAGGATTTTCTCCTCTATGGTATAACAAATACCGGCTTCGATAACTAAAGCTTCTCTGCACAGCCGGCCTTTGGCCGGGCGCAAGGATTTTCTCCTCTGGTATAACAAACACCGGCTACGCTAACTAAAGCTTCTCTGCATAGTCGGCTTTCGTTCGGAAACAAGGCAGATTTTAGAAGCTTTACTTAGCGAACCCGGTGTTTGTTATACCATAGAGGAGAAAATCCTTGCGCCCGGCCGAAGGCCGGCTGTGCAGAGAAGCTTTAGTTAGCGAAGCCGGTATTTGTTATACCATAGAGAAGAAAATCCTTGCGCCCGGCCGAAGGCCGGCTATGATCCCAAATTTGTTTACATTCTTGATTGTAAGAATTTTTGGCATTATACTTACTTATTTTGATATTTCAAAACAAATTTTACACATTTTAATATTTTTCATTATAAGTTAAGTTGTGGACATTATGACACTTTGAAAAGTGTCATAACGTCCGCGGACGCTATGACATTTCTTTGATGGACGTTATGGCACTTTTGAAAGTGTCATAATGTCCATGGACACTGTGACACTTTCCAAAGTGTCATAACGTCCATGGACACTATGACACTGGACGTTATGACATGCCACCCCTAAATAATACAAATTATAGGTTATAGTTCCTTCCAGATGTTACACCATTTACCTGCCAAATTTCAAGAAAATTGGTTGATTAGTTAAGAAGATATAGGTAGGGGGAGCTTTTACCGTTTTTCACTATTTTATGCCCTCTAGCGATATGAAATATACTTAACGACTTATTCAGAATGTCATTGTAAACATAAGATATTACGATACATGGCTTGGTAACTTTTCAAGTGACAATAAAAAGTGCTTATATGGAACATGGAGGGCATTTTGTTAATATTTGTATGGGAATCTATAGGAAAATCTAAATTCCATATCTCCGGAACCATTGAGCCGATTTCGTGCAAACTTCACATAAACATACAATTTCCAACGTATCAAAGCGAACACTTCTTTTCATATATATGTATATATATATATATGGAAGAAGATATATGTAAAAAATAAAGCTCAATATTTTTACAGCTGGTAGATATGAATGTTATCTACGCTTCGATTTTTTCCTCAAAATGAAAAAATAAAAATTTTGAGTTAATACCCTCTTGTTGATCAAGTGCTATATATAAAATAAAATCCTTTCAAAAAGAGTTTTAGTTCTATCTTCGTATCCTTGTGTTTTTAAAATATTTAATATTTTTCATTTCTATAAATCTCAATCCTTCAATTTCAATATTTACCATACCTGTTGCTTTTACCAAACCTCATTTTCTTTAGACAAATGTTCCCTTGCTACAGAACAACTAAAAATCTAATCTTTTAAGGAAAATAAGAACGTTAAATTGTAACTAATTCATAGTTAGTCCTATACTTGGCTTAATTTTCTATGTGCGGCTTAGAACGCGAATTAAGAAAAAAAAAATCTAGATTTTCTTCACAACACTACATTTGTATATGAACATTTCATTGAAATTATTTTCATTGATGTTAGGAAAAGGTGTCAGCCATAAATCGTGTATAGTTTTTTTCCGAACCATACTAATACTCAGAGCTGTAAAACACAGCAATCAATTGCCTTTGAAATCAGAATGATTTAAATTAAAATCATGTGAAAATTGCAATATTTTGTATGTTGCAATAATTTTAAAACCACTGTTTTTAGAAATCATTGAATGCTCTGAAATCTCAGCTGTAGTGTCTAGCGGTTTTAAACAACAGAGCCGGAAAGAACCCAACCAATTGTAGGCGAATGTAAGAAAAGATAAACTCACTGTTTATTGTTGGTGTTTTGTTTAAGCTTTGATAATGTTACAAGTAAGACTTTGAGTGTTTAAAATTCTTATTCGCTTTAGGGTTTTATTTGTATAATATTGTTACGAAAGCTAAATTATCTAAGAATTATTTATAGTTTTAGTTATAAGTTATCTTGTAAGTTATAGTTTTATGTTACTTAAAATTGTCATGTATAATTTTCCACACAACTGTTATTTTAAAATAATTCCTATATAAATTTCCCATTCATTTCTAGAAACGGTTATAGAACATAATAAATAGTTTTTACGGGAAGGTTCAGGAAAAATCTAGAAATAATTATGAAATATAAAAAGGGGTGACTCATGTAAAATTAGTTTAGACTGTTTTGGAAAACGGTTCTGTTCGTAACTAACAATTGTGAACTAAATAATTAATAAAGTTTGTTAAGTTGAATAAGTGTGTGTATTTATTTTTATTTGCAATTAAAAGAACTCAACGGTTTATTATAAAGGGAGTAAACCGAACGCGTTTATTAAAGGAAAAACGTAACAATATTTTTAGCTTTTCTAAATTCTTTGGAAAAGGTTTCCTGATGATCTGGCCTAAGCAGCCAGTGAAATGCGCATAGAAGCTAGCTTTCCCTCAACAATAAATTTCAGTGTATTTATCAAATATGAAAAATTGGGAATTTAGCACGTCATACAAAAATCTTAAAAATTCATATATTGTTTGCAATTAAAAATTATCAGAGTCAGGTTATCTAGATTCTAGAAGAAGGGGCTTCATTTAAAAAAAGTAAGATTTCGATTCAGCTTTAATTTTGATTGCTATTACTGAAATTAACTGCAATTGAAGTAATTGCAATCAAATCGATTGCAATCAAATTTGAATTGATTTAAAAAATTCATTCCATCATTTCAATCGAAATTGTTGCATGATTTTAATTTGAAATCATATATGTATACAAACAATTTCCGATTTGGAAGCAATCGAAAAATATGCAATCTCTAACGAGAAATAATGTGGTTACAGTTAAATCGATTGCAATCTTTAACAGCTCTGCTACTACTTTGTATGTTTATTGCAACTTCTTTTTTGCTTAAGAATTCAATTTTTCATCTACTACTTCTGCAAAACTTTCCTAAAAATATTTAAGGTTTTACCATATTTTTGAACGAGTGATAATGCAGGGAAGCTTCTTATGTTAAAAAAATATTATGTTTTTCATGTTGTTTTTTTAACCGCTTAAATTATAAAACAATGTTCAACAGCCAAGCACCAGTAGATGAAATGGAACAAAAAAAAAAAAATCAGTTGTTTTTAGTCGGTCATTCGGTTAAATATGCGGTAAATGTTTTTAGATGGTTACAATTTTTTCTTGTTGTTGTTCATTTTTATTGTGGTTTTTCGAACGTTGTTGTTGTTGTTGTTATAAACAGCATAAATAACTGTTATTCATATTATTTTAAAGCACACCTTTTAAATGGATTTAGTGCTAGATATTATTGTACGGTATTCTTGGTTTATAATTTCCTTTTTATCTATACATATAATTCTAGCCATTATAAAATGGTAAAAAAAATTTAACAAGTTATGTGTGATACAAGGAGAGTTAGAAAAACTATTTTAATTGAAAATAAATAAGATTTAATGGTATTGTTCACAATGTGCTGTGAAAAAATTCAAATGTTTTGCATATTTTGGAGAAATTTCAAAATAAGTGTTGACATTATTGTAGCGCTCTAGGTGAAAGGGATATTATGCATTTGTGCAGATATTTGTAAAAGCAAAAACAAAAATAATACCATTGATTGACTCAGTATTATATGCTGTGGCGGTTTATTAATACACGTTGCTTCATGCCGAAGTTAAAATGATATTAAAATGACAATATGTTTCATCCCGTCATAGTTTTTTAAAAACAAATTAAATATTACAGGAAAACTTTGATATAACGAATTTGTATGGGATCTAACAATACTTTTTGCCAGTGTTCGAAAATAAACATTAAAGGAACGATTCCCTAGTGTTCGGTGCGATAGATTTGTGGAAAACGCAAACGCTAATAGTGTTTATGTAGGGATTAACAAACAAAAATAACGTTTATCTGTTTCTGATTTTCGAAAACAAAAATAAAAGTTTACTTATCCAACTCAATAGAAAGACGAGTACATTTTATTGCTTTCTGTTTTTGATTAAACCACGAACTTCTTTGTGTTCGGTTGAGCACATTAATGTTCGATCCTTTCAGTTGTACACCCAGAGAAAAAACATGATTAAATATGGTCACCTCCAACCAAACTATTTTTAAAGAAAATTTTAAACACATTATGTTTAATATAACCATATTATTGTCAGCGGTAACCATATTATGGTTAAATTAGGCCTCCATCAAGAAGCCCCAACCATATTATTGTTGCCTCCAACCATATTATGATCAATAATAACTAAAATTTGTTAAACACTTACAATAGAATGGTTGGTTTTCAACTATAGTATGTTGCTTTTGAAAAAGAGGAAAATACTATTGTAAATTTAAAAACAAATTATTATCATATTTAACCATAACATTTTTAGAGGCAACCATTATATGGTGTTGGGTTCTTGATGGAGGACTAATTTAACCATAAAATGGTTGTCGCTGACAATTATATGGTTATATTAAACATAATATGTTTAAAATTTTCTTTAAAAATAGTTTGGTTGGAGGTGACCATATTTAAACATGTTTTTTTTCTACGTGTACTTACCGCTCTTTTGGCTGGTAAAGAAAACCAAACATTTTTTACAAAAACAAAATACATATACGAAAAAAAAAAACTAAAATCCAGCTATAACATAAACAAAACATGTGCACAATACACACGCAAGCTATTCGTGCTGTGGTCGTTGCTTAATTTGTTTTTTGCTCATTTATTTATCAATGTAAAAAAGAAAAAAACTATAGAACATTAAAATATAATGTATGTCTTCAGTATCATTACAATTGTTCTGTTTTATAACGACGAACAGAACACTTTAAAATATTCGTTACTTTCTTGAAAATAGTTACGAACGCTACCAAAAGTTGTGTTCGTATACACCAACACTAAAAAAATAGATATCGTTTTTGGGTGTGTGAGTCGTACGCTAAATAATGTTCTGTTTTTTTTTCGACCACTGCTTTTTTAACAATGAAAGAATTTTCTTCACTCATCCAATAGATTTTGAAATTAGTTCAATGAAAAATTAGATTTAAATTCAATTCAACTGTAATGCTTCATTGTATTAATGAAGAATGTTTATAAGCTCGCAGCTAATGAAATGTTTCATAAAATCGATGAAAATTTTTATTAACTCAATGAAAGAAATTTTATAGAGGCTTTGACTATTTGTAATCACATTAGTGCAACATTTTAATAAAATAATTCTAGTTATAAGATTTTTATAGTAAGAGAACTTTATTTTGTTTTTATTGATAAAGTGACATTTTAGATTGAAAACTTGAAGGGTCAAAAGTTTCCTTTTTTTGCATATACTTAAAAATATTTGAATATGTTTATTAATAGTTTTTTTTAATTTAAAAAATCGATTGAAATAAAACAATAAGTTGGAATTCTCTTTTAAAAAAAAATACCTCAAGTTGTCATTAATCCAATCAAAAATTTTAACGAAATTACAAAACTCAATTTCAACATATTTTGTTTTTCGAATTTATTCTATGAGCTAAATTTCAGTTATGTATTTTATAAAGCTTTTTTTTTTTGTAAAAGTCCTATGCCTTAAAATTTAAGGAATATGAAGGAATAGGAATAGGTAAAACAGCCAAATTTCTACTTCCACTATAATTTTTATTTCTGTTGTTGTTGTCATTGTTTTATGTGTTTTTATTAGAGATGTGCAAAGGTCGTCATATCTTACGCGTGAGCCACACATGAATCACGCGTGGCCGTGATTAAATTTATATATTATAATTTATATATTTTAAATGCTGTTTTGTATATTTCAATGCAATTTCCTTAAATTTTGCAGGAACAAGCTCGAGCGTGGTTTTTCCAGTCGCCAAAGCTTTTATGATATTTTGGAAAATTGCAGTTGTAAAACAATATATGAAAAATTTACCTATTTAAAAGAAGAATTAAAGAAACGCATTGGTTATTCGGAGGGCAACTCTAAAGTTTATTATTTTATTAATAGTTTTTTTGTATGGGGGGTACTAGTCACCACCCTCTTATACTTCCAATGTTTTGTTGGAAAATTATGTTTGTTCAAAGAGTTACGCACATCAAATTTCGTATGCTTCATTATTGCAGCTCTCCAGATATAAGAAAAAAACTAAAACGATTTTGTTAGAACATGAAGTTTGATCTAAGAGTTACCCACATAAAATTAAGTGTGCCTCACTATTGTAGCTGAGGAGCTATGGATCAATCCTCGAAAACAGGGCTTTTGGCCTGGGCCACTATGTTTTAAAAGTCTTTAGTAAGACCCAGTTTCAATAAACTTTTCAGTCGTATAATACTTTTGGGGTGGGCTTTTTTTCAATAATTAATTTTAATTGTAGACATTTAAATACAGTCCCTTTCACGTTGGAACACATATGGATATAAACTGATTAGGCTGAAGCTATAAGATAATTAAATTTAGTTCTATTTCCCGGTATACTAGTCTATTAGTGAGAGTGTTGCGATTCCCGTCGCTACAACAGAATTAAGCCTTAAGCTACTATTGCTCGGTTTATTCAGATAGAATATAATTTTTAATTGTATGTCTAACTTCTAATAAATAAATAAAAATCAAGCGCCATATTCATAATACACATTTTTGATTTATAAAAGGTTTATTGATTTCATTTTCATAGAAAATTTGTTTCATAAACCTTTACTAAGCCTGAAATGTTTTTTATGAATATGGAAGTTAAATTTTATTAAAATTTATTTAATTAGTTGTAATATGTTTTGAACATATTTTTTTAAATTTGTTTTACCAGAAATCGGTAGGTGATTTTTGGTCTATTTTTTAAAAGTTTCTTTTCAATTAATATATATTAGGGCGGGTCGATTTGTAGGGAATGAAAAAATTCATCAATTTCCCTATGATTTCCGTATTCTATGGGTTATTCCATGAAAATTTGCCGAAGGAACCATACCTCTATCGTTAAAATCGAGTCCCCTACTTTTTGTTGGTAAAAAGTTCAAAAGTTACGGACATTTTTGTCCAAATTTTGGACCATTTTTCCATTTTTTTCATGATTTTGTCCAAGAATATTACTTTCATGGACATTTTTTTTGGCTCAATCCATTATTTAATTCAATTTACAATTCAAAAACGAAGAGTTTAAGCCCAAATTTATCGAATTCGGTTGATTAATTCATGCGATATTGCTAAAACAAAACAACACATAAAACCAACTTTTTGATTTTTTTCCCCTTTTTATTTTTTTTTTCTACAAAAATTCAAATTAAGAGATAATAAAGTATCTATCAACCTATTATCAAAAAAAAAATATTCAATTTGAGTTTAGTAAAAGACAAAATGTGAAAAAACATTATTTTTTCTGAAAGTCTTCTTGTATTCTGTCATTATATTGATCGCGCATGAAATCTTTTAAGTTTTCTGGGATAGATCCACATGAGCAGTCGTTTTCTTTCAAGTTGCATTTACATTTTCCAATGTTGAGTAACTGGTTTGTTGATTCTACGAATTTTTTGAATTCTGTTGCGCGTTTTACTCGTTGTTTATCTGCATTACTATATGCGTCAAGCAAATTATTCAATTTTCTAATCAGTCCAGTCGTAACGTAAGGTTCGTAAGCTTCGTATGTCAAAAAAATTGAGCCAACAAAATGGCCATGAAAGTAATATTCTTGGACAAAATCATGAAAAAAATGGAAAAATGCTCCAAAATTTGGACAAAAATGCCCGTAACTTTTGAACCGTTGGACCAATGTTGGAGATTTTTTTTTGTAAATTGATCAAAATGAGCTCACCTTTCCAACGCGCCTACTGGCGATTAATCGATAGTTTTTGAGTTATGGATGTGAACGTGTAGGTAATATTTCATACGAACGTCAATTTGGGAAAAAATCTACCAACAAAAAGTAGGGGACTCGATTTTAACGATAGAGGTATGGTTCCTTTGGCAAATTTTCATGGAATAAACCATAGAATACGGAAATCATAGGGAAATTGTCGAAAAATAAATCGACCCGCCCTAATATACATATTTTAAATTTTTAATATATTTTTACTTTCATGTTAATCTTATGACCCCAAAATCCCAATATAAACTTTCTATATGGAGATCCAGTAATGCAAATATGTATAGTCATTAGCGCTTTTTGCATTTCTAAAAACACAATTCATTTTAATCAAACCTTAACAAAATTCTGAAGAATTTCTTCGGTTAATATGAAAAAAAACCAAAAGACCAAAAATCATATTTGCGTAAAAAATTTTTTACGCAAAAAAAGTAATATATCCAATTTGATAGCTCATAAATAAAATAACCAAGAAAAAATATTTGACATTGTAAACAAAACAAAAATAAAACAATCACATTTCACATACCTGAATCAATATCTGTGGCCATCACCGTCACAACAGGTGTTCCAATTGAAACATTCTCATAAATCTCCATTGAATAACTTATAGGATCAAAAACTGGTGGATTATCATTTAAATCCAAAACATTACAATAAACCGTCAATGTGGTGGAGAGACTAGGTTGTCCATTATCTTGGGCTTGCACTACCAAAATATAGTGTTGTATCTAAATAAAATAACAAGAGAAAAGAAAAAGAAATTAATAATAATGCAACAATGTTTTAAATTTTTTATATACATAACAATGAATAAAAAATGAGAGTTTTTTTTTTTAATTTATTTACCTCTTCATAATCCAAACGGGCTGTCAATGTCAAAACGCCTGTTTGGGGATTTAAACTAAAAACATCATTGGCCCAATCAGAGATTACGGTATATGTAACGACTGCATTATTGCCCAAGTCAGGATCTGTGGCTGTTATGATACCCACTTGATAGCCACGTGGGGCGTTTTCGGGTATATCAAATGAATAAACGGGCACATCAAATTGTGGTGGATTGTCATTGGTGTCGGTCACCTGTCGCAAAGAAAACAACAGAAATTATTTAAGCTGTTATATTTTTTGGTTTAAATTAAAGAGAAACAAAATAAATATGTATGTGCGTATGCTAAGTTGAAAAATAAATTAAAAATTATTAAAATTAAATGTAGTTTAAAAATTCGTTTATTTTTATATTTATGAAATCCTTCAAATGTGGCGTTTCAGAAAACCTTTTTTTATTGTGCGGTTTTTGTGGTTGCTAAAAAATATTATATTCCTTCCAACACTTTTATTCTTATTTAAGAAATATACTTTTTTTTTTTGCTTATGAAATGTTTTTTATTCGCAAAATCCGCACAACAAAACAACAAATTATATAAAGAAGTATAGGTGGAAACAGCTGTCATTTTGTATTCATGTCACGCATGCGTCTGCCAGACATTGTTGAGACTTGTCTGGAGTGGAGTGTTGTCTTACAGTTGAGTTATAAAATAAAGCAACAACAACAGCAGAATCAGCAACAGCAGCAGCACCATTAACAAAATAAAAAAAAAAGTTTATAAATACAATAGTGTTGTTTAGTATACAACAATAAGTACAACAACATCAAGAGTAGTAAGGAAAAAAGTGTTAACAAAACATGTACATGTTTAAGCAAATCTTTTTGGCTTAAAGAAGTAAACAAATAGACTGTTCCTTTTTATTTTCTTATTATGATAATTTTTTCGTATTCTCATCTTTGTTGTATATTTTTCTGTATGAAAAGTAGTTGAAAAAAGGTTTGGTTTTTACAAATTTTACCAATTCCCTGCACAAAAACCACATTAACATCCTCTTAGGGTGAGTCATGTAAAGATTTTATGACTTTTTTTTGTAAGCGACTGTAGCTTATTATGTTTTAAGAAACTCTTAATGAAAACAATTGTATAATAAAGGGTGTTTTTTTAAAGCCCGATAGAACTTAATAAAGGTTTAGTTGTCACAACGAACTGTCATACTGCGTTCACTTTTTTGAAATTTATGAGCAGTATACTTTGGCAAAGCATTATGAATTGATTTAATCTGGAACAACGCTACTAAATTATCCAAATTAAATTTAAAAGTCAGTCATCGATTCTCCCAAATAATAGAGGCCTTTGTGATTTTTATGGCGCACGGCTCATTTCTGGCTAAAGCAATTTTGGTAATAAAGAAAGTTTACGTATATGGAGTGGAACCACTCCACAACATACCATAGAGACTCCATTGCATCCAGAAAGCTGTTCTTTTTGATGCAGTTTATACACTGCAACGCGCTGGTGGCATAATCAAACCATATTTCATCAAAAATAAAGAAAATTGGACGTACAGAACACGCAAATATTATTTTCAAATTTTGATTTTTTAAATAAAAACATTTATAACTAAATTTTAATTTTGTGTGTTATTTTATAAAAAATAAAGTTAAATCGGTCTTAAAAGAAACACCCTTTAAAAAAATACTCATTAAAAGGGGAAAGTGTTAATTTTGTCATAAAGTTTTTGCAAGCTGTTTTAAATTTCAAAGACAAAATGCGCGAAACTATTAAAGCCATTTCTTTCAAATGTGGCTTAATGTAAAAGAGTTGTGTATTGTCTGGCAATGAGTTCTGGGATATTTCCTTTCAAAACAAACTAATGGTGTTTTCTTTTCTGGCAATAATGTTCCATATATGCTACCATTCGTGCGGGTTTTTGTTCCATTCTAAAAATATATGCAAAAATGTGAGAAGTTGTCGTTTTCGTTTCTTAACATGTTGCAGCATTAAATGGCAAATTTGTTCCATTTCTTACCCGCAGTTATAACTGAGTGTGAGGTAATACCCTTTTTTGCATCTGCGTAAAGTACTTTTTTATGCAAGCAAGTATTTTTTTTCTTGTGTTTGCGGACAATTTGCGTTATATTGTGATTTTCACAATATAACTTGTGATGGATATAAAAACTTTTTGTTTTTCGTTTCTTTTACTTTTATTACATTTTTTTTGTCGCAAAGTTTTGAACAACAGCTGACATTAATTATTGCAAATCAGTGCTGTTAACGCTTATTGGAATTGTAAGAAAATTTAATGTTGAAAATTGCTACAAGCGTGGTGAATATCGCTTTTAGTACAAACTTTGCATTCAATATTTAACACGCTAAATACCCATTAGTGTTGAGTGTGAAACGTAGCTATTATTTTGTTCCATTGTAATTTAGAAAAATGTATCACTTTGTAAGGGTTCGTGTAACCTAATAAATATATTACACAACTATAATGCATCATTATTTTTTAGAAACGAAAACACCATAAATTTTAATACACGCATATATTTTTTTTTGGTTTTTTTTAACGTACCCAAAATGACTCTTTTAATTGCTAAAATTATATTTTATTTAAAAATTTCTCTTATGCAAGGACCGAGATCGCCATTTGAACTTTAAAACTGCTGTATAAAACGACTATTGATTCTTCTTTTGGACCCAATAGTAGAACGTACACAAAGTAAAGTCAGTAAATCTTTATTTATTAGTCACTGTTTTATGTAACCCTTAACAAAAGTTTTTAATCATTTTTTCAACAATTTCTATCCTGTTATACGAAATGAGTCGAAGGTGTATTAAAAGTGAAAATTTTTTGTAAAAATATACGGATTAGTTTCATTCGTAGGCAGAGAAAAATTAAACAAAATATTTTACATTTTAAAAATTTTTATATTATTCGAATGTGTATTCTAATTTAAATTACAATCCTCAAAAGCTTTTATACTTTAATAGTCTTATTCCTTCAATATTTTAAAGGAATATTTTCTATGCACTATCCGGCTCCAAAACACAGCACGTTTGGGTGCTTAGATAGCAGCCCTATCACCAAACTAGGGAACGAAGGCTAGCAACCTACGTTTCTGAACTTAAATTGCTAACGAATCGCTAAAAATTAAGCGCCTTATGCTCCAGTGGGAGTTAAAGGAACATGTATATATATATATATGTATATATATATATATCCGTATATACAAACGAAAAATCTGATAGTGCATAGAAAATATTCCTTTGAAATATTGAAGGAATAAGACTATTTTGAGGATTGTAATTTGACTTAGAATACACATTCGTATAATATAAAAATATATAAAATAAATGTTACTCACCATGAGAAATAAATTCCTAGATTCTATTTTACATTTTTCTACTCCATTTTTAAGGACTAGTATTATAAAAAAAAATATTTGCAACTTTCTAAAGAAATTCAATACAAAAATTTTGTATTAATATCGGTCTTCGAAAATAAACACTTAATATCGCTTTTTAGTGCTCGGTTCGGTAGATTTGTGGGCAACACAAATGATAATAGTGTTTGTGTAGAAAATCATTAAAAATAACGTTTTCCTGTTTGTCATCTTTCGAACACAAAAATAATTCTGTTTTTATCCAACTCAACAAGAGATGAGAATATTTAATTTTTTTCGGGGGAATTTTTTTTAAACCACAAACTTCATTGTGTTCGGTTCAGCTTATTAATATTCGCTGGTTTCTGTTGAGCGTAGCGCTATTTTGGGTGGTAGGAACAACCAAACATTTTAAGAAAAACAAAATACACTTACGTAAAAAAACAAAAAGCCAGCAAAATAATTTTTTACAAACAAAACATATATACAATACATGCACAAGCTGTTCGTGCTGCGTTTGCTGTTAAATTTTTTGGGTTGTTTCTTTCTTTATCAATGAAAAAAAGAAAACATTATAAAACATTAAAAAAAAAACATTGAAAAAGTCGAAAAGCAATCGACGAAACGTCGGGAACAAAATATTTTAATTAAAAAATGAATTTTATTTATATTGAAGAAATTAAAGCCCAATTAGCTTGACAAAAATTACATTCATTAAAATATAAGGTTTGTCTACTCTGTCTGTTTTTTAACGAACAAGAGAACACTATATAATGTTCGGCTCTTTCTTGAAAATAGTTACGAACGGTATAAAGGGATGTGTTCGTCTGCACAAACACTACAAAAATAGATACTGTTCCTGGGTGTGTAAGCCGAACGCTTAATAATGTTCTGTTTATTTTTGAACACTACACGGAAAAAACAGTTGTGCATTATTTATGCACAAGCTGTTCATAGCTATAAAATGTTTAGGTACATTTATGAGTATGAAACTTTGCGCAATACACAAAAAATGTGCATAGTTTGTGAACATTCCCAATAAAAAATTTTATCATTTTGCGAAGCACTAATGGTACGTTTAAAAAAATAAGCGCACAATTATGCGCTACGCAATAAGACATACAGAAATGCAGAAAAGTAAGCGAAAGAACTCTCAAAAAATTTATAAAAAAAGTAATATTTCAAGTGCTACGGCATTCCCTTACTACGAAGCAAGTTTGTAAGGGAGAATACTAAAAAATAACTGTATCAAAACATTCAGTGTGTAAAGCTGATCCTTACATCCAACAATTTTTATGTGCGCTGAATAATGCGCTTTATGTGTTAAAAATGTATTGCTTCAAAGTTGGAACTCGCCATATAAAATTCATGTCTTCCGTAAGCGCAATGGTAAGCGAAAGTTTTATGTTTCTGCCTTACAAACCTGCTTCGTTGGAAGCTCCATTTTTTATTGGATGTTCATAGCTTAGTTATTTGAAAATTAAACACAATTGATCATAATATATTAACATTGTGCATGAACGAGTATTAACACTTATTGTTAATGAGTTATGCTCACTTGTCCATACATTTTGCCCAACATTTTGATATGTGCGTATCTTGTTCATAAGTTGTGCCCATTTATGCATAGATTATGAACAATGCGCACACATATGGATAATGTGTATGCATTAATTGCAAGTTAGTTTCACTTATGTTCTTTGTGTCAAGAGTGCCGGTTGTGTTTAGAAGCCACAGTAGTTGAAGTGTTTTATACATCATTTAATATTATTTAGAAATATATAATTATTATGCACTTGTACTTTGAACTAAAGACATTTGAAATAAAATGAAATTTTGTTTATTTAATATTAGCGGGAGGTGTAAATTTTTTTCCTATTTGTTCACAATCTATGAAAATGTTGTTCATAACCTATCCACAGTTGTTCATAGTCTTTTCCCAGTTATTCAGAATCTATGAAAATGTTGTTCATAATCTACGCCCAGTTGTTCATACAACATGCTCATATTGCTGAACTTTAGTTATGAACAAGTGTGCATAGATTATGAACAACTGTTCTTAGTAATTTTTCGGGAACAATTTGTGCGTAAGTTGTGCCCATACCGCATAATTTCTGCACACAATTCTCTCTGTTCAATCAAATCACATTACTGCTTTATTACTTTTATAATTTTTAAACGTTGGCTGGCAATTATTTTGAACATTATGTCAAATTTCATGCTTGAAAACTATTTATTTTAAGTTTCTAGGACTTCGCATGAACTAATAATCATACCCACCTCTTTAATTTCTTTCTAAGCTTGTCTTTGAAAATCCATAAGCTATTTATAAGTTATTGGCGATCATTTCGGACTTACTTAGTCTGACATTTCCCTATTACAGTAGGTTGTTTGGCATTAAGTCTGATAGTTTTTTTTCCAAGAAATAATTCAGTTTTTGCTATGAAATATTTTTCGATCGTTAGAAACTGAAAGATATTAGACAAGTTCATATATATACGTAAAAGTGGTTCTTCATTATATGGGAAAAACATGGTAAAATTTTGGGTCTTTCCCACATAACAAACTAAGAAATAAAAATTTTTGGCGAATAAAAAAAGATTTACAGGTGTCTTGAAGCGACTGAAATCCTTTAAAAAACTTTTTTTGGTTTTTGTTAAATTATTTTTATGTCGTAAAAGTTTTATTATACATGATAGATTCACAGAAAAAATGAAAAACCAAATTCAATTAACGTTTTTGTTAGAAAGTTGTACTATTAATTAAATTCTGTACTGATTTTCCGCCAACAAACAAATTGATCATATCAATTAACACATTTGTAAGTTTGAGCTTTTCTTGCTGTTCAGTTTCAATCAATAGGTTTAATTGAAATGTAACCACCAGCAAAAGAGGCAAAATAAAACGTAAACACAAAGTAAAATATTTTTTTCAATCAACACAGTTAATTGAAACAATTAAAAAATTGTTTGAAAATTTTAAATATTTTAAAGTTTGTTTGTATGTTTTCATATTTGCAAATATACACACAAACATTATAATTTTTATTTTCAACTAAGGGAAATTAATTGGAACAATTAAAAAAATTGTTTGAAACAGCATTATTGAATTAATTAACCATTAATGTGCCAACTATTTTAATTTGTTTAAATTGATTTCAAGTACATAAAGCAGTTGATCTGGTATTTTTTCTCTTTTTAATTAAAATTTTAAAGGTTAAAAATGTATTGGGTAATTTTTGTCACTAAGGTGAGTGTTAATTTAACTCTTAACAAATTTAGCAAAACCTTTTCGCCTTGCATTCACTATGCATGATTTCAGACGCATTGAGACACCTCTAAATCTTTTTTATTTGCTCAACATTTTTTATACTTAGTTTTTTTGGGTATTCGCATATTTATAGGGGTTGAGACTAAGAGTTTGAACACTTTTTTTAAAGGACCACCCTAATCTACATACATATGTACATAATATAAGCAGAATCAAACTTTAGTTAACTAAAACTACAGAAGTTAGTAAAACCGTGAACACAAGCAAGCAGTAATTTTACAAAAAAAAAAAAAAAAGAAAAAAAAAAACTTAATAAGTAAAGGCGAAATGTTTTTAAAGCGGAGACGAGTCGCTCGAAGAAATGTTGAATTCAAAGATTTCCCGCTAACCATTGAAACGCACATTTTCGTGCGATTCATATACAAAGGTTTACCTAAAAACGCAATGTTCAGCGGGAAAATCTTTAAATCGGCAACAGTGATGTCAGATCTTATGAAGAATTGTTCGTAACTTATCACAGTTTCCATATAAATTATCAGGATCACTTTTAATTACTCTTGGATACTGCAGCAAGAAATGCAACCCCAATCAAGCGGACAATTAAACGTGCTCCTTACAATACATCGACGGATATAGAGACCCTTATCAGAGAAAAAAGGAAGTTAAGAAGACAATGGCAAAACAGTCGTTCCCCAACCACTAAGGCCCAACTACAATTATGCCTGACCACACTTCGCAACAAATTGAGACAGAACCACGAGTCCGCAATAGAAGGCTATCTAAACAGCCTACACGCCACAAAAAACTCCAATTATAGCTAATGGAAGGCTGTACGGCATATGAAATGCCCAAGAATCTCCATTAAGACTGGAAAACCGCACTTGGGCCAAAAACACACATACAAAATTAAACGCTTTCGCGGGCCACCTTGAGAAAGTTTTCACGCAACATGATGCACATACTTGTTCCTGTCGTCCAATCATTCCTGATAAGGTAAACCATCCATTAAAATTTAACATAACTCAAGTAAAATCTGCAATAGAAAAAGTGAATATTAGAAAATCTCCCGGACCTGACCGCATTACAGGGTCAATGATAAGAAACCTACCATCGTCTGCTTCCAGAATCTTGCTGCTCATTTTTAACGCTATATTAAGAGTCGGATACTTCCCATCCTCATGGAAGAGGTCTATAATTGTTATGATTTTCAAGCCAGGAAAATATGCTAGCCAGGTTGCATCGTACAGACCGATAAGCTTATTGTCAATCCTATCGAAGCTTTTCGAAAAAATATTCGTTTTAAGTATAACTCCTCATCTAAATGAACACATCATCCCGGATCACCAGTTCGGATTCAGAGCGAAACATGGTACAATAGAACAAGTGCATAGAATTGTCACCCTTATTAGATCGGCGTTTGAGAAAAGCAATACTGCTCAGCACTGTTTATAGACATTTCCCAAGCTTTTGACAAAGTTTGGCATGATGGGCTACTCATCAAAATAACACGAATGCTTCCTCAAAACATCACAAGCTTCTGGAGAGCTATCTTACAGGCAGAACATTCATAGTAAGGTCGCAAGATAAATACTTCCCCCTCAAGAAAATTACTGCTGGTGTCCCCCAAGGCAGCATATTAGGACCTGAGCACGCATACCTCTAAATTTGCAGACGACACAGCATTTAATAGCGTTAACCATGACCCAAAAGTCGCATCGCAAAATCTGCAGTCCCACATCAATGAACTAGAGGCCGGGCTAGAAAAATGGAGAATAAAGGTTAACCCGGCTAAATGTGCTCACTTAACTTTCACGCTCAGAAGACAAACGTGACCAGCTGTAAAAATAAATAACATCACTGTTCCGGTAGAAAACCATGTTAAGTACTTGGGAATTCATATAGATAGACCTGGTCGCGTCATATTGAAGCGAAAATAACGGCTATGAAACTTAAAGCAGCTCAACTACATTGGCTTCTCGGTCGAAACTCAAACGTGTCCTTAGACAACAAAATTCTCTTATACAAGTCCATCATAAAACCAATATGGACATATGGCATCCAATTATGGGGTACTGCATGCGCATCTAACATCCAAAAGCTTCAAAGAAGACAGTCTAGAATATTACGACAAATTGTCTGCGCCCCATGGTATATACGTAATGATATTATCCACAGAGATCTCAACGTCCCCACTATCCAGGAGGAAATTAAAAAATATTTAATAAGTTACATCGATAAACTAATGGCCCACCCTAACTACCTCGCTCGGGGTCTGCTTCAGTTCGAAGGTCACCAGAGGCTAAAAAGAACCGATACTTTGAGCCTAACTAGAAGACATTTTTAAAATTTGAATACAGCAGTTAGTGGTTACACTGGTAACAACTAATAAGCAACAAGTAGAATTAAGATTTGAATACATATTGTAAATTTCGATAAGAAAGATTCAATAATAAAAATAAATTAAAAAAAAAAATAAAAAAACTTTTAATTACAATTAACAATATATTTGCTACAAAATTAAATTTCAAATATTCAAACTATTTATAACCTAACCAAGTTTGTTATTTATATATGGCAAAAAAAAATCAGCAGGAACCTTAGCACCAACGACATTTGTAAATGAAAAAAAAACTTGTTCTTTTTTTCACAACCTCATGGTTTAGGGCAGACAACAGGCGTGCATAAAGAACTTAAGAAAATCAACTAAATTGTAATGAAAATTTATGCGATAGACTATAAAAGGTCAACAATAGTTTTTATAAATGGCTATAAAAAATACGGCTATTGAAAAAGTTTTACAATGTATAAGGAAAAATAATTTGTATTTACAATGTTGCAAATATTATGCCAGGAATTTAATATTAAACAGTTTTTCACAGTAAATATAAAACATATGAAATAGAGTTTCAAAAGAGTAAACAAAGACACATTTTTCTTCTAAGCGGACTAGTTTTTTTTACTGAACTGTGTTATATTTTTTCGCAGTACAACTCTAATTTATTTTTTGTTTAAACTGTCATTGTCTAAAGTTTTTTTTATGTTCCATATGATCTTTTCCTGGATATTTCTTCCTTGCTGGTATATGCTCTTTTTGGTAATTTGATAGCTTGCAACGTGTTAAATAAAAACGCCTCAATGATTACTTCAATGCGCTTCCCTTTTTTATTTTACTTATTTCATTATAATGATTTTGTGTTTGCTACACACAACGACAGACCGACTGACAAACAGACAAAACCCCACACACACATTCTCACAATAGCCCGTTAAGGCAGACAACATTTTCAGCAGCATTCAAGAACCATAACATTTTATGCGCCCCCTACTAGCCGAAAAAAGTTGAGATTGAGAGTACAGAGCCCGAAAACAAAAAGAAAAGCACAATATTATGAACACATTTTTAAATATAACTTTGTAGGATACAAAAAGCCGGTATTTAATATAAAAATCAACTCTCGCTTAGTGGAATGATCAGACATTTCTTGGTCAAATCGAGATGGCTGTTGGCATAAAAAATAAACGAAAACATTCAGGCAAAGTAAAGATGCTTTTATTGTGATAAAATCAGAATATGGATTACAAAAGTGCACAAACACATTTACTTGTAGATACATTTTTACTTACGTATATATTTTTAGCTCTGATCAAGGTGTATAAGTAGAATGTTTATGAAAAAACCATCAACCTACAAATAACACTTTAACAGCAACAACAACAAAAAGCATAAGAAAACAACTTCTTTTGCTTGTGGTGTTAATATTTTTAAAGTTTTTGGAGTTTAAAAGAATATAAATTTCCAAGTTTTTTAACCAAAAAAAAAAACTTTTGATAAAATACTTTATAAAAGCATGAGCGCCAAAATTGTATTTTCATAAAAAAGTACCCTACATTAAACAATTTCTCAGCAGTATACACAAAATAGAGGAAATTAAGTTTTTCGTAAGCAACAGCTTTTAATTACTAGTTAAAATTCTCTAAACTTAACTTCTATATATTTCTAAGCAGTGTTCGAAAATATACAAAACATTTGGGGGATTCGCAAGGTGTCATAAAGTCATGTGTCTTAAAATAATAACATGGAAAAATACGACAGTTGTGAACAACCCCTCATAATTTAGTGTGCTATTTTGAATTCAAATCGGCTGATTGAAAACAAATATAAAAAAATGAATATTTTCCTAAAATAAAAATATTTTTTAATTCTAATCCATGAATTAATAAATCAAATTAGATCTTTCCCGACTATTTTCCATTTTTCAGACGCAAACCACAAACAAATTTTTTTGTTTTCTTACCAAACATCAGAGTCCTGAGCCGATCTAATTTGACGCCGCAAGTGTTTTGTTGCAAAAATTGCTAGGCGCAGGTCAAATTCGGATTTTAGCCGGATAAAACTTAACCATCAACGGCGACGGCTACAAAATTATAGCCAATCGGCTCAGCCGCTCAGCGCAGGTCTATTCTGATTAGTTACGACAGCACAACACACATAGCAAGCAAAGTTTTATTAATTTAAGACACTTTTTGTTAACAAAGCAACAACAATATTTTTAAACCATTGTAAAATGTTAGAACATTATGACAATACAACAAGATAGCACACCTTGTGAGTACCCCAATTGTATTTATAGCATTCGGTTCTCACACCCAGTAACGATATATATTTTTTTTAGTGTTTGTGTAGACAAACAAATCCTTTAAAGGGGTCTGTACATACATAAAAACACATTTTCACTTAAACTGCCATAGCGATTGATGAGAAATGCTTGACTTTGTACAGACCCCTTAATACCGTTCGTAACTATTTGCAAGAAAGAGCCGAACATTGACAATTGTAGTGATACTGCAGAAAAACATAATATTTTAATTTTTTATAATATTTCTTTTGCTTACATTGATGAAACAAAAAATTTTAGCAGCGACCGCAGCACGAACAGCTTGTGTGTGTATTGTGTATATGTTTTGGTTGTGAGGTTTTTCGTGTGTGTATTTTGTTTTGGTAAATATATTTGGTTTTTTACCAGCCAAAAGGGACGAACATTAATGTGCCGAACTGAACACAATGAAGTTTGTGGTTAAAAAAGCCGAACGAATTAAATTGTCTCATCTTTTGTTGAGTTGAATAAAAACAGTATTATTTTTGTGTTCGAAAGATGACAAACAGGGAAACGTTATTTTTTAATGATTTTCTACAGAAACACGCGTGTGTGTTTTTCACAAATCGACCGCACCGAACACTAAGGAACGATATTTAGTCTTTATTTTCGAACACAGTTTCTAAGCATTTAAGAATTTTAAATCTGTCAGGAATATTTACACAAATCAAACGATATTTTTGTCAAAAACCTATTTTGGATAATGCTTAAACCAGAGACCGTAAAAGTTATTCCTTTTTTCATAAAAATCAGATTTTTTTGATTTTTATTTTTTTTCGAGTAAAAAATAACTGTTATCTGACATCTGACTTTTATGAAAAAGGGAATAATTATTATGGTCCCTTCTTATAACATATTTTAATTTCTTCCAAAATAGCCTCATACACTATAGGAGTCAAAATGGTTATGTTCTTTAATCAGTTTTCCGAAGTTTTCTTCTTATGCTGTTTTTTTATTATACAAACTTTAGAAATACTGTTATTATCGGTCCCTGGCTAGTAGGCTTATCAAAAAATAATACTGATTTTCAATACCAAAAGTCTTATGTGAAGGGAGTATGTATTTTAGCTCAATTAATTCGGCTTAGCTTACTGGTGCATTATAGTGTCGCTTTAATCAAGCCAGGAACACTTGAATGTACTTAATTGCCATTTGATTAATAAAAGAACTGGGGCTATCAGACTCGTTTTCGGCAACAAGGTGCTCTATATGAACCTATTCGAAACGGAAGATCACAAACGGCGCTCAATGAAGAAAATGTTTGACGTGTGGACATAAGTGTACAAGAAAATCCAACAACGTCAACAAGGAAAACTTGAACACAAATTGGGTTGTCCAGAGCATCATGTTTTAAATAGCATATTTTCAGCAATTGCAGAACAATTCGGAGTACGCATTGTTTCAATAGACAGCGATTTAAATAAGCCGCTGCATTCGCCGAATAGAAAGAATTTAAGCGATAGCTCTGAAAAACTTAAAAAAGTCATGGGTATTGTAGACCATTTACCCCAGAGGCATGAGCAGGTTATCAGTGGTTTATTGTGACAAAAAAGTTTATTTTTTTGGTTTATTAAAGGATTTCCATACAAATCATAAACTAGTTAAGAACTACTTTATTGAATAAACTTGCTTAAAATGGGTTTATCCAGTTTTGTCATTGTGTCATCTAAATTATATTGTTCCCTTTGAATTAAAACATTATAAAAATAGAACAATTGTAACAAAAATATTGTTAATTAGGTAATTAAAAAAATGTTTTATATATTTATGAAATAAGTTAACAATAATAATAATTAAAAAAATTGTGGGAATTATTTCT